>CM062811.1:147589941-148248343 GCA_031772625.1 Pinus tabuliformis | reverse complement strand
TGTTCAATAATTGGTCTATATTTATCACCCTCTTCCTTATCATTTTGTCTATTTTTTCCTCAATCATCATACCATTTATACCTAATATCCCATCTTTTGATTCAGGTATGTCAAATTTTTATGTCACTCTAATCCACTAATTTCTTCTTGCGTTTAAAAGGAGAATAATTGTTTTGAGTATTTTACTAGAAATGTTTTGAAGAAAATGTATACAGGGTGACCCGACTAACCTAGGATGTTGTTACTCCACTATTTTTAGGATATATTTTGTTACTCCAAGATTTCACAAAATTGTTACTACATAACTTTATTATGTTTTTACTCCATTATTCTACTTTTTTGTTACTTCGGCATACCCAAATGTCGTTATTCTACCATGGCATTACTACCAAAGTCTCAATGATGTTTCGGGTTGCTATTATAAATGTTGTTACTCAACACGATAAACACAGTTCATTATGATAGAAAGGATTCAATTATTCCTAAACGGCATGACTTATTTGGCCATTGTGGTAGCTTTTTAGTCATTTTCTAATTGAGGTAGTCATTCTAGAAACAACCTTATTTGTATAAAATGTATTTTAATTGGTTTTTAGGAACCCTTAGTTAACTTTATTTGAATAGCTTGATAATCAAAATATTCTCAAGACTGTTTATTTTTTGGTTTATTACCAAGATTGAATGTAAGGGGAAAACCTATAAAAGGGGATCTCCCTACCTTGAGAAGGGGGTTGGAATTATTTTTATTAGATTTTGAATTTGTATTATTCTTTTACCATTAATGCAAAACCTAACAAGTTCGTGGCTAATTTTATGAATTATTGTGTAACCAATAGGTTGCGAGCTTTCCTCGAGATCCCTACTAAAGAGGAAGGCCCCTCATCTTTAGCACATATTGTTGTGACTGTATAGGTATCATAGCTATTTCATTTAATTACCTTTTGGGTTGCGAATTAGATTCTATGTAACACCCTCCTCCCACACTTACCCAAGCTTATTGGTCGACTAGGGTAAATATGTGATGAAGAGTTACTATGATATGACTCAACCTCCTAGGTATAGTTAAGGAAGTGGAATCAATAAATTGCAATCAACCTAACTTCCCTTAGGTGCTAGAGGACCCCCAAGAGCTAAACCACCCTTCCAGGTGCCCAAACCTTGAGTTAACTTTCTCTTTTTTTTATCTAGACTCCCAGGCATTGGCATAACACTACCTTAATTCAACTGTAACCCTCTAGTCGCATGCATGATCTTGCAAGGGAGCGAATGTAGTCTTTGTTACCTAGTTACATGCCAACGACTACAAGATCTAAGCCACTTTTTTAGGGCTAGGAACCAAACCTTTGCCTAGAACTTAATGAAACACTCAAAATAAAAAATAACACAGATACAAAGCCTTTAATGCAAAACACAAATAAGAACTTAACTTGACCCATCCTAACCATCACAGATATTTCGTCAAACACATCATGAACAAGAAATGTATAGATCAGAAATACACATCTTAACATAGGTGTCTCATACTTATCTGAGAATCGTCAAGAAGGTTTGATGCCCTCTCACAATAGTTTCATTATCATCTATTAGGTCATACATTTGTTAACATTTCATTTATTAACCAAAACATGATGAGAGCCATAACTCAAGTTTGTCATAAAACCATGCTTATAACCAACATATAACCAGAATAATAAAAATCATAGAGCAACCATCAAAGCCACATGATAACAAGTACATTTACTCATGAAATACAAGGGAAAAATATCTCTTATTAACATATGCAAAAGGAAACCAAGTCAAGGACTTCCACATACCACCCAACCATAGACTTGACTATTCCAAATCTCTCTTTTAGCCAATCACCCCTAAACATGAATGTGGGATCTCATGGAATAAACCAATCAAAACCAAACTAAGGATTCCAAAGGCCAAACCACCTCAACCCTCAACCAATGGTTTTACCTCACAGTCGGACATCACTAACCATCACCAAATCAGTCTCTACCAAAGTTGTCCAGGGCTCTAGAGCATTTGCTCTAACTTAGCTCCAACACTAATAACTCAACCGACAACTGTCACATGGATCTAGAGAATTTGTCCAATCAAGGCTCCAGGACTAGTAACTCAACCCATCGAGGGCTCTAGAGTGTTTGTCTATCCAAGGCTTTTAGGACTAGTAACTCAACCCAAGTTGGTCCAGGGATTCTAGAGAATTTTTCTAACCAAGGATCCAGGAACTAATAACTAAACCCATAGTCATAAGGAACATGAACACCAATAAAACAAAAAACAAAAAAACAAAAACAAAAACAAAAAACAAAACAAAAACAAAAACAAACAAAAAACAAACAAAAAAACAAACAAAAAACAAAAACAAAAACAAAAAACAAAACAAAAAACAAAAACAAAACAAAAACAAAAAACAAAAAACAAAAAACAAAAACAAAAGCAAAAACCCCCAACACCATGGCTATCCAGGAAATGGCAAGGCTAGGAAAAACCATTATCAATCCATACAATATTCCATGCGAATGACAAGTCATAACCAAATAACCACATGCATACACCATGCATGCCAAAATTAGAAAGGAAATAATACATGCACTCGATACCTCCAAAGCAAACTTGTTGTAGTTGTTGATCTCGTTGTCCTCTTGCACTTTCCTACATTTCCTTTCCTTCTTTCCCCAAATCCCAGTATGCCACAATCCTCCAAGAGTGCTCCAAGAAACTCTAAGTGTGGAAGAGTATGAGAGAGAGAATAGAGAGAGATCCACGCTAAAACTAATAAAAGGTTGTGAACTAATCCACATAATCCTTTTTATCATTGAGGCCTCTATTTTCTTCATTTTCCTCTATTTTTCCTTCAATTTTCCTCATAGGCAATTTTGTGACCCTTCACCTTCCTTTTCTCCTATTTTCTATTATTTCATAAATAAAATGCCAATTAATGCCACTTTTACTTTTCTAATTTCCTTAGCCATTAATTAATTACAAGTGACCCCCATCACTATTTTTTTTCCCAACATTCACCTTGTTATACATGTCCCATGACCTTGGTTATTATTTTTCCTTTATTAACTTTATTACATGGATTTTTAACCGTGACTATTACAGAACCCTCCCCCTTGGGGAAACACTGTCCTCGGTGTTTAATGGCACTTATAAACTAGAAAAAAACATGCTTTCCATGGAGATTTATAACACAACTCGATGCAACATTTATATCATATCGTACCATTGAATACATAACCAACATATCATGAAAACCATACCGTTGATTGGAGCTTTATAACATAGCTCGATGTTGTATTTACATACATATGCATATATAGAAATAAAAAAAACATAACATCAAAACATATAACAAAATACATCCGCTCAATAGTGAATAGAGAAGGATACATAGCCCGTGTTGGCTTGATGGGGGCTGACCCAGGTTCGGAGTTAATTAGCCAAACAAATCCCTGTACTATTGGCCCTTTCAGCAACAGTTCGTGGAGTGCAGATTGAGGTCTCACTCGAAGTAGTATGGGGGGGTGTTGGAACCAGGTTTCCGCACCCTTGAGATGTCTGAGGGGTTGATTTGGTCCAACTGCTAGTCCTTGTGCATAGGTTGCTTCGCGCACTTCCATGGCCTTCGTGCAACCCTAAGCAGGGGCTGTGGGGCTTTCGTGCTGCTAGAGTAGTGCTCCGCGCTATTTCCCTTAAGTCACGCCTGAGATCTTACATATCTTCCTACACAAATTAGTTATCTTCGCGTAAATGGATCCCTTAGGTTATATTTATTTATGCAACACATTCATATGATTTCGCGCAACAAATAAACAATACACTTGCAATTTATAGCCAATAATACACTAAATAGGAAAAGATACACAGAAATATGGTAAAAATTCTCTTTATTAATGCTTCAACAGTTACAGACTCGACCTTCCCTTCGCACTCAGATGCAGGGGTCCGTGCACTTAGTTGCGGACTACTAGGTCTCTGCACACTCAGCTACAGAGCCTTCTCATACTCTACGACCCAAGAAACACTTTACACTTCCACTCAATCTCTTAGACTTATCATGCTTCTATTCTATTCCTTCATTTGCTATCTTCTACACTTAGAGTCTCGCTCTATTTATACATTCCCATGGTCCCGGACCATGGGTAGGTCTATCAAGCCGACATTACATTACAAAAACAAGGGCAGACAGCCCTATGAATCTATTATGACTTCGCGCTCCGTGCCCACAAATCATGGAGCCTTTACAATGGACTTGGTCAAAACTTGGGCTTTAAGCCCCAAAACATGCCTTGGGGGGGATTCTGTGCCCAACAGGCCCCCAACACAGACATCGTGACTCACCCTCGAGTCACTTTGTTGGTGCAAAGATCTTCGTGCAAAGTCCCTCCAACTCTGTTCGAACTGCTGCAAGGTCAGCAACGCCCTGAGCGACTTCTTGGTGAATCTCTTATAGTGTCGGAACTGCTTCCCTGGACCTGTTCTTGCGTCACCTACGTTTGTTTATAGTCCCGTGCCTTCATCCAGCTACTTGGAGCGCGAAGACTATGCTTCTACCAACTAGTCAAATAGCAGGGCCACCCGTGTAGGGCTTCAATCGACTACCATTCACTTTTCCTGGGAAAGGTTCTCCGTTTAGCTTTACTAGTTGTACCGCGCCTCTGTTTGTGACCTCCTTAACAATGTATGGTCCCAACCAATGCATTCTGAACTTTCCCGGGAATTTATCAAACTTATCGTCATACAGTAACACTAAATCGTTTACCTTGAAGGGGCGCAACATAATATGGAGATCGTGTCAGGCCTTCTCGCGTTGCTTTTGTACCTGCTGATGGAAGCCAACTAGGAACCTTTCCTCTTCAAGTTCTTCTAACTGCGCGAGCCTCTTTTCTAGGTCTTCATGGTCCGTTATACATATGAGGCTATTATGCGCAGATTATGCACAATATACTCCATTGGCATGATACCTTCCACGCCACAAACCAACCGGAAAGGTGTATGTCCCGTCAATTTCTTGCACATTATCTTATAAGACCATAGTATTGCAGGTACGCACAGGTCCCAATCACTTTGTTGCGCGTTGCATACTTTGGTAAGTGCAGTCTCCATTATTTTGTTGAATGCTTCTACTGTCCCATTGGCTTGTGGGTGATACGATGTGCTTTTTTGATGATACACCTGAAACTCTTCTGTTAGCACAGTGATTGTTTCGTTCAAGAAATGTGTACTGCAATCGCTCATCAAGATTTTTGGACATCCAAATCGATTCAATACGTGTTCGAACAAAAACTTCGCAGTTGTGGTGGCCGTGCAGTCTTTGACCAGGTGCGTTTCTGCCCAACAAGTCAGGTACTCTGTCACGGTGATAATGTATCTCGCACCTGTCTTTCCCTAAGGTTTGATAGGTCCTAAAAAGTTGATTGCTCACTTTTCGAAGGGTTGCAACATAATTTGTGGATTCAAAGGCATCTCATCCCTCTGCGAAAATTTACCTATTCTTTGACATATATCATAGGCCTTACAGTGTGCTTTTGAATCTTGATGAAGGGTTTGCCACCACAACCCTGCGCAAAGAATCTTTTGTGCAGTCGCTCACCCTGCATAGTGTCCTTCTGCAGTGCCCTGTGTGCTTCCATGAGGATCTGACTTTGTTTGAACTCAGGTACATACCTTTGCAGTATCTTGTCATTTCCCATCTTATATAGGTGCCCTGTGATGTTAGAAAAATCAGCCGTGCGCACCACCAGTTTCCTTCTTCTGTTGAACGAAGTATTCTTTTGACGCAGTCCCCATTGTCAGAAAATGGATTATATATTCCAAGTGTCTGTCTGCTACGTGCATAGCAAATATTTTTGCGTCAGGTAATCCTTCCTCCAAATGATTAGGTTTCTCTCCCGTCTCAATTCGCGAAAAGTGATCCGGTCCTGCGTTCAGGCGTCCACGCTTCACAACAACCTCAAAATCATATTCTTGGAACAATAAGAGCCACCTGCATATGCGCCCCCCCAACACAGACTTATTGACCAAGTATTTTAGCACGGAATGGTCTGTATACATCTTGAAGTGTCCCCCTAGCAAATAGTTCTAGTATTTTTGGAGTGCGTACACCATAGCCAACCCCTCACGTTCAGTTGTGGAATAGTTCTTTTATGCTTTAGACAACCTGCAACTTGCGAACGTAATAGGGTGATCCAAGCCCTCTCCACCCTGCTGTGTTAGTACCGTTCCCAGTGCTATACACGATGCGTCGACATGGACATGAAACTCCACATCCCATTTTGGGAAGACCAGGATTGGCGCGGAGGCCAATTTCTCTTTTAGTACATCTAAGCTCTTCATGCAATCATCATTCCAGCAGAACGTGACATCCTTTTTCAATAGTTTCTCCATTGGCACAGTGATCTGGGCATAACTTTTGATGAACTTCCTGTAGTACCCCATATGTCCCAGGGTAGCGCGCAACTGTTTAACACTTCGCGGTGCTTCCAAATTCAGAATTACTACAATCTTCGCGGGGTCTACCATCAGTCCCTGTTTGTAGACCACATGTCCCAACAGGTTTCCAAAGGGAATGAGAAACGAACACTTCTTGAGGTTGAGTGTGATTTTGTTTCATCGAAAAGTATCTAGCATCAAGTGTAAGCTCACTACATGGTTCTTAACCAATCCAAATAAAATCCAATCATCCAGATAGACTTCCAGGAATTTGTGGATGTATTCTTTGAAGGCTGCAACAACTATGTGCGAAAAGATGGTCGGCGTGTTCTTCAACCCAAACGGCATAATGGTGCATTGAAAGCAGCCCCACTCAGTCGCGAAGGTGGTCTTGCTCCTTTCTTCCTGTACGATTTTGATTTGGTGGTACCTTGAGAACCCATCAGTAAAAGAATATGCTTCTTGCCCGTCGACATTTTCCAATACTTCATCTGTGAACGGAGTTGGGAATGGGTCGTGCACACATGCATCATTCAATTTCCTGAGGTCCACGCATATTCTTATCTTTCCCTTCTGCTTCTTTTCCTGTACTACCATAGGGCTTACCCAATCAGATTCTTCCACTAGCTCGATGATTCCAGCTACGACCATTTTGTCTAGTTCTACGTGGACCTTTTCCTTGTACTTCGAATTCAAGCGGTAAGGCCTCTGCTTAATTGGCTTCGTGTTGGGTTTTAAGGTGATCTTCATCATCCCTAAATCACTAACAATTCCCTTTAAGTCCGTGATCTTGGTCGGGAATAAGTCCTAGTACTCTCAAAGTAACTCAGCGACCTTATCCACCATCGCATCATCCCAGTAGTCGCCGAGCGTTGCATACTTAAGTTCAGCCTCCATACCAATGTTTAACTACTTTGTTTTTACCGTCGCGGTTATGTCAGAGTCTTCAATCAATGGCCCTTGAACCTCGTGAAGCCTTCAGTTTTCAGAATGTTAACTTTTCACGGATCTTCATTGTCTTCTTCAGTGTTCACGTTGTAACATTCCAGCACACGACTCAGCTGATTCACCCATTCAAGTTGAATCACTTCTATTTTCTCCTAGGGTATTTTAAAGATAACTACTTTTACTACTTGTAGTGCATCATCAACAATATCCCACAAACAATCCTCAAACGTGAAGGTTAATAGGAATCCTTCGCGCAAGATATCCCATTCACTTGTTCCATGTCGGAGCTTCGTCTCTATATACTAGTTCATGGGTATAATATCCAGGGTATGAGAGAACAAGTGTACCTGCTCAAGTTGTGGTTCTTCCCCATAAACCTTTGTCCATTTGGCGAGGTGCGTGCACGATCATCCCGTCCGTCATACTTGTCTTTTAATCACGTTTGAGGCTTCCCAAACCACATGCGCATCATCCTCCTACATTCGCGCCAATCCCTGAAGCTCCCTTGGTGCGTACCCGACCACCTCGTGGGCGTAGTGCGCAATACCCATTTCAAAGCTTCGAAATGTTGCTGTTTCGGCACCTCGCTTTCAAATCTGTTCAGGAAGTCATCACCTCGCTTAAGCCATCATATGTAGGCGTATCCCTTACCTCCGTTGATACATAGTGAAACAATCTCATCATCATGTTATAGTTCAGCGTAGTTACCTCATGTAACCGGTTCTTCCATCGTTCTATCTCCTTGTCAGAATCCGAGGTCTAGGAGATTTCACGCTCCCATGAGATTCGTCCATCCGTAGTTGGATTTACCCAGTCTTGCTCTCACACAGTGATCTTTTAGATGCAGTCCAAATTGTCATCGCTATCGTAGTCGCGTACTGGCTCCGTGTAGCGCGATCCTTCTACAGGGTCCAAAGGTACAACTACAAGCAGAGACTTTTTCTCAAAAATCATCTTGCGCTTCTTCAGATTTATCACCCCATTCATGTTAGTGGCCCAATATATTCCTAATAGCGCAAGGTAGGGATTGATGTCATCAACAATCTCTATCACTTCGAAGTCTTCTAGCATGCTTGCTCCTTCGATATCCACTGTGATTCCCTGCAATCTCCCCATAGGTAGGATCTTTTTCTGGTTTTCCATTCGCAGTTGGATAGGAGACCATTGCAGTGTAGGCCTTCACATGTGCTCCCATGTTTACTTCGACAAAATGTTTGCGTCTGATCCTAGGTCCAGAATCACTTGGTCCATCTCATATTCCCCAATCTGCGCGGTCAATCTCATTTCCCTTCCTGTTCACATCGTGTGCTTTCCGAGCTCCCGGACTACATGCAGTTATCCTGGCATGGTCCCAGCGCATCTATTTATGAGTTCCCGCAACCCCTTTATAGCCTTGCTATCACGCAACAGCTTCATGCATGTTTCCAAGAATGTTGTAAGCTTGATGGGTCCATTTCTAGCTTTGGTCTGTCTTTTCTTCCTCAAGTGGAGGCATCAATGAATATCTTCCTGGCCTCCATGAATGTTTCCTTAATGCGCTCCAAATCAAACTCTGGTTCTTTCGTCAGAGCCTTGTGAACCCAAGTACTCGCTTCAGGTTGCTTGCCTTTGTCATCCCCTATCATAATTCTACTTTCGAGCACAATATTCACATTAGGGTCTTCCTCGCGTGACTCAGACCTCATCATTTGAAAGATTTGAGTTGGGCGAGGTTAGAGTGATCCTTTATCACGCAACCTCACTATCAGTGTGGGACAATCATCCGTCTCATGATCAAACAATGTACAATACAAACATGATGGCCATATTGGATTCATACAATCGCGGGCATAATGTCCTAGCCCTCTGCAATTGTAACATATCAGTTGTCTGCGACCTCTTCCAGGTCCTCCTCCACCTCAGCCTCATCCGCGCCCATAAAATCCGGTTCACATCATCCCTGTGTTCTAGCCAAGGGGTCGCATTTCAACCTGAACTCTGTAGGTAGGAGTCTAATCCATCATCAACTCATAAATTCTATAGGTGCGCTCATCATGTCCCACTGATCTACAAAAATTACAGAACAACTGCTGTGAATTCTACGTGTACTTCTGTAATAAATGGTAGTTATCTGTAGCATGCTTTCCTCCTATCTAATAAATCGCACACCATAATGTAGGCATCGCGCTCAGTCTTGCTTGTGCCTCTGGTCTCAATGGCATTGGTTCTCCTCCCACGAGGTAATTCGCGAACATTGGGTAATGGTCCTTGTCATGTCCCTGACCCTTGCACTTTATGCACCATACTTCGTCATGCACTTCTGGGTGAGCCATCCTGTCTTGTTTCAAACTCTGCATCTCAAGGCACAAGTTTCTCAACTATGCATGGATCTGCTGAACTCCCAAGTTGGTATCCTGTATCGGGGGCTCATGCAGTCTCATCGTGATCTCCAAGGCCTCTGACTGAGTTGTTAGCCTCTATTGTGACAACGTGTTCCTTAAATGCGGCGTTAACGATGTTGCAAACCATTCGTGGTGTTGTCCATCGATCAGCTTCATGTTAGTTTCACGAATTGTGCACTTCAGTCTCTGATCCAACTCCCAAGGGGTCTCGCCTGGTAGCATTGTGATTTCCTTGAACCCAATGATCGACTGCACCTCTGACTTCGGCCTACTAAATTCTTTGTTTAGCGCAATTTGGATATCTGCGACCCTCGCATTTGGATTTTCATTGGAATGCTTAATGTACCAGGTTAGTGCACAATCCTGCAGAGTCCTAACCAACATTTCTTTCTTTATATTGTCATCTGTGACTCCTTGCACTTCCCATACAACTTTTATTATGAACCAAAACTGGCCTGGATCTTCATTTCCTACTCCCTTGAACAATGGCAACTTTATCGCGCTCACCATATTGACTCGCGGTGGTGGCGGAGATGGTATGGGTGAAGATGGGGGTGAAGATGGTGAAATTGGTGGTGGTGTGGGTGGGGGTGGTATGCATGGAATCCTCTGCTTTATCAAATTGATCACACTTCTTGGTGAGACCTTCGCGAGCTCTTCCTCACCCCCTCGCGGAGGTGAAACCAAGGGGCTAGTTTCTAGTTCCACACAACCTTTGTTTCAATAGATTCTCCCACTTCATGTAGCCCCAAACATCAATTTATTCACATAACCCTCTCTTCACACAGTAGCATTTTCATCCAAGTGTTCAAATAATTAACGTACTTACCTCACGGTCCTTTGAGGAAGCGTAGTTCTGCCTCGCTATAGCTGACTGAAGTATCTACTGTGAACTCGATGATGAATCTTCCTATAATTCGATCGAGCCAATTATCAATAGCGTGCACGATCTTATCCTCTAAAGCTTCCAATCTGTGCACCAATTCTGGAGTCCACACAATAGGTCTATCGAGCTTGCACCTTCCTTGGCTATTTGCTAGCTTTGTGATCCATTCGTATAGCTTAGTAGGGAAAGATGCGAAGAAAATTTTGAGGATCTTTGTGTATAAGTAGCAGTCTAACCACTCTTCTTTTCATAGTCGCAGATTCCTATTCTCCTACACTACGAACTCATGAATCTTTTTATCCAACCAATCCTCAATTCCTTTCTTAGTTAGATTCCAGTGATACGACATCAGACATCTTTATGCAGATCTCAATCCCGACAACGGAACCATTTGTTGGCATGTTGGGCCTGACCCAAGTTCGGAGTTAATTAGCCAAACAAATCCTTGTACTATTGGCCCTTTCAGCAATAGTTTGTAGAGCGCGGACTGATGTCTCACCCGAAGTAGTATGGGGGGTGCTGGAACCAGTTTTCTGCACCCTTGAGATGTTTGAGGGGTTGGTTTGGTCCAACTGCTAGTCCCTATGTGCAGGTTGCTTCACGCACTTCCCTGGCCTTCGCGCCCTGATAAATTCGCCTTTGTGCAGCCCTAACTAGGGGTTGTGGGGTTTCTGCACTGTTGGAGCAGCGCTCTGTGCTATTTCCCTTAAGTCACACCTGAGATCTTACATATCTTCCTACAACAGTTAGTTATCTTCACGTAAATGGATGCCTTACATTACATTTAGTTATGCGGCACATTCATATGAGTTCGCACAACAAATAAACAATACACTTGCAATTTATACCCAATAATGCATTAAAAAAGAAAAGATACACATAAATATGGTAAAACTTCTCTTTATTAATGCTTCCAATGGTTACAAACTCGACCTGCCCTGCACACTTAGTTGTAGGGGTCCGCGCACTCAGCTGTGGACTACTAGGCCTCTGCGCACTCAGCTGCAAAGCCTTCTCCTACTCTACGACCCAAGACACTTTACACTTCAACTCAATCTCTTAGACTCATCATGCTTCTATTTTATTCCTTCATTCGCTATCTTATACACTTAGAGCCTTGCTCTATTTATATAATCCCATGGTTCGGGACCATGGGTAGGTCTATCAAACCAACATTACATTACAAAAACAAGGGCGGACAACCCTGTGACTCTATTATGACTTTGTGCTCCGCGCCCACAAATCATGGAGCCCTTACAATGGACTTGGTCAAAACTTGGGCTTTAAGCCCCAAAACATGCCTTGGGGGGCATTCCATGCCCAATAGCCCACATCTAATCATCCATCTCCTATGTAGCTTCATCGGGCCCAAATTTCTTCCATTGCACTTTAACTTACTCGATTACTCGATTCCGGAGCATGAGCATCTTTCACTGCAAAATGCACTGAGGTTCCAGCTGGAATTCTCCTTCTAGCTCCACCTACAATACAAACCAATCAATAACATGATCAACATCATGGAATTTGACTATTAGAGGCAGTGCAAATCGGTAGGCTACTGGTCCAAACCTCTTAAGAATCTTGAAAGGCCCACAATACCAAGGTGCTAGCTTGGCACATGATCCAATCCTCAAGGAGATCTTCTTGGGCTTGATGCACAAGTACACCTATTCCCCAACCTAAAACTCCTTAAATGCCCTATGTTGATCGGCATAACTCTTATGCCTATTATGTGTTGCCTTTAGATTCTTCTTGATTATCTGCATTTCTTGTTCCATCTCTACCTATATCAGGTCCAATCAATACCCTTTTCACTAGATCACTCCAACTGATAGGAGTATTACAACTCTACCCATAAAGTGCCTCAAATAGAAACATCTTCAAATATTCTTGATATCCATTGTTATATGAAAAATCCACCAATGGAAGATAATATTCCTACTTTCTATGTTGATGCATAACACACATTCTCAAAATGTCCTCCAAAATCTTGTTGACCCTCTCTCGTTGTCCATCTATTTGTAGATGATAAGTTGTGCTGAAGGCCAACTCTACCCCCAAACCCACAAACAATTATTTCCAGAACCTAGAAGTGAACTTAGCATCCCTGTCTGATACAATCTTCTTTAGTACATAATGCAACCTCACTATATCTTTCATGAATACCTGTGCTACCTCACTATTTGAATTCGTAGACATCACTGGAATGAAGTGAGCTACCTTGGTCAACCTGTCAACCACAACCATAGTAAAATCATGTTGTCTAGAGGTCCTCGGCAAACCT
This sequence comes from Pinus tabuliformis, assembly GCA_031772625.1. Classification (NCBI taxonomy): domain Eukaryota; kingdom Viridiplantae; phylum Streptophyta; class Pinopsida; order Pinales; family Pinaceae; genus Pinus; species Pinus tabuliformis. The sequence continues at coordinate 148,235,397 of CM062811.1, read as the reverse complement.
GTAATAATATTCATGGAGATGACCTCCCATTTCAACTCTGGAATTAGAATCAGCTGTTGTAGTCCACCTGGATTCTTACACTCTTGTTTTACCAATTGACAATCTAAGCATCTTGAAACAAGTTTTGTGACTTCTTTCTTCAAATTCGCCCAATGGTAGAACTTATTCACAACTGTCAATGTCTTCTGATATCCCGAGTGACTTGAGTGTGGCTTAGCATGGAATTCCCTCAAGATAAGCTTCTTGAGCTCACTGTTTTCCTACACATATATCCTGTCACTAAATCTGACCAAACCATCTGTTGTTAGACGATAATCCACATCTTGTTCACTTGTAACCTGTGCCTAAGCTCCCTATACCTTTCATCCTACTGCCCTACCTACAAGATCTGATCTTGTAAGTCGGTCTCATATGAGCTCACAGTTTCTATGTGATTTACATGTACTCTTCTGCTAAGAGAATCTACAACCCTGTTCTTTTTACCTTTGATGTATCTAATCTCAAAATCAAACTCAATGATCGTGGCCAACCATCTAGCTTGCCTGGCATTTAGATTTGGTTGGTCAAACAATTATCGTAGTCCACTGTGATCACTCATCAATATAAACCTCCTGCCAAGAAGATAGTGTCTCCACTCTTCAATGCATAGATGATCGCTGCCAACTCAATATCATGTGTAACATAATTATGCTCGTGTTCAATGAATTTCCTAGATTCATAGCACACTACCTATCCTTCCTGCATCAGAACCAACCAAGTCCTTTCTTGCAAGAATCTGTACACACCACAAACACTTTTTCTGGATATGTGATCTTTAGAACTAGAGAATTTGTAAGAAACTACTCAAAACTAGATGCACATTCTTTTGTCCATTCAAATTTGTTACCTTTTCACTGCAAGGATGTAATAGGATAGGAAATCCATGAGAATTTCTTGATGAACCTTTTGTAATGTCTTGCTAATCCCATAAATTATCAGACCTCATCCACATTCCTAGGAGTTTCCCATTCCATGATAACTATTACCTTTTCCAGATCCACTACTATGCCTTTGTTGGAAACCAAATGCCTTAAGTAATGTACCTTTATCTAAAATAAATTTCACTTACTAAGCTTGGCATACAACTGATGCTCTCTTAGCAATATCAATAATGTTGCTAAGTGTTCGACATGATCTTCCACATTCTAAGAATATATCAATGTATCATCAATGTATACAATAACAAACTTGTCCAGATAAGGAGCATTAGTCAAACCAAAGGGAACTACAACAAACTCCTAATGCCCATACCTGGTCCAGAAAGCAGTCTTATAGATGTCCTCTTATTTAATGCGTACCTGATGATATCATAATCTCAAGTCAATCTTTGAGAACATCATTTCTCCCTTCAACTGGTCAGACAAGTCATCAATCCTTGGCAACAGATACCTGTTCTTGATGGTTACCTTGGTCAGCTGCCTGTAATCAATGCACATTCTAAGATTACCACCCTTCTTCTTCACAAACAACACTGGTGCACCTCAATGTGGCACACTAGGCGTAATACATCCCTTTTCAAGCATTTCCTTCAACTACAACTTCAAATCCACTAACTCTAGTGTGCTCATCATGTATGGTTCCTTTGATGTTGGTGTTTCCACTGGTACCAACTCAATAGAAAAGTCCAGTTCCTTATGAGGCAAAAAATCTAGAATCTCTGCTGGGAATACATCCTAGAACTACTGCAAAACCGAATGCTTCTTCAAGACATCTGCACCCTCAACTTCCTTACCTTTGTCACTAGAAATATGTACTGCAAACAATACACATATATTTTTTTTTACTATGCTTGGCCTGCATAGCTGTAACCATCCTCACTAATGTCGCTTTCTTCTTACCTTGCAAGATTCTTTGTTCTCCATTGTCATCTAAGAACTCAATAGCCTTGTCATAGCAATCTACCTTGGTCCTATGGAGGTACAACCAATCCTTAGCTAGAAGCATAATGTATGATCCTAATGGAAGCACATTCAGATCCGATGATGTAGGCATACCATTCAACTCAAATTCACAAGCTATTACCCAGTGATGAGATATTTTCTTAGTACCTATAGCCAACTACACTAACCAAGATTCTGCATGCACTTCTTTATTAAAACCACACTTATCCATCAAGTCAGGATTAACATAACTATAATTATCCAGGGTCAATCAAAATAGAAACAAATTGATCACAAAGCTTGTCTTCCACCTCAATAATAGATGCTTGATGATTAGCCTTCCTATCATCCAACGTTGAGTAAATCCAATAAATACTTTGTACAACATCTACTGCTATGTATGCCTCCTGTGCATTGTAGATCTACGGTCTACCACCTTGATGTTGTGGACAATCTCTCCTACGATGCTGTCCACCACAAGTCCAACACTTTAAAGTTTTCCTGCCATCACCCTTATTCTACTCCTCATATTGAAATCCCTGTCCTCTGTCAAATGCATTGAACTTCTTATGCGGTGTTGCATTATCTTTGTTACCTATGTCTTGAGGTCTTGTTCTCTTCTTATCCCATTTTCCTTTATTATTCTCATTACCTTTTCAATTCTTCTTATTCTTAGACCTATGCTCCGATTACTCTTAACAATACTTCAACTTTATGATGGATTCCTCCAACGATCTAGGCTCATCAAACTTGATTTTGTCCTTGAATGGTATTGGAAACCCACTAATGAATCTTTTAATATTTTGTTTCTCCTCCTTTAGATATGGCACATACCTCAACAACTCTAAGAACATTCTAGTATACTCCTCGTCGGTCATATATCCCATCATAAACTCATAGAACTTCTTTGCCCTATCATCATAGTACCTCTCAAATAGATACTTCTTCTTGAAATGTCTCTCGAACTCACTCCAAGTCAACTCCTCTTCCTCAATACCTCTGAAATTATATACATCTTCCCTCAAAATGTCTACTTTACCTTTAATATTGAACATTACTATTATATCTATATGTTCTCTGAGTAATCATGCAACTGCAAGAACTTATTCATCCCAAGCAACCACACTTTTTCATCATGTGAATTCTTCATTTCTCCATCAAATTTAGGTGGCTTGGATTTCTTGAACTCATCCAAAAAATATCCCTTGACACTCCTCATGTAAGAATGATAGCGATGATGACCATGGTACCTGTTTGAACTAGAAATAGAGTAAATCTCATGTCCACTACCTCACCTATCAAGTGTATTCAAGAACCTTCCATCTCTAATCGTATCATCTCTATTCAACATGTTCCCACCATGAGACCTGCTACCATAAGCTCCATTAGTCATGTCCTCCTACCCATGACTGATCCTAAGTGATTCGTATCTCTATAAGTTTGACAAACTCTAAAGGGTAACTGCATTGACCTCTACTTGTTTCTCTTGTTCCCTAGCAAGTCTCTCTTGTGACTGAATTATTTTTTCATTATCTGCTTTACAAATTCTTATCTCTGCCTTCAAACTTCTCAAAGTGTCTGGTATCTAAGGGGAGTACTCATCATCATGCTTCTCATATGATCTGTAGGGAGAGTCACATGAACTATAGTCCACCATTTTGCTTGTCATATTGATATTCTTCCTGCAAACATAATATGTCAGATAAACCAAACATAAACATAATTTAGCGTACCTCAATGAAGTTTGGGGGGCTATCTCGTCTGCAAGATCAATCCAAATTAGCACGATACATGTATATATACATCACCATATCAATATGTTGGCATCATGCATGACAACACCAATTGCATACAATCTTGCACGACAATCCTAACCATAGAAATACATGCATAACAACCATATAGGCACTGATACGTATAACAGACACTTATATATCGCCGACACGTATTCATGACAAACACATCCCATCAACAACAACATTAAATTATACATAATGAAACAATTCAACAATGATCATCACCATGCATACATAACAAACACATGTACAACGTACATGGATGCATGAAAAACACATTTCACCCATCGAGTCCAAGTGTTGAACCTGAGAGCTTTGATACCACTCTGTAACACCCTCCTCCCACACTTACCCGAGCTTACTGGTCCACTGTGGTAAATATGTGATGAATAGTTACTATGATATGACTCAACCTCCTAGGTACAATTAAGAAAGTGGAATTGGCAAACTGAAATCAAACTGACTTCCCTCATGTGCTATAGGACTCCTAAGAGCTAAGCCACCCTTCCAGGTGCCCAAACCTTGAGTTAACCTACTCTTTTGTTGATATGGACTCCCATACGTTGGTATAACACTGCCAAAATTCGACTGTAACCCTCTGGTCGCAGGCATCAGCCTACAAGGGAGCGAGTGCAGTCTTTTTAACCCAATTTTGTGTTAGGAACAACGCGATCTAAGACACTTTTTCAGGGCTAGGAACCATAAATCTGCCCAGAACTTAATGAAACACCAAAAAATGAAAAATAACAGAGAGACAAAGCCTTTAATGTAAAACTTGAACAATAACTTAACCTCACATATCCCAACCATGACAGACATTATGTCAAACACATCATGAACAAGAAATGTACAGGTCATAAATACACATCTGAACATAGTGGTCTCAAACTTATAAGAGAATCATAAATAAGTTATGATGCCCTCTCACAATGGCTACATTATCATCTATTAGGTCACACATTCATTAACATTTCATTTAATAACCAAAACATGATGAGAGCCATAACTCAAGTTTGTGATAAAACCATGCTTATAACCAGAATAATAACAATGATAAAGCAACCATCAAAGCCAAATGATAACAAGTACATTTACTCATGAAATACAAGGGAAAAAGAGCTCTGATTAAGATATGAAAAATACAACCAAGTCAGGGACTTCCACGAACCACCCGACCATAGATTGGGCTAAACCAAATCTCTCTTTCAGCCAATCACCCCCTCGCCATATTCCAAGCATGAATGTGGGATCTCATGGAATGAACCAGTCAAAACAAAACCAGGGCTTCTAGAGGCCAAACCACCTCAACCCTCGACCAATGATTCCACCTCACAATCAGACATCACTAACCATCACTAGATCGATCTCTACCTAAGTTGTCCAAGGCTCTAGAGCATTTGTTCCAACCTAGCTCCATGACTAGTAATTCAACCCATAGCTGCTACAGGGCTCCAGAGAATTTGTCCAACCAAGGCTCCGGGACTAGTAACTCAACCTCCCAAGGGCTCCAAAGCATTTGTCCAACCAAGACTTCCAATACTAGTAACTCAACCCAAGTTGTTCCAAGGCTTCCAGAGCGTTTGTCCAACCAAGGCTCCAAGAACTAATAACTTAACCCACATTCTTAAGTAACATGAGCACCAATCAGAAAACAAAATGGAAACCCCCAACACAATGGTTATCTAGGAAATGGCAAGGCTAGGCAAAACCACTTCAATCTAGGAAATCCTCCATGTGAATGACAGATCATAACCAAATAACCACATGCGTAGACCATGCATGCCAAAAATAGCAAGGAAATCATACATGAAACTTGGTACCCACAAAGAAAACCCATTGTAGTTTTTGATCCCACAGTCGACTTACACTTTCCTTCTTTTCCTTTAACTTCTTTCTCCAAATCCTGGTATGCCACATTCCTCCAAGAGTGCTCCAAGAAACTCTAAGTGTGCAAGAGTATGAGAGAGTGAATAGAGAGATAGATCCAAGCTAAAACTGACAAAAGGTTGTGAACTGATCCTCAGAAGCCTTTTTATCATTAAGGCCTCTATTTTCTTCAGTTTCCTCTATTTTTCCTTCAATTTTTTGCACATGAAATTTTGTGATCTTTCACCTTCCTTTTCTCATATTTTCCATTATTTCATTAATAAAATGTCAATCAATGCCACTTTTCCTTTGCCATTTCCTTTTCCAATTTCCATAGCCATTAATTAATCACAAGTGATCCCCATCACTATGTTTTTCCCAACATTCAGCTTAGAATATGTGTCTCATGACCTTGGTTATAATTACATGGAATTTAACCGGGGCTATTACATTCTAGAATTGAAGTTTATTGTTGTTATCGATTTCATCTGTGATTAGTGCATTGTTTCTACTCATGATAGTTTGCAGGAATTCATGAATGCAGGTCATTGTTACCCACCCATAGCCATCATATATATTTATGAAATTGTATTGTTACCATTGATATATACTATTGTTACAGATTGTTGTGATTTGTTACCGTTATAAAGTAATGATAGGATTATTGTTATAGATTGATGATCATTGCTTGTTACTTGATTCATGTTATTAACTATTGTTATAGGTTATTATTATGCAGTGTTATTATAGATAGATGATACAATTTAATAATGTTATCATTTATTGTTTCATCTCGACATTATTAATGCATCTGCATTAGTAACATTTCATTTTCTAATTAGTTATGCTATTTGAAATTGGTCATCTATTTTTGATCGGTTATGGTGATGAGTGATTTCATTTATGCAAGTGAGGATTTGGTTGTGTTGAGTGTTACTTTTACTTTTGCAAGAGTGACCAAGTGTTGTTTCCTTCCTACAAGGAGTGATTTACATTTCCATAATTTTGTGTAGAGTGTTTTTCTTTTCATGCAAGTGTGATTTTCAACAATGAGGTTTTAATTCTAGAATTGAGTGAAGTGTGATTTCAATTCCTACAAGTGTGCAATAATTTATAGTGAACGTTGGGATTCGATTTCGGGTTGTATTATATTTTAGGAAGCATAATAGAAGGAAGTATGCTAGGAATTAGTTAATGTTAATTAATTATTTTTTCCTTCACATAAAGTGCACAATAACCTTTAAATAAAATTATTACCCTAGTTGATCATTTATGTTAGAGAGGATGCATTGTTTTTAACAAGACAATAAAAATCGCCAACATTTTGGTGTCATTTCTGTTTGAAAATCAGGATACTTAAGTATTATATATGATTTTCCTTAACTTGAAAATTACTTGTGGTATGTGTTGGCACTTTATTACTTTATTAGATCTTGTTCATCAAGTAATTACCAAAATAATGAAGATCGCAACAAGACAAAGTACACAAGATATAGGCTCCAAGATAGGGAAAAACCCCTCTAAGGGGAAAACCAAGAAAAATAATTCTCTTCTTCTATATAATATGCTTATAAAGAGATTTCCAAGACACAAAGACCAAATCCAACAACCCTACCAAGCACCAAGTCAGTTCCCAGCAAGATCTTCTCCAAGGCAGCTTCCAAACTTCGACCTACTGCAACTTCATCATAGAATTGCATCCCTGCAACTGCTCCTTAGAATTTTAGCCCTGCAATTTCAGCTTCCTGCAGCTACACCTTCACAAGAACCCTAAATTCGTATGTGTGCATAGAGAGAGAGAGAGAGAGAGAGAGAGAGATTTAGCCCAAGAAACTTTGATTCTTCCTTCCTTTCCTCATCCTTCTAGCTCTTCATCTCTTTCGTTATTGCAAATCAAACTTGACTTGGTTGTGTGTCTCAAATGAGGTTGATCTACTTGTATTTATGGCCTTCTTGAGGCATTGAATATCCCTCCCTTATGTCCACTTGATTTTCTCCTGGGATGACTTTGTCTTGGGATACAAAATGGCTTTTTATTGATAAAATAAATATCTTTCTTTATTACAATGAGTCAAAATGGGACTATTACACATGCCCAATATTATTCTTTATACTATAAAGCCATAGAAAACCAAAAAGCATGAAGAACATGATTTTGACTTGAACTTGAGTATGAAACCCATACTCCAAAATAAAAATATAATTTATTTTTTTCTTTACAAAGAATATGCAATGTCATGATTACAATTAGGACATTATCAAGAGTCAACATAGTTACAATTTTCAACAATCCCTCTTAACTAGGGAGGTATTCATAATCCCATTACATGGTACAAGGAATCTCAATCTTGAAGCATTCGCATAAGAATATTCTGATTGATAAGCCATATTTTTCAAGCATATTTATCATAAACAGCATTGTCCTTGAAGGCCTTAACTAGACAAGCTCATCCGTTTTCAAGAGCATTATGATGGGAGGCTTTACATGAGATGCCACACTATCTCTAAGGCACATACCCCATCTGGATGTTCACTGGGTATGTCCTTTTAGGACTATACTTATCTTGGATTTCCAATCTTGAATTTTCAAAGAATAACGATCCTCTTCAACTACTCTTATCTTGGATGCCCTACCTCATCCTCAAAGAGTATCAGTAAATAACTCCTTTTTCCTGGATTCTCTAATCCATAAGAATTTCCAATTTTTAGATGCTTATCCAATCTTTTAGACTTCATTCTTTCTTTATTTCTTTCACTAAGCCTTGCGGTTGTTAGTCCTAGTCTAGTGCCTGACCCATAAAGACAAGAACTATCCAATATCACTCCATCTCAATTAGGGAAGAGATTTCCACTAAACCAAGATTACCTCATAGGTACTTATGCTTCTTGTTTGGTAACGCTTTAGTCAAAATATCCACCATCTATTCATCTGTACGTATATAGTGCAGCTCCACGACCCCATCTTGTACAAAAATTCTGACATACTGGTACTTGTTGTTTATATGCTTCATCCTAGCATGAAACGTTGAGTCTTCTTCCAATCTTATACAAATTTCATTGTCATAGTGTCTATGTGTAGGGCTAATCGTTCCTTCAAACAAATCTGATAATAACTTCCTAAGCCAAATAGCTTCTCGCCATACTTGAATTACAACAACATACTCTACTTTAGCACTACTCAAATAAATTGTATCGTGGTTTCTTCTCATCCATGAGATCATGGAATACCCTAGGTTGAAGCATCCACCTATTGTGTTTCTTCTATCTCATTTCCACCCCAATATGAATCTATATATCCCTTGAGATGGATTTCATTACGAGTATACCAGAGGAAATGATGTATGGATCGATGCAAATATATTAGGATATGATTTGCTGCAACCCAATGATCATGTTTGGGTCCATATGAAACTAATTGAGGACATTCACTACAAAAAAATTGTTCAGTCTTGTATTTACCAGATACATCAAGGACCTAATCAATTTTATGTAGCAAGTAGGATCCACCATACTAGACTTTGAACTCCTCAACTTCTTTAGATTGGTAATTAGAGTCATCATAGGATTGCTATCCATCATGCCAATATTTTGAAGTATATTTATCACATATTTACCTTGACCAAGGTATATCTCACCTAGCTTCTGCCATACTTCTAGTCCCAAGTGTTACACAAAAATATCATCACCATGATTATTTGCAGTCAGTATGGGTCTATCATCACTTGTACTGTCCTCCTAAGCAAGTCTCAGACCTCATCTCTTCAAGTCAAGCTTTGGAAATAAGAGAAAGACATTAAAAATCAATGAAACTTTGGTTCCGCACTTTCTCTCACTATTACCTGCGGTCCCGCACCTTCTGTTTACAAAAAATGCGGACCTTCCCGCTCTGTCCCTAAAGGTGTGGGTGCGGACCCCTGTGAAAGTCAAAAAGGCGCAAGTTTATTCTAAAAAACTCACTTTGGGTTAATTCTAGATGATTCTAGAAGGAATTTTGATGTGGATTTGCCGCTCTTAGGTGGTTCATGCATCCCAAAAGAGAAGGAGCTAATCCCTTGATGAGAGGAGCTATCCCTTTGAAGGAGGACCTAGTAACCTCCCTCCATTGCACTATAAATTCAGGCATTGGGCTGGTTGCTGGAGAGGTTAGAAGCTGAACATTTTTTAGGGTAAATGCTGGTGAAATTAATACTTCCTAGTTGAGCTTAAGAGGAGAGATCACATACCTTTTTGGCTTCATTGGGAAGAGAGTGAAACTTGTCAAAGTAGAGGAGACTTCTTGCTGGACCCTGGGAGGAGCTTGTACAACGTCAAGGCACAGGTTGTAAAGTTCTTCTTCTTTTGAATTAATACAATCAAACTCATTTTTCTCAACAAGTATCTCATGCTATTTGTTTCATGGACTCCTTGACTTTCATGTTAAATATTTTTTATGATATTGGATTTTCAGGTGCTATTTAATTTGTTTGCCTTGTTTGTGTTTGCAGATTCGCGACAAAGGAGATCATTTGGATCGAAGGAGCGAGGGCATCCACAAACTTGAGTTGGACCTAAGGTAGGCCCTAAAAACACTTGTTTGCCTTTGTTTATAAAAGCATATTTAGAGAAAGATAGTGTCTGGTTGGTTTGCTTGTTATTAGGTCTTCTTTAGGTTCTAGGAAGGTCTATCTTGTCCGCAAGATCGACTTATTCCGTGTGACACCAAGTAATAATGCATAATCCCAAGATCCTTCATATCGAACTCAGCTACTAACTACTTCTTGCATTGTTGAATCCAATGCTCTACATCTATGAGTAGTAAATCATCCACATATAAGAGTATGATAACTATTTCACCCAGGACCACCTTAATATATAGGTTAGGATCTGAAATAATATTGGTAAAACCAACTCTTACTAGGTATGCATCCATTCTTGCATACCAAGCTCTAGGCGCTTTCTTTAATCCATATAGAGATTTCTTCAACCTGCATACATGAGTCTCCCTCTGATTTATTTCAAATCCTTGAGGTTTTTGAATGTAAACCCCCTCATCAATGGTCCCATTCAGGAAAGTTGTCTTGACATGCATTTGATGGATGTTCCATCCCATAATAGCATCCAATAAAAAAATTTATGTTATTGTTGTATATCTATTTGTGGGAGAAAAGTTTCCCTCGTAATAAATCCCTTCTTTCTATGCGGAACCTCTTGCGACAACCCTTGCTTTTTATTTATCAATGCTCCCATTTGCAGCGTGCATTATCTTGTAAATCCATTTTGAAGTGACTATAGATTTGTCACTTGGCCTAGGGGAAATATCCCAGACATCATTCTTCATTATGGAATGGTATTCTTCCTGCATAGCATTCCTCCACTCTTGATGTTTAGCTGCATCTTCATAGGAGGGAGTTTCTTCTTCAATAAGATTTGTCATATATGAAACATACCCAGAATACCATTTTGGTCTTTTACTTTCCCAAAAGGTCCATGATGTTGTATGTCCTTCTTCTTCTTATAAAGCAGTTCTCAACCAAGTAGGCATATTTCGATTTTTTGGAACAATAACTTGTTGTATATGCTCACTAGGACCTTCAACATCTTCTTGAGTAGATGTTTGATCTTGAACATCATTGTCCCTTGAGATATCCTCAAAGATAGGTATCTCTTCTTCATCATAGTCAACTGGAAAATTGTTTGATTTCTTGTAAGTTATACTTTCATCAAAGATAACATCCCTGCTTACTTTAATTTAATGTTCCTCCTTAATATATATTCTATACGCCTTTGATGAAGCACTATACCCAACAAAGATTCCCTTTAGACTGGTAGGATCCAACTTCTTTCTCTTGTCCTTGGGTATATGAGTATACATGAGACACCCAAATATTTGAAGATGATCCACACTTGGATTTTTTCCTATAAATGCTTCTTTCGAAGTCATGTTGTTGAGAATCTTATGAGGACTTCAGCTTTGCAAGTGAACAATTGTCATAAATGCATCTCCCCATAGGAATTATGGCATATCTTGATCATTTAGCATGGCCCTAATGCATTCTTCAATAGTTATACTCTTCCTTTCATCCACAACATTATGTTCATGATTATAAGGAATGATAAGCTCCCTCTTGATCCCAACTTCCATACAGAAAGCTATCAGTTCTTTGGAGGTGTATTCTCCACCATTGTTTGACCTCAGAGTCTTGATATTTCTCTCGGTTAGGTTCTCCACTTCATTCTTGAACTCCTGAAACTTTTTGAATACCTCATCCTTATTCTTGATAACATATAACCATCCTCCTTGAGAAGTCATCAATGAAGGTTACATCATATTGATTCCCACCAAGGGTCTTAACTACCATAGCTCCACATACATATGAATGTATGAGATCTAAAACTTCCTTAGATCTCGTCTCACTTCTTGCAAATGAATTCTTCGTGTTCTTTCCTAGAGCACATCCTTTATAGGTCCCTTCATGTTCTTCCTTCAATTAGGGGATGCCATTGACCATTTGACTTAGAGATGGAAAAATATTATAATGAAGGTGTCCATACCTTTTGTTCCATAGTTCAAAAGGACTCACATCCAAGTGGACTAGGGCATGAGATAGATTGTGTAAAAATTATATATAATGTTCCCTCACGAATCCCAATCACCCTAGTGTCATCAATACTAGAGCCCTTCCCCCAAACAAAAACTTGTTTACAACAAAAGCAACTCTATCACCCTTATCTTTTAGACTAGAAATACAAAGTAATTTTTTCTTCAAACTTGGAACATATAATATATTGTTGAGGTGAATTCTTCCATAAGGCTAGAGCTCCAACAAAGTAGATCCAATGGCTTTCATTAAATATCTCTTCTTATCTCCAATTTTGATAGAGTTATAGGAGTTTCCTTTAGATCGGGTCATATGTCTGGAGGAAACATTGTTAATAACCCATAAATTCTTGTCCTTGGAAGTGTAGGATAAAGCGAACAACAAACTTCCATCTATGACTTCCTTCGCAATCTTGGAGATGATATTCAATATGTAATCCTTGATAGATGTAGCAATATTCCTAATAAACTTGAAACCCTTCCTTATAACCCTTTCCATAGTGCTAGCTAAGATGTGATCTTCAGTATCCTTCTTGCACCTTAGCTCTGATACCATGATATAAAATTATGAGACTTACATGTTATAGATGATTTTCCTTAACTTAATAATTAATTGTGATATGTGTTGGCATTTTATTACCTTTATTAGGTCTTTTTCATCATGCAACTACCAAAACAAATGAAGATCACAATAAGACAAAGTACACAAGATATAGGTTCCAAGCTAGGGGAAAACCCAGAAAAATCCTTCTCTATTCTATAGAATTTGCTTACAAAGAGACTTCCAAGACCCAAAGACCAAATCCAACAACCCCACCAAGCACCAAATCAGTCCCCAGAAAGATCTTCTCTAAGGCAGCGTCCAAACTTTGACCTACTGCAACTTCATCCCAAATTTTGGTCCTGCAACTGCTCCTCAGAATTTTTTCCTGCAATTTTGGCCTCCTGTAACTGCAGCATCATAGAAACCCTAACTTCATAGGTATATACAGAGAGAGAGAGAGAGACAGAGAGAGAGAGAGAGAGAGAGAGAGATTTAGCCCAATAAACTTCAATTATTCCTTCCTTTCCTTGTCCTTCGTTATTGCAGATCAAACTTGACTTAAATGAGTGTCTCAAATGAGGTTGAGCTCCTTGTATTTATAGCCTTCTTGAGGGGTCGAATAGCCCTCCTTTAGGCTGACTTGGTTTGATATTAGGCCTATTTGGTCTTGGTATATAAAATTTCTTTTATTGATAAAATAAATATTTTCTTTATTACAATGAGTCTAAATGGGACGATGACACATGATTAATATTATTCTTTATCCTAGAAAGACCTGGAAAACCTAAAAGCATGAAGAGCATGCTTTTGACTCAAACTTGAGTATGAAACCCATACTCCAAAATAAAATATAATTTCTTTTTCTTTCTTTATAAAGGATATACAATGTCATTATTACAATTACGTCATTATGAAGACCAAAACTAGTTACAATTTTCAACAGTTCTTGAGGATGTTGTTAAAGGAGAAAAAACATAGTTGACATTGTTTTTTTTATGAAAATTAAGATATTTAGGATGCATGAATAAGGAATAAGAGAAACATGATTCCTTAAAAAATATTAACCATGCAGGAATGAGGGAATTTGGAGGAAGGATAAATCAAGAATTAGGACAAGTGACATTTATCCAGGAAATAATTTCAAAAGAAAAAGAAGAATAATCTACCCTAAGAGTAAATTTTGAAAAATAAGATCTCATAATTCTTCCACTTTCGAAACAATCCCTCAGAGAACGAGATCTCAAGGGTCATCTATATTGGGAAAAAACGTTTGGGAGATGGAATCCCATGAACCCTCTTCCTCGAGGGAAAGTCCAAGGATATATGAATTGTCTACATCAGAAATAGAAGGTGAATATTAGGACTTATCAGAAGGACAATGACATATAGAAGAAAAAAATTTGGAACACCATGACCTAAGTCTGAAAAATGAGTATCCCCTTTATAACTTTATCCTAGACTCAAGAAATGTTGTAAGGAAACCCTTCTATCCATAAGAGTACCCTTCACAGCTTGGACAACTTGTTGGTGGATAGTGAGTGCTTGAAGAAGCTCTGAAAAACCTTCAAATTTTGTGGAAATCCCAAATGGAAAATGATACAGTCACCACTTTTGAATTCCCTATTAGGAATCTTCTAGGGAAAGCTACAAATAATAACATTCCTCTGTCAACCCTCCTAAATTTCCATGGCATTGCCAATGAAGACCTGGATACTAATTTTCTTTTTTATTTTGACATTTGTGTTGGAGTTATGACTACACCTCAGATGCCCAAAAAATAAAGTTATTCCTTGCTACCTTGAAGGGATTTGTATTGAGATGGTTCATGGGACTTGGTGGTGAGACTATTTATTCATGGGATGACATGAAGAAAACCTTTATGGAAAAATATCAATATTATATAGGACTACATACCAAAAAGAGTTTAGGATGTCCCAGAAGGAGGATGGAAGGTTGGAATATTATATCTAGTGCCTCTAATACAATTTACAAAGGTGTAAACATTGTGATTCAGATAAATACATTTTGAAGGCAATTTTGTTCTAGAGAATGTGGGATGATTTTGTGGATATGATTAACCTCATGGGAAAGGGATATATATCAAAGGATCCCGATGATGACATAGTCACACTTTGTTAGGAGCTCGAGAGTATTATCAAGGAGTAATACCTTATCCTGAGATGCTTCTGCTATAGTACAAAAGTTCGCCAATTGCAGAGTAACAAGGGTAGAGAGCGATAATTTATTGGGAAATTTTAAAACCGATATTATCATATCTTTGTATTCATAATTGGATTTTTTGTAGGCTAAACAATAGTAGGATAAAGCTAAAAAAGAATTGGCAATATTCTACTCCAATTATTGTAGGAAGAAGCATCCCCTCTGGGAATGTCCACTTAATATTCTACTCCAATTATTGTAGGAAGAAGAATCCCCTCTGGGATTGTCCACTTAACAATGTGGAAGTTTGTGGTATCCGTGAGAAGGGATATTTTACAAAGAATTTCCCATAGCTTCCAAGAATCAACATGTATATCCATGGAAAGCCTGATCAACATGCATAGCTTCACACCCATCATCATCTTTCAATAATTGGACTAACATGTGTAACTCTTAGGATGTTCCATAAAAAATAAGGTATCCCACGATCCTGTGGTAAAATCCTAGACCTCCTCTAATATAGTACCCCACATCGTGGCCACAATGGCCCTATTCTCAGAGTCAAACATTCTTATGGCCCCAAGGATGGCATGGAGCCTCTTTTCCAAGACAATTCCTTGTGCTAACAAAATTGTCTATATAGTAGAAAGAGCTGCAACTCCTGTCCAATATATCACCAAGTAATCATCCCCTGAAACCCAAGCTACATGTGCAACCTAACGCACATCCAAACAATAAGGCGGTGTAGCAAGTTGAATCTCTTGTCTTCTCCACTTTCTGCATCTTACCTGTTGAATGTAATGATATACACTTGAGATCAACAAAAGTAATAAATTTGGAACGTCCCTTGTCATTATAGAACATGAAAGAGATAAATCACCTAAGGAAGAAGTTTCAATTCAAGAAACACTAGAGAAACTACAAGTTGAAATTGTTGTGACAACCAATGCTATTATTACTAATCGAACCCGTGATGAACTTGTTGTGCAATATAACATTTTTTTTATTGCTAGAATGCATGATGGAACCCCTATAGTAGTAACTATTGTTTTTTATTGCTAGAAATACTCCAATTACACCTTACCTACGGTGATTGGCCATAGCCAAGACTACTCTACAACTAGAGTCAGATTTCTTTAAGTAGCTAAAAAATCTTTACGTCAAAATTCCATTGTTGCAAGTGATTAGAGACATTCTTATTTGTGCAAATATAGTGAGGGAATCTTATGTTAAAAGGAATGGAACTAAACCTCGAGAACCTCCCATGGTTCATGTGGTAGGAAGCTTATTATAATTAATGCAATATAAAACCCTGTCTACCAAATATGAATACCTTGAGAATCCAAAAATGACTGTCCAGATTGGAAAAAAACTATCCCAAACACACTAGTCAATCTGGGTGCTACAATAAAAATGATGATACTATCTCCCTCAAGTTTGCTCAAAATTTGATTGAACAAAGTTCGACGGTGAAGGGGATGAGGATTGCAATCACGGAGGAGGTAATTAAAAGGGTGATCTGTCTACCACAAATGGGGATGAGATGGTTCAATCGAAAGGCATTGATCCCAATAATGAAAGCCAATTTTCTAAAAGGATATAAGGAAGAACATATTTAGGGCAAAGGTGTTTAAAGGACTTTGTTTCCACTTCCATGGTTAGACATTGTTTATTAAGAGTAGAATTACATCACCTGTGAAGGGAATTCTAGGTGGTCTTCAACTACCATTTCATGTTGTTGGATCACCTCCACTCTAGAAAATTGGTTAACCTCTCACACTTCCTATTGGAGTCCTTCAAAAATATGGCCATTGCAATTCAGTAGTTTAAGCATCTAAAGAGTTACATCACAAACCATAGGTTAATCAGGCTCATGGTTGTTTATGCACTGGAAAAGAAAGGGAAAGTATGATCAAAATTTGTGACTCCTATCATGGCTTTAGTATAGGAGAGTGGAAGCAAGGAATTAGAGAATGAAGAAGAGAAGGGGACAAAAGGAATTTAGGATTATGAGCCAGAGATGGACAGGTTGAGTGGGAAGGATGGTGTACATATAGAGAATCTCTATGCAGACATACTTGTTGAGGGTATTTATGCTAATACACAATCTAAGATGACCAACAAACAATCCAGGATCCCATGAATTAAGGCATGTCCCACTGAGGAGGAGGAGACATTAAAGCAGATGAAGGGAAAAAAGTGACTACCAAAGGAATTTGTGGGTCATCATCTCCCAAGAAGAAGGATTAGATATTTTGTGACAGTAACAATAGCCCAACCATATAAAACCCCAATTATTTCCAAGGAATTAGTTGAGCAGGTTTTTCCTAAAAGGAAGAAACCTAAAGAGAAGAAGGTCAATATCTCTCTGCCTAGTAAGCCTAAAACCAATCCTCTATCTAAATATAATGTTCACTTAAAAGAAGAAAATGCTAAAATTAAAACATAACTTATAACCCTAATAAGGAAATATCAAAATGAGGAACCCTCGGGACTAGGAGCCCTCGTTTAGGTTTCCCAAATGATTCATACACCATCCTCCTCTCTTAATACTAAGAAGTGGAAAACCAAGGATCCTAAAAACAAGTTATGTGTAGTTTGTGGATAACTCTTTGGCGAGGTAGGATATGTGTCGGACATCACAAGAATTCCAAATCTTGTCTCTTTCGGGGTGCAAATAGATGACTAGGATGTTATTGTTCTGTAAGAACTAATGGCATCTAAGGAAAAGAGCTTGGTTGCAAGAGAAGTTGTTAACTCTCTACATATTGAGGGCTAGAGTAATGAGGAAGAAATTCAGGATGACACATAATAACATGTTGACGACGTTGATGTTACTCGAGTAACAATCGTCGAGGTTGTCTAGCTTAAGGAGGAATGGATCATGGTTGATACACAAGAACCTTCTAATGCCTCTACTAACACACAAGAACCAATAGTTGAGGCAGTCTAGCCTAAGAAAGAAAAAATCATGAGTGACACACAAGAACCTGTTAACAATGTCGCTAACACATAAGAACCAAAAGCTAAGGTAGTTCAACCTATTGAAGGAGAAGAAGAAACTTGGCCTAACCCATAAGAAGCAATACCCAAGGCCATTCAACCTGTAGTAGAGGAAGAGACCCTAATGGATTTAAAAACCTGACAGTGTGTTGCTATTACTCAAGTAACAACAACCAAGGTAGTCCATGCCAAAAAAGAATAAGTCTGGGATGTTAATTTTGATATTGATTCTTTGGTCACTAAAAGATATGAATGGAAGCAGTTAGCTCTATCATTACAGTCATGCATAACCCCCCTTAGTGAGAATTAGAAGATCATTCCTAATCTCAAGGAGGCTTGGGTAGAATAAATCACATTTCATAGGTTCATGTGGGAGGAGCTCATAGAGGAAAGAAGGAAGGAAAAGTAATAGTTAAAGGAGCTCAAGGATGAAATTCAGGTACTGGAACAAGAAAAGGAACAAATGTATGACCTTGAACATGAGTTGCTAAGTTGCGAAGGACCTTTCCCTTCCTATCCCATATTCCTCATGAATAATATGTTATTTTGTAAATGACAACGATAAAGGAGAAAAGACCTTATGAGATCACTACTATCATGATCCTTTCAAACAAATTTTCACAAAGGATGAGTTATACATGCATGAGAATGTTTGGTATGGGTAGTTGAAGTTTAACCTCTCTCCATATGTGAAAGATATTCAATTATGAGCCTTTACCTTGTTTGTTAATAACCAAGTAAAATGGAAATTGGATCATAATATTGTAGCATCCAACCAAGAACATAAGAAGCTATGGATTAGAGGAGAAGCAACTCTTGTTGTTGCAGTGACCAGGACTTATGATGGATTTGTTAGATCCACAGACTGAGCTGTTACTATAAACACTCTTCAGAAAAAATAAAAAATAAAAAATAAAAAAATAAAAATAAAAATAAAAATAAAAAATAAAAATATTTTAGCTTTCCTCTTCATATTTTAACCTACAAAAATAGGGTGCTCTACAGGGAAACAAATTCCGATGGGAGATATATGATAGAAAGCTGAAGAAAAGGGATTTTTATTGTTATCCTAAATTTATCCAACCCCTCTCAAGAATATTGATGTATATTAATTGTATCAAGATATGTGAGCCTAATTAGCTTAGTCTTGGGATATGGTTTCATTTAATATGGCTCTCAATGGTGAAGTGTCGTTATTACTACAAGCATTAGCCAAGAGATGTAGAACTTTGGTGACCAAAGTTAATTATTTCTATTTGTTATAGAGCTATTGTGGATGATACTGCAAATGCATATGATTTCATAGAACTTCATTTATAGCACTCCCATTTCAAAGAAGAGCCTGATTAATCAGTGATTTGCAAGGGGACATGCAATTTCTTTAGTTAAAGGGAGATGTTGGGTTCAAGAATTAACCTATCTTTATCATCTTTTTTCTTATATTTTTTTTTCATTTTTTCCATAATAGTCATATATTTTTACTTAATCCACCATCTTTTGATTTAGTCATGCCAAATATTTAAGTCACTCCAATCCACTAAATTCTTCTTGCATTTGAAAGGAGAATAGTTGTTTTGGGTATTTTACTAACAATATGTTGAGGAAAATGTCTACAAGATGACCCTGCTAACCCGGGATGTTTTTACTCCATCATTTTCTGGATGTTACTCCAAAATTTCACAATGTTGTTATTGTAAGATTTCACGATGTTGTTAGTCCATAACTTTATTATGTTATTACTCCAAGATTGCACTTATTTGTTACCCCAACGTATCCATATGCCATTATTCTACCATATTGTTACTACCAAAGTGTCAATGTTGTTTCGGATTGTCATTATGAACGTTGTTACTCAATATGGTCAACACAATTTGTTTTGGCAACAAGGATTCGACTATACCTAAAAAACATGAATGATTTAGCCATGGTGATTATGATCTCTAAATTTTTAGTCATTTTCTAATTGAGGCATTCATTATGGAAACAACATTATTTGTGTACATCTACTGTAATTGGTTATTAAGAACCCTTAATAAACTTTATTTGAACATCCTGATAATTGAATGATTATCAAGTTTGTTCATGTTTTGATTTATTACAATGATTGGATGTAAGGGAAAAATGTATAAAAGGGGATCTCACTAACCCAAGAAGGGGGCTTGCATTATTTCTCTCAAATTGTGCATCTATATATTTCTTTTACCATTAATAAAAAACCCAACAAGTATGTGGCTCATTTTATGAATTATTGTGTAACCTACAGGTTGTGAACTTTCCACTAGATCCCTAATAAGGAGGAAGAGCCCTCCTCTTTAGCAGGGATTGTTGTGACTGTACACGTAGCGTAGTTATTTCATTTAAATATCTTGTGCTTGTGAATTAAACTTTTGGAATTGAAGTTGATTGTTATTGATTTCCTGTGATTGGTGCACTATTGTTACTCATGATAGTTTGCAGGGATTATTGAATGCAGATCATTGTTAGCCAACCATAGCCATCAAATATCTTTATTAAATCACATCATTATTTTTGAAATATAGTATTGTTACAGATTGTTGTGATTTCTTACTGCTACAAAGTGTTGACTGGATTTCTATTGCAGATTGATAATCATTGCTTGTTGTTACTCGCTTCTAGTTATTAATTCTTTTACAGGTTACTATTGTGTGATTGATTTAGGTGGATATTGGAGGCCACCCACCTATTCCACTTGGACCCCCACCATTATGTCTTTCAGTTTCCTTAATTGTAGCACAATTTAATATTTTTGGCATCTTTTAGGTCCTAAACTTCCAGATCATTTTGAGGCCCTAAACGACGTTTTTTTCGAAAACACACAAGTGTGAGTATTTCATTGATGTTTGTAGTCAAAGTTTATATTCCTCATCAAAGTTTATACGAGGTTCGTACATGTCAAATGGAGATTGTATGTCAAAGTTAGGACACCGAGAAGTTGATGTACCAATTTACCCAACAGGTCCCGTAGAATTTTGGCGCTTCATTTCCTAGGGTTAGGTTTTTGGATGTTTAGGATTTTCCATTGTTTCTCAATCATAAGTAAGCCTTGGAGCCTCATTTTAACACAATTTAGAAGAAATGTGGCCACTGCATCTCTTCTCAGAGATAAGCTACCAATGCATGAGCTAGTTTATTTTCATTTTGCATGTAAATAGTTTTCAGTATTTGTTATTAATGAATCAATTTTTATTTTTTTCATTTTATCTCTCTATTTCTATTTATATCTATATTTCATTTAGTTCCATCATAAATATGGATCAGTGGTATCAGAGTGGTATGCTCTTTCTTTTTCTTTCGGTGCATGTCCCCAACAAGGTCGGGGTATAAGGAGTTAGGGCTCGAACTAGTTTCACCTTTGCAAGACTGACCTCACTGACCCCGACGACCTCCCATGGCAGAAGAAACGAAAGATGAGGGAGCATGAGATCCTTTCAAAATATTGCTCGAAGAATCCCTCGAGTGACAAAGGAATGCGATGAGGGAAAAAATTTCCAATATCCTTCGGTGGATGCCCACAAACGACGCATCTTCATCCGGAAGCCACTCTGGAGGCACCACTCCCTTTAAGGTACAAGTCAACTTCGACAATCCCATATTTGAAAGCCAGATAGATGCAGATGCCATAGATAAATGGTTAAATATGTTGGAAGGATGTTTTTCGGTTCATGGTTTTTCCAATAGGGAAAATATTACTTTTCCAATCCTCAAAGTCGCCCCCCCACATCAAGGACTAGTGGGAAACCTATTATGAGCAAAGGGTTGAGAGGGAACACTCACTATTTTCAGTCATACACAATTGGAATTCTTTTTAAGATGCCATCAAGGAATAATATTACCCTGTCAGGAGCTATGACGATAAGTACATAAGGTGGACCACATTGCAGCAGGGAAGGGACCAACACGTGTTGGAGTTCACAAATAGTTTTCATACCCTTTGCCCGAAGTTAGGTATCAAGGATTTTGAGTGGAATCTGGTACTCAAATACCATAATTTTCAATACAAATACATCCAGGATGAGATGGAGTTCATTGGCATCTCATCACTTGGTGTCACCAATTGATACATTGTTAAGATTGAGCAGAAATTTAAATAGAAGAATCAAGACTTTGGATCTACGAATCTGAAGAAAGGGAAAGATGCCCCCAGCCCAAAAAATAAAGGAAAAAACCAAGGTGGTGTGACCTAAAAAAACCCATTGAAGCCGCAAGCAAAGAGAAACACCACAAATACAAACAAGGATGTAAGAAAGTGGTGTGAGTTACATAAGAGCCCCAATCACAACACAAGTGAGTGTCGAGCCAAGTAGTCGCTAGTAGTCGAGCTAAAGGCTTCAGATTCAAATGCATGTTCTAGCTCTGAGTGAGACCTGAAAAAGGGAATGAAAAAGGGAAGTATATTATTGATATGGAGCCCAACACCACAATTTCCACCACCAAGGTTTAGAAGATTAAGCCCAAAGATCTAAAGGATGGAGAGTGTCTCTTACACTCATAGATGTGGGTGAACGGTTCTCTGCCACATTTCATTGTCGATAACAGAGGCCAAAAGAACCTCATTACAGTAGAGGTCATGAAGAATTTGGGCCTACCAACCACACCACACCCACATTCGTACACCATTGGGTGGATTCACCAAGGACGAAGTCTTCGCCTCATCTAGCAGTGTTGCATTCCCTACAACATCAAGCCCTTCAAGGATGAGGTACTGTGTGATGTTTCTCCTCTTGAAGTTTGTGATGTATTATTAGGCCAACCATACTTTTGGAAGCTTCATGTTGTGTATGATTCTAGGCCTTCAATTGTTATTATTACTTTGGGAAATAAGTTATATAAAATATCGGAGGTAGCCCTACTTAGTGCCATCTCTTTGATCTCTACTAATTAATGTAGTAAGATCATCTCCCAGACTGGGAAATTTGTTTTCTTTCTGATTCACTTTCAAATTAAGGGGAAGATCATGGCCACATCCATGGCCCTCAGGAAGGCTTCCTCCACAGAGAAAAAGTAGGTGGATAAGGTCATGGAAGAATAAAGGGACATCTTCTCCTCACCCATAGGGATACCCTTACATTGTCAGGTCAAGCATTCGATCGATCCGACTCACGTAGCACCTCTACCAAATGGGTCAATATATTGTCACTCCATTCTAGAAAATGAAGAGATCAAGCAGAAAATGAAGTATTTGCTACAAAAGGGCACATCTGACAAAGTTCCTCACCCTGTGAGAGCCTAACTATACTGGTACAAATGAAGGATGGTACCTGGAGGCTCTGCATTAATTATTGGGCACTAAAAAAATCACTATCAGGAATAGGTATCCAATCCCACAGATTGATGACCTTCTGGACCAGCTCAAGGGGGCCAAGTATTTCAACAAGATCAATCCAAAGTCTGGCTTTCACCAGGTCCTAATAGAGCCCATAGATGTATGGAAGACCACCTTCAAATCTAAGGAAGACCTTTTTGAATGGTTGGTCATGCCCTACAGGTTGACAAATTTACCTACTACTTTTACAAGGTTGATGAATGACATCTTGTAGCCTTTCACCAACTCATTCATGGTTGTTTGTCTGGTCGACATCCTCATCTTTGGAAAGAGTTGGGAGGAGCACTTGCAACACAATCGACGGGTCCTTCAAACCCTGCGGCAACACAAATTGCATGCAAACTTGGAGAAATGCACGTTTGGCATGAGCTAGGTCCAATATTTGGGTTACATCATAGATTAGAAAGGAATGCATTTATATCTGGCTTAGATCCAAGTCATTCGAGATTGGCCAGCCATGACCACTCTAATAGAGCTTCGTAGCTTTTTGGGCCTTGAAAATATTGTAACATCAAACTAGGAACATAAGAAACTATGGATTAGAGGAGAAGAAACTATTGATTTTGCATTGAATAGGACTTACGATGGATTTCTTAGATCTGGAGAGTGAGTTGCTACTGTAGACATTATTTAGAAAAAAAAATAAAATCTTGGAGCTTTCCTCTTCATCTATTGACCTACAAAAATAGGATGCTCTAGAGGGAAAAAAATTCAAATGGGAGATCTATGATAGAAAGTTGAAGAAAAGGGATATGTATTTTTATCCTAACTTTATCTAATCCCTCTCAAGAATACCAATGTATATTAATTGTATCAAGATATGTGAGCCTAATTGGCTTGGTCTTGGGCTATGGTTTCATTTAATATGGCTCTCGATGGTGAAGTGTTGGCATTACTACATGATTAAGCCAAGAGATGTAGAAATTTGGTGGCCAAAGTTAATTATTTATAATTTCTATAGAGCTATTGTTGATGATACTGCAAATGCATATGATTTCATAGAACTTCATTTATAGCACTCCCATTTCAAGGAAGAGCCTCATTAATCAACGATCTGCAAAGGGACATGCACGTTCTTCAGTTAGGGGGAGATGTTGGGTTCAAGAATTGGCCTATCTTTATCTTATTTTTTCTTATATTTTTTTTGATTTTGTCCATAATAGTCATATCTTTTTACCTAATATACCATCTTTTGATTCAGGTATGCCAAATATTTAAGTCACTCTAATCCACTAATTTCTTCTTTCATTTGGAAGGAGAATAGTTTTTTTGGGTATTTTACTGACAATTTTTTAGGAAAATGTCTACAATATGACCCAACTGACCCAAGATGTTGTTACTCCACCATTTTCAGGATGTTTCTCCAAGATTTCACAATGTTGTTATTCGAAGATTTCATGATGTTGTTAGTCCATAACTTTATTATGTTGTTACTCCAAGATTACACTTCTTTGTTACCCCAACATATCCATATTCCATTATTCTGCCATGTTGTTACTATGAAAGTACCAATTTTGTTTCAAGTTGTCGTTATGAATGTTGTTATTCAATATGGTCAACATGGTTCGTTGTGGTAGCAAGGATTTGACTATACCTAAACAACATGATTGATTTAACCATGGTGATTATGATCTCTAGCGTTTTAGTCATTTTCTTATTTAGGCATTCATTATGGAAACAACATTATTTTTATACAATATGTTGTAATTGGTTATTAATAACCCTTAATAAACTTTATTTGAACATCCTGAGAATCAAATGATTCTCAAGTCTGTTCATGTTTTGGTTTATTACAATGATTAGATGTAAGGGAAAAAACTATAAAAGGGGATCTCACTAACCCAAGGAGGGGGCTTGCATTATTTTTCTTAGATTGTGCATCTATATATTTCTTTTACCATTAATGCAAAACCCAAAAAGTATGTGGCTGATTTTATGAATTATTTTTTAACCTGTAGGTTGTGAACTTTCCACTAGGTCCCTAATAACAAGGAGGGTCCCTCCTCTTTAGTAGGGATAGTTGTGACTGTACAAGCACCCCACCTATAAGAGAGATATGTATTCTATCGTGCAGGCTTGACGAAAATGGAAACATTACATTCTAGGGAAGGAGACGGTCATACACACTAGTCACTGCCTTTGTCATTTCCAAGAAAACCATCAAGAAGAAGGCTTGTACACTCCTCTTCCTACTCCCAGCCAGTCCTGGGAATCCATCTCCATGTACTGTCTAGCCTCCCTTCTACTAGGCATGGTCGGACTGTGTATTTATGGTCATGGAATTTTTTTATAAAATGGCTCTATTGGCAGCCTGCAAGAAGAGTATCACAAAAGAGGACACTGCCAAACTCTTCTTTGAATGAGTATGGGTACATTTTGGGATCCTTTAGACCATTATATCATATCGGGATAAAAGGTTCATAAGAACATTCTAATCAAGCCTCTTGACATTGTCGGACACCAAGCTCACCAAGTCGACTGCATTCCATCCCCAAACTGGTGGCTAGATAATAGTCATCAACAGGATGATAGTGCACATACTGCTCATGGACAACTCCAAGAATCCACAAACATAGGATGAGAGCCTTCCCTATGTGTAGCTTAATTATAATACAGCTCTCGATAGCTCGACTAGTTGTAGTCCCTTTCAAGTGGGTCCGGGGTTTCAACCATTATGTTTGATTGATGTTGTCATGCCTCATTTGAATACACAGAAAGAATCAACACATTTACAGATTGAGGCTAATAAAGCAACCAGTTTTATTGAATGCATATAACACATCTGCCAGCAAATTCATGACATCTTGGGGAAGTTCAATGCTAAGTACAAGAAATGACATGATCAACATCGGGTGTTGCACAAGTTTTAGGTGGGCAACAAAGTTTGGTCGCATCTTCAAAAAGAAAGCCTTACCAAAGCCCATCGGAAGATCAGCCACTCCGATATGGACCTTACACCATCACCAAGGTTGTGGGAGATAATGCTTTTGAGCTCAATATTCCTCCATTCCTTGGCATGCACCCTATGTTCAATGTGGACCACCTTCGACCATACTTTTCACCATTATTACACATATCACAGATTACATAACAACTCACACCAATAGATCTAAACCCATATTGCATGGAACAGGCCAAAACTAATCAGATCACAGAGACTCATATTAAGAACACTCACCACTAGAAGATCCAATTGTTCAGGTTGTCAAAGTTGGCCAACTCCTGCACCAAGGCAAGTGGTTCACCAGTGACCAAGTTCAACAGAAGTTTGCCCATCTCATGGAGGCAGTTAATGCAATGGGGAAAATTAATTCCTAAGTGGGGAGGACTTATCCAAGTGGATATTGGTGGCCACCCACCTATAACACTTGGAACCCCACCATTGTTTATTTCAATTTCCTTAATTTTAGCACTGTTTACTCTTTTTGGCAGTTTTTCAGTTCTTGAACTTCGAGAGCAGTTTTGAGGCCCTAAACAATGTTTTTTTAAATGGGTAGGCGTGATTTTTCTATTGAAATTTTTAGGTGAAAGTTGAATTCCTCAAATAGAGCTTTCTAATGAGTTATAGTATGCGTCAAATGGAGATCATATGCCAAATTTACGACACCTAGAAGTTGATGTACCAATTTACCCAATGGGTATTACAAAGTTTTGGTGCTTCATCTCCTAGAGTTAGGTTTTTGGATGTTTAGGGTTTTCCATTGTTTCTCAATGATAAATAGGCCTTGAAGCTTAATTTAAAAATAGTTCATAGTGCATGTAGCCACCACCTCTCTTCTCAGAGATAAGATACCCTTTCCTGAACTAGTTTATTTGCATTCTGCATGTAAACAATTTTCAGTGTTTGTTATTAATGAATTGAAGCTTTGTTTTCGTTGTATCTCTTTGTTTCTGTTTATATCTATATTTCATTTCTTTCCTTCATAAATATGGATCACTAGTGTTGCTACAAATAGTTGATAAAGTTTAATAATGTTATACTTTTTTGTTTCCAACCTAAAATTATTAATGCAACTATAGTAGTAACATTTCATTTTCTCATTGGTTATGCTATTTGAAATTAGTGATCAATTTATGATTGGTTGTGGTACTAAATGATTTCATTTATGTAAGTGAGGATCTAGTTGTGTTGAGCGTTATTCTCTTTGTTCAAGATTG
This sequence comes from Pinus tabuliformis, assembly GCA_031772625.1. NCBI lineage: Eukaryota > Viridiplantae > Streptophyta > Pinopsida > Pinales > Pinaceae > Pinus > Pinus tabuliformis. The sequence continues at coordinate 148,208,030 of CM062811.1, read as the reverse complement.
TGAGTGTTGTTTCCTTCCTACAAGGAGTCATTTACATTTCAGAACTACATGTAGAGTGTTTTTCTTTTCATGCAAGTGTGGTTTTCAATAGTGAGGTTTTAATTCTAGAATTAGGTGAAGTGTGATTTCAATTCCTACAAGTTTCAAAATAATTTACAGTGAGTTTTGAGCTTTGATTGAGGGTTGTGTTCTTTTTGAAGAATCATAATAGAAGGAAGTATACTATGAAGTAGTTAATGTCAAATAATGATTATTACCTGCATACACATTCCATGATAGCCTTAAAATAAAAATACTTACCCTAGTTGATAATTTATGGTAGATAGGAAGTGTTGTTTTTAACAAGACAATAAAAATCCCTAATACATGACAAATGCAGTGATGCAAGTGTAAGAATGGTGTTTATGTGATGCAGGTGTAAGAATAGTTTTGAAAAGGATAACTATAGGATGGTTCAAGGAGAAATGGTATTGTTGAGGAAAGTTTGGCTTGGAACTCTCTATAAGATGTTGGGAAACACTATTAGTAATCGATACAATAGTTCCATTGTTCCTAAGAGTGGAGCAGAAGAAGGAAATGCCCCTACATCTTCTAGAGAAAAGACTATGATGTGGCATCAAATACTAGGACGTATTAGAGAGAAGGGCCTTCAAGTACTACATAGTAATGGTATGCTACAAGGTATGTGTGATTTCTCTTTAGATTTTGATTTATGTGAGCATTATTTATATGGGAAGAAAAATTAGGTAAGATTCTACTCTGGTTCTATGAAGTTAAAGGGGATATTCAACTTGGTGCATAGTGATGTCTTTATACTTATGTTAATTCCATAAATGGGTTAATCTATATATTATGTTTCATATTTAGTTGACTGCACAAGGAATACATGGATGTATTTCCTCATGAAGGAATCTAAAGTATTTCACAAGTTCAAAGAGTTTAAGGCTCATGTGGAATATCATGTAGTGAATAAAATTAAGGTGTTGACCATAGATAATGGTGGAGATTTCTATGGGAATGAATTCAAAGAATTTTTAAGAATTGTGGTATAGAAAGGTAGAATACTACTCCATACACATCTTAGCAAAATGGAGTTGCATAAAGGATGAACATGACATAGATAGAGAAAGCAAGGAGAATGCTCATTAGTGTTGAGTTAGGATACGAATTCTTGGTAGAGGTAGTGGAAACTACATGTTATCTAGTAAATATAGCATCCTCATTAGCATTGGATGACAAGACTCCTTATGATGTACACACTAGTAAAAAAACTCCTCTTAAACATATTTGGGTATTCGACTATGATTATTATGTACATGTTCTAAAGGAAATAGGAGTAAGCTGGATAAGAAAGTTTGTATCTATATTGGATATAAATATGGTATGAAATGTTATAATCTTTGGAACCCAGAAAATAAGAAGGTTATGTATAGTCGAGATGTGGTAATTAGAGAAGTCAAATATGTTTTCAAACATGAAGTACTAGGAGGGAGAAATAACTAGAAAATATTTTGAAATGATGAATGATGAATAAGGCTACAAAAGAATGGGAATCAAAAGATGACGAACCACATACTTAGATAGTGAGAAGATTGGTTTAGGAAAGACGGTAACCAAAAGGTATACTCCACTTGTTTTTTTTTCAAATTTCACTTTGTTTATTACTAATGTTTATGCTATAACTGTTAGGGAAGTAGTGGATTTAGAGGATAACAAACTATGGAAAAAGGCCATAGTTGCGGCTTAGAATATAGTGGAGTTTCCAATTGGAAGAAATCCCGCTGGTAGTAAATGGGTGTTTAAGAAAAATTTGAATTCATAAGCTAGAGTGGATAAATACAAAGCTCAATTAGTTGCAAAGGGTTATTCACAAGTACAGGGAAATGACTTTGGTGATATATTTTATCCAATCACCAAGCTAAATAATATTATATTTATTTTATATATTGTTGCTAATTTTTCTTTTGGAGTGGAATATATGGATGTGAAGACATCATTCCTACATGGGGATATGTAAGAATAAATCTACATGACACAACCAGAAGGCTTTGTTGTGAAAGTAAATAAAGAGCTAGTATGAAGGCTTAAAAAGCCCCTATATTAAAGCAATCACCAAGGATGTGGTCTCAAAAATTTGATACTTATATACTAGGACTTGGCTTCACAAACAAGGAATATCATTGTGTTTATTTCAAATTAGTTGGTAATCATATTATTTATTTGGTCTTGTATGTGGATGATATGTTGTCAGTTTGAAATTACAGGTAAGTCATCTAGGAAGTGAAAACTCGGTTGTACTCTAAACTTGACATGAAGGATCTCGATGCTACCAATTTTATCTTGGGCATGGAAATTTAAAGAGATCCGGAAAATGAGAACCTCTTGTTAAGTCAAAGGAAGTATGTAGAAACAATATTGCAGAGGGTTAATATGTAGGAATGTAAACTAGTAAAGGTTCATATTCCTATAAGTGTATATCTATCTGCAAACCAATGTCCCAAGACACAAGAAGAGGAAAATGACATGTCCATTGTTCCATATGGTAGTGTGGTTGGAAGCTTGAGGTATTTAATGGTCTATACTAGACCGGACATTGCACATGCATTGGGAGTATTGAGCAAGTATATGTCAAGGCTAGGGAGGGAGCATTAGACAATAGTTAAGAGGGTTTTGGGGTTTTTTTTGTGGCACTACTAGATATGGATTGTGCTACCAAGGAAGACCGGTATTGGACAGAGTGTTGTACATACATGGCTATGTTGATGAAATCTGGGTTGGAGATATCGATCATAGAAGATCAAAATTAGGTATATGTTTAACCTATTTCGAGGAGAAATCATTTGGATGAGAAAAAGACAATCTGTAGTGGCACTCTCAACTATAAAAGTTGAATACATGGAAGCCACTTATGTAAGCAAGGAAGAAGTATAGTTACATAGATTGTATTCAGGTATTAGGTTAATATAGCAATATATAAGGATAAATTGTAACAATCAGAGTGAAATCTTCTTGGTAAATAACCATGCTTATCATTTGCAGATAAAACATATTGATGTTTAATATCAAATTGTGAGATATCATTAAAGAGATGAAGGTGGACACTTTGAATAATTTTGTAGATTCATTGACAAAATTTGTGAGCATTAAGAATTTATTTTAGCGTAGTGAAACAAAGGGAATTGTTGCACTAAATTCGTGATCATGTACTTCTATGACCCCCTATATGTAAAGAAAACAACAAGTGGGAGAATGTTGGGTATGTGTTATATTATTTGCATGATTATTATTTTTCCTACTAGGGAGGCTTACCCACACAACCCCCCCCCCCCGCCCAGCTCCCCCCACCCCACATCCTCCCGCCCTACCCCCCCCCCCCCCCCCCCCACAACCTTAACTTGTTAGAATAATTATTACGCTGAGAGGGGGTTGAATCAATGTAATGGCCAATTTTCATCATCTTAAACAATATCGAAATTGTAAACATAATCATGCATGATGAAAGAAAATCATTACATCAATATAAGAGAAAACCAGATGTATGTGGAAACCCTTGCAGGAGAAAACCAAAAATTCTTTTTTTCTTCTTCAATTTTTATTACTTAGATATGCAGGAACCAGCCCCCAAAAATAAATTTGCAAACACTAACCTGTTCGAGGCACCAACTCCCAAAATGTGCAAGCACCGACTTGTAGTAGGATACAACATGATTAAGGAACCAACCTTGAAATATATGCAAGCACTAACTTGCAATAGGTTTCAACCTGATTGAGGAACTTACCTCGTTGGAGGCACCCACCTCCTTCTTCAACCTATTGTGGACCACTTTTCACAATATTTCAAATTGGATACACAAACATCAACAATAATATTCTACTACAAACATGTTCATATAAGTACCATTAGTTTCTATTCATCAATTTGCAACAACAATAGCTTCTTCAATTCTCATTTTGATCATCTACAAAAGTCTACTCATAAGCCCAGGACATATCAGCATGAGAAAATATAGCTTTTTGACATCAAATTTTCATCCTCATAACTCACCACATCACCCTGTTGGGTCACAAAAGTATTTGGTCCATTTTGCCTTTTTCATAATTAAATTTGGAAATTAAAATCACAACAAAACATAACAAAAAATAATCAAGTGATGAAATGCACTTTTCAGAGCGCATTCTACAAAATGCTTCATTCTGATTGTACAAATTGTGCTTTTACAGGTGTGACAAAATTGTAACCAATATAATGGCAGTTCCTTCACACCTTCGACGTTACCAACATTACCAATATAATGGCAGTGCCTTCAGGCCTTCAACATGACCAATGTTACCAATATAAGGATAGTGCCTTCAGGCCTCTAGTGTCATGAATGTGTTTTTTGGGTTCCAATGAACCAAAATGTAAAACAATTCCTCAGTGCTTTCGACCTCTAATTGGGCAATGAAACAAATATGTCAATTTCCCTTCCAGACCACAGTGCCTCAAATCTTCACGAATCGATACTACAATTGGGTGACATGAACCAAATATGCTAATAGCACCTTCTAGGGCTCAGTGCTTTTGGACCATGAACTAAATATTTCAACAACACATTCTAGGGATTTGTGCCTTCATACTAGGAAACAAATACTCCAACTAGACTCAATGTCGTTGGCCTTCATAAACCAATAGTGTAATGTATATGCCAATCGGTGCCTTAGTTTCTTTGGCCTTCCATTGAGCCATGCAAACAAATATGCCAACTAACCATAGGGCCTTCCATCATAACAGTGCAATCGAGCCATGCAAACGGCCTCATCACCTTCTGTCTTCAATAGTGCAATTGGGAAATGCAAATAACTATGATAAATGGCCTCAGGGCCTTCATCCTTCAACAATGCAATCGATCCACGCAAACAAATATGGCTACTGGCATCATGGCCTTCAGTCTTCAATAATCCAATCAAGCCATGAAAAAAATATGCCAACTAACCTCGGGGCCTTTAGCCTCAACCATGCAATCAAGCCATGAAAATAAGTAGTGCCTTTAGGAAACACACAATGTTATAGAAACTTCAAGCTTCCAAACAATTATGTCAAATAGTTCCTTTTGGAAACCTTAACACTTCTTTGCTTCCTACAAATCTATCAATGATTGCTCACTTGCATTTGGCACCATGGACACACACACACACATATGTGTTTGCATGTGTGTGAATGCCTCCGAAGATGACTCAAATTTGAAAATTTGGGTCAACATAGGTTTAAGTTTTGGCACTCCTTGAGAGGTGCCATGTGACACCTAGATTTCGACCTATTGGCTGACTAAATATTCCAAATCAGCACGCCATGTGTCACTATGTCATTCTACCATGTCATCATCTCCATGTCATTACCGAGACACAGTCTTAAGTTTCCACGTGTCATTGTGCTTCCAACTCATTATGTCCATGTCATCGCCAATATTATGTTTCCATGTTTCACTATGGGGTTGGTCCATCTACATGTCCACATGGAAAGGGGGTTTCGACCTTCATTAAAAATAATCCATGTATGCATGCAATCTACCACATTTCAAACCAAAGATCATTTCTAGCCATTGGATCTACTCATGTTGCATGAACTTTAACCTATTAAACATCATGCAATTTTCGTGCCAACCATCATCGATTGCATAAGGAAACATAGATCTTCTTTGGAACTTGGGCTACCTTTAAAAAATTGGGGGTTTGGCCCCTTTTCACCCTTTTCTCCAATGGAATTTTCAAGCTAACATATCTTCTCATCCGGGAAGAGTTTGGCCAAGTGTGATATAACATTGGAAAGGTCTCATAAACAAATATCCAACCATACAATATATGGATTCATTTGAAAAACATATCTTCAATAAAATCTCAATAAACTTTTACCCACTTTGACATCATTTGATGTGATATTGTCAAGCCAGCAAACTATCATACTATCATTAAATTATCATATTGCTTCATTTAACTTACCCTTTGACATCAATGACACCAATTTTCATCAATGACAACACTATGTCCAAAAATACCCCCCATTTTCATTGATGGTAACACCACTATACAATGATGGTCCTTGGCGGCGCTAAACTAAACTCCCCTTGCCAAGTTGTTCATTTGATGTGAACTCCCCTTGTCAATTTTCTAGTCTAAAGTATGTTTCTTGTTCTCTTCTTCAATGTCTGCTTTCTATCCCCCTTTGACATCAATGGAAGAGTGACGTGCTGATAAAGACTACTTATTAATGCTCCATAATCGTTATTGCATCTTCCTGTGGACTTGATCATCTTGTGAATACATTCTCCTATGAATGTGCTCCTTGTCATGTGAATAGACTTTATTTTTTTCAAAAACCCTGCTTCCAATGAATTATTCCTAATGTATTCCTCTAGTCAAAGGCTAGAGGAGAGCCCAATCCTATATATGTTTGTTTTCTTGTTGTAGGCACACGCCTCTGTAATTTCTTGCTATCAAATTCTTCATCCCTGTATTTTATATCTGAGATGTCACGAATAATTTGACTACTACAAGTGGCCCAATATGCATTTCTTAGCTTCCTTCGATCACTCAACTGCTCTTTTTGATAAGTTATTTCCACCATATAGCTATACTCCCCTTGCACATTTGTAACATAATATCCCTAGTTTTCCAGATTCTTCTTTTGATAGTTGTTTCCCTTCGATAATCTTTTTTCTTCAAATACATTTTCTCTACATAATCTTGTTTCTTCAATTTTTACTTCATTCATCTATATTCCTTAAGAATCATTCAACAATGGATTAGATCTAGGGAACCATATCTGGCCTTGGTTCGTCCTATTTCGATCTCCATGCTTTGGTTTTCATTCTTGATTTAGAAGAGAGCTATTCTCCCTTGAACCACCTCAAATTGATCCTGCAATGTCATGCTATATGTCCTTCATTATGACACATGTAAGATTCTATGTTGGGTTTGAATATTAGTGGGAATGTCCCATATGACATGTTATTATAACTTCTATTTTGATTTTCCATATATTTGTTCCTAGATGCCTGATAGTATCCTCTATGTGGGGCATAATCATTTATGGCATAGGCTCTACAATCCCTTGCTTTATGTCTAAGTTTAGTGCATGAGAAACATTAACAAAAAAACTTACTTTAATATTTGAATGCAAGTAGTTGTCTTTGTAGAAATTTTGAATAATTTAACACATATTCAATGGAGATTATCCTGATCATGTACTAATGCGAAAAACATACACAATACATAAGCTCCTCTACGTTGATCAAGAATATAGCAGCATCAATAACAATAAAACATCAAGAGCATTCACACATTAACACAGTATGTATCCCGGGGAAAGCATCTCGCTAAAAACCCCACACTATCTGTATATTAATGATTGAGTCATGTAACATTACACAGCATAATACTTCTCACAAGTATCTCCACTTCTGTTACACACAATACAGCTCAGATCTGATCTCCAAATCTCTTCCACTGCTTGCCTGCCTCCACTGCTCAATACCTGCTCAAGAACTGATGAGAATTGCTTCCCAAACTCGATTTTCACCTGTAGAATAGTCACTCACTCTTTGTGGACGTGAGCAAAGGCTAAAATGCGGGCCAAATACGTGAGAAAACTCATTGGCATACTCAATCCTTTGATTGTGCAAGATCTGGTGCACAACTATAGTCACAACTGATAGCAATCTGATTCTCTACCACCTGTCCCTGTTGAACTGAACATGCACTGACATGCAACTGAGTTAACTGATGTATTCTTTAGTTGTATTATGAGTTAATAATTAGTTTAACAACTCATCATTAGTCTATCTGCAGTTAGACTAACTACAACCAGTTTAACTAAGTTAAACTGAACACAACTCCATCAACTGTACCTCCAGTCCACTAAACTCAACTCACTTGAGTTCTAACTGAAATCATGCATGCAACAACTCAACTGACTCATAAGAAAAACGAATTTCCTTCTGACAGCTGCATGTGCCACTTCCGTAGCTCAAACTGAAGTGCTCCAAGAGAATAAGATTAAGTTTATAGTCCAAATATTATTGTGAGATAATAATATTTGACTTTTCTATTTTTGACAGCCAGTCTAAAAATAGACTTGATCACTCACACTGTGATCACTCACACTTTCATCAAAAATAGAAGTCCATCTATTTTCCCAACTTGATCAATCATCCATAAACATAGACATGATCCATATGTCTAAAAATAGACATAGTCTAAAAATAGACTTGCGCCAAAAATAGCCTGCGGGCCCACTTAGTGAAGGCGACTCTTTTCACTAAGCTCCATCATCTTGTTGCAATCTCAACACTCCCTCTCGACAAGATATGGATTATCAGAAACCCCTATCCTACCTCGGTGGTACTCGAATTTGCTCCTGGTGAGAGCCTTCGTCAGAATATCAGCATCCTGATCCTCCGTTGGAATGTACGAAAGTAACATGATCCTCTGCTGCACACAATCTCTGATATGATGGTACCTGATGTCAATATGTTTAGATCTATCATGAAATACAGGATTAGCCGAGAGTTTAATGCAACTCTGGTTATCATAGTAAATCACAGTAGGATCCAAATGAGAACCGAACAAACCAACCAGGATCTTCCTCATCCATATAGCTTCGCATGCAGCCAAACTTGCTGCCATATACTCGGCCTCCGCTGAACTGAGTGCCATAGATCTCTGCTTCCTGCTGTACCAAGAAACTACTGTCGATCCGATACTGAAGACCCCTCCTGATGTGCTCTTTCTATCTGTTGGGCTCCCTGCCCAATCTGCATCCGTGAAGCCACATAGCTTCACCTCATCCTCCTGTCTGTACCACAAACCATATCCCGATGTGCCTCTCAAGTAGCGCAATACATGCTTGCCCGCCTTCCAGAAGAGCTTGGTAGGCTTAACCATAGCTTGTGAAAGCTGGTTAACTACATAGCATATATCAGTTCGTGTATTGACCAAATACATCAGCGACCCCACCAACTGTCGATAAACAGTGGCATCCACTTCTTCTCCCGAAGTGGCATCCTCCTTCCTCCAACCTCCAGGAAGAGGAGTATCAACAGGCTTGTAGCCATGCATGTTGAACTTCTCCAGTATCTCTCGAGCATACTTGCCCTGAGAAACAAACAGTCCACCACTGCGCTGCCATATTTCCAATCCTAGGAAATAGTGAAGGAGGCCCAAATCCTTCATCTCAAACTCTGTAGCAAGATCCTTCTTGCATGACAGTATCAACAGCTCATCACCCGTTAGAATCAAATCATCAACATACAGTACAATGATAAGCAACTTACCCTCCACCACAATCTGGTATAGGTTCGGATCCGCCTCGCTCTTGGAGAATCCAAGTCCTGTGAAATAGTTGTCTATCCGTGTGTACCAAGCACGTGGTGCTTGCTTCAACCCATACAGCGCTCTCTTGAGCCTGCACACATGCGACTCACTGTTGAAGACTTCAAAGCCTTCGGGTTGCTCAATGTACACCTCCTCCTCAATGACTCCGTTGAGGAACGCAGTCTTCACATCCATCTGATGAATGTGCCATCCCATCTGCGCTGAGAGAGCAAGAATCGTTCGTATGGAAGAATACCTTGCGACAGGTGCAAAGGTCTCCTCATAATCGATCCCCTCAATCTGTGAAAAGCCTCGAGCAACAAATCTTGCCTTGTACTTCTCCACACTCCCGTCAGCTACCTGCTTAACTTTGTAGATCCATCTCGAACCCACCACTGATTTCCCTTCTGGTCTAGGAACAATCTCCCATGCACTGTTTCTGACAATAGAATCATACTCTTCCACCATGGCGTCTACCCATGCGGGATCCTCCACAGCTTCCTCGAAAGAGGATGGCTCAGTCACAACACACTTGCTCATAAGAGCCATGTATCCAGTGTACCGATCAGGTGACTGTCTCTGCCTGCGTTGGGCTGTAGGTGGTCCTACAACTTTCTCTGCATCTTGAGCCAGTCGCTCAGCTTCTGTCAAGCGCTTTCGCCCTCTGATGGTTGGCGCTGCATGAGTGGTCTCTTCCACTCCATGAACCTCGTCCTGTGGCTGATCCACGCCCTGAAGCTCATCCTTAGGAACTAATAGCTCCTCATCTGCATGCAAGTGTAGCTCCCTCTCAAGCGAACACTTCATGGCTTTCTCCTCTTGAAATTTTATATCCCGTCGCACAACAGTTTTACCACTGTCTGGCAAATACACACGATAGTTGTGGGGCGTATCAGTGTACCCCACAAATATCCCAACCTCTGCAGTCGGCTCCAACTTCTTTCTGGCATCCTTCGTCACATGCATGTAAACGTTAGCACCAAAAATCCTCAAATGAGAAAGATCAGGCTTCTTACCAGAATAAGCCTCCTCGGGTGTACTCATGCCAAGTATCCTATGAGGACAACGGTTCTGCACATAAACTGCTGTATTGCATGCTTCCGCCCACAAGTGAAGGGGTAGGCCCTGATCATGCAACATTGCCCGTGTAGCACCCACAATCGTTCTGTTCTTCTGCTCAGCTACCCCGTTCTGCTGTGGGTTATGGGGAGCTATGAGCTCTCTACGAATCCCTTCTGCCTTGCAGAAATCCTTGAACTCGTCCGAGATGTATTCACCACCATTATCGCTCCTAAGAGCCTTCACCTTCTTCCCCGACTCCTTCTCGACCAGTGCTTTGAATTCACATAACTTTGAATATGTCTCGCTCTTCTTCTGCATGAAGAAGATCCAGCACTTACGAGAGAAATCATCAACAAAAATCACATAATACCTGTGTTTTGCTGTCGAAGCAACTGAGAAAGGTCCACACACGTCTGTGTGAATTCTCTCAAGGATCGTCGTGGCGCGACTATCCTTCTCGTGAAAGGTGGCTTTCACAAACTTCCCCAAAGTACACCCCTTGCATTGATCTGATTGCGCAAGTGTGCCTTTAGGAAGCCCTGTAGTGATCTGCTGCAGTATCTTCAAGGCTCCATGGTGAAGATGACCCAATCTCCTGTGCCACAACTCGCCATCATCCCGGCTCACCAATCCTTCTGCCTTGCCTGCCATTGCTGCGCATCCATCTACATGCAACTGATAAAGGTTCCTCACTCGAACCCCTATCTTCCGGGTCTCACCAGTTGTCTTGCTGCGCAGGAAGGCCTTTCCCTCGCTGAAAACAACATCATACCCCTTGTCTTCTAACATCGCCACTGAGATGAGATTCTTCTTCAATCCTGGAACATGCATGACTTCCTTCAATACAAAGGGTTTACCAGACTCCCTCTCAAAGGAAATGGTACCGATACCGGTCGCACTGTATCTACCATCATCGCCCATCTCGATGTGCACTCCAAGATCTTTGTCCTCCAGATCAGAGAACAAATCTCTATCTCCCGTCATGTGAAAAGACGCACCACTGTCCAGAAACCACACTGATCCCATCACACTTGAAACCAAGCATGCGATCAATGAAAAATCAAGCTCAAACTGAGAAGCTAAAGCCTCTCCCCCTGCAGATCCAGCAGCTTGCTTGTTCTTCTTCTTCTGCGGACAATTTGTGGCATAGTGTCCATGCTGGTGACAGTGAAAACACTTCACCTTGGACATATCCTGCTTCTTGCCTTTCGCACCAGACTGAGAAGCTTTCTTGCTCTTCCCTTTCTTTGCTTTGGCAGCCAAAGCACAATTCTCTTCATCAGCTCCCTTTGACGAAGATTCGTCCCTGGTACTCCGCCTGATCTCCTCCTACACAAGATCTGACCATAGTCTTTCCCATCCTGGAAACTTCTCCCGACCATTGACAGAGTCCTGATAGGAATGCCAACTCTTCGGAAGACCAAGGAGAGCCAAGCTCACCAAGTCCTCATCATTGACAGTAACCCCCACACTTCCCAGCTCATCTCGACACTGAGTGAACTTCGTGAGATACTTGGGAATACTGTCTCCCTTCTCGCATTTGATGTTTCTGAGTTTATCTTTGAGCGCCAGCTTCCTCTGATCGCTCTTGCTTTGGAATAATTCTGTTAATGATTTCCACATCAAATATGGAGTAGCCTTTCCATGGAGGCTGGACACAATGTGATCCTTCACGCCCTCCAACAGAATTCTTCGACATTTTGCGATCTTCTTTTGCCAAGCATCAGCTTGAGTAGCATCAGTAGGCTTTGGGATATCCGTATCTATGAATTCCTTCAGCCCGTTATCATCCAATACTGCCTCCATCCTGTCCTTCCATGCAATATAGTTTGAGCTGCCCTCAAGAGCATACTCCAATCGCAATCCATTGAAAGACATTGCTGCGTTGTCACCAAGAAAACACTGCTGCAAATTCGAATTCCACCAGCAACCAACTCAACTGCTTCCGATCAACCCTCGCTTGATATCCTGTAAAAATCTCTTCTACAAATCAAGCTGCTCGGATACCATGTAGAAACTTTTTCTACAATTATCTAGCTCTGATACCATGTAGAAATTTTGAATAATTTAACACATATTCAATGGAGATTATCCTGATCATGTACTAATAAGGAAAACATACACAATACATAAGCTCCTCTACGTTGATCAAGAATATAGCAGCATCAATAACAATAAAACATCAAGAGCATTCACACATTAACACAGTATGTATCCCGGGGAAAGCATCTCGCTAAAAACCCCACACTATCTGTATATTAATGATTGAGTCATGTAACATTACACAGCATAATACTTCTCACAAGTAACTCCACTTCTGTTACACACAATACAGCTCAGATCTGATCTCCAAATCTCTTCCACTGCTTGCCTACCTCCACTGCTCAATACCTGCTCAAGAACTGATGAGAATTGCTTCCCAAACTCGATTTTCACCTGCAGAATAGTCACTCACTCTTTGTGGACGTGAGCAAAGGCTAAAATGCGGGCCAAATACGTGAGCAAACTCATTGGCATACTCAATCCTTTGATTGTGCAAGATCTGGTGCACAACTATAGTCACAACTGATAGCAATCTGATTCTCTACCACCTGTCCCTGTTGAACTGAACATGCACTGACATGCAACTGAGTTAACTGATGTATTCTTTAGTTGTATTATGAGTTAATAATTAGTTTAACAACTCATCATTAGTCTATCTGCAGTTAGACTAACTACAACTAGTTTAACTAAGTTAAACTGAACACAACTCCATCAACTGTACCTCCAGTCCACTAAACTCAACTCACTTGAGTTCTAACTGAAGTCATGCATGCAACAACTCAACTGACTCATAAGAAAAACGAATTTCCTTCTGACAGCTGCATGTGCCACTTCCGTAGCTCAAACTGAAGTGCTCCAAGAGAATAAGATTAAGTTTATAGTCCAAATATTATTGTGAGATAATAATATTTGACTTTTCTATTTTTGACAGCCAGTCTAAAAATAGACTTGATCACTCACACTGTGATCACTCACACTTTCATCAAAAATAGAAGTCCATCTATTTTCCCAACTTGATCAATCATCCATAAACATAGACATGATCCATATGTCTAAAAATAGACATAGTCTAAAAATAGACTTGCGCCAAAAATAGCCTGCGGGCCCACTTAGTGAAGGCGACTCTTTTCACTAAGCTCCATCATCTTGTTGCAATCTCAACACTCCCTCTCGACAAGATATGGATTATCAGCAACCCCTATCCTGCCTCGGTGGTACTCGAATTTGCTCCTGGTGAGAGCCTTCGTCAGAATATCAGCATCCTGATCCTCCGTTGGAATGTACGAAAGTAACATGATCCTCCGCTGCACACAATCTCTGATATGATGGTACCTGATGTCAATATGTTTAGATCTATCATGAAATACACGATTAGCCGAGAGTTTAATGCAACTCTGGTTATCACAGTAAATCACAGTAGGATCCAAATGAGAACCGAACAAACCAACCAGGATCTTCCTCATCCATATAGCCTCGCATGCAGCCAAACTTGCTGCCATATACTCGGCCTCCGCTGAACTGAGTGCCACAGATCTCTGCTTCCTGCTGTACCAAGAAACTACTGTCGATCCGATACTGAAGACCCCTCCTGATGTGCTCTTTCTGTCTGTTGGGCTCCCTGCCCAATCTGCATCCGTGAAGCCACATAGCTTCACCTCATCCTCCTGTCTGTACCACAAACCATATCCCGATGTGCCTCTCAAGTAGCGCAATACATGCTTGCCCGCCTTCCAGAAGAGCTTGGTAGGCTTAACCATAGCTTGTGAAAGCTGGTTAACTACATAGCATATATCAGGTCGTGTATTGACCAAATACATCAGCGACCCCACCAACTGTCGATAAACAGTGGCATCCACTTCTTCTCCCGAAGTGGCATCCTCCTTCCTCCAACCTCCAGGAAGAGGAGTATCAACAGGCTTGCAGCCATGCATGTTGAACTTCTCCAGTATCTCCCGAGCATACTTGCCCTGAGAAACAAACAGTCCACCACTGCGCTGCCATATTTCCAATCCTAGGAAATAGTGAAGGAGGCCCAAATCCTTCATCTCAAACTCTGTAGCAAGATCCTTCTTGCATGAAAGTATCAACAGCTCATCACCCGTTAGAATCAAATCATCAACATACAGTACAATGATAAGCAACTTACCCTCCACCACAATCTGGTATAGGTTCGGATCCGCCTCGCTCTTGGAGATTCCAAGTCCTGTGAAATAACTGTCTATCCGTGTGTACCAAGCACGTGGTGCTTGCTTCAACCCATACAGCGCTCTCTTGAGCCTGCACACATGCGACTCGCTGCTGAAGACTTCAAAGCCTTCGGGTTGCTCAATGTACACCTCCTCCTCAATGACTCCGTTGAGGAACGCAGTCTTCACATCCATCTGATGAATGTGCCATCCCATCTGCGCTGAGAGAGCAAGAATCATCCGTATGGAAGAATACCTTGCGACAGGTGCAAAGGTCTCCTCATAATCGATCCCCTCAATCTGTGAAAAGCCTCGAGCAACAAATCTTGCCTTGTACTTCTCCACACTCCCGTCAGCTGCCTGCTTAACTTTGTAGATCCATCTCGAACCCACCACTGATTTCCCTTCTGGTCTAGGAACAATCTCCCATGCACTGTTTCTGACAATAGAATCATACTCTTCCACCATGGCGTCTACCCATGCGGGATCCTCCACAGCTTCCTCGAAAGAGGATGGCTCAGTCACAACACACTTGCTCATAAGAGCCATGTATCCAGTGTACCGATCAGGTGACTGTCTCTGCCTGCGTTGGGCTGTAGGTGGTCCTACAACTTTCTCTGCATCTTGAGCCAGTCGCTCAGCTTCTGTCAAGCGCTTTCGCCCTCTGATGGTTGGCGCTGCATGAGTGGTCTCTTCCACTCCATGAACCTCGTCCTGTGGCTGATCCACGTCCTGAAGCTCATCCTTAGGAACTAATAGCTCCTCATCTGCATGCAAGTGTAGCTCCCTCTCAAGCGAACACTTCATGGCTTTCTCCTCCTGAAATTTTATATCCCGTCGCACAACAGTTTTACCACTGTCTGGCAAATACACACGATAGTTGTGGGGCGTATCAGTGTACCCCACAAATATCCCAACCTCTGCAGTCGGCTCCAACTTCTTTCTGGCATCCTTCGTCACATGCATGTAAACGTTAGCACCAAAAATCCTCAAATGAGAAAGATCAGGCTTCTTACCAGAATAAGCCTCCTCGGGTGTACTCATGCCAAGTATCCTATGAGGACAACGGTTCTGCACATAAACTGCTGTATTGCATGCTTCCGCCCACAAGTGAAGGGGTAGGCCCTGATCATGCAACATTGCCCGTGCAACACCCACAATCGTTCTGTTCTTCTGCTCAGCTACCCCGTTCTGCTGTGGGTTATGGGGAGCTATGAGCTCTCTACGAATCCCTTCTGCCTTGCAGAAATCCTTGAACTCGTCCGAGATGTATTCACCACCATTATCGCTCCTAAGAGCCTTCACCTTCTTCCCCGACTCCTTCTCGACCAGTGCTTTGAATTCACAGAACTTTGAATATGTCTCGCTCTTCTTCTGCATGAAGAAGATCCAGCACTTACGAGAGAAATCATCAACAAAAATCACATAATACCTGTGTTTTGCTGTCGAAGCAACTGAGAAAGTTCCACACACGTCTGTGTGAATTCTCTCAAGGATCGTCGTGGTGCGACTATCCTTCTCGTGAAAGGTGGCTTTCACAAACTTCCCCAAAGTACACCCCTTGCATTGATCTGACTGCGCAAGTGTGCCTTTAGGAAGCCCTGTAGTGATCTGCTGTAGTATCTTCAAGGCTCCATGGTGAAGATGACCCAATCTCCTGTGCCACAACTCGCCATCATCCCGGCTCACCAATCCTTCTGCCTTGCCTGCCATTGCTGCGCATCCATCTACATGCAACTGATAAAGGTTCCTCACTCGAACCCCTATCTTCCGGGTCTCACCAGTTGTCTTGCTGCGCAGGAAGGCCTTTCCCTCGCTGAAAACAACATCATACCCCTTGTCTTCTAACATCGCCACTGAGATGAGATTCTTCTTCAATCCTGGAACATGCATGACTTCCTTCAATACAAAGGGTTTACCAGACTCCCTCTCAAAGGAAATGGTACCGATACCGGTCGCACTGTATCTACCATCATCGCCCATCTCGATGTGGACTCCAAGATCTTTGTCCTCCAGATCAGAGAACAAATCTCTATCTCCCGTCATGTGAAAAGACGCACCACTGTCCAGAAACCACACTGATCCCATCACACTTGAAACCAAGCATGCGATCAATGAAAAATCAAGCTCAAACTGAGAAGCTAAAGCCTCTCCCCCTGCAGATCCAACAGCTTGCTTGTTCTTCTTCTTCTGCGGACAATTTGTGGCATAGTGTCCATGCTGGTGACAGTGAAAACACTTCACCTTGGACATATCCTGCTTCTTGCCTTTCGCACCAGACTGAGAAGCTTTCTTGCTCTTCCCTTTCTTTGCTTTGGCAGCCAAAGCACAATTCTCTTCATCAGCTCCCTTTGACGAAGATCCGTCCCTGGTACTCCGCCTGATCTCCTCCTGCACAAGATCTGACCATAGTCTTTCCCATCCTGGCAACTTCTCCCGACCATTGACAGAGTCCTGATAGGAATGCCAACTCTTCGAAAGACCAAGGAGAGCCAAGCTCACCAAGTCCTCATCATCGACAGTAACCCCCACACTTCCCAGCTCATCTCGACACTGAGTGAACTTCGTGAGATACTTGGGAATACTGTCTCCCTTCTCGCATTTGATGTTTCTGAGTTTATCTTTGAGCGCCAGCTTCCTCTGATCGCTCTTGCTTTGGAATAATTCTGTTAATGATTTCCACATCAAATATGGAGTAGCCTTTCCATGGAGGCTGGACACAATGTGATCCTTCACGCCCTCCAACAGAATTCTTCGACATTTTGCGATCTTCTTTTGCCAAGCATCAGCTTGAGTAGCATCAGTAGGCTTTGGGATATCCGTATCTATGAATTCCTTCAGCCCGTTATCATCCAATACTGCCTCCATCCTGTCCTTCCATGCAATATATTTTGAGCTGCCCTCAAGAGCATACTCCAATCGCAATCCGTTGAAAGACATTGTTGCGTTGTCACCAAGAAAACACTGCTGCAAATTCGAATTCCACCAGCAACCAACTCAACTGCTTCTGATCAACCCTCGCTTGATATCCTGTAAAAATCTCTTCTACAAATCAAGCTGCTCCGATACCATGTAGAAACTTTTTCTACAATTATCTAGCTCTGATACCATGTAGAAATTTTGAATAATTTAACACATATTCAATGGAGATTATCCTGATCATGTACTAATGCGGAAAACATACACAATACATAAGCTCCTCTACGTTGATCAAGAATATAGCAGCATCAATAACAATAAAACATCAAGAGCATTCACACATTAACACAGTATGTATCCCGGGGAAAGCATCTCGCTAAAAACCCCACACTATCTGTATATTAATGATTGAGTCATGTAACATTACACAGCATAATACTTCTCACAAGTATCTCCACTTCTGTTACACACAATACAGCTCAGATCTGATCTCCAAATCTCTTCCACTGCTTGCCTGCCTCCACTGCTCAATACCTGCTCAAGAACTGATGAGAATTGCTTCCCAAACTCGATTTTCACCTACAGAATAGTCACTCACTCTTTGTGGACGTGAGCAAAGGCTAAAATGCGGGCCAAATACGTGAGCAAACTCATTGGCATACTCAATCCTTTGATTGTGCAAGATCTGGTGCACAACTATAGTCACAACTGATAGCAATCTGATTCTCTACCACCTGTCCCTGTTGAACTGAACATGCACTGACATGCAACTGAGTTAACTGATGTATTCTTTAGTTGTATTATGAGTTAATAATTAGTTTAACAACTCATCATTAGTCTATCTGCAGTTAGACTAACTACAACCAGTTTAACTAAGTTAAACTGAACACAACTCCATCAACTGTACCTCCAGTCCACTAAACTCAACTCACTTGAGTTCTAACTGAAGTCATGCATGCAACAACTCAACTGACTCATAAGAAAAACGAATTTCCTTCTGACAGCTGCATGTGCCACTTCCGTAGCTCAAACTGAAGTGCTCCAAGAGAATAAGATTAAGTTTATAGTCCAAATATTATTGTGAGATAATAATATTTGACTTTTCTATTTTTGACAGCCAGTCTAAAAATAGACTTGATCACTCACACTGTGATCACTCACACTTTCATCAAAAATAGAAGTCCATCTATTTTCCCAACTTGATCAATCATCCATAAACATAGACATGATCCATATGTCTAAAAATAGACATAGTCTAAAAATAGACTTGCGCCAAAAATAGCCTGCGGGCCCACTTAGTGAAGGCGACTCTTTTCACTAAGCTCCATCATCTTGTTGCAATCTCAACAGTCTTGGTGAAGGATATCTTCTAAAGTTATTCATTGGTAGAGATTCATTTCTTTGTTGATATTTGACTCTGGTTCCATTGTTGCTTGTAGATATCTTGAGAAGATATTTTGTCGCGGTGGGCCTTATAATTTCATCCTAGATTATTTTCTTACATGGACTATGTAGGTTTTAACCATGTATAGAAATCACCTGCAAACAAATTCTTAAAACATAAAAGTAAACAATGGAGAGAACATAAAAATATACACAAATATTTTCTCCTCAAGCCCAAAACGGGAAAACCAGATTGATTTTTCATTATATTCCCTTCAATGTTACAATACATTATATACAAGTCGAAGCATTCATAAACCCCAATCCACTAACCTTGGATTAGAACACAACCATAGTTCTCTTGACTGAATATACAAAATACCATGGGAAAAAATAGCAGGCATAAAATAAACCATGGGTAGGTCCACCCACCATCCTTGGGTTCCCCACCCATCCTTGGGTCATCAAAAGAATATAAAAAATACCCAAAAAAATAGATGTGTATTGTTGATTCTTTGTGTCTTTTCATGTGTCGTCTAAAATTTTGAAGTTAACATGCTTGGGTTGATTCATCAATTGCTTGGAATCCTCAATTGAGTTGTTTTTGGATCCAATGAATGTATGCATGTGATTCTTAGGTTGTTCTCAATTTGATGTCCTTAATATATATTCATCTTTGGATGTCTTGTAATCTTCCTGACAACGAATAGCTCTATGAGAGGATATCTTTGGATGCTAAGGATATGATATAATGACTCAAACCATTTAAGGAGTTTTAAGTTATGATTGAGCTATTCTATTTCTCCTTTCAAAAGAACAACTTCTTCTTCTAATTTTTCACAAATTTCTTTCTTTTTTTTTAGTTGTTCTAACATAAACTCCTTTAGCCTTTTAAATTTATCTAGTTCGACTTTGATAGTGACAATGAAGTCTACATCCCGATCTTTATCTTGTATTTGTTGTTCTATATGATCCACCATATTTCTTGGAGATTTTATTTCTTTCAAAGCACTTATGGGTTCTCCTTCATAATCAACTTTTGCTTCAATCTCTTCTTCAACTATGAATAATATTTCTCCTCTTTCATCATTAGACATGCTAGCATTGCCTTCGTAGTTACTCTCTCCCTTTGAAAATAGATATTTCTTTTTGGTATTTTGTCTTTTCTTATGATAGTTATATTTGAACTTCACTTAATCATCACTATCATTCATTTTTTGCATAAGGAAATTTAGGGCGTAGTGTTCTATTATTACACATTCAAAACATTTAAAAGGAAGCTTACCTTTAAACTTTCTTGTTCCATTTTTCTTATCTTTCTGACAAAATTGGATTCTTCTTCATCTAATTCATGACTGGAGTCTTCTTGATTTGTATGATTGCTACCTTCCTTGGATGCTTTAAATGTTGCATCTTTGATTTCTGACTTGTCCTTTTTTATCGTCATCTCATATGCAATGAGAGTTCCATGAAGCATATCCATGTATGATAGCTCTTCAAGGGATTATACTTTGGGATTGAATATTGAAGGAGGTGATCTCAATATTTTTTGAGCAATATCAACGTCCTTGACTCTTTCACTGAGAATTATGATAGAGTTGAAAATATTGTTTACTCAAAGAAACTATGAAGCAATGTTCTCATCCTCTTCCATTTCAAACTTTTGAACTGACCTCTGTAAGTTTGCAACTTGGCCTCCTTCACTTTCTTGTCCCCCTCCTAATAATTTATGTTCTTGTTCAATAGTTCATGGGTTAAATTGTAATGCATTACTTTGACAAATTCAAAATATGATAAGCCACTCAACATGTTATGTTGAGCTATTGCATTAGATGTATATAGACCTTTACTAGTTGTATTAGTGGGTGGAGTAGCAGGAACTTAATAATCATTCTCTATAGCTACCCAAACATCGATACCTAATGATATGATGTATGTTTCCATTCTTATCTTCCAGAAAGCATAGTTGGTTCCATCAAATTGAGGAGGCTTGCCCAATGATATGATAGAGGCCATTTTCCCTATGATCAAACTTCCAATTATTAATTGTTCTTGAAGGATCTGCCTCTTATGCCAATTGTTAGACTAATTATTACACTAAGAGGGGTGGTGGAGGGGGGGGGGGGGGGGGGGTGTTGGCAGCCAGGGGGGAATTAGAGTAATGGCCAACTTTCATCAACTTCAAAATACTTGCAATCAATCAAAATTGTAAACATAATTGTGCATCATGAAAGAACATCATTACATTAACATAACATAGCATCAGATGTACATGGAAACCCTTGTAGGAGAAAACCATGAATTCTATTTATCTTCTTCATTTTTGATAGGCACCAACCTATTGGTGGTACTAACCCACAAAAATAAATTTGTAGGTACTAACCCCTTAAATGTGCAAACACCAAATCGCAATAAGCTACAACCTGATTAAGGAACCAACCTCGAAAGATATGCAAGCACCTAATTTCAGTAGTCTTCAACTTGATTGAGGCACCCACCTCCTCCTTCAACCTATTATGGACCATGTCTCACAATATTTCAAAGTGGATCCACAAGCATCAACAACAATATACCGCTATAAACATGTTCATATAAGTACCATCACTTTCTATTCATCAATATACAACAACAATAACTTCTTCAATTCTCATCTTGAACATCTACAAAAATATGTTGATGAGGCTAGAACATATGAACATGAGAAAATATAGTTTTTTTACATCAAATATGCATCCTCATAATTCATCACGTCACCTTGTTAGATCATAAAAGTATTTGTTCCATTTTCCACTTTCTAGAATTAAATTTGAACGTTAAAATCACACTAAAACATAACAAAAATTAATCATACGATGAAATGCACTTTAAAGGGTGCATTCTACAAAATTATCCATTCCAATTCTACAAATTGTACTTTTACAAGTGTGACAAAATGCACCTTTCGAGGCGCCTATAAACACCCCCCCCCCCCCCAAAAAAAAAAATAAAAAATAAAAATAGTCAATCTAACAACTGACTCAACATCATGACCTCTACGATGTTAACATAACCAAACCACTAATCCACCAATGTGTTGTGTCGTGACAATAAAAAAACTTAATAGCATCTTGTCAACTATGTTGTGTTGATAATGTCAAAAGTATAATCCTTCGAGCTTAATCAGATTTGTCTTGGGCCAAAGTTGACCTTGTAACTAATATTCCAATGGTGCCTTTGGACCTTCAACATAACCTATATAATAGTTTTCCCTTCATTTCATTGACGTAACCAAAATAATGACAGTTCCTTCGAGCCTTCGATGTAACCAATATAACAACAATTCCTTCGGGCCTTCAACGTAACCAACATTAACAATATAATGACAGTACCCTTGAGCCTTGAATGTAACCAAAATTACCAATATAATGATAATTCCATCTGGTCTCCAATATAATGATTGTTCCTTTAGGATTCTAATGAAGCAATAGGGTAAAATAATGCCTTAGTGCTTTTGACCTCCAATCGTGCCATGAAAGAAATATGCCAATTTCCCTTCCAGAAATAAAGGCCTTTGATCTTCACGAATCAATATTACAATTGGGTCACATGAACCAAATATTCCAATAGCGCCTTCTAGAGCTCAGCGCTTTTGGACCATGAACCAAATATATCAACAGTGCATTCTAGGGCTTTGTTCCTTTAGACCACGAAACAAATATTCCAACTAGCCTCAGTGCCTTTGGCCTTCACGAACCAACCATGTAATAGATATGCCAACCA
Organism: Pinus tabuliformis; assembly: GCA_031772625.1. Classification (NCBI taxonomy): domain Eukaryota; kingdom Viridiplantae; phylum Streptophyta; class Pinopsida; order Pinales; family Pinaceae; genus Pinus; species Pinus tabuliformis. The sequence goes on along the minus strand of CM062811.1, from coordinate 148,185,330 downwards.
ATTCCTTGGTGTCGTCAACCTTCAGTCGAGCCATGCAAATAAATATGCCAACTATCCTTAAGGCATTTTGCCTTTAATAGTGAAATTAGGCCATACAAACAAATATGTCGACTGGCCTCAAGGCCTTTCACCTTCAATAGTAATCAAGTCATACAAAAAAATATGCCAACTAACCTCAAGGCCTTCAGCCTTCAATAGTGCATGAGCTATGCAAAAAAATATGCCTACTAGCCTCAAGGCCTTTGGTCTTCAACAATGTAATTGAGTCACGCAAACAAATATTCCATCTAGCCTCAGGGCCTTGGGCCTTCTGTTAGATATAAGTTGTCATTGATGGGAAAGGAAAATATGAGTGCCAGTAGATTGATCAAAGAGCAAGGGTTTTGGAGCCATTTTTAGTTCAAAATATCATCTCAATACCTATTAAACACTCAGATGGATAGAGATTTAAAGGAGCTTCCCATTGGTATATGGAAGTCTAAAAATGGCCTCCTGGATCGAAATATATGGCCAACCAAAGGTACTAAGACCAAAGACCAAGTTGAAAAGTTAAACTTGGTGTTTTTCCACATTGGTGGAAAATTTGGTGTGTGTGTTAGGTCCCTATAATACTAGTGATTCCCCCCATTACTATTGTCATTGTAGCCCTTATTGTTATTGTTGTGCCCTTATATTATTATTGTTATGTCGTCTTTGATTATATTGTGACCCCTTAGACTCCTATATATAGAAAGGAGGTTTTCTCATTTGTATCATCCAAGAATTTTTCATTTGTGTAATGTAAAGGAGGTTGCCCCCTCGAATAAGCGGATTTTGAAGTCATTTCTCTATCTTTTCTTCTATTTTGTGAGCTGGTTTCATAACAATTGGTATCAAAGCTTTGGATTCCAGGGTTTCACAACTTCAAACAGGTCATTGTGGCATTTTCGCTATAACTGTTTTTTATGACATTTTAGAAGCTAAAATTAAAACCGATTTGAGCCGAAATCGTGATGAACCTCAGGTACAAATTTCAGATCTTGTCTCGCTATATTGTCGAAGATATGATCTAACAAAGTTAGGGTATTTACAGGATCCTAAATTATATCTCAAAAAGGTGACCCGGTGAAAATCGTCATAACTTTCTCTCTGAGAATCAGATTTAAATCTCATAAAAAGTTATAGAAATAGGACGACCTGTAGTTTTTTTTCATTGGTTTCAGGTCTGAAGGTCAACACAGTTACATATGTCACTTCATACAAGTTCACTCTACTGAACCAGTCTATAATCCGGTCATCGTGAGAGATTTGACATAACTCTTTCTTAGAGAATCCAATCTTGATCAGACTTGCAGGGTTGGAAAGAGGACTCAAAGGGCCACCGCAAGATGAAATTTCAAACCTTGGAGATCCAAAATTACAAAGATATAACAAATTCAATATCAAGATCCTACAAAGTGAAAAAGGTGCATAGTTTTTTTTTTTTTTTTTTTGCACAAGTTTGGTTTGAAAAATTAGTTTCAAGGAATTCAAAGGGCATAGTGAAGCATAATTATAATTTATTGATGACCTGAAGAAAGAAAATGGAAATTCCTAGTAAGAAACCTGAAATCTCTAGCAATGCTCATGAAGAAGAGGAAGAAATGCAACATGATATATCAAAATTACGAGACCAAGTGCAACAAAATTCACTCTCACAAAAAGTAACAAAAGCTAAGATGGATGGTTTAAAGAAAGGCATGGAAGATAAGAAGGATGGCATGGAAGCTAATATGGATGGTTTAAATAAAGACGTGCAAGCTAATATGGATGGTTTAAAGAAAGACGTGGAAGCTAAGATGGATGGTATAGAAGAAAAACTTCAAGGCAACATGGAAGATTTGAAGACAAATTTGACAAAGTTGCTACAAGAAATGCTTACTAATGGAAAAATGGTAGTAAAGGAAACTCGTGATGAGAAAAAAAGAAATTTTAATCATGATTTTATAGACTCTAACGTTAGATTGACGACCCACCATGTTCCAAAGATCGATATGAGGAAGTTTGATGGCAAGGATCCCATAACATGTGTTAGGCCCCTATACTACTAGTGTAACCCCTTATTGTTATTAGTACAACCCACTTATTATATTGATGTACCCATGTAGTGCCCGTATTGTTACTATTGTGCCCCATAGAAGCCCACTATTGTTATTATTGTGCCCTTACATTATTATTGTTATGTTGGCTCTAATTATGTTATGACCCCTTAGACTCCTATATATAGAAAGGAGGTCTTTTCATTTGTATCATCCAACAATTGTTCATTTATGTAATGTAAAGGAGGTTTCCCCCTCGAAGAGGCTAAACTCTAAGGCGTTGATCTATCTTTTCTATCTTTTCTTGAGCTAGTTTCATAACATTTGGTATGAGAGCTTTGGATTCTAGGGTTTCGCTACTCCAAACAAGTCATCGTGGCTTTTTCGCTGTAACTTTTTTTCTAAAACGTTTCAGAAGCTAAAAAAAAACCCCATTTGAGAATAAATCGCACTGAACCTTGGGTTTGAATTTTAGAGCTTTTCGCACTATATTTGCGGAGATATGATCTAAGGAAGTTGGCCTTGTTGCAGACTCCTAAATTACACTCCATACAGGTGACTTGGGGAAAATCGTCATAACTTTCTCTCTGAGCATCGGATTGAAATTTCGTAAGAAGGTAAAAAAAGAGGTTGGACTGTAGTTTCTTGTAAATATTTTTTAAAGTAAAAGGTCAAAACTGTGACACGTGGCACTTCATACAATTTCGCTCTTCTAGAAAGGTCTATAATCAGGTCATCTTGGGAGATTGTGCATAACTCTTTCTTGGAGAATCCAATTTGGATCAGACTGGAGGCATTGGAAAGAGGACACAAAGGGCTACTACATGTCACAATTTTAGAACTTAAGGATCCGAAAGTACAGAGTTACAGTCATTTCAAGATAGAGCTCCCAAAATCAAGAAAAAGCAAGATGAGGAAGTTTGATGGCAAGGATCCGGTAAATTGGATACTTCAGATGGAGAAATATTTTGATCTACATGGTGTACCACTGTTACAAAAGGTATGTATTGCATCTTCATATTTAGAACCAGATCAATTTTTATGGTATGAAGGGCTTTGTTCTCGTAAACAACTTGTTACGTGGTCAATCTTCATGGAGGAAATGATAGCACATTATGAGGATACAAAGAGAAACACCTTCTCTAGAGCAACACCACAACAATTGGAGAGAGTAAAAGGGCTTTGTAACATAGTGCAAAGAAAAATTATGGAAACCAGGAAGCATACCCCTCACAACTATAAAGATGGCAGTGCTGTTTCTCCTAGCCTTCCACAACCTACAAGGGTTACACCACAACAATTGGAAGAAAAAAGAGAAAAAGGGCTTTGTTACAATTGTGATAGCAAATGCACTAAAGGTCATAAGTGTGATGAGAAGAAATTATTTTACATAGAATATGAAGAGGAGGAATAAAAGGATCAAGAAACATCAAAAGAAGAAGATATATGCCAGGACCCCACCCTAGAGAAAGAAGAAGTGAATCAGACCATATCTTGTAAAGCATTGGCAAGAATTATCACTCCTCAAACTCTCAAGATAGAAGAACATATCAAGAAGAAAAAGGTGCAAGAAGTGAAGATCACATCGAGAAAGAGGAAATGAATCCAACCATATCTTGTAATTCATTGGTCGAAATTACCACTCCTCAAACTATCAAGATAGAAGGACATATCAAGAAGAAAAATGTTCAAAAAGTGAAAGATCACATCGAGCATCAAAAAATGAATCCGACCATATCTTGTAAAGGATTGGAAGAAATTACCACTCCTCAAACTCTAAAGATAGAAGGATATATCAAGAAGAAAAAGGTTCAAGAAGTGAAAGATCACATCGAGCATCAACAACAAGTTCTCCAAATTTTAAAAGATAATGCCACTTTGGTGCAAAATCAAACAAAACAACAGGTAGATCAACATCGCAGTGAAAAATGTTTTGATGTAGGTGATTGGGTATTTTTATTGCTACATCTCAAGCAAGCTATTTATGAGAAGGAAATGTTGGCAATACTACATGCACTTAAAGAATGGCGACCTTACTGAATGGGAAGACTCTTCAAGGATGAGGATGTGGAAGCATTGTTTTGTGCTATTTCTATTATCCAACCAGATTGGATAAATGAAGCAAGGGATGAATGGAAGAAGGACGAAGAAGTATGGCCACTTATTCAAAAGTTGCAAAAGATCCCAATTCAAACAATATTGCCAGAAATTGAAGAGGAAGGAAAAATCATATTGGAACTTGGAGCAGTAACAGAAACAAGAACCCGACAGCTACAAAATCGATCAATTTCAGAGTATCTCATCAAGTGGAAGAACTTAACCACTGAAGATTCCACATGGGAGGACAAGAATTTTATATAGAAGCATCAAGAACTACTCAAGCGTTGAGGACAACACTTTTGGAAGGAGAGGGGCATGTTAGGCCCCTATACTACTAGTGTAACCCCTTATTGTTATTATTACAACCCACTTATTATATTGATGTACCCATGTAGTGCCCATATTGTTACTATTGTGCCCCATAGAAGCCCACTATTGTTATTATTGTGCCCTTACATTATTATTGTTATGTCGGCTCTAATTATGTTATGACCCCTTAGACTCCTATATATAGAAAGGAGGTCTTTTCATTTGTATCATCCAAGAATTGTTCATTTATGTAATGTAAAGGAGGTTGCCCCCTCGAAGAGGCTAAATTCTAAGGCGTTGATCTATATTTTCTATCTTTTCTTGAGCTGGTTTCATAACAACATGGATACTACAAATGGAGCAATATTTTGATGTCCATAATGTGAAAAACACACAAAAAGTACGCATTGCAACTTTATATTTAGAACCAAATCAGTTTGTATGGTATCGATGGCTTTGCTCTCATAAACAAATTGTCACTTGGAAATTTTTACAGAATAAATGATAGCACATTATGAGGATACAAAAAGAAACACCTTTTTTAGCTAATTGATAAATCTCAAACAAAAGGGTTGAATGATGGAGCACATTGAGGACTTCCAAAAATTGAATATAAGGGTAAAAGATATTCCAGAGGAGCATAGGATTGATGTGTTCATAGGGAATTTAAAGGGTAACATCCAACATGCGGTTTTCCTTTGGGACCCTGATTCATTGGAGAAGGCATTCAGGTTGGCAAGAAAAATGGAAAGCAAGATTATGGCAATAAGGAAGCCTACCATTCACAACTATAAAGATGGACGTGTTGTTTCCCCTAGCCTTCCACAACCTACAAGGTTGACACCACAACAATTGGAAGGAAAAAGAGCAAAAGGGCTTTGTTACAGTTGTGATAACAAATACACTAAAGGTCATAAGTGTGTTGAGAAGAAATTATCTTACATAGATTGTGAAGAGGATGAAGAAAAGGAACAAGAAACATCACAAGAAGAGGATATACACCAGGAACAAACCTTAGAGAAAGAAGAAATGAATTTGACCATATATTGTAATGAATTGGCCGGAATTACCACTCCTCAAACTATCAAGATAGAAGGACATATCAAAAACAAAAAGGTAATAGTGTGATTTATTCGGGCAGTACCCATAATTTTATTCATTGTAAGATAGCAAAGGAATTGAATTGCTTCCTATATCCAGTACCAGAGTGTCAAGTGATGGTTGTAAGTGGAGGAACCATAAATTTCTCTGGAAAGTGCCATAATATCAAGCTATCCATGGGAGAATATGTATTGAATAACCCAATGATTTCCATTCCAATGGGTGGTGTTGATGTTGTACTAGGATTTCAATGGCTACAATCTTTGGGTATGATAGCTTTTAATTTTCAAGAACTTTTCATGAATTTTTTTTCAGAAGGAAAGGAAGTTGAATTAAGGGGTATCACAGGGAAACCAGTAAAAGATAATCACTCTAACGGAATGACAAAGCTTCTAAGGAAAGAACAATGAGGTGTAATTGCACAATTATGTTCTCTAGAAGTTCCCACATCGAAATCATCTATTTCTCCAGATCTCGAAAAATCATTGGAAAATCATTCCAAGGTATTTGAGACTCCCAAAGGCCTCCCACCTATTCATGATCGTGATCATGCTATTCATTTGATTCTAGGAAGTGTTCCTCCAAACATCAAGCCTTATAGATATCCCTATGCCCAAAAGAGTGAAATTGAACGTATGGTTGCAAAAATGCTAGAGGCTAGTATAATTCAACCTAGTCAAATTTCTTTCTCTATTCCAGTAGTATTGGTGCACAAGAAGGATGGATCATGGTGCAAGTGTCTGGATTATATGGAGCTCAAAAAACTCACTATTACAAAGAAATTTCACATTCATGTCATTGATGAATTATTAGATGAATCGCATGGATCAATTTACTTCACCAAGTTGGATCTTCATTCAGGATATCATCAAATCAGAATGAAGACTAAAGACATTCCGAAAAAAACATTTAGAACTCATTAGGGTCATTTTGAATTTTCGGTCATGACTTTTGGCCTTACCAATGCAACTTCTACATTTCAAGGTTTGATGAATTCCATTTTCAAACCCTTCCTTAGAAAAATTGTGTTAGTATTTTTTGATAATATACTAATCTACAACAAGTCTTGGAAGGATCATGTTCAACATGTTGACAAGGTGCTCAAACTATTGCAGGAGAAACAATTATATGCAAAAAGCTCCAAATGTTTCTTTGGAGTACAAGAGGTGGAATATCTGGGTCATATTGTATCTCATGAAGGTGTTAAGGTAGACCCTAGAAACATTAAAGTCATGAAGGAATGGAAAATCCCCACATCCATAAATCATCTACAAGGATTTCTCAGGTTGACAAGGTATTATCACAAGTTTGTTAAGAATTATGGGAGAATAGCAGCACCTCTAACAACATTATTGAAGAAAGATTCATTTTCATGGACTCCAAAAGCAACGAAGGCCTTTGAACATCTTAAAGAGGCAATGTGCCAAGCATTGTTCTTAGCTATGCCAGACTTCACAAAAACCTTTATTGTGGAATGTGATGCCTTAGGAAATGGAATTAGTCATGTTTTAATGCAAGAAGAAAGATGCATTGCTTTCGAAAGTCGTCCAATCAAAGGAAATTATCCACACAAAGCTATTTATGAGAAGGAAATGTTGGCAATACTACATGCACTTAAGAAATGGTGACCCTACCTAATGGGAAGACACTTCAAGGTAAAAGTGGATCATGGTAGCCTTAAATACTTTTTAGAACAAAGATTATCTTCATAAGAGCAGCAAAAATGGGTCACAAAGATGTTGGGTTATGAAATTGAAATCATCTACAAAAAAGGGAAGAAAAATTTTGTGGCTGACGCACTCTCAAGAAAGGATGAGGATGTGGAAGCATTCCTTTGCACCATTTCTATTCTACAACTAGATTGGATAAACGAAGCAAGGGATGAATGGAAGAATGACGAAGAAGTGTGGGCACTCATTCAAAAGCCACAAAAAGATCCCAATACATCTAATACATTTAGCTGGAAAAATGATTCGTTATGGTACAAAGATCTTGTATACCTATGTAAGAATTCCCAACTCAAACGAAAGATTCTTATGGAATTGCACACCTCTCCCTTAGGAGGGCACTTAGGATTTTTAATAACTTACCACAGGCTTAAGAAGGATTTTTTTGGGATGGGCTTAAATCTGATATTCAAAAGTTTGTGGCTGAATGTTTGGTTTGCCAAAAAACTAAAGTTGAAACAATTAAGACCTCAAGTCTATTACAACCTTTATCCATTGCAAGTCAACATTGGGAGGAGGTTTCAATGGATTTTATCACAAGTTTACCCAAGTCCGAAGGAAAGAGTGTCATCATGGTGGTAGTTGACAGACTTACCAAGTATGCACACTTTTTTTCATTATCTCATCCATTTAAAGCCAATACAATTTCTACTGCATTTATGGAAACATTCGAAAGCTACATGGAAACCCAAAATATTATTGTAAGCGACAGAGATCCCATTTTCACTGGAAATTTTTGGATAGAATTATTTTCTTGTCTTGGTACTCAGTTAGCTCATAGATCATCTTATAATCCTCAATCTGATGGGCAAATTGAGATAGTAAACAAATGTTTGGAAGGATATATTTGTTGCTTTGTATCTGATAAATAGACACAATGGCTCAAATGGTTGCCTCTATGGTGGTATAACACTTCCTTCCATACTACAACAAAAATGACCCCATTTATGGCACTTTATGGATATCATCCACCATCTATCACATAATATTTAAGAGAAAATTCTAAGGTTCAAGCAGTGGAAGATCACATCGAGCATCAAAAACAAGTTCTCCAACTCTTAAAGGACAACCTCACTTTGGCGCATAATAGAATGAAACAACAAGTAGATCAACATCGCAGCAAAATAAGTTTTGATGTAGGTGACTGGGTATTTCTACGGCTACAACCATATAAACAAATGTCCCTCAAGCAAGCTAAGAAGGATAAAAATTATCACCAAAGTCCTATGGTCTGTACAAGGTGTTGCAAAAGATTGGTACTATGGCATACAAATTGGAGCTTCCTACAGCTTCCCGAGTGCACCCAGGTTTCCATGTTTCATGCTTAAAGAAGGTTATAGGTGACAAGCTCCTAGTTCAAAAAATATTGCCAAAACTTGACGAGGAAGGAAAAATCATATTGGAACCTGAAGCATTCATAGAAACAAGAAATCAACCACTACGAAATTGATCAATTTCGGAGTATCTCATCAAGTGGAAGAACTACTCAAGCGTTGAGGACAACACGTTTTTGAAGGAGAGGGACATGTTAGGTCCCTATAATACTAGTGATTCCCCCATTACTATTGTCATTGTAGCCCTTATTGTTATTTTTGTGCCCCTATTGTCCCCATATTGTTATTATTGTGCCCCATAAAAGCCCGCTATTGTTATTGTTGTGCCCTTATATTATTATTGCCATGTCGGATTTGATTATATTGTGACCCCTTAGAATCCTATCTATAGAAAGGAGGTTTTTTCATTTGTATAATCCAAGAATTATTCATTTGTGTAATGTAAAGGAGGTTGCACCCTCGAAGATGTTGATTTTTGAAGTCATTGCTCTATATTTTCTTCTATTTTGTGAGTTGGTTGCATAACAATTTGGCCTAAGTCGGTGTAGTGCAAAAACCATTACATAGTGATAAAGTTTGATGGTGGATGCACACCACGTGCCCCCTCTAATACATAAAATAAATTGTGCGGGCCCATGTATGCCTAAGGGTTAATGACAAGGGGGGTCCATTATGGGATGATTGCACAAATCAATGATCATATGATTGATGGTCCATGTTAAAAGCAGACCCCCTCCCCCCTTTACCTCCAAACCAAATAAGTGGGGTTTTTGAAAACCATTGGCGGTAATATAATAGTAGCGCAACAGAAACATGGCCAAATAGTGTGGCAAGTCGAACGAGCAATTATTGGATGGTGGAGGAGCCCACTAGACACATCACCTTGAAAGTCTTGTCCCCAAAAGTTTCAAAGAGAGAACAAGGAAAAACATCCAGGGACAGAGATTCGGGAGAACACAGCGGAGGATGTCAGCAGTAAATGTAACATTTATTGGAGACAATTTACACAGCTGGGGAAACCACAAGCCACATCATCCTAGAATTTTTCCCCGTGAGTTTTAAAGGCAAGCACGAGTGGAAGTCCCAGAGATAGGGGAGTCGGGTTGAGGTGGCAAGGTGATTTTGTGGAGAAATGAAGAAATTAGACCCAAGTCCTTAAAATTTAATTAAATAAATTATTGAAAAACATAGGTCTGAGACCGTCCTTCTATCGTACGATTACATGGCACTTGGCCACATGGAAAAATCGAAGTAAGATACATGGCATGATTTCATTAGATGCATGGAGTTACATCGATCCATGGTGGATACACAATGGCATGATGATGTTAGAATGGTGTCAGCATGATGTGGCACCATTTAGGGTGTGACATGTGGCATGCATATTTGGTGTTTTTTAGTGGTAAGTGGGCTGAAAATGAGTAACACATGGCACCACTCGACGAGTGACATGTGGCGTCCTTGCAGATGTGGCATACAAACTAGAAATCACATCATCCTGGAAGAATGACCTCAAAAGTTCTCGTGAGTTCGCAAACTAAAAAACACGAGGATATTATGTTAGGACAACTTGGTAAGAATAGCTAGCAGAAGTGGACATCATAGACTGATTAGAATTGTGCAATGGAAGAATGTTGGATTCCACAGGGCACATCACCCCAAACCCTAGAAGTCCAGGCACCTCAGTGTTTTAGAAGTTAGATACATGTGTTACTTTTGGGTTGATGAGGCACTGGAACATGTTGGCATGCAATCTGACAATGACACACGATCCCATCGAGACATGTAAACCCAGAGCATGGACCCCAGAGGAAAATGAAGGTGCAACATAGAATTTTTGGGGGGATATAAAAGTCAAGGGCTGAAGGCTTAGCTCCAGCACTCGGTCTTGTGGATATTATGTGACTGAGAGCATGGTCCAGACATGAATGGGTTAGCAACTATTTAATTGGTGAATTGCGCTATATTTGATGCTATAGCACTAAAATGGAAACTAAAGTTAAAGTGGATTAACGAGTTAGCAACTTTCTTGGTGAAATGAGACAAATTTGTTGTTGGATATTTCTAGAAGTGAACTATGCAATGTTTTTTATCTGTCCAACATTTCAGATGGTTACTCCATCCATCATCAAGGACCAAAGAGATTTTGTGAGTAAACAAGTGTTGAAGATCCTTTTTATAGGATAAAAGGAGCAAAGTATCTATTGGGTTAACCTATAGATAATAAATTTGGTCAGGGTCAAATAATAAAAATTATTAAATTTATTGATAAGTGAATTTAACCAAATTCCCAATTGAATTTTTTTTTGTAAGTCGAAAAGTTTCTATTAATCAAAGAGCATATACAAAGATGTCAAAATGCATGTGGTCTCATCCCGGCCATGTTTTTTGACCAATACGATAACTATACAACATACAAAAAGAAAACTGGTTAGTTGAGAGGTTCATAGCCTTAGAGGCATAACATACCAGAAAACAAGAAAAACACAAGTGACCATAATCAGTCATCAGAGGTAATTGAAGTAGGATTATCTGGCCTTGTACTTAGAGGAGGAGGAGGGTGATACAGACAACTGACATGGTGCTCAAAGTGAGCAAGCCAAGTTTCTATCTTTTCAACTTTCTCCGTCAAGAGATTTTTCCCTTGCCAGACAACCACTACCCTTTCACAAACACAACACTAGAAGTATTGGAGTTGTTCAAGTTTGGTCATGATGGCCTCTTCCTCCTCCCTCTAGGCTCTATCGAGAGCTTCTAATCGAGAAATGATAGATTGAACCAGCTCTTGGACTGTTGTGGAAGTCCCAGGACACCTAGAAGGAGCGCGACCTGCTAACCCTGCACGTCCTTAACTAGTGCTTCGACCCCGAGAGGCCATAGCACGACAACGACCCTATCCTCTGCCACCTCCGCCAGTGCCACGACCACACTAAATTGACATGCTATAACGACTTCCCATCATGGAGATAGTCGAGGACATGCACCTCCCACGGGTTCTGTGACCCCCATGCCCAACACCACACATTGTACCTGCACATCGCTTGGAGCTTAGACCACTCACATATGTTGCGCCACCTTGAGAAATGACAAGAGTAGGTGAAACTTCCATATTTTTCAGGCCAGGACATGCGAAGAGAAAGGACTAGGCTTCATGATGAAATACAAAAGGAATTTAAGGTCCTGGAGGCAATATCCGAGTTGAACCAAAGGCCAACTGAATGAACCTAGCAGCACACAGGCAAGGATCGAGAGCCCCAATGAGAAACCACCTTCCGCTAGAGTCCAGGCAAACCCCGCCACAGACTGAGAGGGTAAGAGAATCCAACACAGTAATTCCCTCCATGGGAAATTCACCACCAAACTAGAACCGAACTAAATCAGACCAAGCGAATGAATCCACAATGGAAAAGGCTAGAAGGTGAATATAAAATATCACATAACAGAGATATGAAAAGCGAGCTCCTAGAATCCATACCGATGCCAAAACCACAAAGAAACGTCAAAGGGAGGTCTGAAACCAGTGACCCTGATTGGGAAGAATCAAGAGATGAAAACGCCCAAAGACTAACACCACCCCTGAGCCAATTCTGCGACCCAAAAGGAAACAACAACACTAGAACACCACTAGAAGCGGCGGAAACCATACACATACAACCCAAGAAGAACCCACCAAAAGACAAAGGCGAGAAACCCAGAGAATGCAAAGTGATTAAACCTGAAACCAACTAAAGCCATAGACAACATGCCCTCCGGTTTAGGACGAAGAGGGAAAGCCTCTTCTCTGGAAATGATTTGAATGAGTTCGTCTAACATCGGTGAGTTGAAGGGAAGTGACCAATTGGAAAGGAGATCCTGATCGTTGTGGTTGCTTCCCAGTTGGCTAGCTTATTAGCATCTTTTTTCCTCACTGTCTGACGTGTTCCATGATCACGTAGTCAAAGGAGGGACAATGAGCCTAGACTCTTTCACAAATATACGCCAATCGCCAGCTCTTGAAGATTATCCAGAGGAGAACCATTAATAATTTTTTGAATAATAGAGATTACCAGCTACGAGTCCCCTGAGACTTGGAGATTTGTGATGCTCATTTCTAACGCAAGGTGGAGACCCTTCTCTAAAGCCAAAAACTCATCAACATTGTTGGTAGTGGTGCCACATGCCATCGTAAATACTTGAGAGTTTTCGTTTCCATGTCTCGAATTAGACCACCCAACCCAGTAGGGCCGAGATTACCTTTGGAGGTGCCATCAAAGTTTATTTTGGTGAAGCCTTGAGGGGGACAAAGAAAGTTGTCTGTCGAGGGTCTCTTCACCGCTCACTGCCAAGAATGGTCGAAGAGGAGGTAGAGGGGTGAAGATCAAGGTCTCGAAGAATATGGGCCTCTCTTCCATCCCCCTTCTGGTCATCATCTGCCCAACGTTCCACAAGGTTGGTCCCTTTGCTATTAAGCTTGGTCTCTACCCAAATGTAATTAATTCGTATAGGACTTGAGTGGAAGACTGCTTTATTCCTAGCTCTCCATAGGTTCCACAAAGTGAAACCTTGGGATAAGCATGATGCTCTATTGACTATAGGATTTTTGAACAGGTTCCAACGCCATAGCTCCAAAGATTATTTTGGACCGTTGCCCGAACGATCTTGTGCTCCAAAAGATTTTCCACTTGTGTCCAAAGCTCATCTGCCATCGGGCATGAGTTCAAAAGGTGATCTATTTCCTCTTCTTCATTTAGACAAAGGGGGCATCATGATAGAACTTTGAAGCCCTTTTTCGGATTTTGTCCCATGAATTCCCAATTGAATTTTGAATGATAATAATTCTTAAAAATAGAATAAATAAGAATTAATCAAAATTTAAAAATTATTAATAATTAACTAATTTATAATAAATCAGAATTAATAATAAAATAATATCTGTTAATTGAAAATAAGAATTAATAATTAAAGCATAATTAATTATAATAAGAATTGAAAAAAGAATTCAAATAAGAATTAATTAAAATTAAAATAAAATAGAATTAGCTGAAATTTTATTTATTTATTTTTAATAATTTAATTTACAAAATAATATAAGAATTAGTTAATTAGAACTAGTTGATTTAACGAATTCTCAAATTTAGTCCATTTAACTAATTCTAATCTCAAATTTAGTCTATTTAAATAATTTTCATATTGTTTTATTAATTAAATTATTGATGATGATGATTAATGTCCACTAAGACCAATGCGGTCTATCAAACTTTAAGAAAATAGGAATCTAAATGTGATTCTTCAAAATATTATTTATATCATCAAAAAGAAGGGAAAGAAGTACTCCAAGGTCACCATAGTTAGGTTGACTTAACATGTCAAGAAGATTCGAAGTCTGGTAGAAGTTTGATCATTGTTGTTATTATAAATAAATAAATAAAATTTCAGCTAGTTCTATTTTATTTTTATTAATACTTATTTCAATTCATATTAAGTTAATTATGCTTTAAGTTTTAATTCTAATTAATTATTATTTTCAACTAATAGATATTATTTTATTATTAATTTTTATTTATTATAAATTAGTTAATTATTGATTATTTTTAAATTTTGATTAATTCTTATTTCTTTTTTAATTAATTCTTATTCTATTTTTAAAAAATATTATTCTTTGAGAATTTGGTAAAATACAAATTACAATTATTACTTTTAATTAATTTAATTTGACTTAAATTTCTTAAATGTCAATTTGGTCAAATACCTATTTCACTTATCAATAAATTTAATATTTTTTATTATTTGAACTTGACCAAATTTATTCTCTATATGTTAACCTAACAGATACTTTGTTCCTTTTATCCCATAAAAAGGCTCTCAACACTTGTTTACTCATAAAATCTCTTGGGTCCCTGATGATGGATGGGCTAACCATCTGAAACATTGGATGGATAAAAAAACATTACACAATTCACTTCCGGAAAACTCCAACAACAATATGAATAATTGTGGAAGTCTTCAATCACTTATATGAGACAGATTTAGCAATATTGGCCAAAACTAGAGGTCAACTGAAGTTGGAACTACATATAGAAGTCTATCTAAACCATGATATATTTCGTAATTGCAAATTTGGGCAGTTTAGCACATTTTCTCTCACATAGATAGAAGATGTTATTTTGAAGACTAATTGAATACATCTAGATGAGTTGAAAATAAGAGTTTATGCATGAATAAGAACTAAAGATAATTAAAGTGTTTAAACCTAAAAGTATCAGCTCAAAGTCTTTATAAGAATAATTTAATTTTTGAGAATTTATTTGTTTAGAGGTTAATGTTGTTATTATTGGTGTTGTTGTTGTGTGTGTTGATTAGAGATCATGTTGAAGGTGATTTTGTGGCAATTGATGTATGTGATTGAGGAGGAATTAATTTGTTTTATGAAAGAGAGTGTCCTTCATTATTTGAGTTTGAAAATTGAATGAAAGATGAATCAAGAAGGTCAAGCAAGTAGTAGCTTGCAGATCAGGGGTTGTAGCTCCTTCTAGTAGTGGTTGGTAAACAAGTAGGGGGTAGTTTCTCCTTTCAGTGTGAGTTGATAAACTAGGGGTAGTTGCTCCTTTCAATAGTAGCTGATAAATTATGGAATAGTTGCTTCGTTATGGTTGTATCTAGAGAACTTTGTAATAGAAAGTAAAATCTTACCTTTGTGAAAGTAATTGAAGAATCTATGGGTGATTCTTATGTTGATGCTTGTGATGCCTATATGAATGATTGTTGAAGTGTTTATTGGTGTCTTAGGATTCTTTACTTGTAAAAGAAAATTTTAAAATTCTCACAATATTGATATACCCCACCCCCCTCTCATTATCTCCCTTGTTTCTAACACATTCTACAATGAAATTGAGCCATGCAAATAAGCAATGCCTTTGAGGAACACATAACGTTATAGAACCTTCGATCCTCCAAACAATTATTCCAAACAATGCCTTCGAGAAATATTTGTGCTTCAAACAACCAAAGTCACCTTCAGGATTTTTTGCTTCCTACATATTTCTCACTTGCATTTGGCACCATGGACACACACATATATGTTTGTGTGTCTGAATGCCTCCCGAGATGACACAAATTTGAATATTTAGGCTGGCATAGGTTTAAATTTTGGAGCTCATGTGACCATACTATGTGACACAGACCTAATGGTCCATAATCAATTTGATGTTAATGTTAGCATGACATCACCACTACCATGTGGCACTCCTTGAGAGGTGTCATGTGTCACCAAAAAATCACCCCATTAGCAAAACCAAATTTTCCAAATCAACATGCTACGTATCACTATTTCATGTTGCCATGTCATCATGTCCATGACGTTATTGAGAGTCAGTCTTAGGTTGTCGCATCTCACTATGTGGGTTTTCCTTTTACATGCCTATGTGACACATCCACATGGTGAGCAGGGGGTCGATTGACCTTTGTTAAAAATCGTGCACGTATGCACATGATCCTTCACATGTCAAACCAAAGATCATTTCTGATCGATGGATCTACTCAAGTTGCATGAACTTTAACCTATTAAACATGATGCAAGTTGGGGCCAAGCATCGTTGATTACCTAGTAAAGAAGCATAGATCTTATATGGGACTTGCATGACCTTTAATTAATTTTGGGTTTGAACCCTTTTCACCCTTTCCTCCAATGTGATTTTCAAACTAACATATCTTCTCATTCGAGAAGATTTTGGCCATGTGTGATGGACCGTTGGAAAGGTGTTGGAGAGGACTATCCAACCATACCATCTATGGATTCATTTGAACAACATATATTCAATAAAATCTCAATAAAATTTGAACCACTTTGACATCATTTGATGTGATATTGTCAAGCCATCAAACTATCAAATTGTCATCAAACTATCATGTTGCTTCCTTTGACTTACCCTTTGACATAAATTACACTAGTTGTCATCAATGACAGCAATACGTCTAATATAGCTATCATCATAGGGGGGTCCAAGGGGGGAAGTGACACTTTTATGGAGCCCCCCTAATGGAGGATTTCAATGGTAGTGCCTCCGAAGAAAAATGTTTGGAAATTTTTCCTTGTAAAATATTAGAATTTCATATTTAATTTGGAATATTCATCAATAGATCGTAGGTCTGATGGTAGAATTTATGTTAGGGTTTTTTTTCCCTGGAAGGAAACCCTCTTTTAAGAGGGAATTGTATAACAGTTATATAATCATTCAAAGATATATTAAAAAATATTTTTGGTTTTCCCAGTTTTGGGTTTCCATGATAATTTTTTATGTTAATGTATGTTTTCCATTGCATATTTTGTATTTTAATTAATAATTTTTTTTAGTAATTAAATTGTATTTTAATTAATTAATGCGATTGATCCGGAAGAAAATCTACACAAACATGAGACTCGTAGAAACCTCAAACACAAAATAAATTGTATAAGGTTAAAACGAACAATATCCTCTTTTATCATAGCTTCATCTACACCATGAAGGAAGTATTCTCATCTATTTACTACACAATGAGATTCCCTCATAATGGGAAGATAGTCATCATAAACTAAATCATGTACTATGACCCTAAGATTTAGGTTGGTCTTGATAATGTGATCTCCTTGATGATTGGCCACTAAAATATGCCTTCCTTTACTGAAATCATCCGTGGGATCTACAAATACTCTTCACTTCTTGGGGCTTACTACATTCCATCACCTTATATTAGTGGACCTAGCTCCTCTCAAGTGTCCATGGTGTCTAGATACCAAGCATCATAGAGGTATATATTCCCTTTTGTAGCTAGCTCCTCAAAAATATACCCCTACAAATTCAACAACTTTGAATGGGGGCATCCCCCTTTGTCACTACCCATGTGGCTAGATTCCTTTCCTATTCCCACTGTTGGGAATGTTTATCACACTAATGATAGCCATATTTAATTTTCCAAACCTTATATTAGGGATTCCAATGTGGTACTTGGATCCTCAAACTCCTACAATGCCCTCTTAGCTACAACTTTACTTGAAATTAACACCCATTTGAGTTATTCCTAATAGCCCATCCACTGCTTCAATTCCAGCCAAACCCCAACTAGCTTTTTCTCATGTTATGCAAGCATATGAAAACTAGGGGGCAAGGCCAAGAAGAAAGGGGGCACTAAGAAGACATCTCAAGGTGTGGCCACCAAAGTTGTTGCATCAAAGCCTTCACTTCCTTGTGCTTTGTGTGATATTCATGGCCATGATACTAATGACCTTCCTTCTCTTCTTAATCTCAACGAGCTTATCAGCCTAGACAATTGAGAATCATATTCAAATTTTCTAGTGATACAAGTCACTCTTCCTAAATCATCTAAGTGTAACAAATCATTATGCACAACCACCTTTATGCTTTGTGCAACACATATAATCACTATTACCATTACTAGCCTAGACTTGAACATTTTTGTGATACATTAATTGTTGTGTGAGAATTGCAATCCACTCATAATGGAGTCTCTAGTCCTCTAATTGTAGCCTTGGTTCCTCCCCTATGCTAGGGAAGGAAACCAATCAACTAATCATTGAGATTGGTCCCCTTGATGTGGAAATGGCCAAGAATATTATACATATCCTCCATATTTTATCATGACTATAGTATTGACATCTTCATACCCTACTTTGGCATCTAATCATAAACATACATACATACATACCTTCTATGTCCCGTTTTGTTTTAGTCTCAACATCAGTGGAACCTTAATTCACTACTCATCAGTCTACCCTTGTAGACATTGTGTATGTGAACCATGTTTCTCATTTCTATGGTGATGATTTAGGATTCACTTCACCATTAGTTTCATATGGTAGTATAGACTCTAGTACCATTATTCTTCCCCATCATGAAGAACTTTTGGAGTCCCATACTACTCCAGATCATCCTAGGGATGATCCACCCAATAATTCCTACTTCTTACCTCAACAACCCAGTCCATCCATCAATTGTGTCTTTGCATCACAGTCTCTTCTAGATGAGCATCAGTGTATAATATCCCTAGCCACTCCTTGGTATGGTGACACCTCTTTCCAAACCCAACAATTTAGTCCATTTAATTCATGTATGCAATGCCTATATAGATTGGCACTACATCATTTCCTTTCTCCCACTGCATTATTACATTCATACTGTTATCACTAGGAACTATAGTTCATATATATAAGGTTGTCCATAAGTTTTTATAAAGTCTTGAAGTCTTGTAAATAGGTTTATTAGTTTATGTCAATTTCAAATTTGAAATTCAAGAGTTGTGGATGAGAATTCGTGTAAAGGCAAGATCATTAGACACCCTCCATCATTGTTAGTTATGTCATGTCATGTCATTGGTACTTTGCGCAGTTTCGCAGCGCGGGTATGATGTCTTTGGTACTTGCGCAGTTTCGCAGCGCGGGTGTGATTGGTCAGTTTTGCTGCGAAATAATGTTTGCGTGTTTTCGTAGCGCTCTGTTTGTCAGCAATTTCGTAGCGCATCCTCTTAAATTTGAACTGCCCGCGCTACGAAATCGGAGTTTCAGGGTTTTTTGCAGCGTTTTTCTCTGAATGTCTAATCCGAGAGTAGTGAGTCACAAATCCGGTCATGATTGTCTTTTCACACCCTTTCTATGTCATGATTAGCCATTATTTTGCCATAAGGTCCGAAGTCATATAGTTGTGTGTCAGTTTGAAGGACATTATAGGAGATGGTCATTTCATAATGAGTCCTTTATATCATATGAATGTTTTTGCTATATGAAAAGCCTGAGCTTTGTTTTAAACGGACTACTGCAAGCGAGCCTGCTCTCTACAGCTAAAGATTGTTTTCGCGCTGCAAACCACCATCATTCCCTTGTGTAAAAATACTTAAAGAAGCATGGAAAGAAAGGAGCACCGTTCTGGTAAATGTGTGAGAACAGAGCCGGAGGGGTTAGATGTAACTCTCAGGAATGAGGAGGTAGCAAAGGCATTTCGAAGTGCTGGTTGTTGGCGATTTTGTGAAAAATTAAAGGGTGGACATGCAGAAGTGACCAAGGCATTTGCATTGAACTTCACTGGACTGAATTCGAAGGTGGCCATGTTGGAGTTTCCGGTGTCCCCTGAAGTCATTTCTACTTTCACAGAAATCCCGAGGGGTGGCCAAGAGTGGTTCAAGAATTTCAAGTTTGACATGGGTCCGTGTAAGGAGTTCTTGAAGGCACCTTATGTAGATGAAGATCTCACTAAAGCTGTCCCAAGGAGCTATCTAAAGGAGAATTATGCTATGCTATTGACATGTATCCAGAAGTACCTGACATGTGAGGGTAGGTACAAGAAAGTTTACTCATACCACTTCAAGCTGCTGTTACACTTCACTGGTAAGAGTTCAATAGACATACCTTTTTACTTGTTCAGGAGTATTAGCAAGATGTG
Source organism: Pinus tabuliformis (assembly GCA_031772625.1). NCBI lineage: Eukaryota > Viridiplantae > Streptophyta > Pinopsida > Pinales > Pinaceae > Pinus > Pinus tabuliformis. The sequence goes on along the minus strand of CM062811.1, from coordinate 148,165,297 downwards.
TGATAAGATTCAGTTAAAGAAAGATGCTTATGAAACATCTCTTTTTCATCATGGTCTGGTTAAATTGCTGGTGTTGGATAGCCTACATAAAATTGGTAAAGACTGGGATTCATTTGTGTTTATGGCCGGTTTCCCAAGTAAAACGGGCCTCACTCCATTACCTGTAAGAGAAAGAGAAGAAAGGAGTGAGGAAACTACTTTGGCTGAAATTAGGAGAGAAATAATAGACCATAAGAAGCCCAAAGCTAAAACAAAGAAATCAGAGAGGTCTGTAACAGTTAAAGAAACACCTGAAGCATCAATGAAGAACCTTCCTAAGCCAGCAGTTAAAGAGATACTTGAAGCATCAGTAGATAAAACTCCAAAATCATCTAGAGTATCTGAAAAGGAAACCCCTAAGTCATCTCCTAAGGAAACACCTCAGTCATCAAAACAGAAGACTCACAAAAGAAAAGATGAAGCTAAATCCAGTGAAGTTGAAAGGGTTTCAAGGGTGAAAACTAGAGGCCAACTAAGCAAAGAAAAAGGAAAGTCAGTCCCTGTGGAAGAAAGTCCTATTTCAAAGGGTAGTTTAAATGACTTACTTGAAGCCATTGAATTGGAACAAGATCATCCAATCCAAATTGAACCACTTGAACTTGAGCAAGATCAATTGGTACCACCAATGCATATTGATCTAACACAATCCTCACCTGAAAGTTCTAAAAGGTCAAGGGCTTCTAAAAGGTTAAAGTTTGAAGAACCAAGTGAAGAATATGCCTTTAAACCACGCAGACCAGTGACTAGAAGGCAAATTAAAGAAGTGGAGAGAGCTCAGAAAGAGAAAGCACCTTCGGAAATGCCTAGGACAGAGGCACTTGAAATCTTCTCTGAAACAGTCCAAGCAGCTAAAAGCAAGAACAAGGATAATAAGGTTGTTATCAGTCAAAGTGGAAATGTGATTGCCATTAAGAAACAAGCTGGAGCAAGTAAGGAAATACCTCAGGTTCAAAATGTTTTTAAAGAAAAGGCAGTAAAATATACAAGCTATAAGAAAGCTGTAATGAAAGGTAAAACAAGTTTGATCAGTCAAGCTAGCTCAGTATCTGATGCCTATGTATGGACAGTGCCAGCTCTGAAGCAGGCAAAGATTATGAAACAAATGAATGCAAGTCTAAGAGCAGAGAACAAGAAGTTGAAGGAAGAAGTCATCAGCCTGAAAGGGAAGCTAGACAAACTAGCTAAATGATCCAAGGAGGAATGTGCTTCCCAAATTTTGATATATTTTGGTTATCATCTTTTTAAAAGCTTTTTGAGACTTTTTGATGTCCTTGCACCTGTATAGAATGACTGAAGAAATCACAGACTTGAGTTATTGTTGCTGTAAGGTTCATGTGTTTAATTTTGATGACCTACAGCAGTTTCGTAGCGCGCTACGAAACTGCTGTAGATGACTGTTTATATTGAAAACTTGAGTTTGAATGCTGAGGTCAGCAAATGTTTAAAGAGATGACTTAATGCCAGCATGGAGACTATAGAAAGTCAGTCAGATGTTTAAAAAAGGATGCCAGGTGTAAGTATTCGAAGAAAAGGTGAAGTTTTATCTTTTGTTGAAAGTTTCACTTTATGTCCGAGTTTTTAGGGTTATGATAGAGCTGCTGAGGTGTTAAGTGATACACTTGTCTAGTTATGGGATGGCCAGATCATGAGTTTTCTTCAATCACACGGGACTATCCAAGGATTAAATGGCTTGAAACTGGATCATTAATACATGAACACCGATGGGAGGCAGCAACCGTGAATATAGGCTTCATTTTCTTATTGGTTGATGAATCATCTATGCATCAGGCATCCGAAGCTGTTCATACATTGAATCTGCTGTCAGTTTGGTTTGGTTATTATTGTAATGCTACAGGTGGCAAGCTCCAAGAACGCAGCAAAGTATACGAGGAGAAAGACTTAAAGTGCCAATGTGATGGAGTCCTCTGTTTTCGTAGCACCATATCTCTTGTAATCAATTAGTTTGTTTATGATATAGTTAAGGTCATTAATGTCAAAATTCCGAGCTCCCTTCATGCTTGTTGAGGAGTCTCATGCAGTAGTGTTTTGATTGGCTATATATAGGAATAACTTTTATGTAAAAAAGGTTGGATACTTTATAGAAAAACAGAGTTGTTTTGGGCCATTGTAAGACCTTTTTTGACAGTAATAGTAAAACAGAGTTATTCTCTTCTCAAGATTCTCGATGGATTGTCATGTTCAAATATAATGATGGTGTTTTATACTTTATGTTCTTTTATAGTCTTGTTGTAATGCAATCACTCAGAATTCATAATCTTATGCTCTGACTTCCTGTGTGTTCAGCAAGCTATGTTTTGGTGGAGTATGTTTGACATGTAATGCTAAGAGCCTTGATTTCCATGAGATCACTGTGTTTTCCTTGTTTACTTAATATTATAGACTCCATAGCCCAATGAGAACCAGTTTGATGTGTTTCCAACCAGTTATGCTTTCATAAGTGAATAAAGAGTTAGCCATCTAGTGTTTGAAGGATTTTATCAAGAGTTTGTGAGAGAGCCCTCTCTGATCAAAGAGGCTAATCTTTGATCTAAAGTTAGGTTTGAAAGAGTTACATGAAATCTTGCTTGGTTGCAGCCCTCAGTAGTGATTTTGTGATAACATTTTGGTGCGTCTGCCGGGAGCTTAAGATTGAATTTCTGAGGGTAGCAGGAGTTCAAATGATTTTCGAGGCTGCATTCTACCTTGGTGACTCCATTTGTTCTTTAAAAGTTTAAAGGTGGCTTCGAAAGGAAGGTACACAAGGAGTAACCCTGATCCAAATCCACCTAGTCCTGTGGAAAATCCTAATATCATCTCAAGGAGTAAACAAAGATTCTCTGATATACCAGGTACTTCAAGTATTTCAAAGTCATTATTTACTGAGTTTTCTAGGAGTCCTGAGAATAAACTTGTTGATGATAAAGTTCAAGAGGTCATATTAAGGTCTGAAAATGAAGAAGAATTAATTGGTATTATTTTGGATCTACAAAAGAGAGGTATTGATACTTCTTCTTTAATTTCACATAAAGATAAAGAGGAGTTTTGGGAAATTGTTTCTTCTGAGCTATTATTAGAGAAAGAAGATTTAAAACAGCTCAAGGAGCTTGACCCTTTTGAAATTCTGCTCAACTCAAAGATTGGTTTACCTCTCCCAAATTGGAGTTCTTTTGTTAGTGGTTTACAAAGTCCTAATAGTCCTTTTCGTACTCATATTTTGTCCTCTGCCTCTGCAAGTCCAAATAGCCCTCAAGCCACATTTCATACTAGTTCTGGTCATAACATACCTATTGTCACTCTTCCTCCTTTCATTATGGCCGTACCTGCTAGGTATGCTCCTTTGGCTCTTCCTGCTGTTCTGCATGATTTACCAAATAAATATGCTGCTAGGATTCCAACATGGGGAGGAGATGAGGACATTACAGCTGAAGAGCATGTGGATAGATTCAATGACTTTATTGATAGGTATGAAGTGGATGATGAAGATGTCAAATTGAGATTGTTTGCTCAGTCTTTCATTGGAGAGGTTAGGAAATGGTTCAAGGCCTTGGGAGCTGGTAGCATTCACAGTTGGGCTGAGTTTGAAGATAGCTTTCTGAGGAAGTGGGGAAATAGAACTAATCCAGTTCAGGCTCTCACTGAATACAATAATTTAAGAAGAACTCCAGATGAGACTATTCAAAATTTTTCTAAGAGGTTTAACAAGATTTATAATTCTATTCCAGCTCACTTGAAACCTCCTGGAGCTTTGGCACAATTAAGATATGCTGAGTCCTTTGATTCTGACTTCTCTCTTTTACTCAGAGAAAGAGAGTCTGCTACATTGGCTGACATGCAAAATGATGCTATCAAAGTAGAGGTGAATATACTTGCTGCTAAAAAGTCCAAGATGGCTAAGACCAAGATAAAGGAAGAGGAAAGGCCTTCTACTTCTGCTCAAGAGGATAAAGTTGAAACCATGATAAAGACTATGGAAAAATTGATGGACCAATTAGCACTTGGGAATACTGCTGCTCCTCAGGCACAACAAGAACCTCGGTTTAGAAATCCTCAGTTTAGAAGGCCACAAAATCAACAAAGGCCAAGGGAGAATAGAAATCAACAAGCTGATCCTCCTGTAAGACCTCCGTTTCAGCAAAATATGGTAGATGGAGAAGAAGAATCTGAGGAACCTGAAGAATCTATTCATTGTCTTGGTGAAGAAGATTCAGAGATCTTTCTAACAAAAGAGGAACATGATGAGTCTAGCCAACAAAAAGTTGAAGAAGAACCTTCAGATTTCCTAAAGGGTTATCAGCATGCCATATTTGAAATTCAAAAGCAATATAACCTCAGAAATAGAGATGTCCCCATTACAGCAAACAAGGGTCAGCCTAAGAAGAATATTTCAAAAGCAGTGGAAGATAAAAAAGAAAAGCCAAAACAAGCTGAAGAAAAAGGTGATGCTCCTATTGAAAAGAAAGATAATCAAACTCTAGTTCTTCCTAAGGAAATCGAGAGGTCTACTCCAGTGTTCAATATAGAAAATGAGATTTCTAAAATCAAAATATCAGTCCCATTTAATGAAATTTTGAAAGTAAACAAGTATAGAAGCAAGATTGTGGAAATGCTTAATTCTCCCCCAGGAGGAGCTGATATTTTAAATTTGCAAGAAGACAATCCTATCATTTGTTTAGGCCCAAGGTTGGAAGATGAGCAAAATGATGAATTTCCTCCTTTTTATATAAGCATCAATATACATGAAATGACTCTTCATAATGCCATGTTGGACTCAGGAGCATCTCATAATCTTATGCCCAAAGTCATTATGGAAAGGTTAGGATTGGAAGTGACTAGACCTTATAAAGACTTATTTTCTTTTGATTCTAAGAGGGTTCATTGTATTGGGTTAATTAAGGATGTTGTTGTGGCACTTACACAAATCCCAGCTAAAACCACTGTCATGGATATTGTTGTGGCTGATGTTCCACCTAAATTTGGAATATTACTTTCAAGGTCATGGGCAGCTAAAATTAAAGGTACCATGCAAATGGATTTGACTTATGCTACTATTCCAGTATTTGGAGAGCAGAGAAGGTTATACCGGGAAACAAGGATGGCATATATGGTGAGTAGCAAGGATAAACCACAGAATTTTCCTATCTATTCTTGTGACACAGGCTTGGGATCAGCCATTCTATTTAATGAATCAGTGGGAGAAGAATCACAGAAAGAAAAAGCAGAAAATCAGTGTGAAGAGTTGCAGCAAAGTAATGAAGAAGATATTTCTGGTTGCTGGTCTTTGTATTTTGATGGAGCAGCAGGGAAGGAAGGAGCTGGCGCTGGAATTTGGATCATGAGTCCAGCTGATGAAAGTAAGTTCCTGTCTTATAAGCTCAATTTTGATTGCACAAATAACATGGCCGAGTATGAGTCCTTGGTTTTAGGCTTAGAAAATTTGATTGAGTTCAAGGCAAAAAACATTGCTGTTTATGGGGACTCTGAGCTAGTTATAAAGCAAGTTCAAGGTGTTTATCAAACAAAAGATGCAAGAATGAGAGCTTATAGGAACTTGGTGTTAGAATTGTTGGAAAAGTTTCAATCATACACTTTCAATATCAAAACCAGAGAGCAGAATTCTATGGCAGATTCTCTTGCTGTAGCAGCTAGTCTTTTTGTCATTCCCAAACATGCTTCTGATAGTTATGAAGTCAAAGTCCGCCATAGGCCAGTAATCCCTGATAATATATTAAATTGGCAAGTCTTTGAAGATGACCAGCAGGTGAAAAGTTTCATAGAATTGAAAGGAGAATTTGAGCATTGTCAAATTGATCAGCAAAACATGTTAGTAGAAACAAAAGAAAAATCTGAGGTGTTACAGCTGCAAAATAATCTTATTCCTAAAGGTCTGATTCCACTTGAGAAGCTTTTTGATCAGAATGATGTTTTTAAGGCGCCAAGGTTGCAAGCAAATGAAGAGGAGATAGAGAACTGCAATCTAGGTGATTTAGTAGCGCCTAAATTGGTCAAAATTTCAAAATTTTTATCAGCTGATCTAAAGGTTAAATACATTGATCTAATGAAGAGGTTCATTGATGTGTTTGCATGGAATTATACTGATCTCAAACAATATGATTCCTCAGTTATACAACATACAATCCCCATCAAGCCAAATGAGAAACCTTTTAAGCAAAAATTGAGAAGAATAAATCCTCTGCTAATGCCATTAATTGAGAAAGAAGTCAAGAAGCTGTTTGATGCAAAGATTATTGTTCCTATCAGATTTTCAAATTGGTTAGCCAACTTGGTACCAGTTAGGAAAAAGAACGGAGAAATAAGGATTTGCATAGACTTTAGGAATTTGAACAAGGCTTCACTGAAAGACAATTATCCTCTTCCTAAAATGGATCTTATGTTGCAGAATATTGTTGGCTCTCAAAGAATGTCAATGTTAGATGGCTTCTCAGGATACAATCAGATCCTTGTTCATCCAGAAGATCAGGAGAAGACAGCCTTCACTACACCATGGGGCACCTTTATGTATGCTAAGATGCCTTTTGGCCTCATGAATGCAGGGGCGACTTTCCAAAGGGCCATGGACATTGCTTTTGCAGAGGAAAAAGATAAATCAGTAGTGGTATACCTTGATGATATCACAGTCTTTTCAAAGAGAGAGGAGGATCATTTAAAGCATCTGGAAAAGATATTATTAAAGTGTAGAAGGTTCGGCATTTCTTTGAATCCAACTAAAAGTATCTTTGCTTTGACTTCTGGTAAGTTGCTTGGGCATATCATTTCTCAAGAAGGCATTAAGATAGATCCAAATAGAGTTAGTGCTATTTCAAGGCTGGATTTGCCAAGGAGTAAGAAAGAAGTTCAGTCTTTTCTTGGTAAAGTTAATTTTGTTAGGAGGTTCATTCCCAACTTTGCAGAGGTGGTTAAGCACATCACAAAAATGCTAAAGAAGGGAGCAGACTTCAAGTGGACAGCTGAGGCAAGAAAGTCATTTGAAGAAATTAAAAAAGCACTCACTCAAGCGCCGGTTCTTATTAGCCCTGATTTCTCCAAGGAATTTTTAATATTCACCTATGCCTCTGAGGATACAATTGCTGGAGTTCTTTTACAGAAAGGAAATCAAGGTACTGAGCAGCCTATCTCATTCTTTAGTAAAACATTGGCAAATGCTGAATTAAAGTATAACATTTTAGAAAAGCAAGCATATGCTTTGGTAAAGGCAATCAAAGATTTTAGAATCTATGTGCTACATTCTCATATTATTGCATTTGTGCCAAGTGCTGTTATTAAAGAAATTCTCACACAAGCAGACCCGGATGGTAAAAGAGGGAAATGGATAGCCAAATTGCTGGAATATGATATTGAAATTAGGCCAACTAAATTAGTGAAAGGTCAAGGATTGGCAGAGCTGCTAACTCACTCAAATCTAGACTGCAGTGACATTAATTTTAATGCAGAAATATCAGAAATTTTTGAAGAAGAGGAAGAGTTGGTTCAAATTAATGAAAAATTTCTGATATCTGAATGGTATAAGGATGTCTCATTTGTTCTACAGCACAACAGAGCCCCTGACAATCTTTCCAAGTCTAGAGCTCGTTTCATCAAGCTGAAATCCCTTAGATACTTTGTTTATGAGCAGAATTTATTTTGGAAGGATGCTGGCGGAATTCTATTAAGTTGTTTGATTGAAGAGGAGGCTGATAGGGTGATTGAGGAATTTCATAAGGGAGATTGTGGAGGTCACCATTATTGGAAGGCTACTGCTAATAAAATATTGAGAGCTGGGTATTTTTGGCCCACCATGTTCAAAGATATTTATAAAAAGGTTGCAGCCTGTCATGAATGTCAGTTGTTTGAAGGTAAAAGGAAGCTCATGCCTATGCCTCTAGTTCCTATTTATGTAGAAGCGCCCTTTCAGCAGTGGGGGCTAGATTTTATAGGTGAGATACATCCCTCTTCATCAGGCCAACATCGGTGGATACTTACAGCTACTGATTATTTCACAAAGTGGATAGAGGCAGTACCAACTAGACAAGCTAATGATGCAGTCATTATTTCCTTCTTAGAGAACAATATTTTATCAAGGTTTGGATGTCCACTCAAGCTTATCACAGATAATGCTCAGGCTTTTAAGTCTAAGAGAATGATAAACTTTTGCCACCAATACCATATTTCTCTTGGTCACTCAACAGCCTATTATCCACAAGGCAACGGTCTAGCTGAAAGTTCAAATAAGAGTCTTGTGAGGATTATCAAAAAATTGCTGCAAGAAAACAAGAAAACTTGGCACTTGAAACTGAAGTATGCATTGTGGGCTGATCGCATATGCACTAAAAGATCTATTGGAACCTCACCTTATGAACTTGTGTATGGAGCAGAAGCTATTTTTCCAACGTCTCTTGGTGTCCCAGTTATGAAATTAATTCAAGGACTTGAGGAAGAGCCAAATGCTATACAGCGGAGGATTAATCAATTGATAGCATTACAAGAAAAAAGGAATGAAGTGGTTGAAGATTATCAACAAAATCAGAATAGAGTCAAGAGGGCTTTTGACAAGAAGATTAAAGATGTGACCTTTCAGATTGATGACAAGGTTTTGAAGTGGGAAGCCAAGATTGAAGAAAAGGGCAAACATGGCAAATTTGAGAATTTATGGAAGGGGCCATATTTGATCTCTGCTTTCCATGGAAACAATACTTATATTTTACAAGAAGTTGATGGATCACAGTATGCTGGTGGGCCTGTCAATGGCAGGTTCTTAAAGCATTATTATCAGTGAAAAATCTGCCAAGTAATCCATGATCATTGTAAATAATCATTGTTTTGGGAGTGTTGTGTGTTAGTAATAAGTGACAAGCTGAACTAGAAGACTTTAGCCCGAGGAGAAGGCCCACAAAGTTTGAAAGGAATGCTTATCAGCCAGATGTGAGTGCAATAAATGGATAAGGCACTGGTACTACGTGTTCTTAGTGTACCGCAGGGGCACACTATCCCTAGTGGAGCCACTGTTATCACTAGGAACTATAGTTCATGTATATAAGGTTGTCCATAAGTTTTTATAAAGTCTTGAAGTCTTGTAAATAGGTTTATTAGTTTATGTCAATTTCAAATTTGAAATTCAAGAGTTGTGGATGAGAATTCGTGTAAAGGCAAGATCATTAGACACCCTCCATCATTGTTAGTTATGTCATGTCATGTCATTGGTACTTTGCGCAGTTTCGCAGCGCGGGTATGATGTCTTTGGTACTTGCGCAGTTTCGCAGCGCGGGTGTGATTGGTCAGTTTTGCTGCGAAATAATGTTTGCGTGTTTTCGTAGCGCTCTGTTTGTCAGCAATTTCGTAGCGCATCCTCTTAAATTTGAACTGCCCGCGCTACGAAATCGGAGTTTCAGGGTTTTTTGCAGCGTTTTTCTCTGAATGTCTAATCCGAGAGTAGTGAGTCACAAATCCGGTCATGATTGTCTTTTCACACCCTTTCTATGTCATGATTAGCCATTATTTTGCCATAAGGTCCGAAGTCATATAGTTGTGTGTCAGTTTGAAGGACGTTATAGGAGATGGTCATTTCATAATGAGTCCTTTATATCATATGAATGTTTTTGCTATATGAAAAGCCTGAGCTTTGTTTTAAACGGACTACTGCAAGCGAGCCTGCTCTCTACAGCTAAAGATTGTTTTCGCGCTGCAAACCACCATCATTCCCTTGTGTAAAAATACTTAAAGAAGCATGGAAAGAAAGGAGCACCGTTCTGGTAAATGTGTGAGAACAGAGCCGGAGGGGTTAGATGTAACTCTCAGGAATGAGGAGGTAGCAAAGGCATTTCGAAGTGCTGGTTGTTGGCGATTTTGTGAAAAATTAAAGGGTGGACATGCAGAAGTGACCAAGGCATTTGCATTGAACTTCACTGGACTGAATTCGAAGGTGGCCATGTTGGAGTTTCCGGTGTCCCCTGAAGTCATTTCTACTGTCACAGAAATCCCGAGGGGTGGCCAAGAGTGGTTCAAGAATTTCAAGTTTGACATGGGTCCGTGTAAGGAGTTCTTGAAGGCACCTTATGTAGATGAAGATCTCACTAAAGCTGTCCCAAGGAGCTATCTAAAGGAGAATTATGCTATGCTATTGACATGTATCCAGAAGTACCTGACATGTGAGGGTAGGTACAACAAAGTTTACTCATACCACTTCAAGCTGCTGTTACACTTCACTGGTAAGAGTTCAATAGACATACCTTTTTACTTGTTCAGGAGTATTAGCAAGATGTGTGATAAGATTCAGTTAAAGAAAGATGCTTATGAAACATCTCTTTTTCATCATGGTCTGGTTAAATTGCTGGTGTTGGATAGCCTACATAAAATTGGTAAAGACTGGGATTCATTTGTGTTTATGGCCGGTTTCCCAAGTAAAACGGGCCTCACTCCATTACCTGTAAGAGAAAGAGAAGAAAGGAGTGAGGAAACTACTTTGGCTGAAATTAGGAGAGAAATAATAGACCATAAGAAGCCCAAAGCTAAAACAAAGAAATCAGAGAGGTCTGTAACAGTTAAAGAAACACCTGAAGCATCAATGAAGAAAACTCCTAAGCCAGCAGTTAAAGAGATACTTGAAGCATCAGTAGATAAAACTCCAAAATCATCTAGAGTATCTGAAAAGGAAACCCCTAAGTCATCTCCTAAGGAAACACCTCAGTCATCAAAACAGAAGACTCACAAAAGAAAAGATGAAGCTAAATCCAGTGAAGTTGAAAGGGTTTCAAGGGTGAAAACTAGAGGCCAACTAAGCAAAGAAAAAGGAAAGTCAGTCCCTGTGGAAGAAAGTCCTATTTCAAAGGGTAGTTTAAATGACTTACTTGAAGCCATTGAATTGGAACAAGATCATCCAATCCAAATTGAACCACTTGAACTTGAGCAAGATCAATTGGTACCACCAATGCATATTGATCTAACACAATCCTCACCTGAAAGTTCTAAAAGGTCAAGGGCTTCTAAAAGGTTAAAGTTTGAAGAACCAAGTGAAGAATATGCCTTTAAACCACGCAGACCAGTGACTAGAAGGCAAATTAAAGAAGTGGAGAGAGCTCAGAAAGAGAAAGCACCTTCGGAAATGCCTAGGACAGAGGCACTTGAAATCTTCTCTGAAACAGTCCAAGCAACTAAAAGCAAGAACAAGGATAATAAGGTTGTTATCAGTCAAAGTGGAAATGTGATTGCCATTAAGAAACAAGCTGGAGCAAGTAAGGAAATACCTCAGGTTCAAAATGTTTTTAAAGAAAAGGCAGTAAAATATACAAGCTATAAGAAAGCTGTAATGAAAGGTAAAACAAGTTTGATCAGTCAAGCTAGCTCAATATCTGATGCCTATGTATGGACAGTGCCAGCTCTGAAGCAGGCAAAGATTATGAAACAAATGAATGCAAGTCTAAGAGCAGAGAACAAGAAGTTGAAGGAAGAAGTCATCAGCCTGAAAGGGAAGCTAGACAAACTAGCTAAATGATCCAAGGAGGAATGTGCTTCCCAAATTTTGATATATTTTGGTTATCATCTTTTTAAAAGCTTTTTGAGACTTTTTGATGTCCTTGCACCTGTATAGAATGACTGAAGAAATCACAGACTTGAGTTATTGTTGCTGTAAGGTTCATGTGTTTAATTTTGATGACCTACAGCAGTTTCGTAGCGCGCTACGAAACTGCTGTAGATGACTGTTTATATTGAAAACTTGAGTTTGAATGCTGAGGTCAGCAAATGTTTAAAGAGATGACTTAATGCCAGCATGGAGACTATAGAAAGTCAGTCAGATGTTTAAAAAAGGATGCCAGGTGTAAGTATTCGAAGAAAAGGTGAAGTTTTATCTTTTGTTGAAAGTTTCACTTTATGTCCGAGTTTTTAGGGTTATGATAGAGCTGCTGAGGTGTTAAGTGATACACTTGTCTAGTTATGGGATGGCCAGATCATGAGTTTTCTTCAGTCACACGGGACTATCCAAGGATTAAATGGCTTGAAACTGGATCATTAATACATGAACACCGATGGGAGGCAGCAACCGTGAATATAGGCTTCATTTTCTTATTGGTTGATGAATCATCTATGCATCAGGCATCCGAAGCTGTTCATACATTGAATCTGCTGTCAGTTTGGTTTGGTTATTATTGTAATGCTACAGGTGGCAAGCTCCAAGAACGCAGCAAAGTATACGAGGAGAAAGACTTAAAGTGCCAATGTGATGGAGTCCTCTGTTTTCGTAGCACCATATCTCTTGTAATCAATTAGTTTGTTTATGATATAGTTAAGGTCATTAATGTCAAAATTCCGAGCTCCCTTCATGCTTGTTGAGGAGTCTCATGCAGTAGTGTTTTGATTGGCTATATATAGGAATAACTTTTATGTAAAAAAGGTTGGATACTTTATAGAAAAACAGAGTTGTTTTGGGCCATTGTAAGACCTTTTTTGACAGTAATAGTAAAACATAGTTATTCTCTTCTCAAGATTCTCGATGGATTGTCATGTTCAAATATAATGATGGTGTTTTATACTTTATGTTCTTTTATAGTCTTGTTGTAATGCAATCACTCAGAATTCATAATCTTATGCTCTGACTTCCTGTGTGTTCAGCAAGCTATGTTTTGGTGGAGTATGTTTGACATGTAATGCTAAGAGCCTTGATTTCCATGAGATCACTGTGTTTTCCTTGTTTACTTAATATTATAGACTCCATAGCCCAATGAGAACCAGTTTGATGTGTTTCCAACCAGTTATGCTTTCATAAGTGAATAAAGAGTTAGCCATCTAGTGTTTGAAGGATTTTATCAAGAGTTTGTGAGAGAGCCCTCTCTGATCAAAGAGGCTAATCTTTGATCTAAAGTTAGGTTTGAAAGAGTTACATGAAATCTTGCTTGGTTGCAGCCCTCAGTAGTGATTTTGTGATAACACATACCAAGAAGGTAACATTCTCACAAATTAGCGAGTACATAAAAATGAAACATGCATAATCATATTATGTATACCATCATCTAATATTTTCAACAATACATTGTTTAGAGTCCACTCCTCTAAATACATCTAGCATGTCCATAGCATGCTACATACATACCTAGCTAGGGGCATCATTTCCACCTATGCATACTCAATCAATTCCCCTCCATCATGATCTATTTGGGGGCATGATGGAAACTTTGGCCAATTTCCAAATTATTCATTATCCACTTTTAAGCTAGGCCCCCAAGGTCAAGGTAAGGTATATTATCCTCTCAATCATTGTGTAGTCTATCATACCAATTTCATAGGCAAGGCATATATGCATTTCATATATTTTATCCTCGGTATCATATATTGAAATATTCTACTCTATGTGATGCCAAATTTACCATCAAATCCCCATGTTTGACTTGGTAGGGGGGTGATTGACTCTAGGCCCATCGCCTCAACCTTTGTTGTTTTGATTCTTCACCACCAAACATATTTCAAAGAAGCATTAAGGCACTTTTCTTCAACCCCTTAGGCCCATTTTGAACCATTCTTAGAAAAGTGAGGTCACTAACTTGAAATTCACAAATCCATAATCCACCAGCTAGTTTTTTTAGATTGATATCTCCAATATTTAAGGCATCCTGCTCCTCTCCAAGCTCAGCTCCACAAAACGCACAAATTACTTGGAATTGAAGGGGAAAGAACTTTCATAGAAAAATCCACCATAATTCTCTTGGTAAAAATGAAATAATCTAAGTTTTGTTTTATGAACCATCAACACCATTGGAAATATCTCTTCAAGCCCTCAAATGGGTCTTCATTAGTTTTCGATGCTTTGATACTTCACCTAAAAGCCAATTTTTTCCATGAGGTATTAAAGGCCCCTATTTTCAAATCAAATTTATTCATATTTGTATCTCTTATTTTGACACCACCTTGTCTTTGTACTTGAAATAGGGGAATTTTGAGGTCTAAAATGTGCCTCATAAGGAAAATGATAAAATAATAGTCAAAATAATAAAATAAGATTTATGAATTTTTAAAGAAAATGAAAGGAAACTACTTTTTTTATTGTATTTTCGACTCATCTCCTTTTAGGTTTACTCAAATTTCAAGTGTAGACACTTCAATTCCACATCCAATAGAGTACCCACTCTAGATACTTATGAGTATATCCACATCAAAAAGAAATTGAAAATACATGAAAAAAGTGTGTTGAACATGTTTTTTTCATTTTTTTTTATGTGTGTCTACTCAAAAGTATGTAGAGTAGGAAATCATTGGATGTGGAATTGAATTTTGTATCCACAGGTGTTTGCACTTGACATTTGAGTAAACCTATAAGGAGATAAGCTGAAAATACAATTAAAAAAAAAAAAGAAAAAAAACTTCTAAATTACAAGTGATTTGTAGACATCCTAATGCTAAAAAGTTATTATTTCAAGTTGTCCATCAACAACCCTACGTGTCCTTGTACCTGTTAGAGTCGGTCTTGTCAGTCCTCCGTCAGAGATCAAAATTATTTTTGCATTTCATTTTTAGGTGTCCCATCTTGCTGGATCACTTGCATTCCACTAGGAGCATGCCATAAATCTGACGGAAGGGCTTTGTCATTCATTCCCCTCATGTCTTATACCTGCTGGCTTAGGTTTTTTCATCGATGTTTATTAAAGTCCATGACAGTCAATGTTTGATCTTTTAATGGGCAACGAGTCATGTCAATCATAGGTCTAGGGTTTCAAAAATTGAGTCGTTAAAGTGTTCAAATGCCAGCAGGCCAGAGGGAGGTTCTACACATGTTTTCTATTTCGCGAATTTCATCATTATATCGATGGATTATGACTGTTCTTCAAAACTCTGTTTTGAAGAAAAGTCAACATTTTGTCCTTTGTAATAATTTTCAAAAGTTTTCAGTTTTTGAAATCTTCAAGCACAGCCCTGGTCTCCTTTGTCAAATTCCATGTCAGCTATCCTTGCAAAAATTTGCCAAGAATTTCATTGTTTCAGTCAAAAAATCAAAAGGAAATTCAAAAACAGAGTTGTATTAAAATAGAAAAAGTGCCAATGCCAAAACATTATAAAGATGGGTCTTGGAGAGTCAAAAATTAAATCCATGCCTTTATAAAGACATTTTCATGAAGATCAATGTCATTTGTATGCCAAGACCAAAGAGAAGCCATTCAAAGCAAACTGGTAGAGTTAGTGTGCGATTTGGGTGAAGTTGGAGGAAATTTGGCCGGCGCGGCGCACTGGGAGAAAATTTCCAGTGTAAATCTGAACGGGCGCGGCGCACTAGCACGGCGCGGCGCGTTGGGCGATCGGTGCAGCGCATACACCTGAAAGCCCGAATTTGCTTTAAATCTCTCCAAATTGCCATTTATTTGCATGGATTCGCCAGGTAGGGTCGACATCTCAATGTTTCACCCATTTTTGTGATAAGGGATGGTGGTTTATGGATGTTAATGATTGAAGCAAAAATCCAAACCCTACTTCAAACGTGCCTCAAAGGAAATTGTTGTGGTTTCAACAATTTACTATTTTGCTACCAAAGTCATTTCTCCATCATTCCCTTCTCCCTTATTCCATTTCTCCTAGATTTCATTCTTCCCTATCCCCAAAAGTTACTAAACCCCTATCCTAAAATTCCCTTTCCCAAAACTTTCAAATGTGAAAAACCCTAAAACCCTATTCCCACACCTAAATTACTAAAACCCCTCCCATATTTCCCAAACAAATCTCTCCTAATAATTCCTAATCCCTTGATATCATCTCCCTTTCCTAACAGTCCCCGTTTCATTGGTTTTCCCCTTTGGTGGTATAGTTGGCACACATTACTAAAAGAGCAGTCTAAACAGTTTTCATACACCAGCATTTTCATCTTCAAGGCAGTTTGAAAAATAGTAGTCATGGCATCTGAGCATTCATTAGACTATGAAGTGGAAACCCAAAGTGACTCACCCTTGGAAGAACAGGCACCTCGGAGGCCTCATAAAAGTGGCAGACATGTTAGAGAAGAACCGACCACCCTTACAGAATTGTAGGGATGCCCTCTTGCCATGTTTTGTTTTCAACATCAGTCATGCTATGAGTTTTATCAAAAGGTGGCTAGTGTTCAATTTCATCATGAGTTGGCTCGTCTTTTTGTACTTCACTTACATGGAGATCAAGCTATCTTAGCTGGTATCACCTTCACACTTACACCAGAATCTGTCTCATTCGCAACCAGCATACCGAACATTGGTGAACCATGGAACAAGAAACAGAAGGTTGACCGGCAGCATTATGAGCCATACATTAAAAACGGTTTCTTGAGGTAGCTCAAGAGAGTGTTCCCATTCCGATATCTGAAAGATGAATATGCTCCACTAATGAAATTGATCATGAAATATTTCAGCTATGAGGGACGGTTCTCTCGTCTCTATGCTTATCACATCAGGTTGCTCATGCATTTCACCAGGGTACGGATGATGAACATTCCGTATTTCATTTGTCGGAACATAGAGAGGATGACCACCCTTGTGCAGCATAAAACCCCTCAGCAGCAACTCAACAGTGTCTATCATTTTGCTCTTATTAAGATTTTGGTGGTTCATCAGCTTGAATTACAGGGCATAAATTGGGATGATTTCATCTCTCGTGACTTTTTTAGAGCTTCACAGGGATTATCAGAGGTTAAGCATGAAGGTGGACCTTCTCATCAGTATGAGCGCCATGAGACCGCTAGTGTGCCGGTATTCATCACATATCAGAGAGGTACCAGACATTTGTTTGCAGCGGCAAAGCGAGTGTTATCTCCACCCGGGGTGGAAGGGGCCTCGTTTCCTCCATCAGCATCACAGGTACAGGACAAAGGCAAGAGGCCAATGCAGGATGAGGGGCCTTCAAGTGAAAGAGAGACCGACTTCATTCTCATTCATGATGATGATACAGATACGGGCCCACAAAGTGCCAAACTTAGGGAGATCATCCAGGAGCAGCAAACAGAGATCCAAGCCTTATCCCTTGACTTGGAGAGAGCTAAGTGGACCATGAAATATTTGGAGCAGAGGAACAAATAGCTTGAATATCAGCAAGCAATCATGGAGCTACAGAACATCCGCGAGAATCGCCAGGCTGCACAAAGGAGAAGAATTGAGCTCACGTCATTGGAGCAAGAGATTAATGAGGATTGGGAGTCTAATCTCGAGAGAGTTAACATGCACTTAGAGAGGCTGTTGGACAAGGCCGAAAAGGACCATGCATTTCTGAGACACATGGCTTTCCACTACATGGCACAGAACAAGGTCTGCAAGGCACGAGTCAGGAATTGAAAGGCAAAATTGAAGAAGGCAATAAGGAAGCAAAAGAGGAAAAGGGAGCTTGATCGACTTTAGATATTGGCCGAAGCCTCTTTACCCAGCATAATACTTAATGAAGAAGCTCCAGCCCTTTGGCAAATTTTGGTACAAAAAACAAGGTTTTTCTCCCTGTGCGCCACACCACGTGGCGCGCTCTTTTGCTAGGGAACTCCAAATTGCAAAAAGTTTACATTTTTGGATTTTTCATGAAAAAGCATGACTGTTGGTGCATGGCCAAGAAGTTTGGGCAAGTTTTGAGTCCCCAGGAGCTCAAAAACACTCAAAAAATGACCTCACTGCCCCTATTTTGACACACCGGAAGCAGTCTTGGGAGATTGACGTTTTGGAGGGGCAAATGGGCACCAAATTCCGAAATTCCTCTTGAGTTGGAAAGTAGACAGGAAGGGCTTTCCAACAAGCACACTTGGGCTCAATTTGGACTTCAGGAAGTTCTTCAAAATCAGCTCCAAAGTAGCGTGACGCATATACATTTTGGCACGACACATAGAGGATTTTTGCTCAATTTTTCACCTTCCAGCTCAGAAATTCGGCCAGTTTGACTAGTTTTGCTTTGTGATGTAATTTTTTATCTATCTTGATGTAATTGGATAAAAATGATGTAATTTTGGCACTTATTTACTTGTTCTAGAGGATTCATTCACTAAAAAGTGAAAATTTAATGAATGAATCAGTTTCCTACCTTATAGAGGCAAGTTGTTTTGATTGCCTAGATTTTAGTGCTTTCTTTATAATTGGTTGAAACAGCTCCTAGAATGATGAGCTCAACCCCTAGATGCAAGTGAATGGGTTGGGCTAGTCTATATCATGTAATTCCTAAGTCATTTTCAGGGTTGGACACTTGGGATTTCTTTGGCATATCATTGTACATTCTATCTCTGCATTTTTGGC
This sequence comes from Pinus tabuliformis, assembly GCA_031772625.1. Taxonomy (NCBI): domain Eukaryota; kingdom Viridiplantae; phylum Streptophyta; class Pinopsida; order Pinales; family Pinaceae; genus Pinus; species Pinus tabuliformis. The sequence goes on along the minus strand of CM062811.1, from coordinate 148,147,061 downwards.
TAAGGAAAGACCAAGGTTTTGCAGCATTGTTTGGGATCCATGTGGCTTTATGTTTTGATGTTGTGCTTCTCTAAGTAATTGTAAGTTCATTAGTGTTATGTATATCATTTTCCTCTCTTTTCTTCTGAATTGGAACAAATGAGTGATTAAGGTAGAATCCATTAACTGCTATGCTCTGCCTTTGAATTTGTTTAAATTTCCATGTTTTCATCTGTTTAAGGAGAATTCTCGAAACTCTCTTGCTCTCCTTAGCTTCTCACTAGTCTGATCTATCCATTTCACTCAATTTAAAGCATCAAAACGATTTCCTACCTTCCCCCAATCAGAACTCTGTAGAAATTGTGCCTCATCCCTGAGCCCAATTTTCCTTTCCTTGTTTCCAACACAAAACCCCCAAAAAAACTCAAATTAAACTTTTGTACTTCATACCTAGCCTAAGATTAGCTTTTGTTACAGTCATCTCGAGCCCCATCGTTTGTCTTTTGCCGACATCAACCCAGAGAGAGCCCTCTCCTGTCCTCGTAGGGCTAGCTACGAGGCTGAGCGTGGTTTGATGTGGACCTGAACCTTGTCTTTTCAGCCTGAGATGAATCTAGGCTCTAACATAGTGGCAACCGTACTGGGGGAGAAAATGGTTTGCTTGTTGATGTCATTTGTTTTATAAGCTACATACGGAGCCTGAAGTTATTCCAAGTAGCCTTCGAAACACTTTTTCTTTGCATTAGCGCAAGTAGATAAACGATGCTTCAGTCAATCTCCGGTCTAGCTTGTAAACGTGACATCTAACTTTCTAATTTCCCCAGTACATGTATCAAGTTCAGATCTGATTGTTGATGGTGGACAACGATCAGACATAAGAAGGCTGAAATCATTCACCTGGCGACTCCATTCACTGAAAAATCCAGAGATCAATGCTTCATGGTGACTCCACTGCAGGAAAATTAGTAGCTTTAAGATTTTCAAGATGGAACGGGTTGCAAGAAGATACGCTCCTATGAGCCGAGATCACATTCCAGGTTTTCCAAATAAAATTCCGAAGGTAGATTGGTCAAGAAATTTTCCTACATTTAAATATGATGGTAGAAGGATGCTGCTTTACATCTGGTTAGATTTCACATGCATATTCACAAGTTGAAGGTTGATTTTCCTGAAGATTGCTTGATGAAGATATTCCTGCTTGTATTTACTGTTTAAAGGATTTTCATGCCATGTTCATTGAAAGGTATAAAGAATCATATCCATCCTTGGCTTTAGTTCAGGACTGTTGTGGCCATGTTCATAGATTTATTGAAAATCTTGAGAAAGTTTATGAAGATGATAATTTCATGGATGATGAGATCATGGAAGCCTTGTATGAAAATTCGTTTCAGCAGCACACAAAACTCTTAGAGGAAACTTTGCAGTAGGATCAAGATCTTAGTATGGTGGAAGTTGAAGGAATTTTGCGTCTTGACAGTCAACGAGAATTACATGAAATGGATCAGCAGTATGAGGAAAATTTGTATACTCCTTCACTTGAAATTAATGAAGACAATCACTGTTTGAGCGAAAGAAAACAAAAAGTATTATCTCCTCTGTCTGAAGATGAGATAGATCAACTCTTGAACGGTCATGTTCCAGCTCAAGTTAACGCAGATCTGCAGTGTGCACATGGTCAAGAAGGTGATGGTGGAACTTCTTCCTCTTCTAAAAAGGATGACAGTCCTGTAAGCAGCTTTATAGATCAGCAGGTTGAAGATGTCCATATAGCTGAAAGTGATGAAAGAAAAAGTGTCGTTTCAGATCTGTCCATAGAAGAAGACGGCATGCAGGGAAGTCAAGTTTCAAATTCAGAATGTGTTAACGTTAAGTCAGTCATTTCAGATCTAGATTCAGATTGTGATGACCAAGAAAACCTTGTAATGAATCCCATGAAGGAGAACCCTGCTGCTGAAAACATCTGGAATGAAGAAGACAGAGTTATGGATCCAACTGTTCTCATGTCATCATAACAAAGCCTTCATAAATAAAGGATCCATTCAGGTCAAGTAAGGGAACAACAAGATGAGATCTTTGTGCAAGTAAGTGAAAAAGTTGCTTTAGATGAATTTATGGTAGATGATAGAAATGATAGTGTTGGGTTTCATGAAGCATCTGAAGTTTATTTTCTCATGATTGATGAATGTAATGAGAATCTGGCTGTCATATCATATGAAGATGACCTACAACATATTCAGACTACAGAATATCAGACCATTCGAGATTCCCTTTCAGGTTCTTCTTCATATGCCTCATGTTTTGAAATGTTTTTCCAAGAGGAGATATGCTCATCTACTTGTTCAGAATTTTTTGAGGACCAGGAACATACTCTTTTTGAAGTACATGATGAAGGAAGATCATAATCAAGTGAAAAAGATACCTTGTTTCTCCAGCAGGAGGTAAATCTTCATGTTTTTCATGATCCATTGGCAAATCTATTGCAGGCAGCATTGAAGGTGATTATTACAGTGTTCAGTGACGAAGGAGATCATGGTCAATTAGCATTTTGGATGCCCAGTTACAAGTATCTAATGTTGACCAGAAGATCTGATCAGGAGAATTAGTCAAGAAGGCATCTGCTTGATTGGTTACATTGGAATTTTGATATAGTTTGATCGTATATTTTCTTGTAAGAAACACAAGTAGTCATGTACTACCACCAAGCTTTAAGTCTTAAGTTCAGGTCTTAGTCATTTTGAGTTAGTTTGTTAGAGTCAGTTTTTCAGTCATTTCAGTTTCATAATCGAGTCGTTTTGCGTCAAGTTTCAGTCACATAAATTGAGTTAGAGTCTTGTGTTGTTTGTTGAAATAATGACTCCATAGCCTAGTGGATAAAGGCACTGTCTAGCTCTCCCAGAGGTTTGCCATTCTTGGCACCTCCAAGGAGCTACCATCCCCATTGGAGCCAATGTTAGAGTCGGTCTTGTCAGTCCTCCATCAGAGATCAAAACTCTTTTTGCATTTCATTTTTAGGTGTCCCATCCTACTCTATCACTTGCATTCCGCTAGGAGCATGCCATAAATCTGACAGAAGGGCTTTGTCATTCATTCCCCTCATGTCTTATACCTGATGGCTTAGGTTTTTTCATCGATGTTTATTAAAGTCCATGACAGCCAATGTTTGATCTTTTGATGGGCAACAAGTCATGTCAATCATAGGTCTAGGGTTTCAAAAATTGAGCCGTTAAAGTGTTCAAATGCCAGCAAGCTAGAGGGAGGTTCTACACATGTTTTCTATTTCGCGAATTTCATCATTATATCGATGGATTATGACTGTTCTTCAAAACTCTGTTTTGAAGAAAAGTCAACATTTTGTCCTTTGTAATAATTTTCAAAAGTTTTCAGTTTTTGAAATCTTCAGGCGCAGCCCTGGTCTCCTTTGCCAAATTCCATGTCAGCTATCCCTGCAAAAATTTGCCAAGAATTTCATTGTTTCAGTCAAAAAATCAAAAGGAAATTCAAAAACAGAGTTGTATTAAAATAGAAAAAGTGCCAATGCCAAAACATTATAAAGATGGGTCTTGGAGAGTCAAAAATTAAATCCATGCCTTTATAAAGACATTTTCATGAAGATCAATTTCATTTGTATGCCAAGACAAAAGGGAAGCCATTCAAAGCAAACTGGTAGAGTTAGTGTGCGATTTGGGTGAAGTTGGAGGAAATTTGGTCGGCGCGGCGCACAGAGTAGGTGGCGTGGCGCACTGGGAGAAAATTTCCATTGTAAATCTGAACGGGCGTGGCGCACTAGCACGACGCGACGCGTTGGGTGAGCAGCGCGGCGCATACACCTGAAAGCCCGAATTTGCTTTAAATCTCTCCAAATTACCATTTATTTCCATGGATTCACCAGGTAGTGTCGACATCTCAATGTTTCATCCATTTTTGTGATAAGGGATGGTGGTTTATGGATGTTAATGACTGAAGCAAAAATCCAAACCCTACTTCAAACGTGCCTCAAAGGAAATTGCCGTGGTTTCCACAATTTACTGTTTTGCTACCAAAGTCATTTCCCCATCATTCCCTTCTCCCTTATTGTTGGCATTATGATTCAAGTGTTGTCCTTGATGGCAACTCACTCAGAGGTTGGTACAGGTGCTCAGAGGTTGGTACAGGTGATGGCAACTTAATCAGAAGACAGATCTTAGTACAACATGCCAAGGAAGTTCATATACGCAGGTTCGTTAAGCCCAAGTCGCGTGTACACGCTAGTTGGATTCAGAAAAAGCGCGTGTATGTGGAAAAGTACCTTTGGTCCATGGTGGTTAGTCCTTGGAAGTTGTGCCTATGATTTCAGACCATTGTGTCTCGACGGGCGTGTCGATCCCTAGTTTTGAAGTTGATGGTATTGTGTTACTATGGTTTTGGCTCTTGGTATTGAGCAAGGCCTAAGGCTATATAAGGAGAAGAAGATCATTAGGCAAAATCATCTTTCGACAAGGCTTGAATATCTAAGAGAGAAAGAGATCTAATATGCAGGGTCTGGGTTGCTTGATATGAGCTAAGGAGAAATCACATCGGTGGATGGAAGACTAGATCTAAGGATAACTCGGGATCTAATGGTTTGAAATGCACTATTATGATATGGTTGATTATGCGTATTTCTAGATCTGCATACTGTCGCAATATTATGTTCTGGATCTAACTGATGTCTGGTACAGCTGCAAGTTGAGAGAATCTATTTTTAGATCTGTACGCAGGTTGGCTTAGGTAAAAGCGCGTGTATACGCGGGTTTCGCTCATTGAAGTAGCGTATATCTCTTAAAGCTTGATTTTTGGGTTTGCAGTTGGATCTGTCTGTTATTACAGAGTTCTGTAGACTGCTCTGTGTTCCGGTATCTGGTGATTGACAGGGTTCAGTGGTTCAGTGATTCAAAGTTTGATAATACTAGTATTGGTTGTTTTATGCTTCAATGATCTGTTGTGAAAGTTGAATGAATTGGGGTCTACAGATTGTAATGTTGTGCTTCAGGAATATCCAGTCTGAAAATGTATGAAAGGTGGTACCTGAAGGAAAGAAGATTGTAGGTCAGCACCTACGTACTAGTATCTTGGCTAGTACAAGAGCAAAGGGGGTTGGAGCTCCCTTCCAAGGAAGTTTGGAGAACGAGAGAAGGTTGTAGCCTTCTGCAGGTTGTAGCCTGCGTACTGGTATAAGGCTGCACCAGTACAAAAGATTGTAAACTGAAGTTTCATATTAAAGAAAGATAGAGACAACTTGCAGCAGGTGGTTTTCACCCACATTGGGTTTCCACCTTACATCTTGGTGTTCATGTGTGTGGCTTTTGATCTGTTCTGTTATACTGCACCTGTTTACTGTTAATGTGGTGAATAATGTCCTGATGAACTTAACTGAAGAATAAGCTAACTAAATTATGAGTTTTCTTCTTATACGCTGTTTTATTTAGTCACAGTAGCGTGTACACGCTGGTTCACCTAACTGAAGTAGCGTATATGTTTCTGAGCATTGAAAAAGTTTGATTGATCTGATAATACTGATTCACCCCCCCTCTCAGTATTATTTCCAACAATTGGTATCAGAGCAGGTCCTTCAGAGAAGCTTGATCGCTTGAAGGTAGATCATTCATCATGAGCAACTACGAGAAAGAAGCATCAATCAGGCCACCGATTTTTGATGGGACAAATTTCAATTATTGGAAGGTAAGAGTTACTGCATATCTTCAATCTCTTGGTACAGAAGTTTGGAACATTGTAGAAACAGGCTATGCTTTTCCTTCAGCTACTCCTACAGATCCAGCTGAGAAAAAGCAGTATGAAACAAATGCAAAAGCAGTCAGTACTCTATTAGGAAGTATATCCCAAACAGAATTCATGAAGGTCATGCACTTCAAATCAGCAAAAGAGATATGGGACAAAATGATCACTAGCTATGAAGGAGATGAACAGGTAAAGCAAGCTAAACTTCAAACTCTCAGGATTCAATATGAGACTCTCAAGATGTATAATGATGAAAGTGTGGCTAATTATTTTCTTCGGGTAGATGAGATTGTTAATTGTATGAAAAATTTGGGTGAAGAAATAAAAGAGACTATAGTAGTTCAAAAGATTCTAAGATCATTATCCCCCAAGTTTGAATCTAAAGTATCTGCAATAGAAGAAAAAGAAAATCTCCGTGTTCTCACTATGTCTCAGCTACATGGAATTCTAACTGCTTATGAAATGAGAAAGGGAGGTCCATCTGACAGAAGGGAAGCTGCTTTTAAGGCATCAGGAAAAGAAGATTACTATGAAGCAAGCCATGTTCCAGAAGAAGAGGAAGAAGAATCAAATTTTGTCAGAAATCTTCAAAGGGGTTCTGGAAGGTTCAGAGGTAAGCTACCTTTCAAATGCTTTGCTTGTGGAAGAGTAGGTCATTATGCTGCAAAATGTCCTTATAAGGATAAAGGAAAAGAACCTGCTAGATGGAACAAGAAACAAAGTGCAAATAAGAAAAGCTACTACACCCATGAAGATAGTGATGGCTTATCAAACAGTGATGAAGATGAACAAGGTAATAAATATAAGCTGTTAATGGCATTTGAAGATGATGATTATGAGGATGCTGTAGATGTGGATAATCTCTATAATGAAATTACTAGACTCAAGAGATGCATAGAAGAAAAGAGTGTGATCATTGATACTTTGCAATTTCAAATTGATGAAAAGGAAAAACATCTTGAAAAACTAGAAGGTGAAATTGTTGGTCTCAGAAAAGAAATTGAGAAAACAAAAGCTATTAATCTTAAGTTTGTCAAAGGATCTGAAACTTTGGATGAGATTATCAATGTGCAGCGGTCTCCTCTAAACAAGACAGGTTTGGGCTATAATGGAGAAACCTCTCAAGCATCCACCTCAAAAAGTTATCTTGATGCAGCAAGAAGAAATGAGCAGAAGAACAATGAAGATAATCAGGTAAAGCAGGGACGAATTACAAACAGAAACTATCAGGGACAATCCTTCTTAAGGGTGAACAAAAGCTACAACCAACCACAGGTAAAATCTTCTCAGTTTGGCTCAAGAATAGATGAAAATAGAAATTACAATCAGTTGGCTGGTAGATTCAATAACCGCAGAAGCTTCTTCAATGGACAATGCTTTTCTTGCCATAACTTTGGTCACAAAGCAGCTCAATGTGTTGCATATAAAACAATCATGACTAGGGAAGCTCAAAAACAAAGAAGTATGACAGGGATTACAAAGAGGACCTATAACAACTTTTCGGTTCTTGAAAATGAAGTTGAATGTTCTATTTGCAATAATTTTGGTCATAAAGACTCTGAATGCAGGAGCAGGTTTCAGGAGAAAAAGGAACAAGCCACGAGCACCAAAAAATGGAGAATAAAGGAACCTCAAACAGAAAGATGTGGGATAGCTTTTTATGCAGAAGGACAGGAAAATCTATGGTACATTGACAGTGGATGTTCGAAACATATGACAGGTGATAAAGAAAAACTTGAATCTTATTCTACTTTAGAAAAGGGAAAGAAAGTTTCTTTTGGAAATGATACTCCTGCAACTATAAAAGGAAAAGGTATTGCTCCTTTGAAAGAAAAGGTCAAGGCTGGAAATGTTTTGTATGTTGATGGATTGAAGCATAATCTACTAAGTGTCAGCCAGATGTGTGATCAAAAAACCGAGGTTATTTTCAGATCGAATGGATGTCTTGTTCGTGATCTTGATACAGGTAAAACAGTTCTCAAAGGCAAAAGAACTCCAAATAATCTGTACATATTTGAAGAAGGACAACAACAATGCTATCTTAGCAAGGATGAAGAGCACTGGTTATGGCATCGAAGGTTGGGACATCTAAGCTTCTCACAAATAAGGAAAGCATGCAAATATCAGGCAGTTCGCGATCTTCCAGATATCAAAATTCCAGACAACACCATATGCAAATCTTGTCAGTTTGGAAAGCAAACCAGAACTAACTTTCCAGAGAAGGAAGGATCAGCTAGCTTGCCTCTTGAGCTAGTCCATACAGATGTATGTGGTCCATTTAGGAAAAGGACACCTCGAGGAGAAGAATATCTGATATTATTCATTGATGATTTCTCAAGGTTTGTTTGGTTAGGGCTTATGAAGCACAAAGATGAAGCATTCGAAAAATTCAAATCCTTCAAAGCATTGGCTGAAAATGAATCAGGACACAAAATTAAGTGCCTCAGATCTGACAGAGGTGGGGAGTTCACATCAAATGAATTTTTCGATTTCTGCGATGAACATGGGATAAGAAGAGAATTCTCTACAGCTAGAACTCCTCAGCAAAATGGGGTTGTGGAAAGAATGAACAGAACTATCCAACAAATGGCTCGTGCTATGCTCGATGAATCAGGTACTCCTGCAACCTTCTGGGGTGAAGCTGCACATGCTGCTGTTATTATTCTTAACAAAACAAATGTCCGAGTAAACAGCACTCAAACACCTCATGAGCTTTGGAGTGGTAAAACTCCTTCCGTGAAGCATTTCAAAATCTTTGGGAGCAAATGTTATATTAAGAATACTGATGAGCAACTTGGCAAACTTGAACCTAGAGCAGATGAGGGCATTCTTCTTGGTTATTCTCCACATAGCAAAGCATACAAGTGCTACAATAAAAGACTTGGCAGAATTGTTGACAGTATTGATATAGTGGTTGATGAGAAGGGATATATTCCTAGGCAAGTTCATCATGAAGACATTGAAGAAGATGAAGGTTACTCTCAAAGGCGAAATGATGAAGAAGAAGAACCTCAAGAAGAAGAAGAATCTCAAGAAGAACCAGAGGAGCAGACAAGAATAGAAGAGAAGACTCCATCCAGATATGTTCAAAAGAATCATCCAGAAACTCAGATTGTGGGGCAGAAAGAAGCAGGAGTACAAACAAGAAGGACACTTGCAGAAGCTTCAAGCTACTTGGCACTACTCTCCTCCACTGAACCACAAAATGTGAAAGAGGCATGCAAAGATGAATGTTGGGTCAAAGCAATGGATGAAGAACTTGAGCAAATCGAAAAGAACAACACTTGGGAATTAGTTCCTAGACCAAAAGATAAGAATGTAATAGGAACAAAATGGGTCTTCAAGAATAAATTAAATGAAAATGGAGAAGTAATTAGAAACAAGGCCAGACTTGTTTGTAAAGGGTATGCACAGCAAGAAGGAATAGATTTTGAAGAGACCTTTGCTCCTGTGGCAAGACTTGAGGCCATCCGAATGTTCCTTGCTCTCTCAAGCTTTCAAAACTTCAAGGTATTTCAAATGGACGTGAAATCAGCCTTCCTGAATGGAGACTTAGAAGAAGAAGTATATATTGAGCAGCCAGATGGTTTCATTCTTGGGAATGATCCAAACCTTGTATGCAGATTGAAAAAGGCACTCTATGGACTCAAACAAGCTCCAAGGGCTTGGTACTATCGGTTGGACAAATATCTTCACCAACAAGGCTTTTCAAAAGGATCAGCAGATAGCAATCTCTATATAAAAGTTGAAAATAACAAATTGCTAATTCTTGTTGTTTATGTAGATGATATTATTTTTGGCAGCAATGAAGAGACTATGAGTCAAAACTTTGCCTTGGTTATGCAGAAAGAATTCGAAATGTCACTTCTTGGAGAATTGACATATTTTCTTGGATTGCAAATCCAACAAAATGAAGGAGGTATCTTCTTGTCTCAAACCAAATACCTCAAGCAGATCTTGAAGAAGTATGGCATGGAAGAGTCAAAGCCAGTATGTACACCCATGGTTACAGGATGCAGCCTCAGTGCAAATGATGAATCAGCAGCAGTTCACCAACCCACTTATAGATCCATGATTGGGAGTTTGCTTTATTTGACAGGTACTCGACCAGATATTACACATGCAGTAGGAATGGTTGGAAGATTTCAAGCCAACCCAAAGGAAACTCATCTTCAGGCAGTCAAAAGAATCTTCAAATATCTTCAAGGGACCCAAAACTATGGCTTATGGTATCCTAGAAATACAGATCTCACTCTTCATGCTTACACAGATGCAGATTGGGCTGGAAGTGTGGATGATAGGAAAAGCACAAGTGGTGGTGCTTTCTTCATGGGTTCCAGATTAGTATCTTGGTTCAGCAAGAAACAAAGTTCGATTGCCTTATCTACAGCTGAAGCAGAATATGTGGCTGCAGCATCTTGTTGCACACAACTTCTTTGGATGATGCAGACCTTGCAGGACTTTCAAATCACTTGCACTCCACCCGTCTCTATCTTATGTGATAATACAAGTGCAATCAGCATTTCAAAGAATCCAGTCATGCACTCAAAGACCAAGCACATACCAATCAAGTACCATTTTCTTCGGGAACAAGTGCTTGAGCAGAAGGTCAAGTTGGAGTATGTTCCTTCTAAGGAACAAGTTGCTGATATTCTCACAAAACCACTGCCCAGGGAAACTTTTGAATATCTCAGACAAAAGCTGGGAGTAGTTGATGCTTCATCCTGCTGTTGAAGCTTGTTTGTTCTACAGAAAAGTTGGTATACGCAAGTTACGAAAGGTATATACGCGTATACACGCGGATTTATGCTGGGAAAGTCGCGTGTATGGTGTACGCTTGTTGCAGAGATTATATCCGCGTCCATACGCTGTTTCATGCAGGAGAAATCGCGTATATGAAGTTCTGAACAGCAAGGGCAAACTCTGGAGTTCTGAACAGCAATGGGTATGTCAGAATTCTTCAGGCACAGTTTCAGGGGGTGCAGCAGGCACAGGTTCAGGGGGAGCAGCTTAAAAGTCTCATAAAGCATTGTTGGCATTCAGATGTTTTGGTTGTTGATTTCAGGAAAAGGAGCTCAGAAAGAAATCCTGGTTGCTGATCTAAAAAGATGTTTATCATATGCTGCTGGTGACTTTCATAAGTCTTGGTCTAGATCTGTTGTCTCTATGTCATGTATCTCTCTTGTCATATCTCTTTTATGGTGTCAAGGTCATGTAACGGCCTATGTTGGTTTCCCCACTATGCCTGGGATGAATGCTGTAATATAATTGGTTGTTTCTGATATGTCCCCTCTTGGTAGGGAGTATGGATGTATGTATTGAGTCTTTTGGTGATAGGAAGGTCCCTTATGGTGTATAAGTCTTGGTTCTTGTTGAAGAACATCTTTTGCAGATCTGGCCTACTGTCAGGGGGAGCATGAGTCAGCACAGCCAAGCAGAGGTATCAGCATGTCCTCAGGGGGAGCACAGCCCTTTGCCCTTGATGTCAAAGGGGGAGAGTGACTTGGTGTGGTGGTTGCCATCAAGTCCAAAGGGGGAGATTGTTGGCATTATGATTCAAGTGTTGTCCTTGATGGCAACTCACTCAGAGGTTGGTACAGGTGCTCAGAGGTTGGTACAGGTGATGGCAACTTAATCAGAAGACAGATCTTAGTACAGCATGCCAAGGAAGTTCATATACACAGGTTCGTTAAGCCCAAGTCGCGTGTACACGCTAGTTGGATTCAGAAAAAGCGCGTGTATGTGGAAAAGTACCTTTGGTCCATGGTGGTTAGTCCTTGGAAGTTGTGCCTATGATTTCGGACCATTGTGTCTCGACGGGCGTGTCGATCCCTAGTTTTGAAGTTGATGGTATTGTGTTACTATGGTTTTGGCTCTTGGTATTGAGCAAGGCCTAAGGCTATATAAGGAGAAGAAGATCATTAGGCAAAATCATCTTTCGACAAGGCTTGAATATCTAAGAGAGAAAGAGATCTGATATGCAGGGTCTGGGTTGCTTGATATGAGCTAAGGAGAAATCACATCGGTGGATGGAAGACTAGATCTAAGGATAATCGGGATCTAATGGTTTGAAATGCACTATTATGATATGGTTGATTATGCGTATTTCTAGATCTGCATACTGTCGCAATATTATGTTCTGGATCTAACTGATGTCTGGTACAGCTGCAAGTTGAGAGAATCTATTTTTAGATCTGTACGCAGGTTGGCTTAGGTAAAAGCGCGTGTATACGCGGGTTTCGCTCATTGAAGTAGCGTATATCTCTTAAAGCTTGATTTTTGGGTTTGCAGTTGGATCTGTCTGTTATTACAGAGTTCTGTAGACTGCTCTGTGTTCTGGTATCTGGTGATTGACAGGGTTCAGTGGTTCAGTGATTCAAAGTTTGATAATACTAGTATTGGTTGTTTTATGCTTCAATGATCTGTTGTGAAAGTTGAATGAATTGGGGTCTACAGATTGTAATGTTGTGCTTCAGGAATATCCAGTCTGAAAATGTATGAAAGGTGGTACCTGAAGGAAAGAAGATTGTAGGTCAGCACCTACGTACTAGTATCTTGGCTAGTACAAGAGCAAAGGGGGTTGGAGCTCCCTTCCAAGGAAGTTTGGAGAACGAGAGAAGGTTGTAGCCTTCTGCAGGTTGTAGCCTGCGTACTGGTATAAGGCTGCACCAGTACAAAAGATTGTAAACTGAAGTTTCATATTAAAGAAAGATAGAGACAACTTGCAGCAGGTGGTTTTCACCCACATTGGGTTTCCACCTTACATCTTGGTGTTCATGTGTGTGGCTTTTGATCTGTTCTGTTATACTGCACCTGTTTACTGTTAATGTGGTGAATAATGTCCTGATGAACTGAACTGAAGAATAAGCTAACTAAATTATGAGTTTTCTTCTTATACGTTGTTTTATTTAGTCACAGTAGCGTGTACACGCTGGTTCACCTAACTGAAGTAGCGTATATGTTTCTGAGCATTGAAAAAGTTTGATTGATCTGATAATACTGATTCACCCCCCCTCTCAGTATTATTTCCAACACTTATTCCATTTCTCCTAGATTTTGTTCTTCCCTATCCCCAAAAGTTACTAAACCCCTATCCTAAAATTCCCTTTCCCAAAACTTTCAAATGTGAAAAACCTTATTCCCACACCTAAATTACTAAAACCCCTCCCATATTTCCCAAACAAATCTCTCCCAATAATTCCTAATCCCTTGATATTATCTCCCTTTCCTAACAGTCCCTATTTCATTGGTTTTCCCCTTTGGTGGCAGAGTTGGCACACATTACTAAAAGAGCAGTCTAAACAGTTTTCATACACCAGCATTTTCATCTTCAAGGCAGTTTGAAAAACAGCAGTCATGGCATCTGAGCATTCATCGGACTATGAAGTGGAAACCCAAAGTGACTCACCCTTGGAAGAACAGGCACCCCGAAGGCCTCATAAAAGTGGCAGACATGTTAGAGAAGAACCGACCACCCTTACAGAATTGCAGGCCTACCCTCTTGCCATGTTTTGTTTTCAGCATCAGTCATGCTATGAGTTTTGTCAAAAGGTGGCTAGTGTTCAATTTCATCATGAGTTGGCTCATATTTTTGTGCTACACTTACATGGAGATCAAGCTATCTTATCTGGTGTCACCTTCACACTTACACCAGAATCTGTCTCATTCGCAACCGGCATACTAAACATTGGTGAACCATGGAACAAGAAACAGAAGGTTGACCGGCAACATTATGAGCCATACATTAAAACCAGTTTCTTGAGGCAGCTCAAGAGAGTGTTCCCATTCTGATATCTGAAAGATTAATATGCTCCACTAATGAAATTGATCATGAAATATTTTAGCTGTGAGGGATGATTCTCTCGTCTCTATGCTTATCACATCAGGGTGCTCACGCATTTCACCAGGGTACGGATGGTGAACATTCCGTATTTCATTTGCCGGAACATAGAGAGGATGACCACCCTTGTGCAGCATAAAACCCGTCAGCAGCAACTTAACAGTGTCTATCATTTTGCTCTTATTAAGATTTTGGTGGTTCATCAGCTTGAATTACAGGGCATAAATTGGGATGATTTCATCTCTCCTGACTTCTTCAGAGCTTCACAGGGATTATCAGAGGTTAAGCATGAAGGTGGACCTTCTCATCAGTATGAGCGCCATGAGACGACTAGTGTGCCGGTATTCATCACATATCAGAGAGGTACCAGACATTTGTTTGCAGTGGTGAAGCGAGTGTTATCTCCACTCGGGGTGGAAGGGGCCTCGTTTCCTCCATCAGCATCACAGGTACACGACAAAGGCAAGAGGCCAATGCAGGATGAGGGGCCTTCAGGTGAAAGAGAGACCGACTTCATTCTCATTCATGATGATGATATAGATACGGGCCCACAAAATGCCAAACTTAGGGAGATCATCCAGGAGCAGCAAACAGAGATCTAAGCCTTATCCCTTGACTTGGAGAGAGCTAAGTGGACCATGAAATATTTGGAGCAGAGGAACAAACAGCTTGAAGATCAGCAAGCAATCATGGAGCTAGAGAACATCCGCGAGAATCGCCAGGCTGCACAAAGGAAAAGAATTGAGCTCACGTCATTGGAACAAGAGATTAATGAGGATCGGGAGTCTAATCTCGAGAGAGTTAACATGCACTTAGAGAGGCTATTGGGAAAGTCTAACAAGGACCATGCATTATTGAGACACATGGCTTTCCACTACATGGCACGGAACAAGGTCTGCAAGGCACGAATCAAGAATTTAAAGTCAAAATTGAAGAAGGCAATAAGGAAGCAAAAGAGGCAAAGGGAGCTTGATCGACTTCAGATATTGGCCAAAGCCTCTTTAGCCTAGCATAACACTTAATGAAGAAGCTCCAGCCCAAATTTCAAGAAATTTGGGGCATTTTTGGCATTTTGGCAAATTTTGGTACAAAAAACAGGGTTTTTCTCCCTGTGCGCCGCGCCACGTGGCACGCGCTTTTGCTAGGGAACTCCAAATTGCAAAAAGTTTACATTTTTGGATTTTTCATGAAAAATCATGACTGCTGGTGCATGGCCAAGAAGTTTGGGCAAGTTTTGAGTCCCCAGGAGGTCAAAATTACTCAAAAAATGATCTCACTGCCCCTATTTTGACACACAGGAAGCAGTCTTGGGAGATTGAAGTTTTAGAGGGGCAAATGGGCACCAAATTCAGAAATTCCTCTTGGGTTGGAACGAATACAGGTAGGACTTTCAAACAAGCACACTTGGGGTCAATTTGGACTTCAGTAAGTGCCTCAAAATCATCTCCAAAGTGGCGTAACGCATACAGATTTTGGCGCGGCACATAGAGGATTTTTGCTCAATTTTTCACCTTCCAGCTCAGAAATTCGGCCAGTTTGACTAGTTTTGCTTTCTGATGTAATTTTTGATCTATATTGATGTAATTGGATAAACATGATGTAATTTTGGCACTTATTTACTTGTTCTAGAGGATTCATTCACTAAAAAGTGAAAATTTAATGAATGAATCAGTTTCCTACCTTATAGAGGCAAGTTGTTTTGATTGCCTAGATTTTAGTGCTTTGTTTAGAATTTGTTGAAACAGCTCCTAGAATGATGAGCTCAACTCCTATAGGCAAGGGAATGGGTTGGGCTAGTCTATATCATGTATTTCCTAAGTCATTTTCAGGGTTGGACACTTGGGATTGCTTTGGCATATCATTGTACATTCTATCTCTGCATTTTTAGCTAAGGAAAGACCAGGGTTTTGCAGCACTGTTTGGGATCCATGTGGCTTTATGTTTTGATGGTCTGGTTCTCTAAGTAATTGTAAGTTCATTAGTGTTATGTATATCATTTTCCTCTCTTTTCTTTTGAATTTTAACAAATGAGTGATTAAGGTAGAATCCATTAACTGCTATGCTCTGCCTTTGAATTTGTTTAAATTTCCATGTTTTCATCTGTTTAAGGAGAATTCTCGAAACTCTCTTGCTCTCCTTAGCTTCTCACCAGTCTGATCTATCCATTTCACTCAATTTAAAGCATCAAAACGATTGCCCTCCTTGCCCCAATCAGAACTCTGCAGAAACTGTGCCTCATCCCCGAGCCCAATTTGCCTTTCCCTGTTTCCAACAAAAAACCCCCAAAAAAACTCAAATTAAACCTTTGTACTTCATACCTAGCCTAATATTATCTTTTATTACAGTCATCTCGAGCCCCATCATTTGTCTTTTGCCGAGCTCGACCCGGAGAGAGCCCTCTCCTGTCCTCGTAGGGCTAGCTACGAGGCTGAGCGTGGTTTGATGTGGACCTAGAACCTTGTCTTTTCAACCTGAGACGAATCTAGGCTCTAACAGTACCTATAAGAATTACACTACAACAAAGGGGAACATGAAACCATTAGGATCATGCATGTGCACCGCAATGAAAATAAGGGAATTTGGGAGCAACATGTTTACTCTTGAACAAATCATTGACAAAAATAATATCATCCTTCATTAGGTTATGTTAGGGTCCTATATTTTATAGGATGAGCTGACTATTTGTTGTTGATTTTTGTCTATGAGATTTTGTAAATAATATTTTATTATTACTATTAATTATTAGTATTATTATTAATTTATATTATGAATCATTTCTATTAAGATTAAGATTAAGAATTAGTATTTAATTATGAAGTTCTATTAATCAACTGATTAATTCTCTTAATAATTGGATTTAATAATAAATAGTTTTTAATTATTATTATTATAATATTTTCAATTAATTAATTAATTTCTAAATTATTAACTCTTCAAAAATTATTATAAATTACAATAAAAAACTTAATAATTACAATAAAAACTTTAAAATGTGGATAATAATAAATATTATTAAACAGCTGACCTTCATCTCATCCTTAAATCAACTCACCTCATAACTATTTAAACCTCTAATTTAACTCTTCTACTATCAGCGTTCAAAAATAGTCCTGATGATGGATACCTGCTGGGATTTGAAACGTTGACGAATATGGTTCTTATTGTGGGTTCTCCAGAAATTAACTCAAACGATATAAACCATAGATGTCTAAAATCCAGAATATTTTATTATGCAAGTTATTTCCAAAAGGTAGAAAAGAAAAAATAAAAGAAGAAGAAGAAAAAAGGGATACAATATGTGTGTGTGTGTGTGTGTGTGTGTGTGTGTGTGTGTGTGTGTGTGTGTGTGTGTGAAAAGAATAAAAAATCAAAAAATATGAAAAAATAGAAAAAAAATCATAAAAAAAAGACCCCAAAAAGAATGAGTGAGCAAATCTAAATGCTACTCAAAAAATGAAAAATGCATCATGTAATACCTTAAAATTTTGTAATGTGTTGCTAGTCAAAATGCCACATTGAAGTAGATTAGTTATTTTAATTACATTGTTTAAGTGTGATTAGGATGGATTAAATAAAATTAGTTTTGGTTAGTGAATAATCAACCACATAGTGTAATCGTGGTTGAATTAGATTAGTTAGAATAGAATTAATAGGCCTGCATGTTCAAATGTGCCTTTAGAGGTGAGTTAATTAGATTTAATGTTAAATGAATTGCTAAGTTAATCGCAACTATAATTTGTAAATAAAGCTTGGATGTGACATGTTTTGTCGCTACATAATAAAGTGGGCACAAGTTCGAACGGTTACGATCCACCCCACCCAGATCAATGGTGGGGGATTGTATCCCCCCCAAGCCCTTCCAATGCTTAATCACTAGGGGGGTCTAAAAAGACAATAATCCTCGGCGACATGGCGGCTTCTAGGTGTCTTGCACCGCACCCCCCCCCCCTTCCCCCCCTCTAAAAACTATCATCCCACTCCCCACTCGCACTGACCATTGACTCCGTCTACTCCTGTACCACTTGCATTCCACCAAGTTGACCTCCCATCCCCACCTTGCTCCTACGTCAGTCCATATTCCTCCACTGCCTGTCCACCACCTCACACTTGCGGACCCCACTCCCCTTCCACCAAAACAATCTTCCGTCACTACTTCTCCTCCAATGTAATGCATCCATTTGGCACTCCTACCACCTCGTCAGCAGACCATTGAGAAATAAATGCTATATTCTCCCGCCACAAGGGACCCGCTCCATTTTAACAGTGAATTAGCAATGATAAATTCATTTATCCTATATAACCCATCATATCCTGTTCAATCGCATCCTTTTGTTGTTTCATGATAACAGGAAATCAGAAGTTGTAGTGCACAGTCAACAAACAAAGTCTGCCCCAGTGCCCAGCCAATGATCCATGCCATCACTATGACCAGTCAGCATAACCAGTTGCTGGAACTAAGGGCCTAATTGTCAATTTGCATCCAGATACCAGTTTTCACCCTTTTTTTCTCAGGTATTTCTCAATTCCCTGTTCTTTTATTTTCTATCATGGTACCTAAAGGAAAATCCAAGGCCTCTGATCACAATCCTATGCTTCCCCCTACCATAGACTTAGATCACCAACCACTAGTAGACCAAGAGTACAAAATTGTTGAAACTAGTTGTGAATTTGACCTGTATGAGTTGCACAACTGGTTAAAATAGAACTTCTTGGACCAAAGCGATGAACTGAGCCTTTGGGATTCTCTCCTACCGCAATTCATTTTCCCTAAACACATCACTTCCCCAAATTCGTCTCTTGGTGTCAATTCAGGTATATCCCTAGTCAAAGGGAAATTGTTGCCCAAAACAATGATATCCTCTTCACCATCACTGCAGAATCCATCTCCCAAATGCTCCAATTGCCAAATTCTGACTCTCTGCAATCACTTTCAATAGATTCCCTCATGGAATTTTACAAAAACCTAACCTTCCCATAGAGAGCCAAGGTGTTTGATATTTTTCTCCCTGAGGATGCCCAATTACCCAAGAAGAATCCCTCGCACTCATCCTCTATGTTTCTTGAGATGATTAAACAAGTAATTTCAATTATTTCATGCATACTTGGCTATCAATCCGATTAGTGGGTTGATGAGGCCATTGTTGGTTTCTTATCAGTTTTTGCAACTGGTGAGAAACCCCCTATTTTCAATTATAGTGAGTTCATTGCAGAATCAATTCATGACCAGTTCCTCAAGTTTTCTACTGAAGGGACTTTTAAATATGCTTCAGTGTTGGTTTATTTGTTTCTTTATCATCATGCATATAGTTTTTCATTCCCTTTGCAGAAATTAGATGAGCAGGGTAATCCATAGTCAGTAATCCATTTGACATCCATAGTGAGGAAAAATTCCACTGAGCACACATTCTCTGATTACGTTGATCAATTTCTACACACATTATCATGTTTATTAAACCACAATGTAGAGCCTAGGATAGGACCAGAGATATAGAGAATCTTTCATCTCAGTGAGCAGACTAAACCAAGATGAGAGTTTATGGGTGTGAATTGCCACCATATAGGCCGCCAAAATTTGTTCTTATGAGGACCTTATTTTTGGAATATATAAAGCAAATGATTCATATGGATGATCTTCATTTTGTTGCAGAAAAAAAGAAGTCTCAGTTTAAAATCAAGGCACAAGTTGGACCATTTATTTGTAACACCAGAGCAGCAGGTAAGGAGGCAGATTGCTCCTTAAGTAGATGAACTTCAAGTTGAGTTTCACCTGGTCATATGACCCTTTTGGCATCATTTCTAAGTTGAGAGTGGAGCAGAAAACCACTCCTTACACTCACACTCCTAGACCAGAGATAGAAAAGTTCATGAATCAAAGTCAGTGGGAGGAGAATACACTATAGGAAGCAGAAGAACAAGTGATATCCATGACTGCCTCACAGACTCCAGTACCTCAAGAAAAAAGAGACAAGAGGCCAAGGGAGGATGATTCCCCTTCAGTGATAGAGATTGGAGTTAAGGAATTTATGATATAAATGAAGAAGCGAAAGAGTAATTCTAAACCATTTTTTTTGCGGGAGGATGAGGAGTAGGCCACCATAATCCTAACTAGTTATCATGTTCCTACAAGAAGAGAAGATATCTTCAAAGGATCCCCATCTTCATTAGCTTCCCAAGATCCACTAGATATATCTCAAATATCAAAATTGGTTTAGGACCAAGATGAACCAAATATTTTTGCAAAATATAAAGAAATTAAGAAGAATGAGCAGCTCAAGGCCACCACATACACCCAATTCTGCTACACCCAATTCTGAAAGCAAAAAACCTCTTCACAGCACAAGCTTCTTTTAGCCTTCAATATAGAAAAGTGGAAAATGCAAATTGCATTCCTTCAAGCACAAGTTCTATTTCCAAAGACTCTAGTTGATTACAAGAATTTGTTTTTCTCCTTTGATGCTGAGCATATTCATCCCATTGACCAAATAGACCTGCATAAACAAACTGGTAAAATGTTTCACTCTACTTTGACTAACACAACCATGACAGCTTCCAAGTTGCAGACCTCACTCAATAACATACAATCAGAATTGAAGCTTGAAAAGGTCTCATCTTTGGCTAAGGACACCAAGATCAAATCATTGGAGGACCTTGTAATTAAATTGGGGTATGACCCCAAAGATGTAAAAGCGACAGAAGAAGTTGTGAGGAGGAAAAATGCAGACATAGAAGCATTAATGAAACAACTCAAACTTCCCTCCACTAAGGATCCCCAAGCTAAGGATGTTGAGGAGTTTGAGAAACAAAAAGAGAACATGTTCAAGATAATAATTGAACAAAGCAGCCATATTAAGGATATGGAAGTGGAAATGGAAAGACTTCTCAAGGAAAAGACCAATCATCACAACTAGTCATAGTTCCTCTAACAGTAATTCCTATTTCAATTGCAACCACAGCAGGAGTATCTACATCAACAACAACAGAATCATAGACCACAAATTCCTCAAATGAGTTGGTTAAACCTATGGAAGGCATGTCCAATAGAGGGCAAGAAATTGAAAAATTAAACACCCAAGTTAAAACTTTGCATGATTAGAAATTAAAGATAGATAATTCATACATAGGAGAGCTACAAAAATATCGCAAGCTAGCCCAAAGGATTGATAAGCTAGAGAATGAGTCTATGATGGCTCAAACAATAGCACATGCTAAAGAATGCATATGAGTTGAGATAAATGAGGCCATCATAGAAATCTGACCTTCAATTGAGATAATATTTGAACAAGAGGACTCAGTGTAGAGATAAAAGGAGTTAATGGAAGGAGTCATAAGTAGCTTAGGATAGAGGCCAGGGGAAGCTAGCACCTTAATTAAAATTTTGAATTCAAAAACCAAGGATGAGTTAGCAGATTTTGAAATTGCAGATAGGACAGAAACTATCTTGGAAGTTAGGAGAGTCCTTACTAAAAGGAACTTACTAGTACAGTTGGAAAACAAGTGCTAGCACTTGGAGACCAGCATCCAGAAGTTTCATAAGAAATTAAATGCATTACATTTGAAGGGATTGCCAGGATTAAAGGGAATTAGAGACAAGCTAGTGCCCCTACTAGATTATCAGCAAAAATTGTACTCAATAGCCCAGTACAATTCAAATTTTTCAACTATCAAAAGCTCAATCACATGAAAAGCTTTCATGGAGGCTTTGGAATTTGATCTGCGTATCACAACTAAAATCAATCATTTATTTCTAGTCAAAAACTTTCCATAAATATACCGAGGTAGATGAGACTTAGCAAAAGTTGGTTAAAATGCCCATTCCAAATGAAGACAGATGGGACCAGCTATGTCAAATATTGTAGTAAAAAAAATTTTACCTTCAGTAACAGGGCAACACTTTTCTAGACCTAGTCATCAATAATAAGCCTCGAAGATAGTGCTATATCATCACACTTGTTTCAATTATCTATATTTTTGTTCTATTTTTACAAGTAGTTTAGGATATTTTGTAAAAGATCTTAAGGTTTTCACTCAAGATATTTTTTGATAATTTTGTATAAGCACTTCCCAAGTCAAAGTACAAATGTTGGGACTTGTAGCAAGAAAGGACTACCATTTGATGTAAAGTTGTTCATCGAGCTAAAGTGATCATTTTTCATTAATACAGACAATGTTCCAGCATTCATGTGTCAGGCTTAATTGGTGATGTGTTTTCTACTTGTAATTCTATAATATCTTTGTTATTTTCATATGTATTTCTTTCCTCTATTGCGTAAAAGAAAATTATGGGCTGAACTTGTTTAATTACACTCTGCCTTAGATTTTAAGCAATATATATGTTTTCCAACTGAAATTAAATATAGAATTATTAATTGCTCTATGTTTAATTAATTCTTAACCTTTTCCTCCCTATCACACCATCAAGCTCTAAAGATCCAACGGCTTGCCTACCTTGCCCTGTTATTTCTATTCTGATATTCATGCACTTGATCACTCCAAGACTTTGACTCCATTTCCCAATGGCCTTACCTTGCAGCCTCAACCAAACAATTCAGAAACCCAAATTCTAAACCTTATATCTAGCCTAAAATCCCACCACAACAAAGCTAAATATGATAGAGAGATCCCTCTCTGAGTTTAGAAGTGATAGCTTCTAAACTTAAAAATGGTTATGTGGTTAGCTCTGGGTTTATTTTGCAGGCTTAAGAAATTATGGAGTGCTAACGTCTTGGCAACCATACTGGGGAAATTTGAACAAATCAATTGTATTAAATTTTTCCTTGGTAGATTTTTGTTTCAATACTTAAAGTTATTTCTAGGTTGTGTGGCTCAAAAATAGATTTTGATATAAGGTTGTATTCCACTTCAAAATTTGTATATATCTTATCTGTGAATACTTAATAGTAGATCTGGCTCCTAAAATAATTTACACTAGAGCTAATCCAGATCCAAATCCACCGAAAATTGTAGATAATCCAGAAAAAATAATTAGAAAGAAACCTGTATCTAAGAGTGAATCAAGTGAAGGCCCTCTACCTAGGGTTACTTCCCTTCCAAATAATTTTGTCATTTTAGAAGATATAGAATTTTATCTAGCTTTTGAAAATAGTCTTTTTAGAAGTAAATCTGACAGCTTTGTGCCTAAAACTATGATTGATGAAAGCCTGCCAAAACCCTACAAATTAGATTCTCTTGTTGATGAAATCAAACAATTTGACAAGCTTGAAGATATGGTTAATCAGTTAGATCAAGCAGTACATAAATCCCTCCTTCATCATTCACCAAAACCTTCTTCTTCTTCTTCTTCTTCTTCTATTTCTTACTCTCCAATCTCATAAATAACTCCACCTAATTTTTCTATTCCATTTGAAATTCCCATTGTTTATACTACCCCTTTAAATATTCCTACTATTTATGCTCCTCTAGAGTTTCATGTTGTTTCTATTCCTCTATAAATTTCTTCTATTCCTACTGTACCTTGAATAATCACCCCCATTTTCACTACACCCATTTCATCTTCAACCACTACCACCTCTACATCAAAGTGTAATTTGTTGTAATTTTAATTTTTCCTTGAATTAAAATTCGAATTTAGTCTCACCAACTGCTTGAAAAATAATTAATTAATTCATCTTGAATTAATTAGTTGGAGAAATTCAAGCTAGAAGTTTTTGTGAGGTCATGAAATAGTTATCCCTTTGATTAAGGAAATTATCCCTTAGTTAAGGAGATAAGGATGAGTTGTATTTGAGTTGTAATTAGTTAGCTCAGTTAAATGAGTTAAGTCCAGTTAAATTAGTTCCAAACGGTTTGAGGAACTAATTGTGAGTTCAATCAGTTAATGCATGCTTGCATGAAACTAGTGTACTCCAGATAACTAAATATTCTCTCATAAATAACTCATTCATGTCAGTTCAAAAAAGGACCCAATTGAGATTAAAGGCAGGGAAATTGTACTATCATTTGCAAGAATTTTCATATAAGAAAATCTCTTGCATGCAGAAGGAATTCATTCCTTGAGATTTGCGCAGTTTTACAGTGTGTTGGAGCAATGTGTGAGATTAGTGCCACACAAGGTTACAGCTGGAACACCTAGGGAAAACAACGCAAGGAAATAGGAGGCTTGGAGGGCATAGGAGAAGGCATATGAGTTGTCTAGCCTGTCTATGAGCAGAGTGAGGGATTGTACTAAGAGCTAAAGCTGTGTGTAATCCTGAGATATTTCCACTTGTATGATAATACAGATAGTAGGGTTTTTAGCTGAGGCTTTTCCCAGAGTATTCTTCCGTGTTTCATGTGTATTGATTCTTCTTCTCTTTTATATGTATTTTGTTTGATCTTGCTCAAATCGATTAAGCTTCCGCAAGTTTGATTGTAGAAGTAGATTAAGTATTTTGCTTTAGTTATATTGCATAATCAGGTTAATCTATAGTGAGAATTTCTACATGGTATCGGAGCAAAGGTGATCAGAGCTATGAACAGTATACTGAGAAGGGAAATTCGAAGTTTGAAGTTCTTGATTGCAAGTACAAAATCGAATTCTTATCACACCTCAAAGTTCACCAATGGCATTCAATGGCTTGAGACTCAAGTATGCACTAGATGGAAAGTTGAATTACATAGCATGGAAGTATCGCATGGAAGCGATATTAGATGACAATGGTTTGAAGGATTTCATTAATCAAGAAATCCCCAAGCCAGTTGTAGCTAATGCACAAGAATTGGCTGAATGGAAGAAGTGTGTGGCAAAGGTGAGAAGGATTCTTCTAGAGGGAGTTCGAGACCATATTGTTTCAAGTCTTCATGGGAAGGAGACTCCATTTTCAATTTGGAAGACATTGAAGGACCTATATCAGAACGGTAGCTACCAGAGGAAACTGGCGCTCAAGGATAAGCTTCGGAAAATCAAGTGTTAGAAGGGTGACACTATTTCTACATATCTGAACAAGCTCACCACTTGCAGAGATGAGCTTGGTAGTGTGGGAATAATGATAGCCGATGATGATATGGTGAGCCTTTCTCTCCTCAGTCTTCCAAAAAGCTAGAATAGCTACCAGGACTCAGTGAATGGAAGAGAGAAACTGTCGATTGGGAATGACTGTGGTCGGATCTGATGCAGGAGGAGATCAGGAGGAGCGCAAGAGATGGTTCTTCATCTAAGCATGATGATGAAGAAAATCTAGCCTTAGCAAGTAAGGCAAGGAAAGGGAAAGGGAAGGCTTCCCATTCCAAATCAAATTCTTCCCATGGAGGGAAGAAGATTGACAAATCTAAAGTGAGATGCTTTAATTGTCATGAGGTGGGCCATTATGAAATTAATTGTCCATTGAAGAAATCCAAGAAGGGATCCTTGAAAGGATCAGAAGGTAAGGCACTGGCCTCTCAGTTCAAATTGGATTTTACCCTCATCGCATGCATGGTTTCATCGATGGTGGGTTGTGTTTGGTATTTGGACAGTGGAGCCTCATTCCACATGATCGGCGATAAAAGTTTATTCAGTACCTTGGAGGAGAAATACCTCAAGATGCGCATAGAGATGGGTGATGATGGAAAGTACTGTGTTTTAGGAGAAGGCACAGTTGCTTTTCAGAGGGAGCATGGAGCTCCTCTCACCCTGACTAATGTAAAGTATGTGCTTGGATTGAAGAATAACTTGGTATCGGTCACGATGTTAGAGGACAAAGGCTACGATGTTGTCTTTAGTAAAGGAAAGGCATTCCTAAGACATATTGCCATGGGTCAAACCAAGAGGATTGGGATTCAAGTGAAGAATATCCATAAGCTAGAGGTAGATGACTGTGCTGCAATGAGTTCAAAAGCAGAATTGGTGCAAAGCCAAGACATTGGTGAGTTATGGAATAGGCGGTTGGGCCACTTGCATCATGGGGCCTTGAAGATAATGCAACACATCTATACCGGACTTCCCAAAGGTAAACTTGAGCAAGTGGACACATGCAAAGGTTGCACCTTGGGAAAGTACACCAAGACTTCCTTTCATGATCGAGACAGTCGAGCTGAAGAAATCATGGAGCAAGTTCATACTGATGTGTGTGGACCATTCTTGATAGTATCCACTATGAAACAAAGGTATTATGTGATTTTCATTGATGATTTTTCTCGTAAAGGCTGGATCTATTTCATGCAGAAGAAGGATCAAACCTTCTCAAAGTTTTTTGAGTTCAAAGCTTTCGTTGAGAAAGAATCAAGGAAGAAGATTAAGGCCTTGAGAAGCGACAATGGTCGAGAGTATGTCTCTCAAGAGTTTAAGGACTTTTGTGCGGCGGAAGGAATTAAACTGGAGTTGACGGCACCTCATAACCCACAACAAAATGGGGTGGCCGAGAGGAAGAACAGAACGATTGTGGGGGAAGCTCAAGCAATGTTGCATGACCAAGGACTACCACTTCATTTGTGGGCTAAGGCATGCAACACAACGGTATATTTGCAGAATAAAAGCCTGCATCTCATTTTTGGGATGAAGACACCAGAGGAAGCTTTCTCCGGGAAGAGACCAGATGTGGGTCACTTAAGGATCTTTGGCTCATCATTATATTGCCTTGTGACCAAGGATGCCTGGAAGAAACTTGAGCCGACAGCTGAGTTGGGAATACTTGTGGGGTACACTGATACACCTCACAATTATCAGGTGTACTTTCCTACTAGTCGGAGGACAGTGGTTCGTAGATATCACAAGTTTGATGAGCAAAGTCCATGTGAGTTTCCTTTGAAAGGGAGCTCCAACTATAGGCTGTGGAGGAACTTTTGGTTCCTAAGGAGGAGGAGCCTCAGACTGATGCGGAGCAGCCGCATGCAGAGATTCTAGGAGTGGAGACATCCACTCAAGCAGAGTCTTCCAGAGAAGGACGAAAGCATACAATAGAAACTGACAGATTGTTGTTGGATGCGAGAGAGAATGTGGGAGAACCATCTTCTCAGCGCAGAGACAGGATCGAGGTGGCAAATAATCCCTTTCTTGTTGAGAGGGAGTGTTGAAATGTGGCAACAAGAATATTCCAATTTTAATTTGTACTTTAATTAAAATTGAGAATTAAAATTCGAATTTAGTCTCACTAGCTGCTTGAAAAATAATTAATTAATTCCTCTTGAGTTAATTAGTTGGATAAATTCAAGCTAGAACTTTTTGTGAAGTCATGCAACAGTTATCCCTTTGATTAAGGAAATTATCCCTTATTTAAGGAGATAAGGATGAGTTGTATTTGGGTTGTAATTAGTTAGCTCATTTAACTGAGTTAAGTCCAGTTAAATTAGTTCCAAACAGTTTGAGGAACTAATTGTGAGTTCAGTCATTTAATGCATGCATGCATGAAACTAGTGTACTCCAGATAACTGAATATTCTCTCATAAATAACTCATGCATGTCAGTTCAAACAAAGACCCAATTGAGATTAAATGTAGGGACAGTATACTATTAGTTTCAAGAATTTTCTTATAAGAAAATCTCTTGCATGCAGAAGGAATTCATTCCTTGAGATTACGCAGTTTTATAGTGTGTTGGAGCAATGTGTGAGATCAGTGTCACACAAGATTACAACTGGAACACCCAGGGAAAACAACGCAAGGAAATAGGAGGCTTGGAGGGCAAAGGAGAAGGCATATGAGTTGTCTAGTCTGTCTATGAGCAGAGTGAGGGATTGTATTGGGAGCTGGATACCTGTGAGAGCTAAAGCTGTGTGAAATCTTGAGATATTTCCACTTGTATGATAATATAGATAGCAGGGTTTTTAGCTGAGCCTTTCCCCAGAGTATTCTTCTGTGTTTCATGTGTATTGATTCTTCTTCTCTGTTATATGTGTTCTGATTGATCTTGCTCAAATAGATTAAGCTTCCGCAAGTTTGAATGTAGAAGTAGATTAAGTATTTTTCTTTAGTTATATTGTATAATCAGGTTAATCTACAGTGAGAATTTCTACATAATTATACCCCCTTTCTTACCTTCCATACCCAAACATATTGTAGTCCCATCTACTTCTCAAACACCAATCATGGCAGCGTGATATTCTCCCTTGGTCCTACTTGCAAAACTCAATGCAATGCCTCAATAGTACCATAGTAGGATTCCTCAATTCAATAGCACTGGGCCCATAACTTCTCAGCAACATATTAATAAGATGAATGACTACTTAGACCTCCAAGAGATAGATGATGCTCATGTGAAAATGAGATTGTTTTCTCAAAGTCCCAATGGTGAGGTTAAAAAATGGTTTAAAGGGTTAGCAACCAACTCTATCTCGGACCTTACTCAATTTCATGACACCTTCCTCAAAAGATGGGGAGTGAAAAAGAACCCTCTACAAATTTTAGCAGAGTGTGAAAGTACCAAAAGAGCCCCAGGTGAATCAGTCTAGGAATATTGTATCAGATTTAACAATGTCTATAACTCTATCCCCACAGTAATACAACCTCCTCCGGGGCTAGCCCTAATTAAATTCCCAGATGGTTTTGACCCTAATATGTCTTACCAGTTAAGAGAAATAAACCCTACAATCCTTGAGGAAATGCAAAGAAATGCAGTTAGTGTTGAAGCCAAATTGTTAGCAAAGAGAGCTAGACTAAAAGTTGAAAGTACAATTACTATAACAGAGGAGAAAGCTTCTTCTTCCTCTAATGTTAAGCTAGATACTTTAGTAAGAACAATGGAGAAAATGATGGAGATAATTTCTATAGATGATAGAACTCCTCCAAGGGAAAACCAAGGTGGTCCCCAAATTAGAAATCCAAATTTTAGGAAAAACCAACCTCGGATTAAACAAAGAGCAGGGAAAATTTTAAGAACCCCCCCTAAATTTATAAATATAATAAATGGGCGAATCTCCATGGTATATAGGAAAAATGGAAGGCGATTTTATTAATAATATAATATGTATATATAATTTTTTGGCGAATATCTCACTAGGCATGGTGAATATTTTACTCAATTATAAAATCTTGTAAGATCTTGGCGAGTCTTTCACTAAATAATAAAACTTTGTAAAGTCCTAGTGAATCTTAGCATGAGCTACATGCTGGTTTAATTCCCCCATTTAAATAGGCTACATTCCAGGTGAATACCATGGGTCAATACCATGTGCCATTTTGGTGAATACCATGGGTCAATACCATGTGCCATTTTTATTTTTATTAATTCTAATATTAGGGTTAATAATGGTTTTTTGCATGGTATTAATAACAATCTAGTCCATGGTATTTGTCCCATAGTATTTTGGCCATAGGTTTCACCTAAATATAACCCATTTTTTGAGTGTTCGTAAATATAAGGTGACTTATGGAGTAAATATAAAAAATGTTTTATTTGTTTACCATACCTCTCGTTTATTTATATTTTTTATTAATTTACCATACCTCTTTTACAAATATGGTATTTGGCCCATAGGATTCACTTAAATAAAACCTCTTTCTTGAGCCTTCATAAATAGAACGAGGGTTATGGACTAAATATAAAAAGAGGTTTTATTTATTTACGATACGTCTAGTTTATTTATATTTTTATTTATTTACCATACCTTTTGAGTAAGATTAAAAAGACGTTTTATTTATTTACCATACCTCCACTTTACTTATATTTTTATTTGCTTACACCCTTACATGTATATAAGGTGACTTATGGAGCAAATATAAAAAAAGTTTTATTTATTTACCATACCTCTCATTTATTTATATTTTTATTAATTTACCATACCTCTTTTATAAATATGGTATTTGGCCCATAGGATTCACTTAAATAAAACCTATTCTTGAAAATGGGCGAATGGATTCACTTGAATAAAACCTATTCTTGAAAATGGGCGAATCGAAGGTTGTAAGTCCTAATTTCAAGGGCTAAATTTACCTTTTTTACCCTCTCCCTTAAAATAAGGTGGGCTATTTGAGGTGATTTGTAAAAATATACTATGATACAAAATATTCACCCACTAAAAATTTAAAACCCCTTAATTTCGCCAAAGGGCGAACATTCGCCCCTAAAATTATCCTTGACAAAGAGACTAGAGAGGCCAAAATGATCAACAACAAATTAGACCTCCATTTCAAGAAAACTATGCAGATGAGGAAGCTAACATACTTGAAGATCCTGAGGAAATCAAATAAATTTGTTTAAGGAAACTAAAGTTGACCACACTTTCCTAACTAAGGAAGAGAAAGACATTTTCTTACTCTCAAAACCAGAGGGCATTCCATTAGACTCTGAAGACTACAAACAAGGATATCAGAACGCAATTATGGAAGTACAAAGACAATATTACTTGAGGAGTAAAAACACTATTGACACTCCTCCCAAGAAGACTCAAAATGATACCCCTTCTACTAGTCAGCCTAAAGATGATTCTCAAAAGGTAAATTCTAAGAAACAAGATGCATCTACTAAAGAAATAGAAATAGAAAAACCTCCTACATCTTTTAGCATTGAAATTGAACTGGCTAAAGTAAAGATGTTTATTCCCCTCACTGAATTAATCAACAAAAATGAATACATATCACAAGTCAGAAAATCCTCAAAGATAGGGGAAGGGACTGACACAGTGAATTTGGTTGATGACCGATCTGAGTTATTGTTTGGGCCTAAGGTCGAAGGAAAATATCAGGATTGAAATGTACCCCCTTTCTACATTATCTTGAACATTCATGATAAAATTCTACACAATGTTATGCTTGATTCTGGAACCTCACATAATCTAATGCCTAGGGCTATTATGGAGAAACTAGGTTTAGACATAACCAACCCCTACAAATATTTATACTCATTTGATTAAAGTAAAGTAAGATGCTTAGGATTAATCAAAGATCTATGTGTTACTCTAGTCCAAATACCAACAAAGAGCTTGGTAATGGACATTGTAGTAGAATACATACCTCCTAAGTATGGAATGTTGCTCTCTAGATCCTTGTGAGAAAAATTACAAGGCACTTTACAAATGGATATGACTTATGCTACAATTCCAGTGTTTGGTCAGCCAAGAAGATTATAAAGGGAAACATTAATGAAGTACATGGTTAGCAGTCAAGGCAAACCCAACAATTACCCCCTATATTTAGTGCATTCAAACATGGATTCATTTATCTTGTACAATAACGAATGTGTAGAAAATGAAATTTCACACTTAGAAGCTGAAATCGGTAGTACAAAGGTAATAAAATTGGATATGGAAGAAAAATATGTAGAGGGAGAGGCTCTTAGGAATATGGATTTTGATGGGGCTGTGAGTAAGGATGGAGCAGGGCAAGATGTTTTCATTGTAAACTCATCCACAAATATGGAAAAGGGACATGGTTGCAAACTTAATTTTCAGTGTGCCAATAACATACCTGAATATGAGGCACTGATCTTAGGGCTGCACATTTTAAAGAGATTAGAAGAAAAACGAATATTTGTGCACGGGGATTCTGAGCTAATAATCAATCAAATTAAGGGTGAATATGATGCTAAACACCCTACACTAAGAGCATATAGAAATGCAGTCTTAGATTTTTTGCAATGTTTTTCTTAATATTATTTGTTTGTTATCCCTAGAAGGAAAAATATTTTAGCTGATGCCTTGGCTGTTTCAACCAACACTTGCAAAACTCCTTTTCATCCCCATAGGAAATATGTGGTGGAAGTAAAACATAGGCCAACTATTCCTGATAATGTAATATATTGGCAAGTTTTCAGTAATGATAAAAAAATAGAGAACTTTTTGCAAATGAAAGTTGAGTTTGATTTTGTAAATATTGATATAGAAAATGATATAGATGAAAAAGAAAAAGAAATAGTGTTTAATGAAATTGATGATAATCAAGAAGAGCTTAAGGTTCTGCAATTAAAGGACAATATGCTACCAAGAGGATTGGTACCATTGGAAGAGCTTTTTGACTTTGATGATGTAGCCAAGAAGCCAAAAATAGAACCAGTAGGAACTAAGGTAGAGGAATGTAACATAGGAACTGCAGAAAACCCCAAAATTATCAAACTGTCTAAATCCTTACCTCCTAAAGAAAAACAAAAATACATTGAGATTTTTAAATAATTCTCTGATGTGTTTGCGTGGAGCTTTGAATACTTAAAATCTTATGATACAAGTATCATTTGGCACACCATTCCCATCAAGGAAGATCAAAATACTTTTAAATGAAAATTGAGGAGAATAAACCCAGTCTTACTGCCTTTGATAGAAAAGGAAGTCAAGAAACTTTTCGAAGAAAAGATTATTGTACCCCTCAAATTTCGAAACGGGTCTCAAATCTAGTACCCACTAGAAAGAAAACAAGTGAAATTAGGCTTTGTGTAGATTTTAGAAATATTAACAAGGTTTCTCTAAAAGATAACTATCCCCTTCCCAAAATGGATCACATCCTACAAAAGGTAGTTGGTTCCAGCAAAATTTCATTGCTGGATGGTTTCTCAGGATACAACCAGGTTCTGGTTCATCCTGATGATCAACACAAGACAACATTTACTACACCATGGGGCACTTTTATGTATGTAAAAATGCCTTTTGGCCTTATGAATGTTGGGGCCACTTTCCAAAGAGAAATGGAGATAGCCTTTGCTGATGAAATTGACAAGTTCATTATGATTTACCTAGATGATATAATTGTGTTTTCAAAGATAGATGAAGAACACTTGTTGCATTTAAGAAGAGTTTTTGAAAAGTGTAGAAAATATGGTATCTCCTTAAACCCTAAGAAAACTCTTTTTGGTTTAGAGGAGGGAAAACTTCTAGGTCATATCATTTCCAAGGAAGGTATTAGAATTGATCCTAATAGAGTCGAAGCCATACTGAAAATTGACCCTCCCAGAAACAAGAAAGAAGTTCAATCCTTCATTAGTAGGATAAATTTTCTCAGAAGATTTATTCCTAACTTGGCTGAAATTTTAAGATCCATTACAAATATGTTAAAGAAAGACATGGAAATAAAATGGAATACTGAAGCCAAGAAATCCTTTAGTGAAGTAAAGTTAGCTTTAACTACTGCTCCTGTTTTGATAAGCCCTGAATTTACAAAGGATTTTATCATTTTTTCTTTTGCATCTGAGCATACTATTGCAGTTGTTTTATTGCAAAAAAATAGTGAAGGCCATGAAGAGCCCATAGCTTTTTTTAGCGGAGCTTTAAGGGATGCATCACTAAAGTAGACCATCATGGAGAAACAAGCCTTTGCTTTGGTGAAAGAATTAAATGATTTTAGAGTGTACATCCTACATTCTCATATCATTGCATTTGTCCCAAGTGTTGTGGTAAAAGATATTCTCACACAAACTGACCCAGATGGTAGAAGAGGGAAATGGATTGTAGTGATCCTAGAGTATGACATTGAGATTAAATCAACCAAGTTCATCCAAGGTTAGGTATTTTCAAAGGTAGTGGTTGAGTCCAATCTTCATGCACTGGATATCAATTATATTGTTGGACCAGATGAACAAGAAGATTTGGTGACTCCACAGGTATCAGAGACCTTTACTACCTCACCATTATATGTAGACATAATATTTGTATTAAAAAACTTACAAGCTCCTCCTGTTTTACCAAGGCAAAAGCTAGGTTTCTAAAACTAAAAGCTAAGAAACTTTGTATTTTAGATTGGAATGTATATTGAAAAGATTTTGGAGGTATTTTGCTAAACTATTTATTGAAAGATGAAGTAGACAAGTTCATGGAAGACTTTCATCAAGGATACTGTGGAGGCCATTTATAGTGGAAAACCACAGCCAAAAAAATCCTAAGGGATGGCTTTTACTGGCCTACCTTGTTTGCATATGTGCATAAGAAAGTCACCACTTTCCACCAGTGTCAAATCTTTGAAGGCAAGAGAAAGATTTTTCCTTTACCCTTAAAACCCATTTCAATTGAAACTCCTTTTCAACAGTGGGGTCTGGATTTCATTGGTGAAATTCATCCCAACTCCTCAGGCAAACATAGATGGATCTTAATAGCCATTGGTTACTTTACCAAGTGGATTGAGGCTATCCCAACTAGGAAGGCCACAAACACTGTCATTATCCAATTTTTAGAAGGTAACATTATGTCTAGGTTTGGATGTCCCCATAAGATTATCACTGACAATGTTGTTGCCTTTAAGTCAAATAAAATGGTTGATTTTTGTGAAAAATACCATATAATATTAGGACACCCAACTGCCTATTACCCATAAGGAAATGGGATAGTTGAGTCCTCCAACAAGAGTTTAGTCAACATCATCAAAAAGTTACTACAGGGGAATAAAAAATCCTGCCATAAAAAGTTGATTAATTCCCTGTGGGCTGACCGAACTAGCACCACAAAGTCTATTGTAATGTCTCCATTCCATCTAGTATATGGAGTTGATGTTGAGTTTCCTATTTCTTTAGGAGTTCCTGTGTTAAAATTGTTACAAGAATCACAAGTGGAAACTAATGATTTACAAAGAAGGATCAACCAGACCATACAGTTGCAACAATCCATGGAAGAGGTCTATAACAAAACTCAACTTGTTCAAGACAACATCAAAAAGACCTATGACATGAGAACAAAAGAAGATGATTTCTAGTTAGGTGACATGGTGTTAAAGTGGGACTCAAGGAATGAAGACAAAGGAAAGCATGGTAAGTTCGACAACTTGTGGAAAGGGCCATACAAAATTGAAGCTTTCAAAGGTAATAATGCATTTTTCTTGAAGGATTTGACTAAAGAAGCACTTCCTGGTGGACCTATCAATGGCAGACTTCTCAAACACTACTTTCCTCAAAGTTAAATCAGTTCCATTTAAAATCATTGTACATATCATTTTACTATTCTACTGCAAGAGTGAGGGTAGCTCACATCAGAAATTGAAGCCCAGAGAGAAGGCCCTAAGCTTTTTATGATTTGTTTCTCATATTTATGATTAATAGCAGGTGGATCAGATTCAGTTGCAAAATAAGGACAACATGCCCAAGGGATCAAGGCTACTGATCTACAACGTTCTTGACACCTCACAAGGAGGGTTCCATCCCCATTGGAGCCACTGTTAGGGTCCTATATTTTATAGGATGAGTTGACTATTTTTTGTTGATTTTTGTATATGAGATGTTGTAAATAATCTCTGTTCTGCAAGTTATTTCCAAAAGATAGAAAAAGAAAAAAGAAAAGAAAAAGAAGAAAAAAAGGGGATACAAAATATATATGTGTGTGTGAGAGAGAGAGAAAAGAATAAAAAATCAAAAAATATGAAAAGATAGAATAAAAGAATAAAAAATACCCCAAAAATAATAAGTGAGCAAATATAAATGCCAGTCAAAAATGAAAAATGCATCAGTAATACCTTAGAAATTTTGTAATGTGTTGCTAGTCAAAATGCCACATTGAAGTAGATTAGTTATTTTAATCACATTGTTTAAGCGTGATTAGGATGGATTAAATAAAATTAGTTTAGGTTAGTGAATAATCCACCACACAATGTAATCGTGGTTGAATTAAATTAGTTAGAATATAATTAATAGGCCTACATGTTCAAATGCACCTTTACCAATGAGTTAGTTATATTTAATGTTAAATGAATTGTTAAGTTAATCACAATTATAATTTGTAAACAATGTTTGGATGTGACATGTTTTGTCGCTACATAATAAAGTGGGTGCATGTTCAAATGGTCATGATCCACCCCACCCGGATCAACGATGGGGGATCGTATTCGACCCCCCCCCCCCTCGAGCCCTTTCGATGTTTAATCACTAGGGGGGTTTGAAAAGGCGGTAATCCTCAGTGACATGGCAACTTCTAGGTGTTTCGCACCCCCACGAAAAATACCATCTCACTCCCCACTCGTCTGACCGTTGGCTCCGTCCACTCCTATGCCACTTGCATTATGCCAGGTGGACCTCCCATCTCCACCTTTCTCCTACATTATTCCATATTCCTCCACTACCTGTCTGCCACCTCACACCTGCAAACCCCGCTCCCCTTTCGAAAAAACAATCTCCCGTCACTACTTCTTCCCTAATGTAATGTTGCCACCTTGTACTCCTGCCACCACGTCAGCAAATCGTTGAGAAATAAATGTTATCCGCTCCCACCACAACAAACCCGCTCCATTTAACGGTTAATTAGCAACGTAAATTCGTTTATCCGATATAACCCACCATAGCCTGTTCAATCGCCTCCTTTTGTCGTTTCATGATAACATGAAATGAGAAGTTGCAGTGCATAGTCAACCAGACTGAGTCTGCCCCAACACCCATTCAATGATCCACACCATCTTTGTGACCAGTCAGCATAAACAGTCATTGCAACCAAGATCCTAACTGTCAATTTGCATCCAGATACCAGTTTTCGCCCCCTTTTTTTCCTAGGTAATTCTCAATTCCCTATTCTTTTCTTTTTTATCATGGCACCTAAAGGCAAATCCAAGGCCTCTAATGACAATCCTATGCTTCCCCCTACCATAGACTTAGATCACCAACCACTGGTAGACCAAGACTACAAAATTGTTGAAACTAGTTGTGAATTTGACCTGTATGAGCTTCACAACTGGTTAAAACGTAACTTCTTGGACCAAAGTGATGAACTGAACCTCTGGTATTCTCTCCTACCGCAATTCAATTTTCCCCAGACACATCCCTTCCTCGAATTCGTGTCTTAGTGTCAATTCAAGTATATCCCTAGTCAAAGGGAATTTGTTGCCCAAAACAATGACATCCTCTTCACCATCACTGCAGAATCCATCTCCCAAATGCTCCAATTGCCAAATTTTGACTCTTTGCAACCACTTTCAGTAGATTCCCTCATGGAATTCTACAAAAACCTAACCTTCCCATAGAGAGCCAAGATATTTGAGATTTTTCTCCCTGAGGATGCCCAATTACCCAAGAAGAATCCCCCATACTCATCCTCTATGTTTCCTGAGATGACTAAAAAAGTAATTTCAATTATTTCATGCATACTTGGCTATCAATCCGATCAGTGGGTTGATGAGGCCATTGTTGGTTTCTTATCAGTTTTTGCAACTGGTGAGAAACCCCCTATTTTCAATTATAGTGAGTTCATTGCAGAATCAATTCATGACTAGTTCCTCAAGTTTTCTACTGAAGGGACTTTTAAATATGCTTCAGTGTTGGTTTATTTGTTTCTTTATCATCAGGCATACAATTTTTCATTCCCTTTACAGAAATTAGATGAGCAAGGTAATCCATAGTCAGTAATCCATTGGACATCCTTGGTGAGGAAACATTCCACTAAGTACACATTCTTTGATTATGTTGATCAATTTCTACACATAGTATCATGTTTATTAAACCACAATATAGAGCCTAGGATAGGACCAGAGATACAGAGAATTTTGCATCTCAGTGAGCAGACTAAGACAGGAGATTGGTAGTTGTACCAAAATTATACCGAGATCAGAGTTTTTGGTGTGAATTGCCACCGTATAGGTTGCCAAAATTTTTTCCTATGAGGATCTTCTCATTGGAATATATAAGGCAAATGATTCATATGGATGATTTTCATTTTGTTGTAGTAAAAAATAAGTCTCAATTTAAAATCAAGGCACAAGTTGGACCATTTATTTGTAACACTAGAGCAACAAGTAAGGAGGCAGATTTGCTCCTTAAGAAGATGAACTTCAAGTTGAGTTTCACTTGGTCATATGACCCTTTTGGCATCATTTCTAAGTTGAGAGTGGAGCAGAAAACAACTCCTTACACTCACACTCCTAGACCAGAGATAGAAAATTTCATGAATCAAAGTCAATGGGAGGATAATACACTACATGAAGCAGAAGAACAGGTGAGATCCATGACTGCCTCACAGACTCCAGTACCTAAAAAAAAAGAGACAAGAGGCCAAGGGGGGATGATTCCCCTTCAGTGACAGAGATTGGAGTTAAGGAATTTATGATATACAAGAAGAAGCAGAAGACTAATTCTAAACTAGTTTTTCTGCAGGAGGATGAGGAGCAGGCCACCATAGTCCTAACTGGCCATCATGTTCCTACAAGAAGAGAAGACATCTTCACAGTATCCCCAACTTCATCAGCTTCCCAAGATCCACTAGATAGATCTCAAACATTAGAATTGGTTCAGGACCAGAATAAACCAAATATTTTGCAAAATTTAGAGAAATTAAGAAGAAGAATGAGCAACTCAACGCCACCACATACACCCAATTCTGGAAGAAAACAACCTCTTCACATAACAGGATTCTTTCAGCCTTCGATATAGAAAATGGGAAAATCTAAATTCATTCCTTCAAGCACAGGTTCCATTTCCGAAGACTCCAGCTGATTACAAGAAAAAAAAATTCTCCTTCGATGCTGAGTAGATTCATCCCATTGACCAAATAGACCTTCATAAACAAACTGGTGAAATGTTGTACTCTACTTTGACCAACATTGTCATGACAAATTCCAAGTTGCAGGCCTCACTCAGCAACATACAATCATAGTTGAAGCTTGAAAAGATCTCATCTTTGTCTAAGGACACCAAGATAAAATCATTGGAAGAATTGGTAATTAAATTGGGGTATGACACCAAAGTTGTTAAAGTAGGAGAACAAATTGTGTGAGGAAAAATGCAGATGTAGTAGCATTGAGGAAATAACTCAAAATTCCCTCCATTGAGGATCCCTAAGCTAAGGAAGTTGGGGAGCTTGAGAAAGAAAAAGAGAACATGTTCAAGATAATAATTGAACAAAGCAACCAGACTAAGGATATGGAAGTGGAAATGGAAAGACTACTCAAGGAAAAGGAGTAGTCGTCACAACTAGCCACCGTACCTCTAACAACAGTGCCTATTTCAGTTGCAACCACAGCAGGAGCATCTACATCGACAACAACAGAAGCACAGACCACAAATTCCTCAAATGAGTTGGTTAAAGCTATGGAAGACCTATCCATCAGAGGGCAGGAAATTGAAAAATTAAAAGCCCAAGTTAAAACTTTGCAGGATCAGAAGTTAAAGATAGATAATTCATACATAGTAGAGCTGTAGAAATCTCACAGGCTAGCCCAAAGGATTGAGTAGCTAGAGAATGAGTCTGTGATGGCTCAAACACTAGCATAGGCTAAAGAATGCATATGGGTTGAGATAAATGAGGCCATCACAGAAATCTCGCCTTCAATTGAGATAATATTTGAACATGAGGACTTAGTTCAGAGATCAAAGGAGTTAACGGAAGGATTCTAAAGCATCTTGGGACAGAGGCTAGGGGAAGCTAGCATCTTAATTAAAATTTTGAATTCAAAAAACAGGGATGAGTTAGTAGATTTTGAAATTGCAGATAGGACAAAGACTATCTTGGAAGTCAGGAGATTCCTTACTAAAAGGAACTTACTAGTACAGTTGGAAAACAAGTTCCAACACTTGGAGACCAGCATCCAGAAGTTTCATAAGAAATTCAATGCATTACATTTGAAAGGATTGCCAAGACTAAAGGGAATTGGAGACAAGTTAGTGCCCCTACCAGATTATCAGCATAAATTATACTCAATAGCCTGAGACAAATCAAAGTTTTCAACTATCAAAGGCTCAATCACAGGAAAAGCTTTCATGGAGGCTTTGGAATTTGACTTGCATATCAGAGCTAAAATCAAGCATTTATTTCTGGTCAAACCAACTTTCTAGAAATATACCAAGGTAGATGAGACTTACATAAAGTTGGTTAAAATGCCAATTCCAAATGAAGACAGATGGGACCAGCTATGTCAAATATTGGAGTAAAAATTGTTTTACCTTCAGTAACAGAGCAACACTTTTCCAGGCCCAGTCATCAACAGCAAGCCTCGAAGATAGTGCTAGATCATCACAGTTGTTTCAGTTATCTATATTTTTGTTCTATTTTTACAAGAAGTTTAGGATATTTTGTAAAAGATCTTGAGGTTTTCACTCAAGATATTTTTTGATAATTTTGTATAAGTACTTCCCAAATCGAAGTACAAATGTTGGGACTTGTAGCAAGAAAGGACTACCATTTGATGTAAATCTGTTCATTGAGCTAAAGTGATCATTTTTCATTAATACAGATAGTGTTCCAAGATTCATGTGTCAGGCTTAATTGGTGATGTTTTTTCTACTTGTAATTCTGTAATATCTTTGTTCTTTTTCATATGTGTTTCTTTCCTCTATTGTTTAAAAGAAAATTATGGGTTGAACTTGTTTAATTACACTATGCCTTGGATTTTAATCAATATATATGTTTTCCAACTGAAATTAAATATAGAATTCTTAATTTCTCTATGTTTAATTGATTCTGAACCTTTTCCTCCCTATCACTCCATCAAGCTCTGAAGATCCAACGGCCTGCCTACCTTGCCCTATTATTTCTGGTCTGATATTCATGCACTTGATCACTCTAAGACTTTGACTCCATTGCCCAATGGCCTTACCTTGCAGCCTCAACCAAACAATTCAAAAAACCAAATTTTGAACCTTATATCTAGCCTAAAATCCCACCACAACAAAGCTAAATCTGACAGAGAGATCCCTCTCTGAGTTTAGAAGGGCTAGCTTCTAAACTTAAAAGTGGTTCTGTGGTTACCTTTGGATTTCTTTTGCAGCCTTAAGAAATTACGAAGTGCTAATAGGTTAAACCATCAATCATGCCAAACCCAAAAGCATTGGTGCCAATTATTTGACCAATAGATCATTTATGGTATGAATATGTTCTTCAAAATTAGTGACACTCATTGGTGCCAATTATTTGACCAATAGATCATTTATGGTATGAATATGTTCTTCAAAATTAGTGACAATGTCATGAAGGAGAGAACATGATTTTGGAGTAAAATGGTGTGGAATGTGCCCACATACTATCTCACACGAGTGAAATATCCTAAGTGATTAGTGGTGTTCTAGAGGATCATTCACAAAATAAATTTAAAAATGATAAATGCCTAGTGATAAAAGTAATTTCTAAAAATATAAAGTATTAATTAAAACTTAACCAGTGCTCTTATGTTAATATGCACATTGATAAGCCATAAATACACTAATGTGTTGTTAGTTTACTAGCATGTCTATATGTAGATAATTTACTCACACACAAGCTATAATCATGGTAGTAGTGCACTATGAAATGCCAATTAACCATCATGTTGCACTCATGCCAAAGCGTACCATACCATGTACATGTTATATATTATTCATATTGAAACCCTTAGCAATATTAATGCTTAACGTGTGTGTATGTGTGTGTGCGCGCGCGTGTGTGCATGCACCACCAACATGGATAGAAATGTCACTACTTAACCATGTTAGTGGTGTGCATATATATTTAAAGTGCACTGATATTGTTTTCGAGGTGCCTCATATTCACATGCTTCAGGTGCCTGATATTCACATGCTTCAAAAACACATATGGGCTATGTCATGATGCATTCTTGGCATTAGAAATACATCCTAATACAATCAAAATGATAATACAATACAACATTGTAAATAAGCAAGAACAAAAGAAGTACATCCATCCTACATTGTAGTGGAAAAAACTCTTAAGTAACAAAGCACATTAGTGTTTGAAATAAAAAAATCAAATACTAAGGATAAAAATTCTCTAGAAAAATTTTAAAAATATTTGTTTTTAATCTTATACCCAATCCAATGTACTAATCTATTTAGCAAACTTATTCACCTCAAAATCTAACAAATTATATAAGTCCTAATATTATTAACAACTAATATTGAGATAACACATCAAAATATTAATATCTTAGAATTGTAATTCTAATTAGTGTATAATTCATACGACACACTAATGTGTTGTGTTATATGTTACTACACATGTAACAATACAACCCAACATATTGTTTTTTCAAAAAAACACACATAGATATTGTTTTTTCAACAACCACAACAAAAGAAACACAGATATATATATGCTTTTACCAAAATTTTGTTAAATTTTTTATTAATATAAAATTTTAAATAAAACTTTTATTAAAAAAAAATTTAATAATATAAATACAAATTAAAAAAATAAAAATATTTATAATATTAATTTTATATCTTTAAAAACTTCAAGGTGTTTAGCATCCATTTAGGAAAATATTTGATGAATGATGTCATATTTCAACTTTTCGTCGAGTCATGAAGAAGTAATCATGGATATTCAACCTAAATATGGAATACATCTGATACCATGCGAATAATGTGAACAGCATCGCAGGCAGTCACATGAAGGTACAATGATGAAGGTACGTGATCATTGGGAAGACACACTCTTTGGTTATGAAGGTATCTTTTAATCATTGGCCTCTAAATAGCTCCTAGCAGCATGAGTGTAGCGCACTTCTTCGCTAACATTATTAATAATTAAAATGGTTTTTTATATCTGTATAATTTAACGAATAAGTATTTTGTTTATTTTATTAAAATTTAAAAATATAATTTTGAATAAGATTGCGATTTTTCTAAAAATCTATAACACATTCAATTTTTATAAATTACACTATTTAAATTTACACTTCTAAAAAATCTCTACCAAATTTCACACCATGTTAATAAAAAAACCAAAATATTTATTTATTAATTCAACTACACTTTTTATAAATATATATTATAAATATATATTATTAAAGTCAAACCACCCACGTTAACTTAATTAACCATTAAGTACATTTTATTTTTTTATTATTCAGGAAAAAGTTCAACTAGACTAATGTTCAATACAAAGATTTAGATTTAGAAATTACTATGATAATATTTTCTTTTACCAAATTATTTTGTGTTTGTATGGAGTTACTTTATGATTAGTTTTGTTTCCTATAATTATTTACACAGAGTTGGTGAAGACTATTATTTATTTATATGAAGTTTCATTATTTTTTTGTATGGAGTTACTTAACACATATTTGTTGAAGACTTTATTATTTATATGAAGTTTCATTATTTGTTTGTATGGAGTTACTTTATGACTAGTTTTGTTTCTTATAATTATTTATTCAAAAATTTAGTTTTGTTTCTTATAATTATTTACACAAAAAAATGTCAACTATTTATATGAAGTTAATGTCAACCTGTAATTATTTATATGAAGTTTTTTTATTATTATTAGGAGTTGGAAATTTAAATTTATTTATTTTTAAATAATAATTAAGAAATATATATATATATATAATTTTTTGTTGAATTGAGGTTTTTGTGATCTATATCAAGTTTATGAGAAAAAAATTTCGGTGTAAATCACATGAAAATACATTTTTCGACGCGTTTCAAGCTAATGTGGTTCATCCTTATGACAAGTTGAAGAGTCAGATCATGGCTACATATTAAATAGGGAGAGCAGATCTTCCAACGGCTAGGTTTGACTAAAGAAACAGCTATATTAGGTCAGACTGGACAAACGGCTATAATTGACCAAGAAACGGCTAGATTTGACTATTCAAATTGTTTAACTATATTAATATGTTAAAATTAATATTATTATAATATTTATCATGTGTTATTTTAAGTAAAATAATAACTTTAATAATAGAAGGGAATTAATATAAAATAAATAATATTATATTATTATTATAATAACGTTACTGTATTAATCTTCTTATTAGTGACTTGTGTAACTAATTAAAAAAAATTAATAGTAAAGTTTATCAAATGGGGATAAGTGTAAATAGATCTAGAGATATTAATAATAATTAGAATAATAATAATTCTTGTTATATTATTTGTACTAGATTATTCAGATTAGACATGAAAAAGGGAAATATTTTATAATAATATCAATCGTGGATAATTAGTAACAGTATGGAATTAATATTAAAAATAATATTACTTATTATTGTACTAATTAATAATAAATTAGTACTTCTTAATCATTTTTTTTCAAATTAATTTAAATTTGAATTTGAATTTTCAATATATTTATGGATATATTTATTTTAATAAATATTTCTGAATTATTATTTTAAAAAAATTGAATTTGAATTTTTTTTATTATTAAGAAGTGAAAATTCAAATTCAATTTTTTTTAAATAATAATTCACAAATATTTATTAAAATAAATATATCCATAAATATATAGAAAATTCAAATTCAAATTTAAATTAATTTGAAAAAAAAAATGATTAAGTAATAATTT
This sequence comes from Pinus tabuliformis, assembly GCA_031772625.1. NCBI lineage: Eukaryota > Viridiplantae > Streptophyta > Pinopsida > Pinales > Pinaceae > Pinus > Pinus tabuliformis. The sequence goes on along the minus strand of CM062811.1, from coordinate 148,103,474 downwards.
ATTATTAGTTATTTCTATCCTAACTTGGTATAATTCATTTCATGATATATTCTGAGAAGAAATAATAATTATTTACATAATTTTATGAATAAATTAATTTGTTTTTAGATCTAAAGGAATTGGTAATTTGTTGAGGTTACTTAAGCCGAGACTATATTTAAAGCTAAGTGGTTTCCATTACAACCTCTACGCTAGTGCAACAACAACAAGCCAACACATAGTAGGAAACTAATGACTTAGTAAGAGCAGAGGCATCCAGAGGCATACCAAGGGTGTGAACCTCTATCCAGAGGTAATCTACTCTTTTAACCATATCACAATAGGTAAACGTGTCCCTTTGCACAATATAAACCTAGATAAAAGGGAGAATAAACCATGTTCCCAACCACCCAAGCTAAAACTAAAAATCCAAAATAAACTAACATAGAAACATGACATTACAACATTAAAAATAATAAAGATGTTGGGCAGTGGATTCCACGCATAATGGTTTTGGGGCTTAAAGCCCACAATTTTGGGTAAAAGTATGGTAAAATTTCCGCGAATTGCGCGAAGCACGAATTGTAATGGGTTAAGTCCAAGGGTAGGTCGCCCTAAAATGTTATAGATTAATCTAGAATGTGTTGGCTTGCCCATGGTCCGCGGATCATGGAAATGTATAAATAGAGCAAGGATCTAGGTTTAGAAGACAGTTTTTGGATAATAGCTTTGATGTATGGGTTTGCGAAAGCAAGAGTAATCTGAGTCTGTAAGTCCGAGTCGTGGGTAGTAGAGGGTAGAGTAAGCTCTGTAGCTGTGTGCGCAGAGGCCTGGTAAAGTCCGCAGCTGAGTGCACGGACTTCTGCAGCTGTGTGCGCAGGGTGGAATTGTATTGTATTAAGCGGAAGATTAATAAATATAAGTGTTCCTGAACTACTGTGTACCTAATTGCAGATCTAAATGTTTATGCTTATTTTATGGTTTTATGAAGTATATGATTGCGCGCACTGGGTTTAACTATTAAATGCTCAATTAAAGACTGTAAAGAATAAATCAAATCTATAATGACTGCAATGAGACTAAAGATCTAAGAAACACCCCTTCGCAGATCTTCGCAAAGGCCAAAATACTGCACGGAATAGCAAAAGTGCGTAGATCGAGTTGCGAGCCATCCAGACCTCATCAAGACATCCCTAGGGTGCGGAAACCTGGTTCTAGCACCCTCCCATACTACCTCGAGTGAGACCTCAGTCCGCGCTCCACGGATTTTTGCCGAAAGGGCCGGTAGTACGAGATTTGTTTGGCTAAAACTCTTCTGAACCTAGGTCAGGGCCCAACAAGCCAACAAATGGTTCCGTTGCTAGGACCGGGATCTACCTAAAGGGATGTTTGATGTCAGAACACTGGAACCTACGAAAAAATAGATTGAAGAGTGGTTGGATCAGAAGATTCATGAGTTCGTGGTGCAGGAGAACAAAACCCCACAGATATCTGAGAAGAGGTGGATGGATCGCTACATATACACAGAAATCCACGAGATCTTCTTCGCGTCCTTCTTGTTAGAACTGTATGAGTGGATCACGATGCTAGTAGACAGCATAGGAAGGTGTAAGCTTGATTAGTCGATAGTGTGGACTCTGGAGTTAGTACGCAATCTAGAGGCATCTAAAGATAAGATCACGCAGGCTGTAGATCATTGGTTGGATCGGATAATAGGAGGGTTTATCATTGAATTTGCGATAAACACAACTAAAGCCAAAAGGCGTTTTCTCAAAGGACCGCGAGGTAAGTACATCAAATCATTGAATACCTGGATTAAAATGTTGTTATGTGAAAAATGGGTTATGCGAATCCATTGATGTCTGGGATAACGCGGAGCAGAAGAGGCTACCAAGGGATCGAAGGATTAGAGAACAGTACCCTGATTTCACTTTCACGAGAAAGCGAGGAGGAGCTTGTTGGGTTTTCTCCGAGAAGTGCAGTTCGATTGATAAAGCAACGCATTCCACAGCTATCGCCCCCATCCACAGTGTCGCCTTCTTCACCTCCATCCACCCCATCTCCACCTACCCTACCTCCACCACCTCCAAGGGTTGGAATGGTGAGTGTGATCAAATTGCCTATGTTTAGAGGCGTATGAAATGAGGAACCGGATCAATTATGGTTTGTGGTAAAGGCAGTATGGGAAGCCCAAGGCATTACAAATGATAACATCAAAAAGGCTACCTTGGTGAGCACGCTGCAGGATCGTGCATTGACGTGGTATATTAAGAACTCTAGTGATCATCTGAATGTTGGAATAGCAGAGATCCAGGATGCGTTGAACAAAGAGTTTAGTCGACCAAAATCAGAAACTCAGTCAATCATCGGATTTAAGGAAATTACAATGCTTCCAGGTGAGACACTGTGGGATCTGGATCAGCGCCTGAAAAGTATGATCCGTGAAGCTAATATGACATTGTCAGATGTGTAACACCATGCCTGGTTTATGCATCCTGACACCGCATCTAAGAATGGCGCTGTCACAACAGAAGATCTCAACCCAAGCTGAAGCTTTAGAGATAGAGATGAGGTTGCATGAAACACCAATACAAGATCCTGGGTTGGGAGTCCAACAAATCCACGCGCAATTACAAAACCTATGCCTAGAGATGCAGAGTTTGAAGAAGGATAGGGCGCCCCAGTTAGAGGCGCGCGAAGAAGTGTGGTGTATAAAATGTAAGGGCCAGGGTCACGATAAGGATCACTGTCCTGTATTCACGAACTATTTGGCAGGAGGGGGACCGATGCCAGTGAGGCTGGAGGTACAAGCAGGGCGAGTGCATCCCCTACACTTTGGTGCATGATTTGTCAAGTAGGAGGAAAGCACGCAACGGACAACTGCCACCTATTGCAAAAGTATACCCAGGCTCCGCAGCAATTATACTGTAAATTTTGTAGATCGGTGGGCCACGATGAGTGAACGTGTCAGAGCTATGAACTAATGATGGATAGAACCCCGACGTACCGAATGCAGACTAAAACGCGAGGTTTCGATCCAACAAGGGCATGGACATCTGATCTATTATAATTACGGCGGGCTGGGGCACTACGCACACGATTGTATCAACCCAATGAGCATATCTTGTCCGTACTGTGAACAGTTTGATCATGAAATGGTGGATTGCCCGACTCTGATTACCCAAATGCACGAGAAAGGGGTACTACAGCCTACCCCAACTCAAATATCCAAATGATGAGGTTTGAAACACACGAAGAGGACCCCAATGTGAACATGGTACTTAGAAGTGGCGCAAATACATGGGAGGATAAGGAAAAGCAACCTGGGATGATGTATAGGTCCGCAAGACCCCTACAAAGGCAATTGAACTTGACTCAGGACGCGTAAAGGAGATGGATATGGAAGCTACGCAGAGCTTCATGGATGTCTCTACCTCTGGTAGTAAGAAGCAACCAGAATCGGGAATGGATCCGTCTATGATTACTACCTTTTTAGAGACCTGCATGAAGTTGTTACGAGACAATGAGGTAGTTCAAGGACTCCAAGAGTTGATCACTAAGTGCGCAGGCCCAAGGGAACCATGCATAGTCCGAAAGATGGGAAAGCATACTTTGCGTACGGGGAGGGAAATGCGGTTGAGAGCACAAATTGGTGAATATGAGATGGATCAGGTAGTTCTTGACCTAGGTTCGGACGCGAATGTGTTACCAAAACAGACTTGGGAATGAATGGGGCGACCCATGTTACAGTGGTCTCCTATTCAATTGAGGATGGCAAATCAGCAGAACATTGTTCTTATGGGAAGACTACAAGGGGTAATTGTGGATATTGATGGCACGAGTACACAGAAAGATTTCGAGGTAATAGAGATTGTAGATGCCAATAACCCTTACCCCGCATTATTAGGGATAGATTGGGCTATAGACATGAATGGAGTCATCAACCTAAAGAAGCGAAAAATGATTTTCGAGAAAAAGTCACTACGTGTAATTGTTCCGCTGGATCTAGCCGAAGGAATGCGCTGCACTGAACCTGTGTGTGATGAGGACAATGATGATGAACTAGACTGCATTTACTAGATAACAGCGCAAGACCAAGACCGCGTGAATCTGACGGCGGACGGAAGATTTTCATGGGAACGCGACAGTTCCTGCACATCGGATTCAGATGAAGAGATAGAGCGATGGTAGAACCGATCGCATGAAGTTACAATACTAAATTGTAATATGATGATTAGATCGATGCAGCATGTGATAGCTGAAGGAAGGACACTGCCAGTAGAGGATGGCACCACAAATAGGGAAGAATTCGTAGACTGCTGGGGAACTACATTTATGGAGCAGAAGCGGCACAATGTGCAAGAAAGGGTGTTGTGCGCAGCAGCTACACAAGGGTGGAGAGCACTTGGGAAGATTAGGTGGAATGGGCGCGACCGTAAAAGGTAGCCGCATGTACGGGTTAGAGGCCCTCAGCGTCAAACGCAGTCTGGGCAGCCAGGATAGAGTGGTTTGGGCACCTACCTACGACGAGGGATGTAGCCGTATGCAAATCTACGCGTACCAAGGGTTCGGTGGGCATATAGGACCATAAACAAAATGAGGCATGTAAAGATGACCCTATCTGCACTCAGAACGGATGAAACCAAGAAAGCAGAGAGAGTTTCCCCGATCACCGCCCCTACAGTTCGGATTAACCTGGACAAAGGAATTCGATGATTGCATGAAGCTATTTGGCGCGGAAGCTTGAGACTTCGCGAACTTGATGAAGAATGGGCAAGGCTAAGGAGGAAAAGCACGAGGCTAGACGAGAAAATCAACAAAATAAAAATTGGAGTCACACTAACGAGCTGCACGAATCTGAAAATAAGGGGGCCAGACCTAGCCAGCCCTCCTACGATACTTGAACAAACTACGATCCTGCTATCATGGTTGCGACCACACCCTACTGAACGAGGAATCACAGAATGCGATGCACTGCTAGATTCAAAGATACATGAAGGATGCCCTCATCCTGGGCTAGCAGGGAAGTGGAAGCCTCGCACAGGGGGTGTGACCACCTGACTATCCATAGGAGGTCTAGTCTCAGTTTTTCAAGCAGTTGAAAGAAGCCGCGAGACTATAAACAAGTCTGCACGAAAGCTGCGTGGAAAGGACGTTCTGTGCACTACCAGTCTATTGTCCAGATCGCGGTCGCGAATAAGGGGTTGCGCTGCCGCGTGGAGGGGATGAGGGATGACTATTGACAACACTATTCATGACAAGAAATTTGATTTATGGCCAAGAGGAGCGGGCGGTGGGCCATTAAGACAAACATTTCGAGTTAGATACGAAAAGATCTGCCACCAGGAAGATGTTAATGACTCAGAAGTGGAGGGAAGGGTCGAATTCGAATTCACATGGTCCTATAAAAACCCTAACTGGCTGCCCATGTATATGTGCCCGAGTGAATCCATGATAAAAATCATGTCTAGAACTAGAGCAAGGTTCATGGAAGAACCCTATTTGACCCAGGAAGAGTCGAAAAAGGAGGTCGTTGCCCCAGAGATTCCAAATTCCCCATGTATGCCACGACCCCAGAAAAATAAACAAGCTATGGGGCCAGTACGGGCATCACCACGACTCAGTAAATTGTCAATGGCAGAAAAGGGTAAGAAAATCACTACTGAACTCGAGGAGGACGAGGAAGATCTCCAAGATCTGATAGCTCAGATTGAAGCCCAAGATGAGGAAGAGGAAAATGTTCCCCAAGTGCCTTCGGCGATAATGCTACCACCATATATGCAGGCAGGATACGAACTCAGAGAAGCAAGTGAAGCTGCTAATGACGTATTAGAGGCTTGCGCACAACAAATATAGCAGAGGGTAGAAGAATGTGTTGCAGGAGTAACCGAAGCATAGAAATTGTTGAATAACCTCCGTGCAAAGATCACCGCACCATCCGAGTGACTCGGGACGAGTCACGATGATTGTGTTGGGGGCTTGTTGGGCAATGGATCCCCCGAGTAACAGTTTTGGGGCTTAAAGCCTGCAATTTTGGGTAAAAGTATGGTAAAAGTTCAGCGAATTGCGTGAAGCGCGAATTGTAATGGGTTAAGTCCAAGGGTAGTCCGCCCTAAAATGTTATAGATTAATCTAGAATGTGTTGGCTTGCCCATGGTCCGCGGACCATGGAAATGTATAAATAGAGCAAGGATCTAGGTTTAGAAGACAATTTTTGGATAATAGCTTTGATGTATGGGTTTGTGAAAGCAAGAGTAATCTGAGTTTGTAAGTCCGAGTCATGGGTAGTAGAGGGTAGAGTAGGCTCTGTAGCTGTGTGCACAGAGGTCTGGTAGAGTCCGCAGCTGAGTGCACAGACCCCTGTTGCTGTGTGCGTAGGGTGGAATTGTATTGTACTAAGCGGAAGATTAATAAAGATAAGTGTTCCTGAACTACTGTGTACCTGATTGCAGATCTGAATGTTTATGCTTATTTTATGGTTTTATGAAGTATATGATTGTGCACACTGGGTTTAACTGTTAGATGCTCAATTAAAGACCGTAAAGAATAAATTAGATCTATAATAACTGCAATAAGACTAAGGATCTAAGAAACACCCCTTCGCAGATCTTCGTGAAGGCCAGACTGCTGCGCAAAATAGTAGAAGTGCATAGATCGGGTTGTGAGCCATCCAGACCTCATCAAGACATCCCTAGGGTGCGGAAACCTGGTTCCAGCACCCTCCCATACTACCTCGGGTGAGACCTCAATCCGTGCTCCGCAGAGTGTTGCCGAAAAGCCGGTAGTAAGGGATTTGTTTGGCTAATACTCTTTCGAACCTGAGTCAGGGCCCAACAAGCCAACAAAATAGTTAGAGAAAAAATTACAATCCATAATATATAAATATAGGAAGTACCTTTAGATAACACCAATATCTTTATAAGAATTTGAACACTAATGAAAAAATAAATATATAAATATGCATTTTATCTAAGAATTTTTCTAGTTTTATATCAAAATTTTTAAATTCAAAATGCATAGATAAATATATAAATATGTATTTTATCTAAGAGGAACCCTAAGGGTTAGAATAATTGGTCGAGTGCTTGTTGCTAAAATCATCTTGCTAATCGGAGGTCGCAAGGTCAATTCTCCTTGACACCCTCGGGGTTAGGATTTGCTAATAAAACGACAGGAAGTGATCCCTTCAGGTGGATCTACTTGGGTATTTCCTCGAAACTTAAAAAAAAACATGTCTCTTCTCCTCTTTTTCTAATTTTATAATTTTAAATTGAAATATTAATATATAGTTACACTAAAATTTAAATTGTAATTATATTATAGATAATCAACCCTTTTTTTGTAAGTTTGGTGTCCCCTTATATTATCAAAATCAAAGCATCATTACATCAACATCTCAAGCACTATCTTGCAGCGTTATGACAAGTGGTCTCAACTGGCCCAATGGGAAACCATGCTTTTAACCACTTGTTTATGGAGTAACATTCCCAAAATTGAAAGAGATACATTTGCAGTAGCAACATTGAAGAGTCTATAAACCTATTATAATAGGAAAAAACAACAAACACCATCAAGCACATAATTCTTTAATAGGTTCAGGATCCTAAGAACTGGAACCTGGAGGTGAAGTTACGTAGCCAAACATGGAATGTGTCACTCGATCTTAGCTAACCGGTTATCCATTCTCTCCATATGAAAATGCACATTGCGTTTCTCCATTTTACATCATCCAAGTGAGCAAATATGTCATACTAATGAACTTATCTTTCCATTAAAATTTGACCCATTAAAGTTTTAATTTTCCTATACAGGAACAAAGCCTAGAGATATTACTTACAATGACCTCCAGTGTGTCTTGGGTCTATTACAAGTTGTCTAAATTCCTCAGTTAATTCAATGTTAGACAATGCGTCTTGACCCCTAGTGGCCATTTCCTCCAAATGATGCATCTTGTTTCTAATATCTTTAGGGATTGTGGATTGGAAATATTTTGCCACATCCCTGGCATGTTGATGTTCTTGGTTCCACCCCTGGGGGCCTCGACCACCCCCCCCCGACGGTTCCACATTTATTGCATTTACGTGGTCATTGGCCAATAAAGGTGAAGCCTAAAGCTGGAGGAGTCACTGTTGGTGGTCAAAAGTATGAAAAAAATTGGATGAATACTTATCGTGCACTGTTAGTTCACACTACATTCACCACATCATGACCTCGGTGTCTTTCTATCACCTATTGAGGCCAACATCCATATAGAGAGCTAGGTGGGCCAGAATACCGCAATACAATTTCTGAGAGTCATCAATCGATCAAACGGAATAGAAAAAACCCTGAGCCATAACCCACATAAAACAACACTAAAATTGTGAGAAATCCTGGGAGTAACAAAGGCCTAAGCTAGAGGGTTATCTAGAATTACATTGTGGCCATTAGCAAACAAGAAAAGCATACAAATGTTGGGATCCTTCAGAGAGGCTTTGTCAATTATCCTAGGTAAAAACAACAGAAGGGTGAGCCTTCTTTGAAGCACTCCACTGAAAACCCCAAACCAAGACTTTGTTATCCAAAATTTCTCCACACACTAACCATAGCCACTTATTTCCACCCCCAAGCCTTTATCCATAGTCTACCACTGTGACCAAGCTACCAACTTTTATGCGACAACACACCCCGATCAAATTCAAGCATACTATATGGGCATACTAGATGAAAAGGAAACCGCCCTCGAGTCTACCACTATCCTTATATCCACTATACATAAGACAACCTGACTCACAACCAAGAGACTAGTCACAAGACAACTAAATTGGAATAAAGAAAATAGAAATCTATGAAGTTGGAATTAAAAGACCCATTGTACTTTTGACAGCCATGAAATTAAGTATTATTTATGCAAATGTAAGTACCTCCTGTTAGGTCCCTATAATACTAGTGATTCCCCTATTACTATTGACATTGTAGTCCATTATTATTATTGTTGTGCCCCAGTTGTCCCCACATTGTTATTATTGTGCCGCATAAAAGCCCATTATTGTTATTGTTGTGCCCTTATATTATTATTGTTATGTCGGCTTTGATTATATTGTGACCCCTTAGACTCCTATATATAGAAAGGAGGTTTTTCCATTTGAATCATCTAAGAATTTTTCATTTGTGTAATGTAAAGGAGGTTTCCCCCTCGAAGAGGCTTATTCTGAAGTCGTTGATCTATCTTTTCTTCTATTTTGTGAGTTGGTTGCATAAAATGGTATCATAGATTTGGATTCTAGGGTTTCATTGCTCCAAACAAGCCATCATGGGATTTTCGTTGTAACAATTTTTATACAACGTTTCAGAAGCTAAAAAAACCCTTTGATTAGAAATCTTGCTGACCCTCGAGCCTGGATCTTAGAGCTTGTCTCGCTATATTTTAAGAGATATGATCTAAGGAAGTTAGGGTATTTGAAGGATACCAAATTACATCCCAAATAGGTGACCTTCGGAAAATTGTCATAACTTTCTTTCTGAGAATCAGATTGAAATTTCGTAAGAAGTTACAGAAAGACGACGTACATTAGTTTTTTTTGCATCATTTTTAGGTCTGAATTTTGACACAATGATACGTGGCATTTCGTACAAGTTCGCTCTACTGAAAAAGTGTATAATCAGGTCATCTTGGGAGATTGGGCATAACTCTTTCTTGGAGAATCCAATTTCGATCAGACTAGTGGCATTAGAAAGAGGACTCAGAGGGCTACCACAGTTCACAATTTCAGACCTCGAAGATCCAAAATTTCAAATATACCTCAGATTCAATATCAAGCTCCTACAAAAAAAATGTGTAGTCTTTTTAAAATTTTGCATAAGTTTTGTTTGAAAAATTAGTTTGAAGTGATTAAAAGGGAATAGTGAAGAAAATTATCATTAGTTGATGCCCCGAAGAAAGAAAATGTTAACACCTAGTTAGAAACCTGAAAAATCTACTATGACACATGAAGAAGAGGAAGAAATTCAACATGATATATCAAAATTACGAGACCAAGTGCAACAAATTTCTCTCTCACAAAAAGTAGCAGAAGCTAAGATGGATGGTTTGAAGAATGGCATCAATGGTGTGAAAGACAACATTGAATATTTGAAGAAAGACATGGAAAGTTGGAAGGAAGGTTTGACAAAGTTGCTACAAGAAAGGCTTCCTAATGGTGAAAAGGTTGTAGAGAAAAATCATAATGAGAACAAAAGAAATGTTAATCATGATTTGAAGAATGACAACATTGAAGATTTGAAGAAAGACGTGGAAGGTTTGACAAAGTTTTTACAAGAAAGGCTTCCCAATGGTGAAAAGGTAGTAGAGGAAATTCATGATGAGAACAAAAGAAATGTTAATCATGATTTCATAGACTCTAATGTTGGAATAAGACGCACCATGTTCCAAAGATCGATATGAGGAAGTTTCATGGCAAGGATCTCGTAACATGGATACTACAGATGGAACAATATTTTGATCTCCATTATGTGCAAAACACACAAAAGGTACGCATTGCAACGTTATATTTGGAACCCAATCAGTTTGTATGGTATTGATGGCTTTGCTCTTGTAAAGAAATTGTCACTTGGTCAATTTTTATGGACGAAATGATAGCACATATGAGGATACAAAGAACAACACCTTCTTTAGCCAATTGATAAATCTCAAACAAAAAGGGTTCAATGGTGGAGCACATTGAGGACTTCCAAAAATTGAATATAAGGGTAATTGATATTCCAGAGGAGCATAGGATTGATGTGTTCATAGGGACTTTAAAGTATAACATCCAACATGAGGTTCACCTTTGGGAACCTAATTCATTGGAGAAGGCATTCAGGTTGGCAAGAAAAATTGAAAGCAAAATTATGGCAACAAGGAAGCTTACCACTCACAAATATAAATATGGAAGCGTTGTTGCCCCTAGCCTTCCACAACCTACAAGGTTGACACCACAACAATTGGAAGAAAAAGGAGAAAATGGAATTTGTTATAGTAGTGATAGAAAATACACTAAAGATCATAAGTGTGTTGAGAAGAAATTATTTTACATAGATTATGAAGAGGAGGAATAAAAGGAACAAGAAACGTCAAAAGAAGAGGATATACATTAGGAATCAACCCTAGAGAAAGAAGAAATGAATCCAACCATATCTTGTAATGCATTGGCAGGAATTACTACTCCTCAAACTCTCAAGATAGAAGGACATATCAAGAAGAAAAAGATAATAGTGTTAATTGATTTGGGTAGTACCCATAATTTTATTCATTGTAAGATAGCCAAGGAATTGAATTTCCTCCTATATCCAACATTAGAGTGTCAAGTGATGGTTGTAAATGGAGGAACCATAAATTTCTCTAGAAAGTGCCATAATATCAAGCTATCCATGGGAGAATATGTATTGAATAGTCCTATGCTTTCTATTCCAATGGGTGGTGTTGATGTTGTACTAGGAGTCCAATGGCTATAATCTTTGGGTACGATAGCTTTTAATTTTCAAGAATTTTTCATGAAATTTTGTTAGGAAGGAAAGGAAGTTGAATTAAGGGGTATCACAGGGAAATTGGAAAATATCTAACGGCATGAAAAAGCTTCTAAAGAAAGAACAACGGGGTGTAATTTCACAATTATGTTCATTGGAAGTTCCCACATTGAAATCATCTATTTCTCCAGATCTCCAAAAAGTCTTGGACGATCATTCCAAGTTGTTTGATCTCCCAAAGGCCTCCCACCTATTAGTGATCATGATCATGCTATTCATTTGATTCCGGGAAATGTTCCTCCAAACATCAGGCCTTATAAACACCCCTATACCCAAAAAAGTGAAATTGAATGTATGGTTGTAGAAATGTTAGAGGCTGGTATAATTCAACCTAGTCAAAGTTCTTTCTCTGCTCCAGTAGTATTGGTGCACAAGAAGGATGGATCATGGCACCTGTGTCCGGATTGTAGGGAGCTCAACAAGCTCACTATTAAAGATATATTTCCCATTCCTGTCATTGATGAATTATTGGATGAATTACATGGAGAAATTTACTTCACCAAGTTGGATCTTCATTCAGGATATCATCAAATCAGAATGAAGACTGAAGACATTCCGAAAACAACATTTAGAACTCATGAGGGTCATTATGAATTTTTGGTCATGGCTTTTGGCCTTACCAATGCACCTTCTACATTTCAAGGTTTGATGAATTATATTTTCAAACCATTAGAAACTTTGTGTTAGTATTTTTTGATGATATACTAATCTATAGCAAGTCTTGGAAGGATCATGTTCAACATGTTGACAGGATGCTCAAACTATTGGAGGAGAAACAATTATATGCAAAAACCTAAAAATGTTTCTTTGGAGTATAGGAGGTGAAATATTTGGGTCATATTGTATCTCATGAAGGTGTTAAGGTAGACCTTAGCAAAATTAAAGCCATTAAGGAATGGAAAACCCCCACAACCATAAAGCATATGTGAGGATTTCTCGGGTTGACAGGGTATTTTCACAAGTTTGTTAAGAATTATGGGAAAATAGCAACGCCTCTAACAACATTATTGAAGAAAGATGCATTTTCTTGGACTCCAAAAGTAATGAAGGCCTTTGAATATCTTAAAGAGGAAATTTTCCAAGCACCGGTCTTAGCTATGCCAGACTTCATAAAAACCTTTATTGTGGAATGTGATGCCTCAGGAAATGGAATTAGCATTGTTTTAGTGCAAGAAGGAAGACCCATTTCTTTTGAAAGTCGTCCAATCAAAGGAAAGTATTTACACAAAGCTATTTATAAGAAGGAAATGTTGGGAATACTACATGCACATAAGAAATGGCGACCTTACCTAATGGGAAGACACTTCAAGGTAAAAATGGATCATGATAGTCTTAAATAATTTTTAGAAAAAAGATTATCTTCAAAAGAGAAGAAAAAATGGGTCACAAAGATGTTGGGTTATGACTTTGAAATCATTGACAAAAAAGGGAAGCAAAATGTTGTTACAAATGCACTCTCAAGAAAGGATGAGGATATGAAAGAATTTCTTTGTTCCATCTCTATCATCCAACCAGATTGGATAAACAAAGCAAGGGACGAATGGAAGAATGACATGGAAGTGTGGGCACTCATTCAAAAGTTGTAGCAAGATCCTAGTAGATCTAATACATTTAGTTGGAAATATGATTCGTTATGGTTACTTGATCGTTTATACCTCTGTAAGAATTCCCAACTCAAACAAAAGATTCTTCTGGAATTGCACACCTCTCCCTTAGGAGGGCACTCGGGATTTTTTAAATCTTACCATAAGGTTAAGAAGGAATTTTTTTGGGATGGCCTTAAATCTGATATTCAAAGGTTTGTGGCAGAATGTTTGGTTTTCCAACAAAACAAAGTTGAGACAATTAGGACGCCAACTCTGTTACAACCTTTATCCATTCCAAGTCAACGTTGGGAGGAGGTTTCAATGGATTTTATCACTGGTTTACCCAATTCCAAAGGAAAGAGTGTCACCATGGTTGTAGTTGATAGACTTACCAAGTATGCACACTTTTGTGCATTATCTCATCTATTTAAAGGCCATACAGTTTCTACTTCATTTATGGAAACAATTCAAAAGCTACATGGAAACCCAAAGATTATTGTAAGCGATAGAGATCCCATTTTCACTAGAAATTTTTGGACTGGATTATTTTCTTGTCTAGGTACTTAGTTAGCTCATAGTTCATCTTATCATCCTCAATCTGATGAGAAAACTGAGATAGTGAACAAATGTTTGGAAGGATATCTTCGTTGTTTTATATATGATAAACAAACACAATGGGTCAAGTGGTTGACTTTGTCTGAATGGTGTTATAACAATTCATTCCATACTGCAGCAAAAATGACCCCATTTATGGCACTTTATGGATATCATCCACCATTCATCACAACATCTTTAAGAGAAAATTCTAAGGTTCAAGCAATGGAAGATCACATCGAGCATCAATAACAAGTTCTCCAACTCTTAAAGGATAACCTCACTTTGGCGCAGAATAGAATGAAACAATAAGCAGATCAACATCACAACAAAAGAATTTTTGATGTAGGTGACTGGGTATTTCTACAACTACAATCATACAAACAAATGTCCCTCAAGCAATCTAAGAAGGACAATAAATTATCACCAAAGTATTATGGTATGTACAAGGTGTTGCAAAAGATTGGTTCTATGGCGTACAAATTGGAGCTTCCTGCATCTCCCGAGTGCACCCAATTTTCCATGTTTCATGCTTAAAGAACATTATAGGTGACAAGCTCCCAATTCAAAGAATATTGCCAGAACTTGATAGAGGAAGGAAAAATGATATTGGAACCTGAAGCAATCACAGAAACAAGAACTCGGCAGCTACGAAATCGATCAATTTCATAATATCTGATCAAGTGGAAGAACTTACCCGCTGAAGATTCCACATGGGAGGATGAGAAATTTATACAGAAGCATCCAGAACTACTCAAGTGTTGAGGATGACACTTTTTTGAAGGAGAGGGGCATGTTAGGTCCCTATAATACTAGTGATTCCCCCCTTACTATTGACATTGTAGCCCCTTATTGTTATTGTTGTGCCCCAATTATCCCCACATTGTTATTATTGTGCCCCATAGAAGCCCACTATTCTTATTGTTGTGCCCTTCTATTATTATTGTTATTACGACTTTGATTATATTATGACCCCTTAGACTCCTATATATAGAAAGGAGGTTTTGTCATTTGAATCATCCAATAACTATTCACTTGTGTAATGTAAACGAGGTTTCCCCCTCAAAGAGCCTTATTTTGAAGTCGTTGATCTATATTTTCTTCTATTTTGTGAGCTCGTTGCATAACACCTCCTCTAAGTGTATGTTATTTTATTCTCCCTCCATTCTATAGCTTTCGTTCCCACCTAAAGTATGCTTGTGGAAGATTGATAACCCAAGGTTGTAATCTTGAATGGAAGCCCAATTGTAAGGAGCTCCTTCTCCCTATTGGGCATCGTATAACTCCACTGGGGCACACACACTCCCCCTCCCATCGTTCCTAAACACCATAGTAGGATCACTAGTAACCTTGGCGGGGAGAGGAGTCGATACACCCTTAACGGGAAAAAACATGGAATGTTACCCTTCACCCGCCTGCTGCAAACCAAGACTATGCATGGAAATTTGCAGGCCCATATGCATGTGGGTACATGCATGGGGGTGGCCACGTCACCTTCATATTCAATGCAAATCGTACTCACGAGTTTGGAGGGCACAGAGGCAAAAGCCTCGTGATTCTTCTGAATGCACCCCCACATGGGAGTATCAACACTCTTCATCCATTCCTCCTTGCAGTCAATTTTATTCTAAGATCTCCACTAGCTCTTTTAGGTCATCCATGTGAGAGGTTGGGGGCCAACCACCCTCCGATCTACCCCCCTAATGAGCACAACCTCAATTGGCTAGATAATACACTGCCCTATTCCCATACAACAAGTATGAGAGAGAACAACATATCTGAATAATTTGAGGAGACAACAAATTCATTGGGCCAAATTGATTAGTCTCCAACTTTTGATGATATTTTCCATAGGGGATTATTGAATTAGCTTCCGCGCAATGTTAATGGAAAGCTGTGAGTCTCCATCAATATGAATTTTCTCATATCCCGCAAATAAAGAAATTTTCAGCCCCCTTTCCAAGGCATAAAACTAAATGTTGTTATTGCTAGCAATCCCATTAAGGGATTTTTGAGGTCTAAAATGGGCCTCCTAAGGAAATTATTAAATAATAGTGAAAATAATAAAATAATATTAGATTATATCATCAAATTTTAGAAGGCAAAAAGAAAAAACTATTTTTTCAACTTATCTCCCTATGGATTTACTCAAATTTCAAGCGACAACACTCGTTGGATGCAGAAATTGATTCCTCATCCAAGGAATACCCATGTTGCATACTTTCAATGGACCTTACTATACGAAAAATGAGAAATACATGAAAAATGTGATTGCAATCATGCTTTTTCATGTATTTCTCATTTTTCGTGTAGCAGGGTCCATCGAAAGTATGCAACATGGGTACTCCTTGGATGAGAAATTAAATTTTTCATCTAATGAGTACTCCCTCTCCAAATTTGAGTAAAACCTTAGGGAGATAAGTTTAAAATACAAGTTGAAAAAGTAGTTTTATTATTTTATTATTTTTTAATCTTTTTACTTTTTTACTCCAAAAATGGTGAATCATCCCCCATGGTTGTCATCATCATTTTGAATCTTATTGGTCCTTATAATGTTTATTTTGGTTGTACATTTTTCTTAGGAGGCCCATTTTAGACCTCAAAAATCCCCTAATGCATCACCTTCAACAAAAAACCTATGAACTTGATATTCCCAATATGTGATGATTCCTCCCAAGACTGCGAGTTTGAGGTTCCCTTTGGAGGCGCCATCAAAATTGATCTTGACCAAGCCTCTAGAGGGGGGAGAGAATTTCTAAGGAGAGGATAGCAAGGGTGGTGGTAGATTCCAAGATGCAAGGGCTATCATATCTGAAGATAACTCTAATTTGAGAAGAATACATGCTTCTGGCGGTTGGGTTTTCTAGTCCTCTTAGCTCTATACCTTCGCTAAAATGATCTATCTAATATTTAGGTTGATCCTAATCTAGACCAGTATCCCACATTACAAAACCCACTACCAAGGCGTAGGCTAGATTAACTATCAGACGCTAGAATAAAAAATGTATCCATAGTACCAATGTCCATGTGGTGTTGTTTGGTGATATGTTAAAATAACAAAAAAACTCTAGAATTATTTCCCATATATATCAGCCTAAATTGTTACTTAAATTATTTATTATATATATATATATATATATATATATATATATATATATATATATATGTTTTATCTAAGATTTTTTTGATTTTATATTCTAAATTGTTATTTAAATTATTTATTATAATTATTATTAAATAAATATATGTTTTATCTAAGAATTTTTTTAATTTTATGTTCTAAATTGAAATATGTGTATAGTTACACTAAAATTTAAATTTAAATTATAATTAGATAATCAACATAAATATTATTTAAATTATTTATTATAATTTTATTAAATAAAATAAGAAATATATATTTTATAGAACTATGAACAAATTTTTTTATGAACTTTTAAGAAATAAATAAAATAATTAAAGAAAAAATGATGATGATGATGATTAACATCCATTAAGACCAATGCGGTTTAGTGTATCTCAAGAAAAGAAAACGAATCTTGTTTATATGATAAAAAAGAAAGGAAAGAAGGGCTCCAAGATCACTATAGTTGGGATGGATTAATAAGTCAAGAAGATTAGAAGTGTGGCAAATGTTAGAAAATTGAGAGCGGATGTGAGTAAGAGTTGGGCAGTCTAAAAGGAAGTGTTTTTCATCTTCCACCTTCTTAGTATCGCAAATCTGACAGATTCTATTGTCCCAGGGAATCTTCGAAGTAGAACACCACCTGGTTTCACTTCTAAGCTCATGAGAATTAGTTATTATCCTAGCATTGTTTATTTTTTCTTAGTGTTGGTTAGCACAGAGAGATAATTATGGTTATCGAGGGTGGGGTTGATCACCTCCTTATAGTATCTTAGCTTCCTTTTACTCTCCAACTCCTTACATCCCACAACTTGTACTTAAAATTGGAGGTTATAGTATCTTGGACACTATCCTTGCTTCCCATGATGATCTCCTCCTTAATCCCCCAATGGTTGAGCCAAGACTAGGCATCCTTATGCCGTCTGCGCTTAAAGCGAAGGTGGGGATTTTGACTAAAGTTAGAAGCAATTTTTGGGAGCCTCTTGGATTCCATGTTGTAAAGCTTCTTGTTATGCATCATATATATAAACATAGTCTTGCTTTCAATGGGGGATAGGCCAACTTCGCTCAAGAGGATAGGATAGGGAGTATTTCCCTTGATCTTGAGGTTGTAGGTTATGAATTGCTTTTGAATCATCTCAATCTTTCTCCACGACTCTCTGGATATACTACAACCTCAAACTTAAAAGTCCAATATCCTATTAGAATATTGCATGCTCTTTTCCTCGAATACTCGAGGGCATCGTGTTAGAGGAATCATAAACCATAAAATATTTTTTCCAACTATTAAAGTTTTTTAGAAAAAAAAAAAGAAAAAGGAAACAAAAACATAGTTATGATTTTTTATTAGCATTAATAGTGATACAATGTATTTTATTAAAATATATGTTGGATTATATATTATTAAATTAATTGTAGGTTTTAAATATTTATAGTAAATAATTTATATATAATTTCTTTATAAATCGAAAAAAATTAACAATTACATTATGTTTGAAAATTTATTTTGTTATATTTAAATGGGAAAATCATTAAAATGTTTAAAATCATATCTATAATTTTTTTTATTTATTAATTAAATTTTATTTTATTAATTAAATAATTACAATACAATAACTAATTAATTATAATACAATATATAGGATTTAAGAACATACAATACATTAATCCATTGACCCAAATTAAATTAGAACCTTAAAAATCATATATCACAAAATTGTAGAAAGAAAAAACCATGTCTAAAACTATGAGAAAATGGACACTAAATATTACCAAAAAAAAATCTAAAGATTGTGCCACATCCCTTTTAATTCCATATTAAAATAAATGGAGTCTTTTTGTTTTGTATGACACAATAAAGTACCAAA
Organism: Pinus tabuliformis; assembly: GCA_031772625.1. Classification (NCBI taxonomy): domain Eukaryota; kingdom Viridiplantae; phylum Streptophyta; class Pinopsida; order Pinales; family Pinaceae; genus Pinus; species Pinus tabuliformis. The sequence continues at coordinate 148,084,779 of CM062811.1, read as the reverse complement.
AAAGAATCAAAAGTTGTGCTCCATCCCTTTTACTTCCACATTAGTGTGCAACATATGAGGCACTTTTACTTTCCATATCAATGTACAATTCATGAACCAAACATGAAAATAATATTACACATAATCAACATATTGTCTACTCTACAACAAGGAAAAATGATCAATTAGACAAATGATTTTATTCTCTCTCTTCTTAAATAAAATAGACAACATTGTCTTAGAATTAAACTAGATATCTCACCCCCTCCCCTCCACCACCCTATAAAATAGACAACATTATCTTAGAATTAAACTACATAATAGGTTGCCCTACTCACAGTGTGGTGAGTATGAGAGAGAACAACATAGTTAAATAATTTGAGGAGATGGCAAATTCGTTGGACCAAATTGATTAGTCTCCAACTTTTGATGATCTTTTCCACAGGGGCTCCTTGAATCAACTTCTATGCAATGTTAATGGAAAGTTGCAAGTCTCTGCCGATATGAATTTTCTTGTATCCCACAAATAAACCAATTTTTAGACCCCTTTCCAAGGCATAAAACTCAACTTCATTGTTACTAGCAATCCCAAAACCTGTAGCAAAAAACCTGTGAACTTGATATTTTCAATCTCTGATGATTCCTCCCAAGCCTGTGGGTCCCAGGTTCCCTTTGGAGGTACCATCAAAATTGATATTGACAAAGCCCCTAGAGGGGGGATGAAATTTTTGAAGGAGAGGATACCAAGAGTGGCGATGGCTTCCAAAATGCATGGGCTATCATATCTGAAGATAACTCTTATTTGAAAAGAATGCATACTTTTTGGGGTTGGTTTTTCCAGTCCTCTTGGCTCCAGACCTCTGCTAGAATGGTCTCTCTAATATTTAGTTTTGCCCTGGTCCATACCTGTTCCACTGATTGTTGCTCATTACTAAAAATGTCTCTATTAGACTCCTTCCATATATCCCACATTACAAAACCCACTTCCAAGACCCAAGCCCAATTAACCACCGGACATTAAAATAAAAAATATCTCTATAGTTCTAACATATTTGTGGTGTTGTTAAGTGACTTGTCCAAATAACCAAAAAACTCTAAAATTATTTTTCATATGTTAGTAAATAAATAAATATACAAATTTATTTTTTTATTTTTATATTCCAAATTAAAACATTAATATAGTTACACTAAAATTTGAATTATAATTATAAATAGATAATTAATTTAAATATTATTTAAATTATTTATTATAATTATTATTAAATAAATTTATAAACATATTTTGTATAAATAGGAAAAGAATGGTCGATAAACTTTTAAGAAAGAAATAAAAATAATAAGTATGAAAAAAATATTAAAGGACCAATATCCTATCGGAACATTGCATCCTCTTTTCCTCGAATACTCTCGAGGGCATCATGTTAAAGGAATCTTGAACCATAAAGTATATTTTTTCAGCTTTCAATTTTAAATTTTAAAAAAAAAAAAAAACATAGTTATGATTTTTTATTGGCATTAATAGTGATACAATGGATTTTTTATTATTAAATTTATTATATATTATTAAATTTACTTCAAAATGATAGGTTTTAAATATTTATAATAAATAAATCTAAAGCAATCAAGCGCAGATTTTTTTGGGATGAAAATCGCTCTACATATGATGCAATCAACCTAGGGTTTGACAACCAGCAAAATTCTGACAATTTTGAGGGCTCAACCTAGAGACGAACAACTTGTAAATTGATAGAGGCAATGCAAGCCCCAGACGGGGGGAGAGATCCCCTCCTACCAAAACATAATAGCCGGCGAATCAATCAGGAAAACTTGAAATCAGCCTAGTCCCCCTGAAGCTGTAAACCCTAATAATGGTCCTATCTTCGAAGCTCGATGGCAGGGAAGAAGTAGAGGGCAGTGTTTTCCATGTGTAATGGAGAAACCCCGATTTGTAATCCCACTGAACAAATTGGAGAAATACCACAGTTATATGAAGGATCATGCGATGATATGCAAATTCATCGAAGTCTGGCCAACAGAGAAAGACCTGATAAAGTGGATCCAGCAAATATGGCAACCAAAAGGCCATATAGAACTCAAATTGGGAGCCAGAGGATTTTTCATGGTAATATTCTCAAACCTACAGGATAAGGAAAGGGTCTTTGAAAATGGTCCATATTTTTACCATAATGCAACGATGTTCATGAGATATTGGGAGGAATGATATAACCCAGATAAGAAGCAATTTATGGCAGCCCCTATGTGGGTCCGACTCTCCAGCGTCCCAATGGATTTCTAGGATTCAGAAATACTATAAGGCATTGGTAATTCAATATGCAGATTTGTTAAAATAGCAAAATCCACACGCTAGGGATGATATACCTCATATGCCTGAATCTGTGTTTATATGAATAACTCGGAGCCCATCCCTGAATCGATAGAACTAGAATACCAAGAAGAAATATGGTAGCAAACCCTGAATTATGAGCACATTCCGTTTCGTTGCCGCCGGTGTCATGAGTATGGTCACCTGTACAAAACATGTCCGATGAATTAGGAGGGCCTGTCATATCTAAAGGAGGAGCAGAAGAACCCCCTTCAAGAGGCAAATGAGGGGTTCAAAGAGGTCATGCATAGGAAGAAGACCACGAGAGTGCAACATAACCCAGGAAATCATAGTCAAAATCAAAGGGAAAATAAGAATAGATACGAGGTGCTGCAAGAGGAAGGAGAAACCTCATACGATCCAGAAACAATGGAGAATCAAGACAAATAATAGGAGAACAGTCCTGCTAAATCGAAGACCACCCCAAAGAGAAAATCCCAAATCGATCTAACAAAAAAAGAAGAACAAGACCCATTAGATCTTACCGCAATGGAATTTGATGCAGCCAGGGACAAGTTGAGCACGGAGGAAGTAGTACTGAAAAGACTCTTGAATGAGTGGAGGCACCTCGATGAAAGATTCATTCCAGAGGATCATAAGAAACTATACAAAGAAACCTTCCAACGATATATGGCTAACCAAGGCCAGAGATAATGAGACATAGAGGAGAAGCTCGGCATGCAAAAAGAAACATCTCAGGAACAACACAGTCGAAGTAAAGGAGGGAAGAAAAGGGGGAGAAGAAATCTACAAGAGTCGATCCAAATAATGGGAGAGATGTTGGTAAACGCGAAAAGGGTAGTACCGCTTTCAATGGTATTCCAACAACTCAATAAATTTACCAAATGATAGTGATCTGATGGAATGTAAGGGGCCTTAACAACCGAGGTAAACAAAGGTACCTACAAGATCGATTGAAAAGGGAGAAGCCTCAAATAGTACTCCTACAGGAAACAAAGGTAGTAGGAGAGAAGATAGAGGAAATACTTAGGAAAATGAAACCAAGATACAAAGCAGTAGCATTAGATGCAAAAGGAAGTGCAGGTGGAATTGCAATATTGTGGAATCCTGCAAAGGTAATGGTAGATTACTGGATAAGAATGCCAAGAATTTTGACTGGAAGATTTCGCAACATAGGGACCAAAGAATGGATTATCATCTCGGCAGTATATGGGCCTCACACTCCTGGAGAGAAAGAAAGCTTTATCCAAAGCATTAGGAAACTAAGTCAAATGCATACAGAAAAACTATGGTTGATAGGAGGGGACTTCAACCTGATAACTTCACTAGTAGAAAAAAAAGGCGGGATAAGAATAGAATAACCATAAATGGATTAGTTTAGGGATATGCAAGAGCAGATGCAACTAGTAGACATTCCAACCATCAACAATACCCATAACTGGAACAACCGCAGAGGAGGAACCCGCCAAATAGCATCCAGGTTGGACCGGTTCTTGGCAATGGAAGATCTGATAAGTAGGGATGTATACTATGAAGGGTTAATCCTACTATGCATGGGATCAAACCACTGGCCAATTAGGCTGGAAGTAGACATGAAAGAAGGACAGAACAAAAGACCATTCTAGTTCGAATCATTCTGGCTACAGGACCCTGCCTTCATAGATAAAATTAAGGAATGGTGGATATTGAGCACATAACAGGTGAGGAATAAAATGCATACATTTTAGCTATGCTTGAAAGGGCTCAAGGGCAAGATAAAGAAATGGAACAAAGAGGAATTTGGAAACATCCAGTAAGATCAAGAACTGCTTCAGGCTAGGATGCAACAAGTCCAACAACAAATGATAACAAACGGCCGCACGGTATCCCTAGTGGAGGAAGAAGGCAAACTACTAACCAGGATCGAGGAAAGAAGAAAGAAAGAAGAGATCTTATGGAAACAAAAATCGAGAGTTCAATGGGTCCAGGAGGGAGAAAGAAACAGTAGATTCTTCCACAAAGCTATGATACAATATAGACAATACAATCAAATATTCTCATTGATAGATCTGGGAGGAAACCGGCTGGTGAAAAATGAAGAGATGGAAGAGTTGTTGGTGAAACACTTTCAAAATACCATGTCAAAACCTAATCCTGACAGGTTAGAAGCCATAAACATGATAACCAAGAATATCCCTCAGTTGGTAAGCAGGGACCAAAACTTAGCCCTTATGAGAGCTATCACCTTGGAAGAAGTGGAGGAGGTGGTCAAAGGCCTGGCAAAAAACAAAGCATTGAGACTGGATAACTTTACAACATAATTTTTCAGGCAAAGTGGTCCATTCTAGGAAAAGACATACTAGAAGTAGTAGAAGAATCCAGAAGAACAAAAAAGGTACATCCTACCCTTAAATCAACTTTCTTAGCCCTTATTCCTAAATTGGATCACTTTGAAGAGCCCCAGGGATTTAGACCTATAGCACTGTGCAATGTAATATATAAAATCCTCTCAAATATAATGGTAAATTGGCTCAAACCGATCCTCCTGACCTTAATCTCCCAGGAACAAACTAGCTTTGTCAAATTCCGCCAAATCTTGGATGGTATAGTCACTGCTAAAGAGGTTATCCATTCCCTTAAGAGTCTTAAGTCCAAAGGAATGATGATCAAGTTAGACCTATCGAAAGCCTATGACCGTTTAAGCTTGACCTATCTTCAGAGTATTCTGAAAGCCTTTGGCTTCGATCCCCGATGGATAAACTGGATCTCCTCTTTCATATTGACCCCAATGTTCTCCATACTCTTGAATGGAGCACCTTCAGAGGCTTTCAATGCAACAAGGGGGCTAAGACAAGGAGACCCTATCTCCCCCTTCCTGTTCATCCTAGCAGCTGAAGGTCTAGGTAGATATGTCAAAGCTAAAGTTCAAGAAGGACATTCAAAGGCCTGCGTATGTGGGGAAATGATCTTCCTTTAACTCATCAACAACTTTTTTTATGACATTATGATGTTCTTTCAAGCTAACCTTGGGGAAGCAAGGGCCCTCTTGGAGATCCTTCAAGATTTCATGAATGCCTCAGGAACTCAGATCAATAAAGATAAGTCAGATATATTTTTCTTCAACACAGTTGCTCAATCCCAAGCCTTCTTAGCAAGAATAATGGGCTTTCGAATAGGAACCCTACTCTCAAAATACATGGGTATTCATTTATTCCTTAACCCACTCAAAGTGGAAAATTGGAAGGCTCTCCTAGACAGGATTCAAGGTCACCTTCAAAACTGAACCTTTCGAGCCCTTAACATGGCTAGCAGAGTCACCCTTCTAAAGGCGATGTTGCAATCCATTCCTATCTAACAACTTTCAAGTCTAGCAGTGCCCAAAACTGTATGCAATGAAATGACAAATATATTTAAGAAATTCCTATGGCAAGGGCCTCAAACAACAAAGAAATGGGCTCTCCTTTCCTGGAACTGGCTAATGAAGCCCAAAAAAGCAGGGGGTCTAGGTCTTCGAGACCCTTACACTCTGAACCAAGTAATGGGGGCCAAGCTTTGGTGGAGATGGATACATGGGGGGAAATGACTTATGGAAAGAAATCTGGGGAAGAAAATATGGAATGCCAAGGACGATAGAAGGAAGACTGATAACTCAGGTAAATACAGAGTGATCATTTATATGGAACCTAGCAGTAGAAAATAGAGAATTGATAAGAAACCACAACTTATGGGAGATCAGGGAAGGAGATAAGTTCAGGTTCTAGAAAGATTCCTGGCAGTAGAGGGAAAAACTCTTCAACAGACAGGACCTAGCATAAATATTCCTAAACACAAACCGTCCATCAAAGCAGACGGTGAACAAATACTGGGAAGCAAAAGTAGGATCAATACGCAGAAGTGGAAAAGGAGACAACAGTAGTTGGAAGCACCAGATTCTCCATAATGGACAACCTCTAACAAAGAGGTTGACTCCAGAAGTATAATGATAACAGAAGGAATGGACATCATTAGATGGGGATACGGAATCAAAGGAATGTTTACAATACAAGAAGGCTACTACTTGAAAGTAAAACATCACTGGCAACAAGGGATCCCCATATGGGAACGAATATGGAAGGATCAAATATGGCCGCAAGTAGTTTTTTTCCTCTGGGTGGTCCTCCATGGCCGATATCTCACATGGGACCAACTTCAGAAAAGAGGGATGCAGGGACCTTCGGTGTATTGCATATGTGAAGGACAAATGGAAATGATGGAATACCTATTGAACGTTTACACCTATAGCAACGTCCTATGGTAGAATCATAAAATCCTCTTTGGGCATTCAGATAAAGATTTCTCAAGCACAAAAACAACAATGGAAAATTGGAGGAAGAAAATATACTAGAGCCTCATCCTCAACTGAGCCTAGAAAGCCTCCTTAGGATTCCTCCTGTGGGTGGTGTGGAAAGAAACAAATCGAAGGGTTTTCAAAGATGAAAAAAAGACAACCATGAAAGTGTGGAAGGTTATAAAACAAAATATTAGTGAAACTATTCTGGCAAAGAAATGGTACCCACAGGACTGGGAAGTAATGCCCCAAGAGAGCAGAATAATGGAAATTTTCAATCTGCACCTACAAATGTTGATTCCCAACTCTTGGAAGTTGAAACATACTCCCCCGCAATCCATATCATACTTCGCTTACCCTCCTGAGGAATTCATAAAGCTAAACTTTGACAGAGCTGCCAAAGGAAATATGGGAGAAGCAGGATTCAGAGACCATCGGGGCCAAACTATTTGACAGTTTGCAATGGACTGTGGAATTGCGAGCAATAATGAGGAAGAATTCAATGCACTCAAACAAGGATTGGAAATTGCTAGAAGAGAAAGATTCCAGAAGCTTGTGGTGGAAGGGGACCCCACATTAGTCATAGACACAATGAAAAAACTACAACAGGGAACCTAATGGGAAAAAATAAGCAAGATCTGGAGAACGGCTAGATTAGTCCAGGAAATAGGAATCCTTGTAAAAGGGATAGCATACCTTATCTCGACACATGTCCTCCGTTCGGGGACTGCGACGACTAATTTCCTAGAAAATTGGGGAGGTGGCAATCCTAGAAAACACTTGGACATCCCTGGGAATGCGATAAATTAGTTAGAAGGAATGAGCATTCTGAAGGAGATCCAGGGAAAAGACAGGGAAGGAAGACAAGACCCCCGATCGGGGTGTGAAGGGAGATCAGATCCAGACGAGAATCATTCACATGGTTGAAGGACGAAATATTAGAGTACGTGGGCAGCCCATCCAAGGACCCCACATGAATGCGGTAGAAGGGCCCGAGAGAATGAGACAAGTGGAGGAAACCTCAGGAAAGCAAATGAGTAGGTGGGGGAACTTTCAAGACATAAAGGTGGCAAGGGAGATTAGTGTATGCATGCAAGGTGGGAGAACGAAACAAGATCCAGGTGACAAGGTTGGATGCCGAGAAGAGAACCATGCTTGCAAGAGAAGGGGTTGTTGTCGACACTTGGATTTCGTCTTCATCGCCCTGGAAAGAGACTGATATGTAACTCGAGCCTACCTAAGTCTAGATTTGGAATTAATGTTGCAAAATTAGAGGCGAGTTTGGCATTGAATTAGGGTGATGTCAAAATTTTACGGAAAATGTTGGTCCATTCTTATGTTGTTGATGTCTAGTTTCTTATTTGATGAAAGAAATGAAAGACTTCTAGAATCTTGACTCAGTTTTCTGTTGTTAATGTCTGGACATGTATTGGCTGCATTTTATGGAAGGTTGGGGGGGAGAGGAGATCTATGGAGGGTTAGGAGGGACTCTCGGATCTTGGGGAGTGAAATTGGCAATTGCCACAGTGAATATCAAAAGCCCAGGATTGAGAAGAGGTTATGGCTATCGTGACACCCTGCGGGGGTATGGTAGTATCCAGAACCGGTGGGGGGTGCAAGGGGGGTATGGGGAATGGAAGATAGGCTCAGCCTGGCTAGTCTAGGTTATGGGGGGCATGCAAACCCCAAGGGGTAGGAAAGGGATAATGTGGAATATAAATTGTGGGAATATAGACCAACAGAGCTCAGTCTGGAAACCAAGTAATCCTAAGAGGCAACAGGGTATCAGAAGGGTGGATAGGGATTGGAACCCCAATGCGACTGGAAACGACTTCCAAGGCACACATTCCCTAGAGGAAATGGGGATATGAGTGGGTAGAGGGCCGAAAGTTTGACCGGAGGGGAATTCTAGGTAGGAAACTAAACTCTATTTTAGTTATCCTGAGTAAAGATGGATTTAACAGGGGCAGGAGAAACCTCTTAAAGGAAAGATGGAGGTGTCGGGGCATCTCAATCCTAGAGGGTCTACATTAGCTACTGAAATGGAGCCAAAACCTTGCAATTCTTACTTTGGACACCCAAAACCTGGTTTGCCAACATCCTAGAGTGGAGTTGGACCACAGCTTGGAACACAGTTTTCTGACCTCAAGGGGGGGATGGAGAGTAGGAGGGAAGTGATTCCCTTTCTGTTGCGCACATCAAGGACCAATAAAATATAGGAAGGGAAGGGGGGAAATCGGGTTGTCGAAAGAAAATTCGAAGTTGTTACTCTATAAAGATGAACTACAGAGAAAGGTTGCATATCATGAATGAAATTTGGATTGATTATAATGTTTTCACTTATGTTAACATTACAGGTTTAATTAACTCCTCCACTATTCCGAATCTGGAGCTTCGACAACAGGAGCAGGTAAAAATGAGTGAGGGGTGGGGGCTGAAGGAATTGCAGAAGGAAAATATGGTGAAGGCAGAAGCAAGGTAGGGAAGAAAAGGAGGTCGGCGGGCTGGCAAACAGGCAAAAAAGAAAATGAAGGCTCAAGTGGCTTCGGCGAGCAAAACCCAAAGAAAAAGAGGAAGGAAAATGGGTGAGGAAAGCATGTAGAACTTATTGCATGCATACCATGCAGGAACTCCAACACAGGTAAAACATGTAATAGCAAATTGGGAGATAGAGTTAAATTCCAATGCAGTAAATGAGGAGTTGCCAATGGAGGACTGGGAGCCACTGCTCATTGATCCAAGGCATACATGAGGCCGTCAAACACTGTTTACATAGACCATCCAGCAATACTGGATCATGAAGAACCTATTGGCCAGAGCAATGATAACAAACAGGCATAGAGAAGAACCAGTGTAAGCTCTTTAGGAGTAGCCAAGTCTAAAGGACATCTAAAAGGAGATACAGGTGATGCAGGTACAACAATATCATAAGAACCTCCGTTTTGGGTGAATGGAAAAACAAATCCAATCCTTGCTGCAGAACGAAGTGCTCAGGTCGAGTGCCAAGGACCCGACTCCTATTGAGTTATCTGATGACTGATGCAGAGTAGTAGAAAGTAAATTTTGTTTTTATGATAGATAGAATTTACTTTACAAGTCAAAGGATTAAGCATATAGCAGATATAGTAGCAAACTTAGCATGGATGATTATGATTAAATTGTTTAAATTTTGGATGGCTTATGATGTTGATCAATGGCCAACAGACCTAATTTCCCTTGGGCAGGTTGAGGCCACCAGACATATTTTTGTTACCTGCCTATAGATAATTAATAGAAAAAGGAAGTACTACTAAGCTTACACAAAAAACAAAAAAATTATTTATAATAAATAATGTATATATAAAAAAATTATAAATTAAAAAAAAATAGCAATCACATTATGATTGGAAATTTATTTTGGAAAAGTTTAAGTTGGAAAATCATCAAAATGTTTAAATCACATTTTTAAATTTTATTATTTATTAACTAACTTTTATTTATATTAACTAGTTAATTATAATAATATATAGGATTTAAGGAAATACAACAAATTAATTTATTGACTTGAATTAGGTTAGAATTTTAATTTCTTATGAGAATTGAAAAATCATGTATCACAAAATTGTCTTAAAAAATCATGTTGAAAGCTATAGAAAATGGACACTAAAAATCACCTAACAAAAATCAAAGGATTTACCCCATTCCTTATAATTCCATATTGCAATAAATGGAGTCCTTTTTCTTTTTATGACATAATAAAGTACCAAAAAAAAGATTCAAAATCTCTACTCCATCCCCCTTACTTCCACATTAATGTACAACATATGAGGCACTTTTACTTTCCATATTAATGTACAATTAACAGACCATCCATGAAAAGAATATACACATAACCAACATATTGTCTACTCTACAACAAGGAAAAAAGCACAATATGCCCCATTCCTTTTAATTCCATATTACAATAAATTGAGTCTTTTTGCTTTTTTATGACGCAATAAAGTACCAAAAAAAAGATTCAAAATCTTTGCTCCACCCCCCTTACTTCCACATTAGTGTACAACATATGAGACACTTTTACTTTCCATATTAATATACAATTAACCAACCATCCATGAAGATAATATTACACATAACCAACATATTGTCTACTCTACAACAAGGAAAAAAGAATAGTGAGAGAAAAGATTACACCTCCCCCCTCCCCCTTAAAATAAACAACATTGTCTTAGAATCAAAATGTTTAAAATCACATCTCTAAATTTCATCATTTATTAACTAGCTTTTATTTTTATTAATTAGCTAATTATAATATACAAACTAATTAATTATAATACAATATATAGGATTTAAGGACATACAACACATTAATATTTTGACTTAAATTAGGTCGGAACCTTAAATTCTTACAAGAATTGGAAAACCATGTATCACAAAATTGTCTTAAAAAACCATGTTGAAAGCTATCAGAAAAATGGACACTAAAAATCACCCAATTTTTTTTCTAAGGATTGTACCCCATCCATTTTAATTCCATATTACTATAAATGGAGTCATTATTTTTATGACGCAATAAAATACCAAAAAAATATTCAAAAGCTTTGCTCCATCCCCCTTACTTCCACATTAATGTACAACATATAAGGCACTTTTACTTTCCATATTAATGTACAATTAAAGAACCAATCATGAAAATAATATTACACATAACCAACATATTGTCTACTCTTAAAAAAGGAAAAAAGAAGTGAGACAAAAGATTACCTCTCCCCACTCACCCCTTAAAATAAACAACATTGTCTTATAATCAAAGTTTTAAAAATCACATCTCTAAATTTTATGATTTATTAACCAACTTTTATTTTTATTAACTAGCTAATTATAATATACTACTAATTAATTATAATACAATATATAGGATTTAAGGACATACACATTAATATATTGACACGAATTAGGTTAGAACCTTAATTTCTTATAAGAATTGAAAAATTGGGTATCACAACATTGTCTAAGAAAAACCATGCTAAAAGCTATCAGAAAAGGGACACCAAAAATAAAAATATAAGGATTGTGCCCCATCCCTTTTAATTCCATATTACAATAAATGGAGTCCTTTTGCCTTTTATGACACAATAAAGTACAAAAAAAAAAAGATTCAAAAGCTTTGCTCCATCCCCCTTACTTCCACATTAATGTACAACATATGAGGCACTTTTGCTTTCCATATTAATGTACAATTCAAGCACCAATCATGAAAATAATATTACACATAACCAACATATTTTCTACTCTACAACAAGGAAAAAAGAACAATGAGAAAAAATATTACCCCTCCCCCTCTAGCACCCCCACCGCTCGCCCCTCTATAAAATAGACAATATTGTCTTAGAATTAAAATAGATATCCCCTCCGCCACCACTCCACCCCTATACCTCCTATAAAATAAACAACATTGTCCTAGAATTAAACTAGATATCACCTCCCCCACCCCTCAAAAAAAAAAAAACAAAAAAAAAATGTATAATTTAGTTGAATATAAAACTGTACATTACATATGCATCAAAATATACACATTCATTATGAAGGGCCTACACACATTTAGTGGTGTATATCATCCCTTTTCTTTGGAGCAATCTATAACTACTACCTATATGAGGTTCATATTCAAACCCTACTCATTTGCACTATAATTTCTACTAAGTCTAGTACCAACAATCCGCAAATGATGATTGATGATTTAGTTATGCTAGTGCCAACAATCTACAAGCTAATGTTTTGAAGGAAACTTATGACTTAGCAAAGGCAAAGAGGGCCAAAAACACCCCTGTGAGAGGGATCTCACTCATAGGAACATCCACCATTTTTTATTTTTTATTTTAACTATAATGGTTATATTAATTATTTAAAACCGGTTGGGCCGAAACCAAAACAACCATCATTACAATATTCAGAATTCCTTTTAGTTGTATCTCTCCTTTTCCTTACATGGGTGTAGATTTACTCTAGCTTACAAGATCGAGTTCCATGTAGGTTCCTCATCATTCTTGCTTAAGGCTCCTTGTGGCAGGGGGCATGCTAGGTTTACTTTTGCGTCTACTTCCTTATTTGAGCCATGTATAATATGGAAAAGGAGATAGGGAGAGAAGTCTTGGAACATGTATCTCATCGTTTGAAGTGTCTTGTTGAGCATCACATTGCTGAAGTGGTCCTCCGAATTTAATATCTTTATCAAAATTTTGAGTCCCCAAATACTTGTATTTCCTTAATGCCTTTTTCACGTGCTATCTGCTAGGATTTTAGCAGCCCAAGGATTTCTACCTAGTTGTTGGTTCTTTGTCCAAGTCCCCAGCTGAAGCTATCTTCACGAATACCCTCTGGGGAGTAGATCACTACGCCTGCTCTTGTTGTCCCTGGATTGCCTTTGGAGGCACCCTAAAAAAAGATTGTTGTTTTACCTTGTTTCCTCCACCAAGCTTGAAAATCTGAGTCTGTGTCTCGTAGTCTCCATACAAGAGTTTTACTGGGGCAAGTGGTGTTCTTTATCCTGTCTCGAAATATATAAGTTCCCATCCATTTTTTGTTTTCTTTCGGGAGAAGCATGTTATTGTTTTTAAGGGGATGATTGGCCACAGTCTCGAGGAGTAAAGCTTTTGATTTTGCTGCCACCTTCAAAGGGGAGTTTGGAATGTTGTTGAAGATCTGGTCGTTTCTGGTGAGCCATATTTTCTAGCAGACGTATTTAGGTATTGATTTCCAGATTCTGTTCCATGTTGTATTTCTTTGTGTCATGTGAGGATAACGCATTCTCCAGGTGCTAAAAACCGTAGCTACTTTGACTTGCAATGGGGTAGAGACATTGAGGCCTTGAAGGATGCAGTCCCAGACTTCTTGAGCAAAAGAGAAATCCACAAACACATGCTCCATGGTTTCCTGGGCTTTGCAGCAGAGAGAACACCAATGTGGCCCGTGAATACCTCTTTTACTCAAATTGTCCCCAGTTAGCACTTTCCCATGCATTAATACCCAAGTGAAGAAATTTATTTTGGGGAGACTGAGAGGATCCCAGACTTGTTTCCACACAGATGCAGTATGGCTCGAAGCTTGTTGTGGTTGAAGAGAGGAAAATACATGCTTGCGTTGTAGATTCTAGTCTTTCCCCATCCCCATTTGTCTGACAAACATATGTGAACCGATGCCAGTCCCGTTAACACTTCTTCCGGGAGGGTCTTTTGACTGCGCATTTGATTTGGAACTTGTGGGATTTCCCAATTTTGCCATTTTTCAGAGTCGTCCCATGTCGAGATATCTGCCAGGGTGAGGAATCCTTGCTGCATGAGCCAGTTCCTGATTTCTTTGATTGCTTCATTTTTGCTCAAAGGCGACTGTCCCATTATGTTGTCTTGCCACAACATCGTGTTTTCTCCATTGCCAGGAATGCGATACAAGTTCTTTTGGAAGAATTTTGTCCCACGGTGGCAGAGATGCCATATCGACGTCCCTTTGATGTTGTTATCTATCTGAATGCTCCTTAGTGTTGAGCCTTTTAGATATTTTTTCTTTATGACACTCACTGATAGGGTGTTTGTTGTTTGAGAAGAGGGTCCAAAGTATTTTACCTCCAAGAGCTAGATTGGCAAGGCCTGGGTCTCTTATTTGCAGGCCTCCTTAAGAGATGGGGTGTTTAACTATATCCCAATTCACTAGGTGGAATTTTCTTTGGTTTCCTCTTCCTCCCCTCCACACAAAATCCCTGATAAGTCTAGAGATCTGTTTCGTGATCTTCTTTGGAGCCAGAAGAAAGGAAGCCTAATAAATAGGTAGGGAGGACAAAACAGATTTTATAAGGATGAGTTTGCCAGCATTGGTGAGCCATTGACCTCCCCAAGTTGTAATCTTGGACTTAATATTGCTTATTACCTCTTTCCACAACGATAATTTGTTAGGTCCCAGGGTTATTGGTAAATCGAGATATTTTATTTTATCCCAAGAAGAAAATCGTAAAAATCCTAAGGAGAGGGCTATTCTTTGAATTGCTTGTTGATCCACATTCCACCTGTATATTGAACTTTTCCTTTTATTTATAAGAGCTCCTGAGACGCTGCAGAATTTTTGAAGAATTCCACTGTAAACTTTGGCTACCTTGATGAAGGCTTCGCCCAAAAGAAGAGTATCATTTGCAAATAGTACATGATTGAGAGGCTCCAGCCCTTTTGTCAACCTGACTCCTGGACCTGTCCCTGCATGCTTTTTAACTATCAGTGTTCTACTTAATGAATCTTCCATCATAATGAACAAGAAAGGCGAGAGGGGACAACCTTGCCTTATTCCCCTGGAGGCTTAAAAATACTTTGTTGGCCTGCCATTGACTAAAGGAGCTATCCATGGCTTTTCAGTACAAGCTTTAATCAAATTGAAAAAGTTAGAGCTGAAACCAAAGGAAAGAAGGACTTTGTACAGGAAAGAAAGATTTACCCAGTCGAATGCGTTTGCCATGTCTAGCTTTATGAGCATACCTTGCTCCTGCTGAAGATAACTAGAATGTATGACTTCTTGCCCCTGTATTAAATTGTCCAATATATGTCTCCCTTTGACAAAAGCCGCCTTGGGTGGGAGAAATGAGTTTCCCAAGCAGTGTCTTGATTATGTTTCCCAATGTTTTTGTCAAGATTTTGTATGATGCATCGCAGAGTGAGATTGGCCTAAACCTGTCAAAAGTGCCCGGATTCACTTCTTTTGGTATTAATGCAAGAAAGGTAGAATTAGTACTGCCTCCCACTTTAGCTTTTTGATGAAAAGCTTTAATCATCCTCAGTAAATCAGTTTTTATTATTTCCCAGCAGATTCTATAAAAATGAATTGAGAAGCCGTCAGGTCCTGGTGCCTTGTCTGGCTCCATGGACCAAATTACTTTACAGATTTCTTCCTCTGAGAAAGGTTTTGTAAGACTAGTGTTGTCCTCCTTGCTTACCAAAGAAGGAATGTGAGAGAGAAATTCAGAGATGACTTCTTCACTACCATTCCCATCCTCTTTATAAAGATTCTGGAAATGATCTTCTACTACCTTTTTTAGTTGTTCTTGACCTTTGAGCACAGTCATGATTTCAAAGATATGATTTTGGGATAGTCGGGCTCTATGTTACCTATGGAAGAATGAGGTGTTTCGGTCTCCAGCTTTAAGCCACAGGCTACGAGACTTAAGCCTCCAAGTCTCTTCTTCTTGGCGGAAAGCATGGAAAGATTTGATTTGGGTAGCTTGTTCTTTTTCTAAATTTGAAGCAGAGATCTCCTTATTTTCCATATCCATTTGC
Source organism: Pinus tabuliformis (assembly GCA_031772625.1). Lineage (NCBI taxonomy): Eukaryota > Viridiplantae > Streptophyta > Pinopsida > Pinales > Pinaceae > Pinus > Pinus tabuliformis. The sequence goes on along the minus strand of CM062811.1, from coordinate 148,068,860 downwards.
AAATCTGTTAAAAACTGAACTGCCTCCTTTCTGTTGCTGGTGGGATAATTTGAGGGTTCTTTAATCCATTTTTTCTAAGCTGTCTTGGTTATTTTTATTTTCTGCTCCCACACGAAGCTGGGAGATCCTGTCACAAGTGTGGACCATGCCCCTAGAACAATTTCCATGAACCCTTCTTTTCTTGACCAAAGCGGGTTGAATCTAAAAGGGATAGGGCCCAAATTTTCTTCCTCTTCCAGCTATAAGAGGATAAGTTTGTGGTCTGAGGCCAGCTTTGGGAGAATTTTCAAGGAGATTAGTCTTTTTCCTAGCAACAAAGAGCTCTACGCTAGGAAACGATCTAGACGGGCAGAGATGTGTTCTGCCCCAGTTATATTGTTTGTCCAGATATAAAGAACTTTCTTCGGTTTGAAGTCAAGAAGATCCCAATGAAGTATTAGCTCCTCTACTAATGGAAGCATTTGGTCCCTGCCACTATTACCACCTCTCTTTTCTTTTGGATCAAAGACGAGGTTGAGATCTCCAACGACTATTATATTCTGAGGGGAGTAAATGTCTAAGAAATCAGACAAGGTCTGTCAGCGTTCTTTCTTTTATGTAAGGAGGACTAGGACATAAAGGTTGAAAAGAGAGATGGAGAGCTTACTAGATAGATGCTGAAGTTCAGTGTATATCCAATGTTGGGTCTCAAAGGAACTTTCTAATTGAAACTTGTCCTCCGACCACAGTGTTGCTAGGCCACTAGAGGAACCTCTTGAACTAATGGCCTTTCCTGCATTTTTCCCTCATTTTAATTTGTTGATCTCAAGAAGGGTTTCCCCTTCAATCTTAGTCTCTTGGAGCATGAGGATATCGGGAGTTTCTATTTTCATAAGGTCTTTAACAGCGTCAGCTTTCGCAGGATTCGCCAAGCCTCTGCAATTCTAAGAGATTAGTCTCATTACTTAATGGGGAGTGGAGTGAGTTGATCCCCCCTTAGGGGGCCTTACTTTGGTGTTTCTCCCGATAGACATTTCAATGGTGGATTCACTTCCTTGCATTTTTTTCCTCTCCTCCTTTTCGTCCCTGGCTTCCTTGTGAGATTTCCTCCCAACTCTTTTGGAGGGTCTCTCGAATGTCTCATCTTTTGATGACCCAGAGGTTTCCGGAGGTTTTGTCCTTGTCATTTCTGCATAGGTAGGTGAGGAGGAGGTTCTTGTTGGGGAGTTAGGTTGGGTTACTTCTATGTTCTTCTTTTCTGCTTCGAGTGAAGGAACTTGGTGTTCAATCTCCTCTATCTCTGATTCTGGAATTTCGTTTGGTGTGTTGGGAGTTTCGAATGGGTTTATTAAGGTTGTTGTCCTTGGTTGTTCTCCTCTTCCTTCCGCTTGTACCATTTTTGTTAAGGGAGCTCCAGATTCCGTCGGTGCCTCTTTCCCTTTGTTCCTGTTATTCACCTTGGCCTGGACTGCTTTCTGCACCTGGGTCCATTTTTCTCCTCTCAACTTCTCTAGATCTTCCTCCTCCTTTTCTTTTTGCAGTGTCTTGTGAAATGCTCGTATTCATGGCAATGTCTACATTTGAATGGTAGTTGCTCGTAGTCCAACTCTTGGATATAAGACCAGTGTGCTATTATTAACTTTACAGCTTCAGGTAACCCTATTTCCAAATCGACTTGGACACATATTCTTGCACGAGTACTGGTCCCTTCTCTCTACTCGATCTATGTATTTTCTCAGGGTGTTACCAATCATTTTTAGTGACTTCGGGTTCCAACAGTGCAGTGGTAGATGAGGGAGGCGCACCCACACTAGAACTGCTGTTGGCGCATCTTGTGTCAGATCGAAATCTAGTGACCATGAGTTTAAATACAGACCCCGAGGTCCCATGAAATATGGTCTATTCCTAAAAATGAGATTTTTTTCTTCTACCGAATAAAAAACAAAGACAAAATAGCCCTTACCAACCAGAAAACTACTAATGCCTTCCTTTGCTAATGGTCGCCAGTGCCTCTGTACCCAAGCCTCGACAGCCTTGGGGGAAGGCGATAGCCTTGTAAATTATTCGATGTGCCCTCTTTCAACTAAGTCCAAAGTGGATCTGCAAGAATCTTCAACGGGCAGGGCGACTGTGGGGATGCTGTCAAGTTTCTTTACGAACTTGCGCTGAGTTTCCCTTGCTGGGCATTTACCACTGTCGCCGATCAACTTCCTGAAAGCAAGGATCTCTGGCGAAGGAGGTGAAGGAGGAGGGGTTTCAGGACCCTCTCCCGGGGCCATGGCAATGATGGCAAATATTTCACACTAGGGGTATGCGCGCACAGATTATTAAATGCACTCGCCTCGACCACATGGGTATCCAGGGACATCTGCCATTTTAACCTTATCAGAATGGGCTAAAATATTTTCTTGAAATATATGTTTACCCTTTCTTAAAAAACTAGAAGAGAATAGACAAGTCTAAACATTCTTCTTTTAGGATCTTTTTAGACAATCATCACTAAAATCTAGTTATAAAGTTAATGAAAGTGTTGCATTTTCAAATTCACAAAACTGCTAAAAACTCATGTTATCTTTCAAATATGAAATCTCAATAACTAGCACAACTATATAAATTAAATGGTTGTGATAATCCATGATAAACATCAAAACACTTCCTTCTTAACACATCTCACATTAACAAAAATTTTAAAAATTCAAAAAAATTGACTTAAATTATTATTATTATTATATATACATTAAATATAATACATATAAAAAAACATGTAACAAGATTCTCTACTCTCAAGATTTAACTCCACTTTACCATGAAGATTTTTAAATTGTGAATAGGCTTTGTGACAATAACATGGGTCAATATCATGATTTATCAATGCCACATTACTACAGGGCAAAAAGCCATAATTCATTATATATGACAATTATTCATATTAGTTTTTTTTAATTAATCAATTTAATTGAAAAGAATAGAAAAAAATAACTACTTTTAAGATAAATTTAAATCTTTCATGTGTATACTACTAAAAATAGTATAGAATGATTCATGGAAATCAAATCTCTGCCATTCATTAATAATTATTGATAAGTAAAATAAAATTCTAGAAAATGTATTCTAAAATAAACACACCTATACACATAATTAATATTTACAATATTACCAATTTATATTTTAAATTTTAAACAAAGCTCATCAAAAACATATAAAAAAATCTAAAAAACAAAATATTTAAATTATTGCAAAATGAAAATGGATTGTATTTCATCTTTCCAATATGTATAAACAAAATAAATTAATATAATTTTTGTGTTAAGTTTTTTACATTTTACCCACTTATTTTTTAATAGAAATATTGGAAAATTTAATTTTCTATATTTTTACTAACTTTTTTTTTAATAGTGCTTTTTAAAAGAAATATTGGAATATTTAATTTTAAAAGTCTATTGGGATTTTTTAAATTTTTTAAATTTAAAGTTATAATTTGGTCATACAAATTTGTGATTTTATATTAATTAAAATGTGTTTTTAAATTTATAAAATTCTTGGAGCATTTAAATTTTGCAAATTATACAATTTAATGTAAAAAAATCTTTTTTGGATTTGGAGTAAAAGTTCTCTGAAAACATGCCAAAAAAAACTAAAATAGCTATTATTTTCGGGATCAAAATGTTTATTAGCTAGCTAGACTGCACTACTACAATTTTGATTTTTGTATTTTTTTTTGTTTATCAAAATCTGATTATACAATTTCTGGTAAGTGACATGGACCATTTAGATTCTGCAAATTACACAAGCTCAAACTTACAATTTCAACAAATCTCTAATTTCTAACAAAATCTATCAAATTTCTATAAATTTAATTTCAACAAATAAATTATAATATATACTAAAAACAAAAAGTAAAGTATAACATTGTATTCCATATAAAAGAGCGAAGTATAACATTGCATTCCATATAAAATTTGGGCCATGTCTAACTAGGGGATGATTTAATTCATTTTTTTTTTCAAGAATTCCAACCATGAGAACGTTTGAATTGTTTGATATGTGTATATTACTAAAAATATTATAGAATGTTTCATGAAAATCAAATCTCTGCCATTTATTAATAATTATTGATAAGTAAATTAAAATTCTTGAAAATTTATTCTAAATTAAACACACCTATAAACATAATTAATATTTACAATACTACCATTTATTTTAAATTTTAAGCAAAATTCATCAAAAACATTTAAAATAAAATCTAAAAAAACAAAATATTTAAATTTTTGCAAAATGAAAGATGAATTGTATTTCATCTGTCCCATATGTATAAACAAAATAAATTAATAATTTTTATGTTAAACTTTTTACATTTTTACTCACTTATATTTTAATAGAAATATTGGAACATTTAATTTTCTACATTTTTACTAACTTTTTGTTTTAAATGGTGCTTTTTAAAATAAATATTAGAATATTTAATTTTAAGTAGTGCTTTTTAAAAGAAATATTAAAATATTTAATTTAAATTTATTGGGATTTTTTTTTATTTTTTTTTAAATTTAAAGTTCATAATTTGGTCATACAAAATTGTGATTTTGTACTAATTAAAATGTGTTTTTGAATTTATAAATCCATACTATTTTTAAAAATTCTTATAGAGCATTTAAATTTTGCAAAGATTTGGAGTAAAAGTGATCTAAAAACATGCCCGAAAAGGAATCAAAACAGCTATTATTTTTGGAATCAAAATGTCTATTAGCTAGCTAGACTGCACTATTACAATGTTGATTTTTGCTTTTTTCATCAAAATATGATAATACAATTTTCAATAAATAACATAGAGCATTTAGGTTCTGCAAATTACACAAGTTCAAACTTACAATTTCAACAAATCTCTAATTTCTAACAAAATCTAACAAATTTCTATAAAATTTCAAACAAATCAATTATAATACATACTAAAAAAAAGTAGCAAAGTATAACAGTGCATTCCATATAAAATTTGGGCATTGTCTAACTAGGCGATGATTTACCTTCAACCAAGAATTCTATTGGTTTTTTTAAATTCCAACCAAAATTTTGAAGACTTTAACCAGGATTTCTAAAACTTCCTTTCAGGCCCAAAATTTCAGACAAAAATGTCCAAATTTACCAGATTTTCACAAAACTGTGTCCTTGAAGTACTCTTAAAATTTGTAAGAAACAATCCACCAAAAGTGGACTATGACACTGAAATATTAGATTTATACAAAACTTGTACAAAAGTATTGACGGAAAGTGGAACAAGACGCCAGAATATGGAGCGTTTGAGAGCATTGTAAGAAACCATCCACCAAAAGTGGACTAGGACACTGGAATATTAGGTTTATACCAAATTTGTACTAAAGTATTGACGGAAAGTGGAACAAGACGCCAGAATAGGGAGCGGTTGAGACCATGGCAGTTCATTTATTAAATATTTTGGGGTAATTTTTAAAATTGGAATTGTTTAAAATTTAATCAAATTTATTGAAATTATAAATCTGAGTTGTACATTTTTTATAATTAAGTGGCCTGAATTATAATGAATTTTTTATTTTTTTTCCAGGGAAGTACATCTCCTGAAGAAGCAACATATTACATATATACGCCGAAGCCAGCAGATACAACAGCAAAAACTGCGGAGTGAATCCATCACATCAATCACAATATACCGTACATTCTCAATGAAAACACTATAGGCTGCTGCGCAGTGCCACATTCAAGGACTCCATCACTGGTGAGGTGCAAGAAAACCCGTGCACTCAAATTTATCTATGTAATCAAAAACATATTTAAAATATCAAAGAAATATCAATTTAATCTCTAATTTTAAATCCCTGTGATCTATATGGTATTTCCAAATTAATTACAATTTTTGACCGACTTTTTAAACCCCCTACCATGATTCATCTTTAAAAAAAAAATACAATAATTAATTTGAAACCAAAATATATTTACAATCTAAAAAATAACGATTTAAGAAAATTATTTTACTAAACTGCAATCTAAAACTCCAAAACATGAAAACCCATTTTCAGATTAACTTAGGCCAAAAGACGCTGTCCGTAAAAGTCGAAACCAACCATATCCAATCAAGAGTGGCGAAAATGAGATGGCAAGCACGTGCGTAATACAGCCATCTCACGTGTCACGAGAGATGAGAAACCGTATTGCTGATTTCTGGCAATCTGACACGACGCCTGCCATTGCAAGTGCGCCATCCATTCCCCCTCCCCGTGACGAGAATTAATATCTAAAACGTGTGCGAGGATACCATGGGACACTATCCCACCCACAGCCTGTAAAGCAGAAATTCCAATAATTCACATACGCACAATTCATGCTGCTCTGCGCTTTCTCTGGCATGTTACCGTGAAACAATTTTCACGTCATCGTAAGGCAAAGGATAGACGTTTTTGCTCTTTTCCAATAATTATTTCACTTAATTTTCGCTGAAATCCGGTAAGGAATTTTTGGAATTTAAAATTTTATATTGTAATGTACAGCAATGGGGTGTGCTCTCCAAAAAATTTCAAGCACCTGAATTTATTTTAAATAATTTAAGTTCACAATTTGACCAAAAATTATAATATCAAATTAAAAAAAAAATTCACTAGTGAGGAATTTTCGGAATTCGGAATTTAGAATTTTATTATTGTAATATACATAAAAAATAAACCTTTGAATTTATTTATACATTAAATGTATTTTAAATAATTTAAAATCTTAATAAATATGACCTTTATAAGTTTGTTGGTTGGATTAATCATATGGTAGAGATTTAGATCACAAAAATCTAAGATCCAACCCCAAAAATTTTAAATACCAATTAATAAAAAAAAATCAACAATAATTTTAACTCAAATCAGACCAAAAATTTCCCGAATTTAAAATTTTAATGTTGTGATTATACAGCATACCAGTGTCCCCAAAAAAAATTCAAGCCACTGAAATAATTTATATACTCCAAAAATGTATTTTAAACAGCCTGATCTTACCAAAAATTGTAACACCAAATTAAAAAAAGACAATCAAAACGTATAATCATTAGACTAATTCTCGATTTAACGTGTCAATGAAAACAAAATAAAAAAATCACCCATTAATCACCGCACAGGAACAAGAATCAAACTCCACAGTAAACACTGTACATGATAACAATATGCATGTAACACATCATCAAGTAGATTCCATCACATGTCAGAAAAGATCAAAAATATATATAACATCAGCATCACCTTCTGCAACAAAAACAAGGAAGAATAACAGTATCATCCCATCGTACACAATTGGGATGGATGTCTGATCCTTGCACTTCAAATTTTCCCTACATTTTTACACAGACAGATTTATGGATACTAAAATTTACCTTTTCAAGGATGGTCGCTCCAGTTACAGAGTAAATATTGTTTAGTCAGTTAGCAGTATGAGTATCGTTTTCATGGTCAGGGTTCAAATCTTGGCGACGCCTTGACAAAGGGGCAGCCAAGCGTCAATTCAAGGTCGTCATCTCGAACTAAATCGTGAATCTTTTCGCCCTTCCATGCGCTTAAACCACTCATTACGGTCATCTGTTGTGCAAGATTATTCTCAGAGCTGATTTGGGAACATGAATCTGCTCCGGCGCCCTCCGCCTTTGTATTGATTCGATCATGATACGCACTGGTTCCACGGACATGCTCCGTGAAAAGCCCCACGGTAGGCGCAGGATCGACCTGACAATTAAAAGAAAAAAAGGCAGATTGATGTGTCTGCATTGGCCACGGCGCAGCAGAATTCAGAAGCCCACCCTGAAAACCATCAGAAGTATCTTTATCCCATTCACTCTTTATATTGTACGGAATTGAGCACCTAATTGTTGTTGGAGAGCTTAAGGGAGGCGTTACAGGGGCACTGCTGCATAATCTCTGGAGACCATTATTGGGAAGCCCTCCTGATCCGAGGTCTTTTAGCCAGGGAATCAGAGATCCATTCTCTACCCCTCCTCCTACTGATAATCCGCAAGGATTATTCCCTTCCACGGGCGATGAGACGGCATTAACGCATTCTGAAGGCTTCATTCCCTGCTACAAAAAGGGGAAAATTCACATTTTATCATACACAGAGAGATTATTTCAAAGAAAGAGAAGGCCTCATTCCCTTACACAAAAAGGGGAAAATTCACAAATAATTTCAAAGAAAGAGAAATATGGGCATGAAATTTTGGTACCTTTCTGTAGGCGCTGCCATCTTCTTCCACTACCCAACCAGCCTCTGCACAGAGGGCTTTGAGCACTTCATTGTTATCGCAGTGCTTGGGAAGCTTGTAATTCCCATAAAGTCTCAGACCCGTGAAGATCTTGGCCGCAATGGCTCTTCTCCTCCTCTCTCGCTTCTTGTTATTTTCGCGCTCTTTCCAGTTTGGAAGCCGGTTCGCTGGACTCATATCTGCGAGCTACGGCAGAAGGTATTCTTGCTCAAACAACAATTTGGATGCAAGAGGCGGTTACAATTCAATACAATACGGTGGAGGATTTTTTTATCTGCGGGGGGATGAATGAGGGCGCTACAAGTGTGTGTGATTCTATCTTGATTCTTGAAGAATCCACACAAGTGGGATGAAAGGTGAAAGCGACTGGTGAGGAATAAGTGGGCGTGAAGGCTAGTCAAGTCGCTGTCATCGACCGCAGTGTCCGCACGTGTGTAGAAAGGGAGGAGTTGCACCCCGGTGGGGCCACCAGCCTACGCCTTATGCACGCGACAGCACGAGGTGGGGAGGCAGACGGGAAGGGGGAAGCGTCGTCATAATTTCATTGGCTATTTTGGTCAGGGACTCACGGCAATGGGCAGTAGGTCCATCTGCTTCTGCTTTGTACGGAAAGCGATTTTTTAATTTTTTTCGTTTTTTCTTCGTCGTCGGGTAGCAAATTGACATGAGGGACTCTCGCGGGGAGTCTGACGTGACGCACGCAAAGCATGTGCTGGTTATATCGTCAGGCGGTGGGGGCCCACCGCAGACCACCGACTAGTTTGGTTACAGGCGGCGGCGCCTCACTGACGCGCCAAAAGTAGGTGTACCGCGTCGTTGGCGTGTGTGGCTCAGGGATAGCAATCATACCACACATAACAACCTACTTCACGTGTAGAGCTGGTACCTCCGCGGGGCCCACTGCAGCGGCCAATGGCCATGCATGGGCATCGTATATTGCCACACGTATCCCCGCCGAACATCACGTGGTTCTCTTATTATTATTTAATTTCCAATTGTGGCCCTGGAAATACAATGAATGTCATGCCTCCTGGGCCCCCCGTCCAGATTAATGACAGTGAGGCTCTTTCCGTAATGCCCATTGCCACAGTCAAGTTACAGACGGGGGAACAAGAAGTTGAACAGTATTAATTTCCGGGCGGTCCCGATCCTAATCTTCGCTCCCACTCACACCTAACCTCTTTCTTCTTCAATTCAATACCGACAATGTGTTGCCTAAAGGGATGCAAATACTCGCATTCCGTTGCGTCAGACACGCACTGCATTAGACCACCTATCTCCAGGTGTCCAATGTTTACTTGAACCATAAGTTTGTATCCAATTTTGCATACATGATACCTCTAGGTAACCAACCGCTTATCTCCATGTCATTTACCTTGTAACTCTCAACCACCTGCAGAATCCAAGTATGATATCTGGAGGTTGAATTCTGTATTCTGGCAAGTTGGGAAACAAAGCCATCCACTCATTCATTGACTCCAGCATGTTTCATGACAATTAGCTTTTCTACCCATGCTTGACTCTAGTGCCCACGTTTCATAACAATGAGATTTCCTACCCATGCTGGTTGTGGTGCCCTAGTTTTGAGCAAGTATTTGGCTAAGCAAAGTTGACAGATGATTTTGCAGAGAAATGAAATCAAATCACATAAGTTTGAGTATGTAATTTCACTATATTCTCTACATTCAATTTCTCAAATATATGTAGATTTAATAATAATATTGGTGTAAACAAATTCTCTAATATATTCCAAAGTTTTTTTATAATCACTCTACTTGTTTATATAATATGAGAACTCTATTGTAATTAGAAAGGTTTGAGATTAGAGAGACGTGATAATTAAGAGATTGTTATTATTGTGGATTATACCATAGTCTAACTCTTGTATGTTTTTGGCTTTTTTTGGTTAATTTTGAAATTTAGCAACAATTTGTTGGAATTACAAATTTAAGCCATGCAATGTGGACAATACAACTACCTTAGAGGTTTCTAAGGGCGTTGAATCCAATTATACATTTAGAAGCATTTTAAAGAAAGTAAAATCACAATCTTAACAAAATAAATTACATTTTGCAGATGTTATTCGCATTAAGTAAGAGCAACCTCTCAGCGTGTATGCACAAGAAAATTTAAAAATATAAAAGAAACCTAAGAAGTTAAGTGTGATAGTAATCTCTTAACTTCTCCTTCTTTCTTTGGAATTTCTGCCATCCACCTGAGTTGGGGTCAGCTGGAACCATTTCCAAATCGATCACGATTATCTCTAGTGAGTGTTCTTTATCTGAATATGAACTTTCCGAAACATGAGCTATTTTTGTGCTCACCATCCCATCCTCTCTCTGTGCCACATTTTTCTGTTGTTCTGGTTCATGGATCGCTTTTGATTCTATACCATTATGTTTGTGGGTTGCATTGCCAACTTGTACTTGAATACTCCCTTCTTCTTGGTTTGGATGGCTCTTTGTGATGTCCTCTTATTCTTCATCTATGAGGTAGGGATCAAATGGTTGTCATCCTTTTGTTTTACGACTCTACCCCTTTCTTTTTTGGGTACCTTTTTTTCTGAGGGCATGTGTCCTACAAGTGTCCTATTTGGTAACATGAGTGGCATCTGAATGTTGTATTTTCATAATCCAGAATTTGGGTGCACTAAAACATTTTATGTTTTAGTTGAATATGGTCAGGTGGACCCTTAATTAGGTTTATTTCTGCACAAATTCCAGTGAAGGTAAATAACCCTTTCTCCATTCTTTCAACATTAGTCTTATTAAATGACCCCAGGGTGTTTCCAATATCCTCAAGAACCTTTTGATGCTTGAAAGGAAGGGGAATATTTGGCAGCCTCATCCACGCTGCTATTTTTTAGACTACCAATGTCGTGGAATCAAAATCTGGGAACAAAGGGGTGATGAAAAGCTTTACTCTTCCCCAAAACTAGGGCCCTTCTTTCAATACTCTCCCCAGATCTTCTTGAGTATCAAACTGAACTATGAAAAATTCTTTTGAACATAGGTATATGTCACAGTTGTTGGTCTAGGTTGTAAAAACCCACTAATACAAAGCATCGAACATGAGCCAAAAACCATTGAATCTACAAATCACTACCTTGGATTAAAGAGCAGAAAAAGGTGATTTACCTCAATTAGGTTTACCTCCAAGGCGGGCGCTTGTTGCAATTGTTTGACAATGTAAGGTCATGGATTTTATTGTGGCAAATCCGATGGGTTAGATCCCTTACCCCATGCCGCATCCTTATAGGAGATTGAACCTCTTAGGTTCCTGGATCCCGAAGCACCCCCTCGCAACCTTAAATCAAGACAATGGTGGAATTTCTTGAAATGTTATAATCTTGTAGGTGAGATAGATCCTGAAGTTGGTTCCCTTTGTGAAGAAGATGATGTATATAGGCAAGAAAAAACATCCAATTCTCTATACTCTACTTGATATTCAACACATAATCCAAATCAGAGACCCAAAAGAGGAAGGAATTCACATTAAGGGTCTTAATAAAAATTTGAAATCCCTCCCCCTATTCCAACTCTTTCAACCCTCCACCCAACCTAGACTGATAAGAACAAGGGATTTTTTCTGGTGGATATGTGGTGTTCAGATAGCTACAGAGGTTGTGTGTGCATGGATATAAACTTGCAGCCCAAAACGACCTAAGGAATGTGGCTATACATGCCTGATCTTATTTGATAGCAGGCATGGGCTCAAAAAAGGCACATATCAGGATAAATTTTACCTTGTTCTAATCAACCTCGACCAGATTCAGTTCTTTTGGGGTTTTTTCAATTAGTTCATTGTCTTCTTGCAAGAGATTGACAACTCCCTTGACCTGTGAACTCCCCTTGAGCACAGTGACTCCCTTCTTGGCCTCTGCGAGGATGGTCAGTGCCCAAACTTTAGGCATCTCTTCTTTCATTTCCTCTGGCTCAGATGTTGCTACAGGAGCGTCGCCACTCGCACCTCCATCAAAAATGGTTATAATCGCCCCTCCACATGAAGGTAATGCTGCAAATTTCTCCCTTCCAGAGGAAATCACATGTTTTATGTCTTTGCTATAAAACAAACTTAACAGAGAATCTATTTTCTCATCTTCCGCATCCGCTCTGACTATCTAGAGAATAGATTTAATGTCCTTTGAACTAGGATTGTTGTTGCCACCACGTACAACAAATAGGTAGGAAACCACAACCCTCATCTTTTGCTTCTCCACAAACCCTAGCATCGACTCATTATAGAAGTTTGTTTCCCTTGCAAACCCTAGCCAATTTTTTTTTTTTTTTTTTTTTTCGATTGTTGTATATTGAAGTTATCTAATATCATGCATGATGTTAACATAATGATTCATATGTGGTGTCATCTTCTGGAATCATCACATTCATATTTTTGGAATCCACGTTTCGAACCATCCTCTGTGGTTCATCATCAGGATAGATCCATGAGTGAATAAGCCAGAACTCAATAGGGTTAAATAAATAAAGGTGAGGGCTAGGATGGGAATGAATGACAACCGACAAGTTTTGATGGAAGGAGAGTGAAACAATAGATAATGATTTAATTTTTAATTTTAGTTTTTAATACCTAGCTTTCTTTAAAGACTATTAATAAATTTTTGTTTTATATTATTTAATGTTTATAAAATAGATTTCATTATTTTATTAATTAATTATCACTAGTTTTTATTAATTATAAATTAGGGTTGAGTTTAATGTTTAAATTAAATGTAATGTGTCAAGTCAAATTAAATTTTTTGTTGGAATTAAATTGAAATGTAAAGAGTTTAAATTTATTAGAACTAATTAATAACTAGTAATTGTTTTAATTATTATTAACACATATTAAATAATTAACCAAATTCAGTCAAGGTTAATGGGTTATTTGAAATATTTTTGGTATTTTTACTATTATTCTGTGAATAAATTTTATTATTCTATTAATTAATTTTCATTAGTGTTTAAATCTAGATTAAATAGAATTTTAATGTTTTGAAACTAAATTAATGTTTAGAATCAAATTAAATTTATTGGAATTAATTTGAAAATTATAAAAAAATTAATTTTAATTATTAATAATAAATACCTAATATGATTATAAACATATTAATTATTATTATTATTAAATTTAAGACTAAAATGGGAATTGAATTTAGTTAAAAATCATAAAAATTTTATAGCATATATTATTAAAAGTTATAGTGAAATTTTTAGGGTTTGTGAATTTTTACACTATAGGGAAGTGATAGAAAGGGAAAATTGAGTAGTTAAGAGGGCGGGGATTAGCTAGGGGAAGGTGGAGTCGGAGGTTAGAGTGGGAATCCAATTATCACTTATTTTCCAACCATCATCACGGTTAAGGTTGTTAGGGTGTTTTCCTATCTCTATAGCTTCTTTAAACTTCCTATGGTGATAATGCTCAATTTTGGCCACAACACTAGAGTTTTCAATAAAAATATGATGATTGGTTTTACTGGAGTTCTATGCTAAAGTTGAGGTTTTGGTCTGGTTATGCTTAATGTTGGCAGCATGCTCTTGAATCCTTGTTAAGATTGATTGACCGGTCTCCCCAATGTAGGTTTTGCCATAGCAACAAGGAATCACATACACCCCTTTGTGGTATTAATAATAAATACCTAATATGATTATAAACATATTAATTCATTATTAATTATTATTATTAACTTTAAGACTAAAATTGGAATTGAATTTAGTTAAAAATCATAAAAAAAATTATAGCATATATTATTAAAAGTTTTAGTGAAATTTTTAGGGTTTGTGAATTTTTACACTATAGGGAAGTGATAGAAAGGGAAAATTGAGTAGTTAAGAGAGCGGGGATTAGCTAGGGGAAGGTGGAGTCGGAGGGTAGAGTGGGAATCAAATTATCATTTATTTTCTAGCCATCATCATGGTTAAGGTTGTTAGGTTGTTTTCCTATCTCTATAGCTTCTTTAAACTTCCTATGGTGATAATGCTCAATTTTGGCCACAACACTAGAGTTTTCAATAAAAATATGATGATTGGTTTTACTGGAGTGCCCTGCTAAAGCTGAGGTTTTGGTCTGGTTATGCTTAATGTCGGCAACATGCTCTTGAATCCTTGTTAAGATTGATCGACCGGTCTCCCCAATGTAGGATTTTCCATAGCAACAAGGAATCACATACACCTCTTTGTGGCATTTTGGATCAATGGGATCTTTTACCGATTTTAGGCATCTACTAATGGTGTTCATAGGTTTAAAGGTGGTTTTTATATTGTTATTTTTTTAAATATGAATGTGATAACTCTGGAAGATTATAAATTGCAGAAGCCTCAAATCAATAATAATGATTCATAGTTAAGTATATTTGTTTTTTTTTTGTATGTCTATGTTATCACTTTGTAATTTCCCAAGGGTGTGAGAGAAACCCAGAGGCAACCACAAAACCACTTTTGAAAGTTTGGATCTAGCCCTTCCAACTTCAGAGAGGGATCTCTCTATATGATTTAGATTTGTTGATTTAAAATGTTAGGCTAGTTATGAGTTATGAGTTTGGTTTTTTCAAAGGTTTGGTTGAAACTGCAAGGACAATCCATTGGGCATGGAGTCAACGAGTCTTGGGTGATCAAATACGAGAATTTCATAACAGATGTATCAGGGCAAGGTAAGCAGGCTTTTGGATCTTTAGAGTATTTATGGAATGAATGGGATGAAAATATTAGAATCAATTAAACATAGAGCATATTAGGATGAATTTTATATTTAATATCAGTGTGAAAACATAGATATTATTTGTAAGCCAGAGTAGAGTGTATTCAAACAAATTCAACCCTTAATCTTCTTTAAACAATAAAGACATAAAAACATATGGAAAACTAGAAAAATAACAATTTTACAAGAGACGAAACTTCACCAATTTCCTGACACAAAAATCCCGGAACAAACTTTATGTATTAATGGAAATGATCACTTCATTACATGCACATATTTACACCAAGGATCTGCTTTCTTCATAAGAGCTCCAACCCTTTGTACTTCGAATTATGAAGTATTTATAAAAATTCATCAAAATATCTTGATTTAAAATATCAAGATTTTTCTACAAAATATCTTAAAAATTGTTTACAAAAATAGTACAGTGATACAGGAAAACTAAATCAGTTGAAGCTCTGGCACTGACTTCGAGGATTGTTGGTGATGACTTGGCCTGAGAAAAATGTTGTTGTATTGTTGAAGATGAATACTTATTTTACTCAAGAATTTGACAAATTTTGTCCCATCTGTCTTCATCTACGGTGGAGAATTTAATTAACTTTCTGTAGGTTTCATCCACCTCAGTATATTTCTAGAAAGTAGGCTTGACTATAAAAAGATGTTTTATTTCATGTTTGATCAGTAAGTCGAATTTCAAACCTTCCATGAAAGCTTTATTTGTAATGGTTCCCTTTATGGTGGAAAATTTTGATTTATCTCTACCTATTGAATATAACTTGTGTTGATAATCCTCTAGTTGAACTAACTTATCTCCAATTCCCTTCAAACCTGGAAGCCCCTTCTGGTGTAGTATGTTGAACTTCTTATGGAATTTATGAATGCTAGACTCTAGATTGTGACACTTATTCTCTAACTGTAGCATTAAATTCCTTTTTGTAAGAATTCTTCTTACCTCAAGTATTGTTTCAGTTCTGTCAGTGATCTCATATTCCTCCAACTCTTCCTTGGTCTTTGAGTTAAGAATTCTTATTAAGGTAGTGGCTTCACCTGGTTTCTGACCCAAGTTTTCCTTTATCTCTTCTACGACCTCTTTTGATCTCTGTACCAATTCCTCCTGCTCAAAAATTATTTTGATGGAAGGCCAAGTTTCAGTCATAACTTCATTGATTTCCACCCAAATGTTATCCTTTGCCTATGCAATTGTCTGGACCATGGTAAATTCATTCTCTAACTGTTCAATTTTCTGAGTTAACCTATGAGTCTTTTGAAGCTCTGCCACATACACATTGTCAATCTTTAATTTCTTCTCTTAAAGGTTTTTAAGTTGAGATTTCATCTTTTCAATCTCTTGGCCTCTGATAGACAAGTCTTCCATAGATTTAATTAATTCTCCTGATGTATCTATAGACTGTGTCTATGTTGTAGTAGTTATTGAAGTCGAAGCACCTATTGTTGATGTACCTACAACTAGAATTGTTGTGAGAGGAATGACTACTAAGTTAGTTGACTTTTATTTCTCTTTTAGTAGCTTCTCAATTTCAGTCTCCATTTGTTTAATTTGCACATTCTGCTCAATGGTAATTTTAAACATATCTTCTTTCTCCTTCTCTAGTTGGCCAACTTCCTTTGTCTGTGGATCTTCAATGGATGGAAGTTTGAGCTGCTTTTTCAGGGCTGCTATGTCAACATTTTTTCTTTTAATGATCTCCTCAACAACATTTACATTATTGGGATCATATCCCGATTTAATCACTAAATCCTCTAAAGACTTTATCATAGTGTCTTTAGCTAAAGAAGATATTTTCTCTAATTTCAATTGAGATTGAATGTTGTTGATTGATGCCTGAAGTCTGGAGGCAACCATTGTTGAGTTTGTCAAGGTGGAATGCAACATCTCACCTGTTTGCTTGTGCAAATCCATCTAATCAATAGAATGGACTTGATCAATGTTGAAAGAAAAAAATGAGATTCTTGTATTCATCTGCAGTTTAAGGAAAAGGAACCTATGCTTCTAAGAAAGCTATCTGCAATTTCCCTTCCTCAGTGTCAAAAGCAGAGAGAAGCCTATGCTGAGATGAAGTTGTTTGCTTGCAAACTAAGAATAGGTGGTTGCTTTCAAGAGTTCATTTTTCCTCTTTATCTCCTTATACCTACCAAATATACTTGGTTCAACTTGATCATGAACCAATTCTCTTGATTGAGATGTTTCCAGAGGTTCCTGAGAAGCTGAAGATGATGGTGATCCTATGAAAATGTCTTCAATGCGAGGGAAAGTAGAAGTATAAGGACCTATCAAAACTATTGTAGACTGTACATTTTATTCCTGTGAAAACTCTTCTACTGGATTGGTTTTCTGCCTCTTCTTATATATTTGAAATTCTTTCCCTTGAATTTTTGTGACTGAAGGGGAAACATCCTCCCTTGGCCTTTTATCCTTCTTTTCTTGGGGCACTGGTGTTTGTGATGTCATTATAGAGAGTACCTGTTCTTCTGCCTCCTGCAATGTGTTTTCCTACCATTGATCTTGATTCCTATATTGCTCAATTTCAGGTCTAGGAGTATGAGTGTAGGGAGTAGTTTTCTGCTCTACTCTCAACTTTGATATTATTCCCAAAGGATCATATGACCAAGTGAAACTAAGTTTAAAACTCATCTGTTTGAGCATAAGATTTGTTTCTTTTGTTGTTGTCCAGGTATTGCAAATGAAAGGCCCAACCTGTGCTTTTATTTTGAACTGAGATTTCCTCTTCGCTGTTACAAAGTGTAGATCATCCATATTGATCATTTGCCTAATATACTCTAATGCAAATATTCTTATGGGAATAAATTTAGGAAATTTATAGGGAGGCATTTCGCACCCATACACTATGATCGTTGTGTAATTTTGATACAGGTACCTGTCACCTATTTTTGTTTGATCACTGAGATATAAAATTATCTTTATCTCAGGTCCAATTCTAGGTACGGCATCACTGTTAAGTAGGCAAGAAACTATTTACAAAAACTAGTCTACATAATCACTAAAGGTGAATTCATTGGTCTGCTTCCTTACCAAGGAAGTACAATGAATCACAGATTGTGAATTTCCCATATCATCCAGCTTTTGTAATGGAAATTGAAATTTGTTTGCCTGATGGAATAAGAACAAGTACACGAAAACTGCAACATGTTTGAAGACTCCTTCTGTGGAAAACTTAAGGAACTGTTCATGAATGACCTCTGCTAAGAATTCACTGTAATTAAAAATGATTGAAGGATTTTCTTCTGTTGAAAACACTGATAGGAAACCTATGATGGCTTCATCAACCCATTGATCAGTTTGATAACCCAATAAACAAGAAACTATAGAGATAATTTGTTTTGTCATTTCAGGGAACATGGAGGATGGATAAGGAGGGTTTGTCTTCGACAATTGGACATCCTCAGGTAGAAATGTCTTAAAGATTTTGGCTCTGTGAGGGAAAGTGAGGTTTTTGTAGAGTTCCATGAGGGAATCTACTAAAAAAGGTTTCAGAGAGGTTGAATTCTGGATCTGCAGCATTTGGAAAATACCTAATATGATTATAAACATATTAATTCATTATTAATTATTATTATTAACTTTAAGACTAAAATTGGAATTGAATTTAGTTAAAAATCATAAAATTTTTTATAGCATATATTATTAAAAGTTTTAGTGAAATTTTTAGGGTTTGTGAATTTTTACACTATAGGGAAGTGATAGAAAGGGAAAATTGAGTAGTTAAGAGGGCGGGGATTAGCTAGGGGAAGGTGGAGTCGGAGGTTAGAGTGGGAATCCAATTATCACTTATTTTCCAGCCATCATCACGGTTAAGGTTGTTAGGGTGTTTTCCTATCTCTATAGCTTCTTTAAACTTCCTATGGTGATAATGCTCAATTTTGGCCACAACACTAGAGTTTTCAATAAAAATATGATGATTGGTTTTACTGGAGTGCTCTGCTAAAGCTGAGGTTTTGGTCTGGTTATGCTTAATGTCGGCAGCATGCTCTTGAAGTCTTGTTAAGATTGATCGACCGGTCTCCCCAATGTAGGTTTTGCCATACCAACAAGGAATCACATACACCCCTTTGTGGCATTTTGGATCAATGGGATCTTTTACCAATTTTAGGCATCTACTAATGGTGTTCATAGGTTTAAAGGTGGTTTTTATATTGTTCTCTTTTAAAATATGAATGTGATAACTCTAGAAGATTATAAATTGCAGAAGCCTCAAATCAATAATAATGATTCATAGTTAAGTATACTTGTTTTTTTTTTTTGTATGTCTATGTTATCACTTTGTAATTTCCCAAGGGTGTGAGAGAAACCCAGAGGCAACCACAAAACCACTTTTGAAATTTTGGATCTAGCCCTTCCAACTTCAGAGAGGGATCTCTCTATATGATTTAGATTTGTTGATTTAAAATATTAGGCTAGTTATGAGTTATGAGTTTGGTTTTTTCAAAGGTTTGGTTGAAACTGCAAGGACAATCCATTGGGCATGGAGTCAATGAGTCTTGGGTGATCAAATACAAGAATTTCATAACAGATGTAATAGGGCAAGGTAGGCAGGCTTTTGGATCTTTAGAGCATTTATGGAATGAATGGGATGAAAATATTAGATTCAATTAAACATAGAGCATACTAGGATGAATTTTATATTTAATATCAGTGTGAAAACATAGATATTGTTTATAAGCCAGAGTAGAGTGTATTCAAACAAATTCAACCCTTAATCTTCTTTAAACAATAAAGACAGAAAAACATATGGAAAACTAGAAAAATAACAATTTTACAAGAGAGGAAACTTCACCAATTTCCTGACACAGGAATCCTGGAACAAACTTTATGTATTAATGGAAATGATCACTTCATTACATGCACATATTTACATCAAGGATCTGCTTTCTTCATAAGAGTTCCAACCCTTTGTACTTCGAATTATGAAGTATTTATAAAAATTCATCAAAATATCTTGATTTAAAATATCAAGATTTTCCTACAAAATATCTTAAAAATTGTTTACAAAAATAGTACAGTGATACAGGAAAACTAAATCAGTTGAAGCTCTGGCACTGACTTCGAGCATTGTTGGTGATGACTTGGCCTGAGAAAAATGTTGTTGTATTGTTGAAGATGAATACCTGTTTTACTCAAGAATTTGACAAATTTTGTCCCATCTGTCTTCATCTACAGTGGAGAATTTAATTAACTTTCTGTAGGTTTCATCCACCTCGGTATATTTCTAGAAAGTATGCTTGACTATAAAAAGATGTTTTATTTCATGTTTGATCAGTAAGTCGAATTTCAAACCTTCCATGAAAGCTTTATTTGTAATGGTTCCCTTTATGGTGGAAAATTTTGATTTATCTCTACCTATTGAATATAACTTGTGTTGATAATACTCTAGTTGAACTAACTTATCTCCAATTCCCTTCAAACCTGGAAGCCCCTTCTGGTGTAGTATGTTGAACTTCTTATGGAATTTATGAATGCTAGACTCTAGATTGTGACACTTATTCTCTAACTGTAGCATTAAATTCCTTTTTATAAGAATTCTTCTTGCCTCACGTATTGTTTCAGTTCTGTAAGTGATCTCATATTCCTCCAACTCTTCCTTGGTCTTTGAGTTAAGAATTCTTATTAAGGTAGTGGCTTCAACTAGTTTCTGACCCAAGTTTTCCTTTATCTCTTCTATGACCTCTTTTGATCTCTGTACCAATTCCTCCTGCTCAAAAATTATTTTGATGGAAGGCCAAGTTTCAGCCATAACTTCATTGATTTCCACCCAAATGTTATCCTTTGCCTATGCAATTGTCTGGACCATGGTATATTCATTCTCTAACTGTTCAATTTTCTGAGTTAACCTATGAGTCTTTTGAAGCTCTGCCACATACACATTGTCAACCTTTAATTTCTTCTCTTAAAGGTTTTTAAGTTGAGATTTCATCTTTTCAATCTCTTGGCCTCTGATAGACAAGTCTTCCATAGATTTAATTAATTATCCTGATGTATCTATAGACTGTGTCTATGTTGTAGTAGTTATTAAAGTCGAAGCACCTATTGTTGATGTACCTACAACTAGAATTGTTGTGAGAGGAATGACTGCTAAGTTAGTTGACTTTTATTTCTCTTTTAGCAGCTTCTCAATTTCAGTCTCCATTTGTTTAATCTGCACATTTTGCTCAATGGTAATTTTAAATATATCTTCTTTCTCCTTCTCTAGTTGGCTAACTTCCTTTGTCTGTGGATCTTCAATGGATGGAAGTTTGAGCTGCTTTTTCAGGGCTGCTATGTCAACATTTTTTCTTTTAATGATCTCCTCAACAACATTTTCATTATTGGGATCATATCCCGCTTTAATCACTAAATCCTCTAAAGACTTTATCATAGTGTCTTTAGCTAAAGAAGATATTTTCTCTAATTTCAATTGAGATTGAATGTTGTTGATTGATGCCTGAAGTCTGGAGGCAACCATTGTTGAGTTTGTCAAGGTGGAATGCAACATCTCACCTGTTTGCTTGTGCAAATCCATCTAATCAATAGAATGGACTTGATCAATGTTGAAAGAAAAAATGAGATTCTTGTATTCATCTGTAGTTTAAGGAAAAGGAACCTATGCTTCTAAGAAAGCTATCTGCAATTTCCCTTCCTCAGTGTCGAAAGCAGAGAGAAGCCTATGCTGAGATGAAGTTGTTTGCTTGCAAAACTAAGAATAGGTGGTTGCTTTCAAGAGTTCATTTTTCCTCTTTATCTCCTTATACCTACCAAATATACTTGGTTCAACTTGATCATGAACCAATTCTCTTGATTGAGATGTTTCCAGAGGTTCCTGAGAAGCTGAAGATGATGGTGATCCTATGAAAATGTCTTCAATGCGAGGGAAAGTAGAAGTACAAGGGCCTATCAAAACTATTGTAGACTGTACATTTTATTCCTGTGAAAACTCTTCTACTGTATTGGTTTTCTTCCTCTTCCTATATATTTGAAATTCTTTCCCTTGAATTTTTGTGACTGAAGGGGAAAAATCCTCCCTTGACCTTTTATCCTTCATTTCTGGGGGCACTGGTTTTTGTGATGTCGTTATAGAGAGTACCTGTTCTTCTGCCTCCTGCAATGTGTTTTCCTACCATTGATCTTGATTCCTATATTGCTCAATTTCAAGTCTAGGAGTATGAGTGTAGGGATTAGTTTTCTTCTCTACTCTCAACTTTGATATTATTCCCAAAGCATCATATGACCAAGTGAAACTAAGTTTAAAATTCATCTGTTTGAGCATAAGATCTGTTTCTTTTGTTGTTGTCTTGGTATTGCAAATGAAAGGCCCAACCTGTGCTTTTATTTTGAACTGAGATTTCCTCTTGGCTGTTACAAAGTGTAGATCATCCATATTGATCATTTGCCTAATATACTCTAATGCAAATATTCTTATGGGAACAAATTTAGGAAATTTATAGGGAGGCAATTCGCACCCATACACTCTGATCTTAGTGTAATTTTGATACAAGTACTAGTCACCTATTTTTGTTTGATCACTGAGATGTAAAATTCTCTTTATCTCAGGTCCAATTCTAGGTTCAGCATCACTGTTAAGTAGGCAGGAAACTATATACAAAAACTGGTCTACATAATCACTGAAGGTGAATTCATTGGTCTGCTTCCTTACCAAGGAAGTCCAATGAATCACAGATTGTGCATTTCCCTGATCATCCAGCTTTTGTAATGGAAATTGAAATTTGTTTGCCTGATGGAATAGGAACAAGTACACTAAAACTAAAGCATGTTTGAAGACTCCTTCTGTAGAAAACTTAAGGAACTATTCATGAATGACCTCTGCTAAGAATTCACTGTAATTAAAAATGATTGAAGGCTTTTCTTCTGTTGAAAACACTGATAGGAAACCTATGATGGCTTCATCAACCCATTGATCAGTTTGATAACCCAATAAACAAGAAACTATAGAGATATTTTTTTTTGTCATTTCAGGGAACATGGAGGATGGATAAGGAGGGTTTGTCTGCGGCAATTGGACATCCTCAGGAAGAAATGTCTTAAGGATTTTGGCTCTGTGAGGGAAAGTGAGGTTTTTGTAGAGTTCCATGAGGGAATCTACTAAAAAAGTTTTCATAGAGGTTGAATTCTGGATCTGCAGCATTTGGAAAATACCTAATATGATTATAAACATATTAATTCATTATTAATTATTATTATTAACTTTAAGACTAAAATTGGAATTGAATTTAGTTAAAAATCATAAAATTTTTATAGCATATATTATTAAAAGTTTTAGTGAAATTTTTAGGGTTTGTGAATTTTTACACTATAGGGAAGTGATAGAAAGGGAAAATTGAGTAGTTAAGAGGGCGGGGATTAGCTAGGGGAAGGTGGAGTCAGAGGTTAGAGTGGGAATCCAATTATCACTTATTTTCCAGCCATCATCACGGTTAAGGTTGTTAGGGTGTTTTCCTATCTCTATAGCTTCTTTAAACTTCCTGTGGTGATAATGCTCAATTTTGGCCACAACACTAGAGTTTTCAATAAAAATATGATGATTGGTTTTACTGGAGTGCTCTGCTAAAGCTGAGGTTTTGGTCTGGTTATGTTTAATGTCGGCAGCATGCTCTTGAATCCTTGTTAAGATTGATCGACCGGTCTCCCCAATGTAGGTTTTGCCATAGGAACAAGGAATCACATACACCCCTTTGTGGCATTTTGGATCAATGGGATCTTTTACCGATTTTAGGCATCTACTAATGGTGTTCATAGGTTTAAAGGTGGTTTTTATATTGTTATTTTTTAAAATCTGAATGTGATAACTCTGGAAGATTATAAATTGCAGAAGCCTCAAATCAATAATAATGATTCATAGTTAAGTATATTTGTTTTTTTTTTTTGGTATGTCTATGTTATCACTTTGTAATTTCCCAAGGGTGTGAGAGAAACCCAGAGGCAACCACAAAACCACTTTTGAAAGTTTGGATCTAGCCCTTCCAACTTCAGAGAGGGATCTCTCTATATGATTTAGATTTGTTGATTTAAAATGTTAGGCTAGTTATGAGTTATGAGTTTGGTTTTTTCAAAGGTTTGGTTGAAACTGCAAGGACAATCCATTGGGCATGGAGTCAATGAGTCTTGGGCGATCAAATACGAGAATTTCATAACAGATGTAACAGGGCAAGGTAAGCAGGCTTTTGGATCTTTAGAGTATTTATGGAATGAATGGGATGAAAATATTAGATTCAATTAAACATAGAGCATATTAGGATGAATTTTATATTTAATATTAGTGTGAAAACATAGATATTTTTTGTAAGCCAGAGCAGAGTGTATTCAAACAAATTCAACCCTTAATCTTCTTTAAACAATAAAGACATAAAAACATATGGAAAACTAGAAAAATAACAATTTTACAAGAGAGGAAACTTCACCAATTTCCTGACACAGGAATCCTGGAACAAACTTTATGTATTAATGGAAATGATCACTTCATTACATGCACATATTTACATCAAGGATCTGCTTTCTTCATAAGAGTTCCAACCCTTTGTACTTCGAATTATGAAGTATTTATAAAAATTCATCAAAATATCTTGATTTAAAATATCAAGATTTTCCTACAAAATATCTTAAAAATTGTTTACAAAAATAGTACAGTGATATAGGAAAACTAAATCAGTTGAAGCTCTGGCACTGACTTCGAGCATTGTTGGTGATGACTTCGCCTGAGAAAAATGTTGTTGTATTGTTGAAGATGAATACCTGTTTTACTCAAGAATTTGACAAATTTTGTCCCATCTGTCTTCATCTACGGTGGAGAATTTAATTAACTTTCTGTAGGTTTCATCCACCTCGGTATATTTCTAGAAAGTATGCTTGACTATAAAAAGATGTTTTATTTCATGTTTTATCAGTAAGTCGAATTTCAAACCTTCCATGAAAGCTTTACTTGTAATGGTTCCCTTTATGGTGGAAAATTTTGATTTATCTCTTGCTATTGAATATAACTTTTGTTGATAATCCTCTAGTTGAACTAACTTATCTCCAATTCCCTTCAAACCTGGAAGCCCCTTCTGGTGTAGTATGTTGAACTTCTTATGGAATTTATGAATGCTAGACTCCAAATTGTGACACTTATTCTCTAACTGTAGCATTAAATTCCTTTTTGTAAGAATTCTTCTTACCTCAAGTATTGTTTCAGTTCTGTCAGTGATCTCATATTCCTCCAACTCTTCCTTGGTCTTTGAGTTCAGAATTCTTATTAAGGTAGTGGCTTCACCTGGTTTCTGACCCAAGTTTTCCTTTATCTCTTCTATGACCTCTTTTGATCTCTGTACCAATTCCTCCTGCTCGAAAATTATTTTGATGGAAGGCCAAATTTCAGTCATAGCTTCATTGATTTCCACCCAAATGTTCTCCTTTGCCTGTGCAATTGTCTGGACCATGGCAGATTCATTCTCTAACTGTTCAATTTTCTGAGTTAACCTATGAGTCTTTTGAAGCTCTGCCACATACACATTGTCAATCTTTAATTTCTTCTCTTGAAGGTTTTTAAGTTGAGCTTTCAGCTTTTCAATCTCTTGGCCTCTGATAGACAAGTCTTCCATAGCTTTAATTAATTCTCCTGATGTATCTATAGACTGTGTCTCTGTTGTAGTAGTTATTGAAGTCGAAGCACCTATTGTTGATGTACCTACAACTAGAATTGTTGTGAGAGGAATGACTGCTAAGTTAGTTGACTGTTCTTTCTCTTTTAGCAACTTCTCAATTTCAGTCTCCATTTGTTTAATCTGCCCATTCTGCTCAATGATAATTTTAAACATATCTTCTTTCTCCTTCTCTAGTTGGCCAACTTCCTTTGTCTATGGATCTTCAGTGGATGGAAGTTTGAGCTGCTTTTTCAGGGTTGCTATGTCAACATTTTTTCTTTTAATGATCTCCTCAACAACATTTACATTATTGGGATCATATCCCGATTTAATCACTAAATCCTCTAAAGACTTTATCTTAGTGTCTTTAGCTAAAGAAGATATTTTCTCTAATTTCAATTGAGATTGAATGTTGTTGACTGATGCCTGAAGTCTGGAGGCAACCATTGTTGAGTTTGTCAAGGTGGAATATAACATCTCACCTGTTTTCTTGTGCAAATCCATCTAATCAATAGGATGGATTTGATCAATGTTGAAAGAAAAAATGAGATTCTTGTATTCATCTGCAGTTTAAGGAAAAGGAACCTATGCTTCTAAGAAAGCTATCTGTAATATCCCTTCCTCAGTGTCAAAAGCAGAGAGAAGTCTATGCTGAGATGAAGTTGTTTGCTTCCAAAACTAAGAATAGGTGGTTGCTTTCAAGAGTTCATTTTTCTTCTTTATCTCCTTATACCTAGCAAATATACTTGGTTCAACTTGATCATGAACCAATTCTCCTGATTGAGATGTTTCCAGAGGTTCCTGAGAAGCTGAAGATGATGGTGATCCTATGAAAATGTCTTCAATGCGAGGGAAAGTAGAAGTATAAGGGCCTATCAAAACTATTGTAGACTGTACATTTTATTCCTGTGAAAACTATTCTATTGTATTGGTTTTCTTCCTCTTCTTATATATTTGAAATTCTTTCCCTTGAATTTTTGTGACTGAAGGGGAAACATCCTCCCTTGACCTTTTATCCTTCATTTCTGGGGGCACTGGTTTTTGTGATGTCGTTATATAGAGTACCTGTTCTTCTGCCTCCTGCAATGTGTTTTCCTACCATTGATCTTGATTCCTATATTGCTCAATTTCAGGTCTAGGAGTATGAGTGTAGGGAGTAGTTTTCTGCTCTACTCTCAACTTTGATATTATTCCCAAAGGATCATATGACCAAGTGAAACTAAGTTTAAAATTCATCTGTTTGAGCAGAAGATCTGCTTCTTTTGTTGTTGTCCTGGTATTGCAAATGAAAGGCCCAACCTATGCTTTTATTTTGAACTAAGATTTCCTCTTGGCTGTTACAAAGTGTAGATCATCCATATTGATCATTTGCCTAATATACTCTAATGCAAATATTCTTATGGGAATAAATTTAGGAAATTTGTAGGGAGGCAATTCGCACCCATACACTCTGATCGTTGTGTAATTTTGATACAGGTACCTGTCACCTATTTTTGTTTGATCACTGAGATATAAAATTCTCTTTATCTCAGGTCCAATTCTAGGTCAGCATCACTGTTAAGTAGGCAGGAAACTATTTACAAAAAATGGTCTACATAATCACTGAAGGTGAATTCATTGGTCTGCTTCCTTACCAAGGAAGTACAATGAATCACAGATTGTGAATTTCCCTGATCATCCAACTTTTGTAATGGAAATTGAAATTTTTTTGCCTGATGGAATAGGAACAAGTACACTAAAACTGAAGCATGTTTGAAGACTCCTTCTGTAGAAAACTTAAGGAACTGTTCATGAATGACCTCTGCTAAGAATTCACTGTAATTAAAAATGATTGAAGGCTTTTCTTCTGTTGAAAACACTGATAGGAAACCTATGATGGCTTCATCAACCCATTGATCAGTTTGATAGCCCAATAAACAAGAAACTATAGAGATAATTTGTTTTGTCATTTCAGGGAACATGGAGGATGGATAAGGAGGGTTTGTCTTTGGCAATTGGACATCCTCAGGTAGAAATGTCTCAAAGATTTTGGCTCTGTGAGGGAAAGTGAGGTTTTTGTAGAGTTCCATGAGGGAATCTACTAAAAAAGGTTTCAGAGAGGTTGAATTCTGGATCTGCAGCATTTGGAAAATGGAGTCAGGGGTAATTGTGAAAAGGATGTCATTGTTCTGGGCTATAATTGCTCTTTGGCTGGGTATGTATCGGAAATGGCACCATGAAACAAATTCAAGAA
Source organism: Pinus tabuliformis (assembly GCA_031772625.1). Lineage (NCBI taxonomy): Eukaryota > Viridiplantae > Streptophyta > Pinopsida > Pinales > Pinaceae > Pinus > Pinus tabuliformis. Next base: position 148,041,051 of record CM062811.1, on the reverse strand, counting down.
AATGATGGGTTTGAGGAAAGACAAATTGAGTTAGGAAGGAGTCCCACAAGCCCAATTTGTCACTGAGATCAACATTTGTTTTTGTAGCCAATTGTGGAGTTCGTAGAGATCGAACTCATAATTAGTTTCAATTATTTTGTATTGTTGATCCACTAAAGGCTGGTGGTCGAAGTCAATTACATGGGGCAACAAGGGGTTTTTTGTTAAGGCTTTTGATTTTCCCTTAGAAGACATGTTGGAAAGGAAATAAATAAAACACTGCAATTACCCAGGAATTTGGTCGAATGAGACTTTCTGGTTCGATGACTGGTAGTGGTGACAAGTCGACTTGCTGACTGGTAATAGTGACAGGTTGACTTGTTGACTGGTTTCATTAAGAGGCTTGGGTCGTTCAATGTCCCGGAATATCAAAGGAAGGGCCAATTGAATAGGATTATGCTTTATTTATAAACGAAATCATTTACCGTTAGAGATTGATTCGTTTAACAGAGCGGGTTAGTTACTTGGTAGTGATTATATCTCCTAAATGGTTGCTTTAATGGTTAAATGATAGGTGTAAGGGATGTGAACGGAGTGGGAGTAGAGCCAGAGGGGATGTGCCATGTGGCGAGAGCAGATTGGAGTGGAGTGGAAGGGACGTGACAGGAGTGGGTTTAACGACTTTTTATTAGGTGGGAAGGGGGAGAAGCGGATTTTGGAGGTGGGGGTGAGCGGTAAGTAGTTTAGGCATGGGGAAGGGTGGGAGGGGTGGGGGGGGGGGGGGTCCGAAGTCCACCAAGGAGTGTCACGTCGCAAAAGTGGTAACGGGAGAATTTGCTTTTTGGACCCCCCCTGCCCTCAATTAACTGTTGAAGGGGAAGGGAGAGGGGGTTCGAAGATATCGTACGTCGTTGATCTGGGTGGGTTAGATCACGACCCTTGATTAAAGCACAACTTTTATTACATAGCGACAAACTGTCGCAATCAAAATAACTTTATTAAAAGTAATCTAATCGAGATTACACTGTGCGATTAAACTAATTAAGCACACTTATTTATAATCCAATGTGGTATTTAAACTAGCAGTGCACATTTTTATTTTTCTAAGGGTTTTCATCATACTTTTTATTTTTTAAATATATACCTAATTTTTTTTATTGAAGTGGCATTTCAGCTAGCTCACTTATTGGGGATATTTTTCATTTTTTCAAATTTTTATTTCTTTTGTTTTTTTCACATATATATACCTTTTTTTTATATCCCATTTTCATTAAAATAAAATCTCTTTCTTTTTTCTTTCTTTCTATTTTTCATTGGAAATAATTGACAGAATGAAGTATTATTTACAACATCTCATAACATAAAAAATCAACAGATAATCATCAGATGATCCTATAAATTATAGGACCCTAACAATCTAGATGAGTTATGCATGTTTGTTATTAAATCTAAATGTTGTTAGTTGGTCCAAGCTTAGATGAATGGAATTAATACACTAGCTAGGAATACTTCCCCACTAAAATCTTGAACACTTTGCACTTTGCTAAAGATGAAATATCATACGCACCTCAGTGAGACCTCATTCCTCCTATAAGGTTGAATATGTCAATGCACTAGGCTACATCAGGCCATTGTTAGACAAATTTTATGAACCTAAAGGCTTTCACGAAGCCAACAACATGGTTCTATTGTTGTGACCTTAACCAACAAAGAGTATTAGAGATGTAGGGGAGGTTAGAGAATATTGAAATTCAAGATTGGATTGAAGAAAGGATTCATGAATTTCCTTGAAAGGAAGTGCATAAATAGAAGAGCATGTTGTAAGATTTAATGCAAAATACTTATTCAAGTGTTTGCATGAGTTATTATGGGTTCAATTTTTAGGAATTTACACGAATAACTGTAAATGCTTGTGGAGTCGACATTTGTTGTGCATAGTTGAATGGACCATAAAAATTTTGTTAAATGCATAACTTTGTGATCACAGCATGGCCCAACTAGTGGATTTTTGGTACGGAGGCACAATAGAAGGCCATGCTTTGGAATTTGAAGGAGATGCATTAGAATTTGCAATAGAATATAATTAGTCTTCAACCAAGGTGCTCAAATTCTTTAAAATAGGGCCATGCAAAAGCTTGATATTGGTGAAATGGGGTATGTTTTTTTAGCCCTATTGAGATAGCAACATAAGCCCTGCATGGTGGGGTGGAATAATAGGAGGCCCGAGTGACAAAGTCAGTGTCATGAGTTTCTCAAAGGCATAGTGATGGTATAAGTGGTGGACTATGAAAGAGAATGATAGAAGAGATAACAAAGATACATTGAAATTGTAGAATACTAGTGGGCGGGGTAAGAAATGGAAAATATCCACACCAAGTAAGAGTTGTTGATGATAAGTGATGGTACTAAACATTGGGGTGTGAAATAATGCAAAGGATGAGAGAAGAAATTGAAGGAGCTTTGGTCAACCCCAAAAGTAAAGATCGGAAAAGTGTATTGTTGAGAATAGAAAATGTGTTTGTGAGGAAAATAAATTTGGATGAAATGAGGTGGCGACCACATGATCAAATATGGAACATAGATACTCAAACCACTAATGTAAAGATGCTACCTAGAAATTCTAGCTTGAGTGTTTCTATGGAAGCTATGGATGAGAAAAACCAAGAAGAGGTGACATTTGGAGATGCATTTGTTTTTTTAGGATTCTAGTATTCTAGCCCTATAGATTGCCATATTGCCAATGAAGTAGGCTAAAATGGAAATGAAGTTGGTCCATCCTATGTACTACCCCCCACACCTTTTGAAATTTATTAATACCTTGTTATTGTTGTTCTACAAATCACAAGTGTCTACTTGATTAGTAGTTCAAGTAGTCTCACTATAACAATTATGAATGATACAAGTGTGAGATCCCAAGGGAGTCAAAAGTTGTCTTCAGTAATATCTAGTTCTAGAAGTGTTTCCATGGGAGTAGCATCAATGACCCAACAACCAAGATCATAGGAATATTTCCTGGTTTAGATTCATCAAAGAATGATGAGAATTCAGCCAAATGACATCATTATAATTACCTCTATTCCATGGAAAGGGTGCGTTGGATTCACAATTATACTAAGGAGGGGGGAATTAGTATAATACAATTTTTACTTGTTTAAACCTTCAGGCAACATATAACATTAATCTTATAATCAAAACATGAAACAAAAGATATACATGGAAACCCTTTCGAGAGAAAACCACAAAACTTCTTTAAATGATAATTCTATGTAGGAACCAACTTATTATTACAACAATTTATAGGAACAAACCTACAAGAGAAATTAATCCCCCATATTGTTTATGATGTAAACTTATGCTTCATAGGTCCACTTTGTGTCTTTGAACTTTTTTCTATAGTCTTATTCTTCAAAGGTCCACACTATTATTATGAATATTTCTCTGCAACAATACACTCTTGTTATATGTTCGATTCTTTACCTCTGTATAGTTACCCCTTACTATGATATTTTTAATTTCGCACTCCATTCAATTTGAACTATCATAATAGGTGATTCCTTCAACTTGAAATATCAGAATTGGCACTTCTTTCAAATTGTCAAAATAGGTGATTCCATAGGTGATTCTTTCAACTTGAAATATCAGAATTGGCACTTCTTTCAAACTTTCAAAATAGGTGATTCCTTCAAACCACCTTCAAAAGTATGTCACTTTATAACTAAGTGCTTTTACTACATGTAATATTCGATCTTAGTAATACTACAACCTTTGGGCTAAATTCAAACTCCACATATGCCTCTGCTTTTTTCTTGGGCACTTATACCACCAACGCGACACCTTTATGATATTTAGGTGCTCCCTTCAATCCAACCTTTTAAAAGTTGGTGCTTATAGATATTCACACCAAATACAAGCAAGTGTTGTGCAAGAGCTTACCAGTCTTCATAACTTCAAATATCCCTTCAATCCAACATTCCACAAATCAGTGAAAATGCACGTAAGTGCTACAAAATATGCCTAAATGGTGCATCTAAGTGCTTTCACATCAGGATATTGGAGAAATACCCAAAATATTTTACACTAAAGTCACTTACAAAGCCCAACATTTTTAGGGCCTTTGCCTTTGAGTGCTATAGCTTAAGCTCTGCGATGAAGGGTTGTAAACAAGGCCTTACCATATATAAGAAAATTTGGGCCTTTGTTGAAAATGTTGGTTTGGTGGTTTATCAATATGCCGAGGGTCTTCAGCCCTTGGAGTAATAACTAGGTTCTTCCATGACCAAAGGCATAACTAAGAGCTATTATATCAGGATAACAAAAATCCTCAATCATGCACTTTTTGATATAATGATGATATGGCGATATGCCAAGGTTTCTTAGCCCGCAAGTGCTATATCTTAGCACCTTTATGACCGAGGGTTATGACCAACAACCAATGTCTAGATATCTGTGATTCCATGAGTGATCATGCTTTGATAAAAATGTGATATGCTAATATGTTGAGGGGTGCTTAGCCCCCAAGTGTTACTCCTTAGCACTCTCATGATTAGGGTTATAACTAGAGGCTTTTAGGGTTCAAAATATTGGAAAATCCATGTGGTCATGCATTTTGGTAAAAAATCAAATAAGGTGATATGCCAAAGGATTTTAGCCCTTGAGTGTTATACTTAAGCAACCACATGACCAAAATTATGACTGGGAGCTACATATATTGGATATTTGGAAAATCATGAACCTACCCTTTTTGTTAAAACTTCAATATGAAAATACATCAAGGGAGCTTAACCCTTAGGTGCTAAACCTTAAGCACATTCTGAACACAGGATGTGACCACGAGCCTCTCTATACAATGATATCGATAAATTTGTAGAACACTTCTTTTGAATAAATCCTGATATGCCGAGGGTGTAGTAGACAAACCATTTATTGATGCAAAAATATTCATATATTAACTCACAAAGGCATCTTGAAAACAAAGGATTTGCAAGCTATTTCACATTATAAGAAAATTTGAGGTTTTTAAGAATTTTTTCAAATTTTTTTCTTATACCACTTTCGAGCTTCACATCTTCTCATCATGTTGTGTGAACCTATGATCTGTGTTTGGTCCATGGCCTCACTCTTGCCTTCACTCCTTAATACTTAGACGGCATTACCATTGATCTTGAGCCTCATACTTCCTCACTTCTTTGTTCCTTGCACTCTACACCCTAGATCATATATGCTTTACATCTCAATCCACACATTGATAACTTATAATGCACTCACCAATCCTATTTATAGCTATCTGGTGTGAAATTATTTGCTTCCTTCATGATGGGTCAACTTGTGGCTATGGCTAAGCAGACATATAGAAGGGTATTTGAACATTATCCAAAATGGTCTCCTCCTAACTTTGACATCAATGACAATAGATTAATAAAAAATATCTCCCATTTTCATTTATGGAAACCCTTGGATAAATTTGGAAAAACATTGACCTCCCCCTATCTACAATTCCTCATTTTATAGCAACTCAACTCCCTCAGTCTACAATTCTTCATTTTTCTTCAATTTCTCATTATTTTAAATCAATGGAAAAGGGATTCTCCCCTTGAACTAATGCTTCTTCTCATATAGAATTCTCCCCCTTTTTCATAAATCAAGAGAAAGAGGTTACTCCCCTTGAGTTTATGCTTTTATTTTTACTGATTAGATGAGAGAAATATTAATCCTAGCTTCTGCCTTAGATATTGAAATGTCTCTCTGGGAAATGGTTTGGTGAATATATCTACAATTTGTTCTTTAGTAGCAGTGTATTCCAACCTAAAATTATAATCAACTACATGTTCTCTTAGGAAGTGGTATTTGATATGAATGTGATTTGTTTTCTAATGCATGATAGGGTTGTTTGAGATACTGATTCCACTAGTAATATCACTGATAATTGATCTAGGTTGATCATAATCTATCTTGATGGATTTCAGAGTCTACTTCATCCAAAGGACCTGAGTACAACATGATGTTGCTACAATATATTTTGCTTCAACTATGGATAGAGAGATTGGGGTTTGTTTCCTACTCAACCATGATACCAAACAATTTCCTAAGAAGAATGTTCCACCACTAGTGATTTTTTTGTCATCAACACTTCTTGCCTAATCTGCATTAGTATATGTTGTTAAGGTGAAATCCTTGCTTCTTGAGTACCATAAGCCAAAGTCCATAGTTCCCTTCAAAAGCCTGAAAATTCCTTTTACTACACACAAATGTGTCTCCTGAGGTGTTGATTAAAACCTTACAACCAACCCTACCGCTTGTGTTATATTGTGTCTTGAAGCTATCAAATATAATAATTGCCAATAATTGATGTATACAAGGTTTGATTTGCATATGGATATTCATTATATTTTCCTAACTTGCATCGTGTAACCATGGGAGTGTCAATAGGTGCAAAGTTTTACATTCCAAACTTCTTCAACATCTCTTTAACATATTTAATTTAGGAGATGAATATCCATTTACTTGACTAAGCAACTTGCAATCCTAGGAAGAATGACAATTATCCAAGCATGGAAATTTCAAACTCATTTCATTTTGTTGCAAACCCTTGACTCATTATGTCAACATCACTTCCAAAAATGATATCACCCATATAGACAATAATGATCAACAAATTTTCATTATCATTTTTGATGTAGAGGTTTATATCTATTGCTCCTCTTTTGAATCCTTGTTATTTTACATACTTGTAAAGTCTTGAGTACCATGCTCCGGGAGCTTGCTTTAGTCCATAATATGTGTTCTTCAACCTACATCCATAATTTTCATTTTATGATAGATGAAATCCATGTAGTTGTTCAATATACACTTCTTGTGCTAAGTTTCCATTTAGGAAAGCTAACTTGTTATTGAAATTTCTAAAACATGCACATGTTGGGAACATTATAATTAATTATATCCTGGAAACTAGAGAAAAAGTTTCTTCAAAATACACACCCTTCACTTGTGCATATCCTTTGCAAACAAATCTAGCTTTATTTCTCATAACATGTCCATCCTCATTTAATTTGTTCCTTAAGACCCACTCAATGCCAATTACATTCTTATCTTTTGGTTTAGGTACAAGTTCCCATGTTTCATTTTTCTCAATTTGATTTAGTTCTCCCTCCATGGTATTGACCCAATGCTCATATTCAATAGCTTGTGCAAAATTCTTGGGTTCTATTTTGGATAACAAGGCAAATTTTGCATACTTAGGTGAGCTTATCAACCTCCTTCTGGTCTTATTTCCTAAATATATATCACCAAAAAGATTATTTTCCAGATGATTTTTATGAACATACATGGATGGAGTCATTGGATGTTGTTGCTCTATCTCTTCCTATCCTTCCTCTTGTTCTTTCTATTCTTCCATTTCTTCTTCTTCTTCTTCTTCCTTTTCATCTTTTTTGTTTATTGTCTCCTCTGGCTCTTTATTTTCTTGTGGTTTCTCCTTTTGAGATAATGCTTCATGTTGACCAATGTGTTTTCATTAATTTCAAAGGAATATCTTGTAGGGTTATTGTTATTTCAATGCATGTTTTTTAATTAATGATCGATTCAAAAGGTAGCTTGGTGTTTCAAGAAGATCCAATGGCCCTCCTTGTGCAAATGATATGATCCTATAAGTGATGAGAATCTTCTTAATGGGTTCCAAAGGAAAGAAAGATAAAAGGGATCAAATCCCAAATTTCTTTGGGCCATAATATTATTTATGTATGAGGAGTAACCCCAAATTTTAGGTGCACAGAGGCAAACCCAAAATTTGGTAAGACGTGTGTAGATTGGAAGGTGATTGTAGGCTCATCTCACAACATCACTAGATCAATGGTCTGTGGGGCCCTTGAGTTGCACACGAGTTAAGCTTTACCCAAATGACATTTAATGCACAAGTTTGACAACAGAGAGTCCCATCGAGTTGCAAAATGCATAATCAAATGATAGAGAGTGAGTGTAGATCCCCCGTTAGCTCAATGTTTAGTGGGAGTGGAGGAGGAATGCAGGGCATAGTCGTTGGTCACATTAAACTGCTCTTAAAAAATTAATAACCCATATCTATTGCAGGTCCCCCCTTCCTCAAGTATAAAATCGCTATGGGAAAAATTGGTGGTGTTCACAAAAATGGTTTTAGCGATCAAACGAGCAGCACAATGTAGGTTTCCACGTGGATCATAGGTGGAGTATAGAGGGAAAACAAATGGCATGGTGATGTGGCCATTAGACCTTGGGTTCTTAGGGAATTTGCACAAAGTTTTTTCTACCAACATCAAGATCCAAAGGGTGATACAAGTGGAAGTAACAACATGCAAATACAAGTGACCTGACATGTAGGAAGTGACATGGCACCCTAAGCAAGTGACATGTGGCATGTGGTTTTGGCATTTTTGGGTGCCCAAGTGGCCCTTTTCTAGGTGATACATGGCAAGTGAACATGTAACACACATGGTAGCTACAATGACATGGACACACGAAGCTATGACCAAAGGTTAAAATGTAAGTGTTTATTTATGGGGGTATGGTCCTATGGGCCAAGTCGTAATGCTCTCGATGTGTTGGTCACAAAATTTGAGGTCAAAGCATAATATTAAATTACTAGGGGTGATTAGTTTAATTATTGATCCACTGTAATTAAATTACCATGGGTGGAAAATCCAAAGACTCTATCAGCCCTCATAAAACCACAATGTATAAATACATGGGTAAGGAGATGATTGAAACATGGATGGTGTGTGTGAATATCTAAATTGCACAGATAATTGAAGTGTGAAAGTTGTTTGATTATGGTGTTGCGGAGCGAGTCTACGTGACTATGTTTTGAGCCATATACATATTTTTTTTTTTGAGAGAGAGAAAACAAAAGGATTGATAGGAGTGATGAAGTTTGAAGAAGATGAGTAGTCTGTGTAGGAAAAATATGAAGTATGTCTATTGTCTGGTACTAATATGAATTTTGTTGATATGAAGTCTATGAAGTCTGATGTTCAATGTTGTTTAATTTATGTAGTCAATAATATAATTCTAGAGTGTTGTTATTTGACCAATGTTGTCTTGAAAAAACAAGATTAGTATATTGCAATTTTGAATCAGAGATAAATTGAGGTAAGTTGAGGTAAATTTTGAGATCAGAGGTGTGAACTAAATTACAGAGGAAGACCATATTTCATCAAGAATCAAGGAGAATACTAGTGTGTCTAGTTTGAAAATGTTTATGCAAAGGGAGTCTATACAAATGAAAAGAGAGTAAGTTGAAGTTGTTGTATGTAAGAATAAAAATGCAGATATGAGGTAGAGTAAAATAACTACATATAAATATAGGGCAGAAAGGAGCATGGGCTTGAGGAAAGAGATGTAGAACAGAGACAGAGTCTATATATGTGATTGAGTAAAATATTGAAAGTTTGAGTATGTCTAAGATGTAGTTGAATATCTAGCTAAGTTAGACTTGAAGCATAAATCAAATAAGTTTGAAGATTAAAAAGGAAATAAAGCATGTGGGTTTGAGTTTGAAAATGAATGAAAGAGGGATTTACTAGGATGAGTGGGTTGGTGCCTACACATTAGGATATAGGAGTCTCCTTCAGGTTGGTACTTGTAAAATTCAGGGAGTTGGTGCTTCCTTCATGTTGATGCCTGTAAAGAAAGGGGGTTGGTGCCAGTAAATTTGATGTAACAGTAATTTGGATCCTACAGAAATATTCTGACATAATTTTTTTAGTTTTCTCCCTTCATGCATGGGTTTCCACGTATATTTGGTGTTGTTATGTGTTGTTTATCTATTTGTCTTTTGAATGGCTTGAATTACTATATATTATTAATAATTATTATTTTTTTCCATTAAATTGATTCATCCCCCCATCCCCCCACTTCCCCCGCGGCCCCACCCCCCCACCCCCCACCTCTCTCCACCCTTAGTATAATCATATGCTAATACTTCATCTACTTTTACATCAATGCTTTCTAGAATCAAACGTCCCTAAATTGTCATCATTTATCTTGATGTAGCATTTGCTTCTAACCACTTTAAAGTACTTAATTGTAGCTAGTATTCCTTTCAATAATTTAGAGTCTTTTTGTTATTCACTTTGATCTAAGCTCTATTTATAATGTAAACTACTATATCAATTGCTTCTCCCCAAAAGGTGTTTTGGAGCTTTGCTTCATTCAACATTTTTCTAGCCATCTCATACACAGTTATATTCTTTCTTTCAATAACACTATTTTGCTAAGAAGTCTTTAGTACTGAAAAATGTCTTTTAATCCCATGTTTTTCATAAAATTCATTGAATTCATCATAAATAAACATAGCTCCTCTATATTATCTTAAGTATTTGATCCTTTGATTAGTTTCATTCTCAACAAGCACCTTGAAGTTTTTTTAACTTTTCAAATGATTCATATTTTTGTTTAAGGAAATTCACTCATGTCATTCTTGTATAGTCATCAATCATATACATAAAATAGCTTCCAGCTCTTAATTTTTGTGTTCTTACTGGCCTACAAATATCTATATGAACAATTTCAAAGGCTTTATTGATAATTATTCTATTACCTTGAAGTTGACACTGGTCTAATTTCCATGCTAACAAGGCTTGTAAATAGTGTCATTTGGTTTTGGAATCTTCAACATGTCTCTCATTGCTAGTAATTTTTTGAGTTTCACTAGATTGTTAAAATTGATATGACCCATCCTTCCATGTCATAACCAACTTTCATCTAATTTCCCCATGCAACATTTTTCACCCTTTACTCTAGGATATATGCATTACTTGAGGTTCTAGCTACATTTTCCACCAATCTTATTGATTCTTGTTTCTTTATTTCACACCCTTCAGACTGAATTGTGAGATCATATCCTTAATCACACATTTGAATAACACTCACAAAATTGTACTTTAAGCCCTTTCCAACTATCCTTGTTAATGTATCATTTCGAAGGATCACACCACCTCATTTTTCTTATTTTAGAGTAAGAAAATTACTTTGATCTCCTATCATGTTCCTTGAGAATCCAATGTCAACCTGCCATTGGATCTCTTTAATTTCATCATGTAGTGCAAAGCCACATTCTTCATATTTTCTTGCTTCCTCTTCCATACCTTTGTGTATTCGTTTTTCTTATTTTTTTTAGGAATCCTTATTGAGACGCTTCTACATTCACTTTCCTTATGCCCATAGTTGTTACATTTATAACATTCAACATGATCCAATAAAGGAGGAAATGAATTGTAGTTTCTAACAACATTCTTATTAAAGCCTCTAAGTTTGTTTTTCACATAACCATTCATTAGAGTCCCATAGGATTCTTTGTTTCTATCTCTCATATGATAATTTCTTAGATAAGCTCTACAATTCATTTCTTTATGACAAAAAATATTACAAGAAAAACAATAGCCTAAGAAAAGGTTTTGATACCTAGATATCACAGGCCTTTTTGAAGAAATAGTTCTTTTGAAATTATTCTAATTGAGAGAAAACTCAGGTCCTTGTTGCTCCTTAAATCCATTTATCGTGTTTCTTGTGTTGTTGATAGGGCCATGTCTCTGTTAGTCCTTAACTTTATTTTTGATGCTGCCTATATTGTCGATAAGGACATGTCTCTATTGGTTCTTAACTTCATTTAAGATATTGCTTGTATTGTTGATGGGATCGTGTCTTTGCTAATTCTCGCCTCCTTTTTTGGAATTGCTTTCATTGTTGATAAAATTCCTAAGAACATTAGCAAATAATTTAAATTCTTCTTTGCATTCCATATTGACGCCGGAAAAACCACACAAAGGCAATTTCCCTGGTTTCCACAATCACCTTATGTAAACCTGTGGGTTATGGCCCACCCATACAAATCGGAAGCATTTCTATTGGTGGATTTTATCCAAAACCCAACCAATCTCCAAACATCATTTCTACACATAATCCGCCAATGAACACTGGTCCCACCTGAATGCACACAAGACCGGACCTCAAATCGCAATCGAACAGCAATCGAGAATTGAACAACAATCACAATTGAACATCAATCTCAATTGAACAACAATCGCAATTGAATAACAATTGAACAACAATCGAAAAGCAACTGAACAACAACTGAACAGTAATTGAACAACAATTGAACAACAATTGAACAATAACTTAACAAAAATTGAACAACAACTGAACAACAATTGAACAACAACTGAACAACAATTGAACAACAACTGGTATTTGAACATCAACCGGTCCCACGTTGACTTCCGCGTCGACTTTCCCTTTAGAAGATAGGTGCTTCACTTTGTGTCGTTGATCTCCTCTCTCCAAATCTAATGGTTGGCAGTGACATCACAAATCACAATTTCTCTCGGCCAAGGTTCATTCACTCCTGAAATATGCGATGCGATATTAATCCAACGGTTAGCATCAACAATGATCCAATAGTTTGCAGCCTTTCAAATAACACATGGATTACCAAACAACTCAACCCCCGTACTTGACTGTGACGTAAGCGTTGACTAGTGAAATCGACAATTATGATTTAGTGTGGGCCTTCAACCACAATCAGGGCATCCCGTACTCTCCTACCCCCGTTGTGGTTGCTGAACAGACTTCCTCTTGGTTTTGAATATAGAATTAGCGTCTTGATTTCATTCCTAGAATGGTCGAATTCAGGTGTTAACGCAAATCTTCCTTCATAGTTCCACTAAGTTGTCTCTGAAAAATAAATGCACAGATTCCATTCTAGTTCAAATTTCCCCAATTACGTATTGTGTGAAACAGAGTTCTCCTAGCTTGATCAGATCCAAATCTTTGATCCTCCCGATCCAAAGATCACTATAAAAAATGGATTCAATGACTTAATATACACATAACTACTTTAACTTCGATCAGATTATCATGATGATCATGATCGCTCTCTCTCATTCCACTGGATTCCTGTATGGAGCTCTCGGCTAATGACTCACACTAAACTTCACACAGATGCAGATTCATCTACCAACCTTACCCAATCAAAGAATCAACATCATAGGCTTCTTCAATGCATATTCTCAGATCTAAAGATTCAACTTATTACAATGGTTTTTCAAAATGATAGAATTGCTTCAACACAGAACATTAAAGGAGCTAATCTCTTATCCAAGACTTCAACAGGAATTCAATCAATCAACAATTATCTAAGATGAAATAACATAATGAAAACTTTCTTTCATTAATCAAACTATATACATAAAATGCTTGGCCCGGTTTCTACATTTGGAATGGCCCTCACACATTTCCTCACACCCATCTCTGTCTTTTCCTCTATTGCTACTTTCTCCTATTCTCTCTATCCTATCTTCCTCATACGTAGGCTTACATTTATAAAATTAATTACACAGTTATGGATTATTCCAAATCCATGATTTCCTCCATAGATCACTCAACTAAATCCCTAAAATATCTTATTCCTCTTTTGACTCAACTAATTTCTATTCAAGGAGCTCATAATCCCTAACATATATAAACAACCCAACTCCTCTCATATTCTCAATTATAAGAGAACATTTACAATAAACCACATACTCAGATTTTCCTCTTAAAATGTGCATAATTTATAAAATAATTAAGAAAAACATCACCCCCTAAATCAACCAAATAAACAATGACATTTGAGCAGGATGCTCCTGCATCACATATTTGATGCCTTTGTGCTTGATTCTCCCTTGAAATTCACATGATTTTGTTTATAACCAAGATCTATTTTAATGAATGGATACCTATGACCAAGGAAAATTTTAGGGGTGAAGTTTCACTAAATGGCTACCTTTTGGACATTTTTTGAAAAAAACATTCACTCATTTGGTTAAAAGTTCACTTATTTTTTACATATATATGATTAAATGGATAAGATTCGCCAACAATTTACCAATTTCAACAGTAAATTACATATTTTTATAGAATATTCATCTAAATTCTCTATGTATGACGTTTTAGACTAGAATAGTTACCAATAATACTATAAATAGACATAATGCTTGAATCCTTAAAAAAAAACCTTGCCTATGACAGTTGAGAATGTAATATAAGATTTCAATATTTTTCCCAAATTTCAAGCTTTATGAGGTTAGAAGCAACCTATATCCAAAATACATCATTATTTACTTCCCACATGCTTATGTATTAGAATTTCATAGAGAAAGAGATAAACAACAAAACAAGAAGGACAAACTACCTATGGAAGAGTGATGATGACTAGCTGCGAAATAGTCTTGGATACAATGAAAATGATCTCTTATACAAATAAGGTAGATATTCCAATTCTCATTAAATTCTTAATGTAAATTACAATAAAATAAATGGATACTTGGATGTAGATCTAAAAGCCATAATCTACACATATGAAGATAGCTTCAATTTTCAAGAAAAGGTATTGTAAACTAAAGATCCTTGTGTAGAAACATGGGAACCTAGGAAGGGTACAAAGTAAAAAGTATTATCCATGAGGAGGGACCCCAGAACATGTGGGCAGTAACAATGAGGGTGGCTTCTGCTTGAGGGCTAGAATAGCCATACATTAATATGGATCTTTGATTGAAACTTGAACATTGAAATAACCATATTGTACAACTCCTTCTAAATATTTGATAATGAGCTAATGTCAAACATAAGAGAAACTATCAAATTGAATAGCAATTGTGACTCTCTCTCTACTTGATTCCACCTTGATTCAAGTTCAACCATTAGTGATGAAAATTGGGAACATTGTACATGAAACCTCTCTATAAGTTGATGTTGGTGGGAGTGAGTGTGTGAGAGTGAGGGATGAGAGCACCCCTAAAAATCAAAGGAATCATCAAGTAATCAATTGTAATGAACTAGGAATTTGATAAGAACGCAATATATTTGGCCAATGGAAGTACAAGACTAAATACTTGCCTTAGGTAGAGCATATATCATGATTGATATGTGAAGTAGTGATAATCAATATGGCATGCAACAATCAAGTGTTAGGTTATAAAAAAGGGTTACAAAATGAGACATAGGACTATGTATATAATGAAATACTAAGAGGATGAAGAGGTTCATGACTCAAAATAACAAGTTTTAATAGTTAGTGAAGGCAACTTTTGGATTCACACTAGTGGATATTGAGATGTGAGAGACATTTTAAGCAACTAGAACTAATGTGGACATGGGGACTTAGTGAAAATTCTCTGACCAAGGGTGACAACAATTGTTATCATTTGAAGAGATGTTATTGCACAAGAAATATGATGAGTATTAGTCTTCCCATCATTCTGGATTTTTGAATTTAGTGGATGTTTTTATATTTTTTTTGTTACCCAAAAAATAAAATAATTTGGATAAATTATAGACAAGGGAATAGGTTGCCTAAAAATAAAATAAATAACTCTTCCTTGCATATGTAACGAGAGTTGACTAACAGAAATCAATAAGGGTGGTTCCCCTAAGGCGAATCTCCTTTGTAATATGATGAATGATAGTGTGAAATGAAAATGTTTTATGGGTTAGGGATGAGAGGAGAGGCCAATGATGATGCATTGAAGAATTTTAGCATAACCAAGCATAAATAATGTGAACTATTAGGAGTATGAGGTTATGGAACAACATAATGATGGAAAAGAATTCTAAGGCTTTTTTCTCTAAAATGAATAGGATAAAAATATTAATCTAGGGTAAAAAGAGACATTATTTTCATCATGCAATGGAGTACTAAAACCAAGGAAACACATGAAGGTGGAATTATACCAACAAAGTAACAAATAAATGCATTTGAACTAGGTGAAGTTATTTGCTAAACCATGGGGAAACCAAGAGGTATATTGGGTACATATCCGATAATGATAATTGTGGCATAAATGAGGGCATATTTTGTCTAAATTATAGCTTGAATAAAAAAAGCTAAAGGATTTTTGACAAGCGTTAACTGCAATTGGTGAAAAAATTATCTTCCCAAAAAACACTTGCATAGATGAGACTAAGCGCACAATGTAAAAATGCACATGAAAATAAGTGTAGTGGTGCAAATAGTGTTAAAACAAGAACCCATTAAGACACATACCTTCTAAAAGACGTTGGTCTAGAAAATTTCAAACCATTGTTGTTTCTAAATGGCACAAATGATAGATTTACCATGTGAAAGACGATGAGACAAGGATTTCAATCATTCAATTGGTACAAAAAATAGAGCTACTAAGGTCTCATATGGATCAATCAATGTTCATGGTTGATACCTATAAATAATGCAAGACTCACAAAGAAAAAATCATTTATATATTTTGGATTTTAAAACCGTATTTACGCTCTAAAATTGTTTGAAGGTTGTTATGCATGTAGAAAATCCTTGAAACCTTGCAATTGCTAATGAGAGCAAACTGATCACAAAATACACAATATTTCTCTACCAAAAATATATGGAAAGAAAACAATGAATAGAAACACAATCACACATAGAACACAAAATATATCTGGGGAACCCAACTGGTAAAAACCACTCTTGCTTGTATAGAATAAATTAAGCAGTCTAATCTATTACATAAAATCTGCTTCAGGCCTAAAGCTCCCTGCAATACTGATCAACTCTCTACAAGAATTGCACAACAATTAGGAAAATAAGACTTGCTAGGAAGCTCCTATTTCCTAGCACAAATTTGCCCCTAAAAATTAAAAATTTCTCCTATTTCCTTGTGAAATTCCCAAGAGAATTGCTTTGCTTACTTCTCAAGCTATACACACAAAAACTTGTGTACCATAATAAGTACAATTTGTGACTTCATTCAATCTCAATAGATAATTCAAATTGCATGACCTACTAGGGCTAATTTAAGCAACTACAACTAGTTAACTGAGAGTAAGTTGAGTTAACATGAAGTCAACTACTTAACTAAACTCAAGTCTATCTCTATTCTAGAACTAGAGATCGATTAACTGATAGATACTAGAGTTAACTCCACTAGATAGCAAATTTTAGCCATCAACTAGTCCATAACTCACTGCATTCTATCTAACTCGAATTAACTGATAATAACTCAGTGATAGGCCACATCACACGTGTTAACTGACAACTAATTCATGTATCTATGAGACAAAATTCGAATTAGCATATTTGACTAAGGTACAAGTCAAAGAATCCATTCCTTGCAATAATTTTAATACTCCCTCTTAACGAGGAAGGGCTTCTTGGAACAACCTCGTCCACCTCCATCTGTCTTTAGCTCTACCAAGTTCTTTGTTGTAGTAGTGTTGACATGGGCATTGACACGCCTATGTCAACAAGGGAGAGACAAACCAGACCAAGGATCTTCACACAGCCCCAACTGTTTGGAGTAGTCGTTCTCGACAGGTTTAAAGGCTCTATTGGCCTTTGGCTTCCTCCTCTTATGAAGGAGATAAACTAGGAAAGTATCCTAAAACTATGGTATACGTTACATTCTTCTAAAACTAAGCTAAATAATACCTAAATTTTTGAGTTATGTTAATAGAATGAAAATATAAAAATATGTAATCAATACAACTAACTAAATTAGATTGTAATATTTATGATACTATAATACAAAAAGAAGGCTAGAACTCAATGTAACTAGCGCAATGAAAAAATTGTTATAAAATAACCATTATTTTAAAGAAAGAAAAAGCTAAAGAAAACTCTTTCATTAATAGAAATAAAAATTACCTATTTCTCAATGTAATATAAAATAGAATGAACAATTGTAATCAAAACAAGTAGTTCACACTATTAAGTAAACACAATGTAAAAGAAATATGTTTTCTTTTTCAAATCATTAAGAAAAGACAAAAGAAAAAATTTAAAATGATTTATTGTTCCATACAATTACAACTTGGCCAAGACTTATAGACGCGTGAGAAAATTCAAAAAATAGATGATACGTATTTTAAAAAGTTAGACTACCATTGGTGATAAATGAATCAAATAAAATCATCATCAAATCAATACTGAACGAAATAATATTTATAACATTCACTGTAATATTCCTACTATAGATTCAAGAAAAGAAAAGAAGTAAAATTAACCAGATACTGTTCTAGCTAATCCAACCATTAAAATTGAATTATTCTTCTCATGGGACAAGCCACTAGAGATGAACAATTGATCAATTAAGCAAATATGAGTAGTAAAGTTACAATAACAGATAAATGAATAAAAACATTCACTTGTTAGCACACAAAGTCAGCTTAACAAATGCGAATACATTCCATAAACCACAAGATATTATGAAATTTTAGATTATCACTATGGAAGAAGTAAAACATAACACACTGATAGAATCAAACCACATCAAAATGTCAGAACTGTCATTCATTCCACAGTCGAAAAATAACACTTCTCTATCAAAATAATATCTCCCTCTCCTCTCTCGGGTCCCCCCTTTTTCCTTCAAAAATAAGGGGTTTATATAGGAGATTACAATATCAGAAAATGAAACTTTGAAACAATATGATTAGAAAATAATAAAACAATTTTTTTTTGCTAAGGCAGGTGGCCGATATTACTAAAACACTATTAGAGACAAACGATAAAAGAACTTTTGGGGATATGTCTCGATTAAAACAAGTGCCTCCCACAAACATAGTGATAGTGAATTTCATTAATGATTTGACTTGTGATAATACATAACAAACAATTAAAAAATAGTATAAAGCGAATAAGGTTGTTACAAAATTAGAAATTTTGTAACATCCTTTATTATTATCTATTCAATCTTCTAATTTTACTTTATATAAGAAAAAATGAAATCAACAATAAATCTTACCTCAAGACCAATCTGAAAGAAATATCAACTTAAAAACTTTATTTAGTGCTTTCTGGTTCTTGAGAAATAACCAACTTGAGATTGGCAGACTTTACTATAATGTGAGTGTCTGACCCTTGAGAAATTTCAATAGATTGGGCAGATTCTGGATTCTTAGCATTAATATGACGATTACAAAAAATCATCAACTGCTCATTTTCCTGGGTCAATTGTTCAATTTGATGAGTGAGTCATGAATCTCTCACCAAATATTAATGGTGCCAATAAATATCTAACAACGACTCAGAATCATTCTCTTGAGGCTTGTTCTCTAATTCTGGTGGAATTTGAACATCATAGGGAGAACTTTGTTCCTAGTTAACTTTAGGTTTAACCCTTTTTTACTGAGTTTCCTCCATCTCTACAACATTCAGGTCAGAGGGGGGTTTTTTCCTATTGCGCAACAACCTGGATATTTTCCTATTTAATAATTTGTCCTTTATATGATTATCATTATCCTGACTTTTGTGTATTGTGTTGTAGGGTTTGAATCAAAAGAGTCGACTTGAGGTTTTTCCTTCTTAACTGGAGGTTTACCTTTTCGACCAAAGACCTTTCGAACCATACCCTCCTTCACAATGGAATTAACATTCTGACTACGACATAAATTTGGGGTTTCAGGTGCCGAAACCTTGTCTTCCCTTTTCCCCAAAGATATGGGTTGTGAAACTGACTCAGGGTTGCTAAGAGGGGTATCATCACCCAAGGGCTCATCAGGAGCATCATCAATTTCTACATCAAGGTTAGAAGATACCTGAGGGTAGGATTCCTCAGGTTGGGGTTTACCAACAAAACCATTCTTTAAAAGAAAAGACTCCCACTTTAACCCTAGTTTATTCAATTGAAACTTAACCAGAATTGCAATTAAACCATGATGAATTAGGTAGCGGTCGTTTTTTCGCTTTTGATATGTTGAAGCCATTTTAACCAGTGAAACATACAAGAAATGCGAGAGATTTAAAGGGTAACCCATAAAAACCATTAACAATCTAACATGATAAAAACCAAACTATAGTGGCCTTCACACATTATATACATTTTGATAAATAATAACATGTTTCTCCATTCAGGTTTCAAATGGGTAACCAACATACCTTTAATGTTGTAGGAGTATGACCTTTTAGCCAACAATTTCTTCCAGGGAACCTTTTTTATCCTCTTGGTCTTCGACCATTTTTCCCCTTGAAGTGACAATTCAGTGGCTTCTGCAATGAACTCAGGGTCGACTGTAAATTGCATATCACCAATTTTAACCCTATGGCCATTGAAATAAGAAATGAAAGCCTATGTGACCGTTTGGTTATGTCCTTGAAACAATTTTAAGAATTAAAGCCAACCAATGATCTGAAACAACTTCATATAGTCCTCATAGACCTCTAACATATAAATTCCCAAAGTCTCATATCGAACCACTCGAGACATGGTAGAATAATACCAGGCATACACATTCCAAGACTTTTGTAGGATGAAAAAAACCCTCAAAACCCTCGAAACCCTCACTTTCTACCATGAGAGATAAAACCAAAAGAGACTACTAAACAAAAAATGGAGCAGGCTTCGAAAATCCTTGCTAATTCTAGCAATGAATTGAGAGGTATAGTCATGACAGATATCACAATCTGGACCGTCCAAAAATAACAAGTGTACAAGACGATCATTACCATGATCATGGCACTTCACATCATCATGATAATCCCATATCCCAATCCTCGTGATCAGGGCCTCATTCCAGAGGCTTCGAAACACATTTAAGAGTTTAGGCTAAGGTTTTTAGCAACACATATTTCGAATAATAATAATCATCTGAGAGGTGTTTAGTCATAGGTTTAAACAATAATGATAAGACCATTGAAATAAGTTTGGAATAGATTAGGATAGGATTAGGTAAATAGGTCCGAGAAGGGTATAAAATTGAGCATACATGCAATTCGAACATAGTAACAAAAAGACATTTCAAATAATAAATAAAGGGTTGTTACAAAAATTTTAAAATTTTGTAATAACTTCTAATACAATATGTCTTGTATGAGTTCGAATGCACTAACAATTATGACCTTGGGGTATGATCATTAATGTTAAGCGAGATCAAATCAAATAAAATCTAAGTCCAAATATACAATGTTAGCTATTCTCAAGTGACCAAAAGGCATTAAAAACCAAAAACCATAATAATCAAATAAAAAATTAAAAATAGCGAAGAGGGGGGCCATGTCATTAGCAGTGAATGATACGAGAGGGGTTGGCTTGCCAACAATTGGTAGCTCACTGGGAAGGATTAGTTATCTCTTCCCGTAATTAAAAAGAGAAGATCAATTGATAACATTGTTAAGTGGAAAATATCGAGCATGTTTTCCTTTAGAGGGATCTGTAGACAAGTAAGAGCCAAAAGTAGGTACATGATTAACGAAAAAAGTATACACATTTTCAGAAAGAAAGCTCAAAGTGAAACAGGTAATAAATAAGCATCTTTTAAAAAAAGACTAGCTAAATATTTACTTCAATACCATTGACAAAGCCACTGCTTTCAGCAGGCATCTATAGCCTCTGCAAGGTTATCATTTAACTCGAGTGTGTCAATATCCCATTTGTTCAGGGATTCATAGTGAGCAAGTTTTCCATATACTTATTTATCATTATCATTTTTTCTTTTTCTTTTTTTATATTACTAATTGAAAGCCATGTTCGGGCTTGCTGACCTGTAAGATAACACTGCCATTCACAAGACATAACAGATGTGAGCAGGTTGACTCGTGATGAGACCCCTTGTCTTGTGATCAGATGACCACAAGCCAATGTCCTAGATTGGTAACTAGATATGACAATGTCACATCTGCTAAAATCCCATGATCATGGTAGGTAGGCTCATGATGAGACCTCCTATATTTCAATTAATAACTTTTAATATTTTTGAATTACACTCTGAAAAATTTTAAAATTTAACTTTTAGCAGATGGGAAGACACATCCACTCCTTAAGAGGGGGATGGTGTAAGAATTTTAAGTAACTAGTATATTCATAAATATAGTTGTTGAAACAAATATGTTGGCTTTGAGACATTATATTTATGAGGAAAACAAAGATAGTAAGTTTCCTATAACATATTTCAGATATTTTACCAATTAAAAAATCAAACTAACAATTGAAGAAAATAATTTCATTTGGTTGGAAAACTAACAATCTACAGCTGAAAGTTTTATAAAATGCATTGCAGACGGATTTACTATTTAATAAAACATTTTGCAGCAATCAAAGGAAAATACTCAAATAGAAAGAAAAAGATTAAGATAAAAATTGCAATCCAAAGGAAAATATATACAAGTATTGACAAGAGGGACAATGAAAAATACTTTTTCAAAAGAAACCATTGACAAGAAGTGACTTAGACTGCCCTTCCAAGTTCTTCAACTGAAATGTTCTAGGACCTAACTTTTTGTAATAGTGTAGGTTCCCAACCACAACTTATGGAACTTGGTATCCTCTCCTTTATCTTCGCGGGATTTTTCCCATTTTAACACCAAATCACTAACCTGAAAATCTCTCTTGGAGGAAGATTTCCTATTGAACCAATGTTTTACAAGTTTTTGATGTTGGTCAAGTTTATTTTTGGCTCTAAGTCTCTTGTCCTCCAGCCTTAGTAATTCATTTATCCTATTTTGCATGGCTAAGGATTTTAATTCCTGAATATTCTGGGGCAATTGCATAGATGGAAAAACAAATGCGGTGGAAATATGGCTTCTCTACCATAAACCAAAAAGAAAGGAGAGTTGTCAATGACAAATTTTGTAGTAACCTTATCATCCCACATGCATTAAAGAAAGCAACATGCCAATTTCTCTGATTATCAGACATAGGTTTTTAAGAATTCTAAGCATTTTTTTATTAGATGACTCAGCTAAGTCATTACCTTGAGGGTAATAATTTGCTGAGTATTTAATATTTATGCCTTTATCGAATGCATATGCATCTATGTCATGTGATTAAAGTCTAGAGATTAAGGAACGCAAAAACGCGAAATGATATGAGTCTCTGTTGGAAATAATACTGAGGGGGGGGTGAATCAGTATTATCAGATCAATAATTTAATTTTCAAAACTAATTTGTATACACTACTTTAGCTCAGTGAACTAGCATGTATACGCAACTATACTTAATGAAACTAGCGTATATGCAGAGATCTTTTGATTTACCCAAATTATCATGTATTGAAATTTAATAAGTTTGTCACGAATTCATTAGATAGTGTAGTAAAAGTAGAATAAAGCATCACACATAAGCAACACACATGAACACCAAGATATAAGGTGGAAACCCAATGTGGGTGAAAA
Organism: Pinus tabuliformis; assembly: GCA_031772625.1. Classification (NCBI taxonomy): domain Eukaryota; kingdom Viridiplantae; phylum Streptophyta; class Pinopsida; order Pinales; family Pinaceae; genus Pinus; species Pinus tabuliformis. The sequence continues at coordinate 148,017,950 of CM062811.1, read as the reverse complement.
CCACCTACTGTTGTCGTCTCTGTCTTATTTTAATAATAAGAAGAATTCTATTTACAATTTTTGTACTGGTGCAGTCTTATACCAGTATGTAGGCTTCTACATGTAGAAGGCTACAACCTTATCTCGTTCTCCAGCTTCTATTGGAAGGGGGCTATAACCCCCTAGCTCTTGTACTAGCTGATATGTTTTCTAGTACGTAGGCGTCGACCTACAGAAGGCTACGACCTTCTTTCTTCCTTTAGGGACCTCGTTTCATAAATTTTCAGACTGGATCCATCAACATCATTCAATCATCAAATACATTTGCATCAACCAATCTCCTTTTGAACCAACCACAATCGAATCAATCAATCACTTTGACAAACCATCAATCTAATTATTCAGAATGCTATCACCAGAATACAGTAACTTGAACCCAAGCCAAAACCCAGAACTCTGCAACAGTAAAGAGAAAACAACTGAAATATATTTTATAAGGTATATGCTACTTCCATGTGTCGAAACTGCATGTACACGCGCTTTTCTCAAAGCCAACTAGCATATACATCTGCAAGTATAAAATCAGAGTTCTGCAGCTATTCCAGACTTTAGTCATACCTAGATCATATCATTTACAGAATAATATATGCATCAGTATTCAGATCTAGAATATAAATGAGAGAAAACACATAATGATAGTTCATTTTACGCCTTAAGTTCCCGATCCATCATTAGATATGATCTCTCCTCATGAGCTAAGGTTCATCCTTGGTTTAGATCCAACAATGCACCATAACCAAATAACCTGCATACTAGAACTCACACTTAATCAGATATTCGATACTTGCACGCCTTGGCCTAATGATCTTCTCTTCCTTTTATAGTTTTAGGCCTTTCTCAATACCATGGACCAAAACCACTGAGGCCCAATACCTTGGACCAAATACCTAGGGTCAATACCTCAGACCAGATACCTTGGACCAAATACTTCGGACCAAAATTTTAGTTTTCCAAGGTATACACGCTCTTCCTTCTGTGAAAGTGCGTGTGTACGTATACGCAACTTGTATATAGTGAAAATGCGTGTATACGTAGCTTAGTCAATGGTGAACCTACGTATACCTCTCTTTCTTCATTCTATGAAGATCGATCTGTAATTCTTTGTTGTTTACCTACTATACTTTCTGAACTGATTCCTTGAATCTGCACTGCATTTCATCACATCTGTAAACACTGCTGTCATGCATTGTCATGCATTCTGTCAGATCTGATATCTCTACTGTAGATTTATCTAGTTACCATATACACGTGAGTTGTTCTGCTACAAGTGGGTTGCCATCAAGTACAACACATACATCATAATGCCAACAATCTCCCCCTTTGAACTTGATGGCAACAACCATACCAAGTCATTCACCCCCTTTGACATCAAGGGCAAAGGGTCATGCTCCCCCTAAGTGCATGCTGAATTCTTTGATATGTTGAAGTATGTTGATTGAGCTCCCATGATCGAGTCCATGCTCCCCTTGAGAATAAGCAAGGTCTGCAAAAAGATGTTCTGAAAGAAGAACATGACTCTATACATACATCATAAATGACCTTCCTATCACCAATGACTCATACATACATCCATCTCCCAACCAAGTGGGGATATACCATGTTTGACTCATCCACCGAACCAATTTGGTATATATCAATTGTTTATACATATTACATCATCCATCCCATGCATAGTGGAGTTACAAATTAGGTATTTTCATGACCTTTACATTAAAATATATACATGACATATATAACAGAGACCAAATATCTTAAACAAGACCATGATAGTCATCAGCAACTATCATATGATCTGCACCATTAGCAGCATCTAACAATCAACATCTAGACCAAAAACCTGTATATGTCCATCATTAGTTCCCAAACTGTCATCAACCATGTTCTCCCCCTGAACCTATTCCACCTGTTCACTGTCAGATCTGATCATTGTATATGTCAGTAAGAGATATCAAAGCATCATCATCAATCAGATATACATCAAGTTATCAACAACTTTATGAGGACCAATATATTTCCATATGTTATCAGTAGAGTGAAACCATCATCAAACAGAGCAGATAATTGACAAAACCATAGCAGACCCATTTTTTTTTAGTCTAGTCCATTGCTTTCCTTCAAACCAACATATACGCGACTGTGCCCACAGAAACCCGTGTATGTATGCGACTACGCATTATGAAACTCGTGTATAGCCACTTTTATTTGAAGAAAATGGGATTTAACAATAGGATGATGCAGCAACTACTCCTAGATTTTGTTTGAGATATTCAAATGTCTCTCCGGGCAGTGGTTTAGTGAATATATCAACAACCTATTCTTTGGAGGTAACATACTCCAGTTTGACCTTTAGTTCAAGCACTTGTTCACATAGAAAATGATATTTGATGGGTATGTGCTTGGTCTTGGAGTGCATGACTGGATTCTTTGAAATACTAATGGCACTTGTGTTATCACATAGAATGGAGATGGGTGGAGTACACGTGATCTGAATGTCTTGTAAGGTTTGCATCATCCAAAGTAGTTGTGTGAAGCAAGATGCAACAACCACGTATTTTGCTTCAGCTGTAGATAATGCAATTGAACTTTGTTTCTTGCTGAACCAAGACACTAACCTAGAACCCATATAGAATGCACCACCACTAGTGCTTTTTCTGTCATCAACACTTCCTGCCCAATTTGCATCTGCATATGCATGAAGTGTAAGGTCTGTATCTCTAGGATACCATAAACCAAAGTCCTGTGTTCCTTGAATATGTTTGAAAATCCTTTTGACTGCCTGAAGGTGTGTTTCCTTAGGATTTGCTTGGAATCTTCCAACTATTCCTACTGCATGCATGATGTCCGGTCGGGTACCTGTTAGATAAAGCAGACTGCCAATCATGGATCTGTAAGTTGGTTGATGTACTGCTACTGATTCATCATTTGAGCTAAGACTGCATCCTATTACCATTGGGGTACATACTGGTTTAGAATCTCCCGTGCCGTACTTTTTCAGGATCTGTTTGAGATATTTGGTTTGTGAGAGAAAAATACCATCTTTATTTTGTTGAACTTGTAGACCGAGAAAGTAGGTAAGCTCACCAAGCAAGGACATTTCAAATTATTGCTGCATTATTGAGGCAAATTTCTGACTCATGGATTCTTCATTGCTACCAAAAATGATATCATCAACATACACAACAATTATTAGCAATTTATCAGTGTCCATCTTTGTATATAGATTTTTATCTGCTGACCCCTTTGAAAAACCCTATTGGTGGAGATATTTGTCAAGACGGTAATACCATGCCCTTGGAGCCTGTTTTAGACCATAAAGAGCTTTTCTGAGTTTTCATACAAGTTTTGCATCATTTCCAAGTATGAATCCTTCTGGTTGTTCAATATAGACTTCTTCTTCTAAGTCTCCATTAAGAAAGGTAGATTTTACATCCATTTGGTATACTTTGAATTTCTGAAAACTAGAAAGAGCAAGAAACATTCTTATGGCTTCAAGTCTAGCAACAGGTGCAAAAGTTTCTTCAAAATCTATACCTTCTTGTTGAGCATATCCTTTACAAACAAGTCTAGCCTTGTTTCTAATAACTTCTCCATTTCGTTCAACTTGTTCTTGAATATCCGTTTAGTTCCTATGATATTCTTATCATGAGGTCTAGGAACTAATTCCCAAGTATTATTCTTTTCACTTTGCTCAAGTTCTTCATTCATGGCCTTGACCCAACATTCATATTTACATGCTTCATTTACATTTTGAGGTTCGGTGGAAGATAGTAATGCTAGATAGCTTAAGGCTTTGGCAATGGTTCTTCTTGTCTGCACACCTGCCCCTTTTCCCCCTAAAATTTGAGTTTCTGGATGATTTTTCTGAACATACCTGGACGGAGTCTTTTCTTCTATCGTTATCTCTTCTTCTGGTGCTTCATTGGTTTCTTCTTCATAATCAATGTGATTTGATGTGGGAAAATGATCCTCATCTTCTTCATTGTCATAACCTTCGGTTTTTATCAGTTTTGGATTTTTTCATGCTTCACCAACCACAACATCAATACTTTCAATAATTTTCCCAAGTCTTTTATTATAACATTTATATCCTTTACTTTGGGAAGAGTAGCCAAGAAGAATACCTTCATCTGCTCTGGGTTCAAACTTACCAAGTTTTTCATCAGTCCTTTTGATGTAACGTTTGCTTCCACAAAATTTGAAGTATTTTATTTTAGGAGTCTTACCATACCAAAGTTCATGTAGAGTTTGAGTGTTGTTTACCCGAACATTTGCTTGGTTGAGAATAATGATGGTGGTTAATGCAGCATCACCCCAGAAGGTTGCAGGAGTTCCAGATTCATCTAGCATAGCACGAGCCATTTGTTGAATAGTTCTATTCATCCTTTCTACCACTCCATTTTGCTGAGGAGTCCTTGCAGTGGAGAACTGCCTTTTTATTCCATGTTGTTCACAAAAGTCAAAGAATTCATCCAAGGTAAATTCCCCTCCTCGATCAGATCTGAGGCATTTGATTTTGCGATCTGATTCATTTTCAACCAAAGCTTTGAAGGCTTTGAACTTTTCAAATGCTTCATCTTTATGCTTTAGAATACCTATCCAACACATTTTGGAAAAATCATCAATGAACAATATAAAGTATTCTTCTCCACGAGGTGACTTTTTCCTTGATGGTCCACATAAATCAGTATGAACAAGTTCAAGAGGCTTACTAGCTGACCCTTCCTTTTTGATGAAGTGAGATCTGGTTTGCTTACTGAATTGACATGATTTGCATATAGTATTTTCATGAATGTTGGTATCTAGAAGATCACGAACAGCCTAGAATCTACATGCTCTTCTTATTTGAGAAAATCTTAGATGTCTCAATCTTCTGTGCCATAGCCAGTTTTCATCATTTTTGCTTAGATAACACTGTTGTTGTCCTCCCTTGAGTAGGTATAGGTTGTTTGGAGTTCTTGTACCTTTGATCACGGTTTCTCCCTTATCAAGCTCATGAACAACACATCTATTTGATCAAAACACTACTTCATTTCCTTGATCACACATTTGACTCACACTCAACAAGTTATGCTTTAAGCCATCAACATACATAACATTCCCAGCTTTAACTCTTTCTTTCAAGAAAACAAAGCCTTTACCTTTTATGATAGCAGGAGTGTTGTTTCCAAATGAGACACTCTTTTCCTTTTCTAAGGCATTATATGAGTGTAGTTTTTCTTTGTCACTTGTCATGTGTTTTGAGCATCCACTGTCGATGTATTGGTTTTCTTGTCCTTCTGCATACAAAGCTATACCACATATTTTTGTTTGTGGTTCTTTCTTTCTCCATATTTTGGGGTTTAATGGAGTTTGCTCCTTTTAAGATATTTGCCAAAATTTACTCCTGCATTCAGATTCTTCATGGCCAAAGTTGTTACAGATTGAGCATTCTATTTCATTTTCAAGAAGAGAAAAGTTATTATAGGAACTTTTCTTGATCCCTGTCACATTCCTTTTATTTCTTGCTTCTCTAGTCATGATGGTTTTGTAAGCAACACATTGAGAATCTCTGTGTCCACAATTATGACAAGAGAAACATTGACCATTAAAGAAGTTCCTGCAATTATCGAATCTACTGACCTGGTGACTGTAGTTTCTATTGATATTTGTCTTTGAAGTAATTTGAGTACGATTTACCTGAGGATGATTGTGGCTTTTGTTCATCCTTGAAGTAAATTGAGCTTGATTTACCTGGTGATCTGCTTTATGCCTTTGCTGACGATTGTCAAACTGTTCACTTCTCTTAACTGCATCAAGATAGCTTTTAGTGGAGGTTGACGGCTTCTGTGATTGAGATGCTTCTTCAATATATCCAAGACCTGTCTTTATTAGAGGAGAATGCTGCACTTTGATAATTTCATTTAAGGTTTCTGATCCTTTAGCAAATCTAAGATTGAGAGCTTTTGTTTTCTCAAGATCCTTTCTTAGACCCACAATTTCACATTTTAGTTTTTCATTGTGTTTTTCTCTTTCAGCAAGTTGGCATGTCAAGGTACCTATAATCATATTCTTTTCTTCTAAACATATTTTGAGTTTAGATATTTCTTCATAAAGGTCATCTTCATCTAAAGCATCCAAAAAATCATCATCTTCATAAGCCATCAGAAGTCTATAGTCATTACTATTTTCATCTTCATCACTATTTGATAAACCATCACTATCTTCATGAGTATAGTAGCTGTTTTTACTTACACTTTGTTTTCTATTCCATTTTGCAGGTTCCTTCCCTTTATCATATTTATCTTTATGAGGACATTTAGCAGCATAATGACCGACTCTACCATAGGCAAAACATTTGAAAGGTAGTTTACCTTTGAATCTTCTGGAACTCCGTTGAAGCTTCTTGACAAAGTTTACTTCCTCTTCTTCTTTTGAAGTATGTCCTGATTCATTGAGTTCTTATTTTCCTTTTGCTAAAGCTTTAAATGCTGCTTCTCTCATATCTGATGGACCTCCTTTTCTCATCTCAAAGGCAGTTAAGATTCTGTGAAGTTGTGTCATAGTAATAGTCTGTAGATCCTGCTTGTCTTCTATGGTAGATACTTTTGATTCAAATTTAGCAGATAAGGATCTTAAACATTTTTCAAATAAGGTAACTTCCTTTATCTCTTCACCTAGATTCTTCATGCAATTAACAACCTCATATATACATAAGAAGTAACTAGCTATACTTTCATCATTGTGCATCTTGAGAGTTTCATATTGAATTTTGAGAGCTTGCAGTTTAGCACGTTTTACCTGAGAGTCTCCTTCGTAGCTTAGAACAATTTTGTCCCATATTTCTTTGGCTGATTTGAGCTGCATAACTTTGACAAACTATGATTGTGACAGACTTCCCAATAATGTATTGACAGCCTTGGCATTGGTTTCATATTGATTTTTACTTGCCGTATCTGTAGGAATTGCTGATGGAAATGTATATCCTCCTTCCACGATTTCCCAGACATCTGTTCCAAGAGATTGAAGATAGGCTGTGGTTCTTACCTTCCAATAAACAAAGTTGCTCCCATCAAAGATTGGCAGTCTGATGGATCCCCCGCTTTCTTGATTACTCATGATGATGGATCTTCCTTCAAGCGATCAAGCTTCTTCTGAAGGACCTGCTTTGATACCAATTGTTGGAAATAATACTAAGAGGGGGGTGAATCAGTATTATCAGATCAATAATTTAATTTTCAAAACTAATTTGTATACGCTACTTCAGCTCAGTGAACTAGCGTGTATATGCAACTATACTTAATGAAACCAGCGTATATGCAGAGATCTTTTGATTTACCCAAATTATCATGTATTGAACTTTAATTAGTATATCAAGAATTCATTAGACAGTGTAGTAAAAGTAGAATAAAGCATCACACATAAGAAACACACATGAACACCAAGATATAAGGTGGAAACCAAATGTGGGTGAAAACCACCTACTGCTGTCGTCTCTATCTTCTTTTAATAATAAGAAGAATTATGTTTACAATTTTTGTACTGGTGCAGTCTTATACCAGTACGCAAGCTTCTACCTGCAGAAGGATACAACCTTCTCTCATTCTCCAGCTTCTACTGGAAGGGAGCTATAACCCCCTAGCTCTTGTACTAGCCAATATGTTTTCTAGTACGTAGGTGCCGACATACAGAAGGCCAAGACCTTCTTTCTTCCTTTAGGGACCTCGTTTCATAAATTTTCAGACTGGATCCATCAACGTCATTCAATCATCAAATATATCTGCATCAACCAATCTCGTTTTGAACCGACCACAACCGAATCACTCAATCACTTTGACAAACCATCAATCTAATTATTCAGAATGTTGTCACCAGAATACAGTAACCTGAACCCAAGCAAGAACCCAGAACTCTGCAACAGTAAAGAGAAAACAACTGAAATATATTTTATAATATATATGCTACTTCCATGTGTCAAACCTGAGTGTACACGTGCTTCGCTCAAAGCCAACCAACATATATATTTGCAAGTATAAAATCAGAGTTCTGCAACTATTCCAGACTTTAGTTATACCCATATCATATCATTTACAGAATAATATATGCGTCAATATTCAGATCTATAATATACATGAGCAACAACACATAATGATAGTTCATTTCACGCCTTAAGTTTCCGATCCATCATTAGATCTGATCTCTCCTCATCAACTAAGGTTCATCCTTGGTTTAGATCCAAAAATGCACCATAACCCAATAACCTGCATACTAGATCTCACACTTCATCAGATATTCGATACTTGCACGCCTTGGCCTAATGATCTTCTCTTCCTTTTATAGTTTTAGGCCTTTCTAAATACCATGGACCAAAACCACTTAGGACCAATACCTTGGACCAAATACCTAGGGTCAATACCTCGGACCAGATACCTTGGACCAATACCATGGATCAAAATACCATGGACCAAATACTTCGAACCAAAATTTTAGTTTTCTAAGGTATACACGCTTTTCCTTCAGTGAAAGTGCATGTGTACGTATACGCGACTTGTATACAGTGAACCTGCATGTATACGCAGCTTGGTCAATGGTGAACCTGTGTATACCTCTCTTTCTTCATTCTATGAAGACTGATCTGCAATTTTTTGTTGTTTACCTGCTTTACTTTCTGAGTTGATTCCTTGAAGCTACCCTGCATTTCGTCACATCTGTTAACACTGCTGTCATGCACTGTCATGCATTCTATCACATCTGATATCTCTTCTATAGATTTATCTAGTTACCATATACAAGTGAGTTGTTCTGCTACAAGTGGGTTGCCATCAAGTACAACACATACATCATAATGCCAACAGTCTCAAGAAAGTTAATCACCTGGTTTGCATTTAATACACAAAGTGGTGCTACCTCAACCCACCTTGTAAAGTAATATGTTGATGTTATAATATACTTGTGTTATTGGGCTGAAGCAGGATTAATGGGGCCTATGATATCTAAGCCCCATTGTTGAAAGGGAGCTTCAATGGAGACAAATTGCAAAAGAAGTGCATGCTTACCCAACCTTCCAGCAGCTTTTTGGCAGGTATGAAACTTTCTCACTAAGGCATGGGCATCCCTAAACAGGGTTGGCCAATAATAGCCTACCCTTAATATTTTGTGAGCAGTAGTCTGACCACCAAAGTGGCCACCAGTAGAACCTGAATGAATTTCATGAAGAACTTTATATGCTTCCTCTTACTCAAGACAATGGAGCAGCACTCCATCATAATTTTTTCTAAAAAGAACGTCACCGATAAACTGGTATGGAGTAAATTTTAGTCGCAACACCCTTCTTTGGGTCGATTTTAAATGAGACGTGGTGGTACCATTTTTTCAGATAATTATGATTAGTACACAAAACTTCATTTTGAATAAAATAAACTTTATTGTCAAGAGGAGATTGATCATGAGTGAAATAATGACTATCAATGGGAGGAACCGATTGAACAACCAACTTGCAAATACCTTGAAAGAAAAGAAATCATATGTTGCAAGGCAGATAATGACAGGACAATTCAGCCACATAAAATACTTTCCAGAGATCAGGAGAAGCAAGTTGAGGTTATTGCAGTGATTCTTCAGAGTTTATCAAAGTTGCAGAGACAGTGACAACCACATATCAATCATGGACAAGAGGAAAGGACTAATGGGGCATGTTAGCTCTGCTATATGATGATGATTTTCTAGAGTTAGAGATGATCTTGGTCCGCTTGGTTTCGCTAAAAAGAAGCTCACAACGGTCATCTTCTCCTTCCATTGCACCGCTCATTCTCCCTTCATCAGTCCTAAAAACGATTAATTCCTTTATCAGGTTCGGGTTTAATTGCTATCACAAATCACATCCATGTGTGTATAAAGGCTGTGCCCATTGGCTTCTGCTGATGCAATATTGCGATGTGATCTGATCACAAATCGCATCTGTGTGTGTATAAAATCCGCGCCCCTCTGTTTTCGCCGATGCGATATTGCGATGCGATCTGATCGCAATGACACATCACCATACGTAAAGGCCCAAGATCCAAAAACTCGATTCTACGACTCCCGTCGCGCCTGATAAAGCAACTCGCCCGATCATCCCTCTGCTGTCTGATCAGCTCCGCCAAGATCCAATGGCCCACACTCATTCCGCTCCCGCTTCTTCCAATATCCCTCGCAAAGCCATCTCCACTATCTGTCCTCCTGATCCAATGACCGACCCTTCTCCTTCCTCCTACTCGTCCACCTGCTGTGCAGTCCACGTCTCTTAATTGTTCTGTGTTCCTGAAGGATGAAGGTGACCAGTCTACTAGTACCAGGTGCATTTCCTCCTCAACAACCGCATTCAACAGACAGTATGGCCAAAAAGGAAAAGGACAGAGCTCGAGTAGATAACCGCATTTAATAGTTATGGGACTTCATCCCATATGGTACTCCAGCCACCTGAGAGGACAGAAGAGCACCCGAGGAGATCAAATTTACTCATAGTGACAAGTAATCGCACTCAGACTCCATCAAGAAGTTAAAGCGATTGGTGGTTAATTATGACCCCTCCATACTTAGAATGGCCGAGTGCCTTTGTAATGAAACTCTATATATACCCAGAAACAAGATGTAATCAGGGTTGATGGTTGATGTTTTGATGTAAGGTTCAACTTCTGGAGACTGTGACTATTTTGATACTTGCAGCGTCTCATCTTCATTTTTAGCTAATACAAGCTTCTTTTGCTGTTAATTGCTCACTTTTCATTCTCCTTCTGCTCTAAGTTGTGCCTGATATGCTGTATTTCTGAGCTCTTGATATTTAGCATTAGGGGAGCTGTCATCCTACCTCTGTGTTAAAGTCTTGTATGTATCAGTGAATGAGTTATTCAGGTTTCTTTTCACCTAATGCCAGAGAGCTGTCATCCTGTCTGTGTGTTGGGGAATTAGATTTACAGACTTCTTTGCTGGTTGCAACCGGCCATCACATGGTCTTGTGCATCTACTGGTGTGGTCAGTATTCTCCATATTCACCCATTCCTTAAAGTGTGAGTAATTGGTGGTCTAAAGCCTTGTAGTCTGGGGGTGTTCATGCATGTCTGGAGTCAAGCAAAGTAGAAGTGGTTATTTGGCTTGAAAAAGCATCATCTCTTCCATTCATCCATTTGCAACAATAAGTTGAATTTGTAATGTTCTTGAGCATCTCCGAGCTACAACCTAGGATAGTTTCTTGGAGTGATAACATTAATTGTTGCCATTGCTGGGGAGAGGAGATTGAAGCTCAGCTTCCCTGGGAGAATGACACAGTTCCATGCTTTGATGATAGAAAAAGTTTGGACACATTTCTAGTTGTAGTCATCTATCTAGTGACTCTACTGGAGAACCAACCTAGTGGCGACTCCATGTTACAGTTTTGGCTCAATTCGTGAGGCATACCTAGAGAAATCCTCAAAAATCACCAGCTGACCCAGTGCCTAACCCTGAGAAGATTGCTAAGCAGAGGAAAACATTGCAGAAAGGAGCATCAGGATCAGGTAAGCCTAAGAAATCTTACGTATCTCTGCAAGAAAATCTTGTGGCTAAACATGTGCAATTTAAAGATATAGAGCCTAGCATTGTTGGTGAAAAAATACTCGTAGAGATTCATAACGCTCCTTGTTCATTTAGTTTCCCCTTGGATTCTAGTCGAAAGAAAGCCTCCCATATAGTCCATCATATTCCTTTGTCCCTGTCATCTATTTCATTGCCTCCTACCATTCAGTCTACTAGTATCCTTTCATCTATCCCAGTCATGGCAGGCCAACTAGCTCCCACTAAGATGGAAAGAATCATAGTTGCTAGGTATGGACCCTTGGTCTCTCCCATCCCTTTGAATGCCATGCCTGTAAGAGAATATCAGAAATATATGCCCAAATTCACTGGTATAGAGGGAGTAACAGTTGAAGAACACCTTGAATCTTTTTATAGTTATGCTGATAACCTAGATATCAGTGAAGATGATGTGTGGATGAGAGTATTTGTCCAAAGCCTTGATGAAGAGGCTAGGAAGTGGTTTAGGGAACTGGCACCTAGGTCCATAGCAGACATTGAAGTCTTAGATGATGCATTTTTGAAGCATTGGGGGGATAAAAAAGACCTGCTATATTACCATACAGAGTTTGGAAACCTAAAGAGGGAGAATGGGGAGTCATTGCCTGATTTTAATAAAATATTTAACCGTATGTATAGTAAGATACCAGCCGAAGTAAAGCCTACCCCCACCTATGCCAAACTCACAATGCTTTTGACTCTGATTTCTACCTGCTTTTGAGAGAAAGAAGATGTGCCACTCTAGCTAAAACGCAAGATGCAACCATAGAGGTAGAATCTAATATCATGGCTGCAGAAAAGCTCAAAATCCATGCTGATAGAAGGAGGCAGAGAGGTGAGGCTTCTTCTTCCTCTGCTTCATCTTCAGAACCCAAATTAGATTAGATGATTAAAATGATAGAGTCATTGTTTGCTGAGATATCTAAGCTGAAGGTTGAGCAGAGCTCTGGAAAGACAAGGCTTCCAAACACATTTGCTCCAAGAAATCCAAATCCTTTCAGAAGAGCAAATGAGCAATTGCAAATCATTCAAAGGGGTAAAGAAGCAAATGAAGAACAAAGAGTTAAGTCTCCTTTCTAAAACGTAGTCATGGAAGAGGAACAGTTTGAAGAAGAGGATGAAATTCATTGCATGGAAGATAAAGGGAGTGCTGCCTTTTTGACATTGGCTGCCTATGAAGAATCATTGCTACAAGACCAAACCAGTCAAGAGTGGGATAGAGAGGCTGTTTTGTAGACTGGTGAGTAGCAAAGGTATAATCTGAGGTCAAAAGCAAACAATGTCAAGGAGAATCCTGCCCAAATAGCTGTGGTCCCAACAGAGCAACAAAATATTAGACAGAAAGGACCAACAGCTGATCTTGTCATCCCCAAAGCACCAGCTCAAGAGGTAAGAGGTCCTGACAAGTCCCCTTCCCCTTTCATTTTTGAGTCAGAAGTCCAGAAGTTAAAAATATCTGTACCTCTGATAGAACTAATGTAGAGTGAAGTTTTTAGAAAGCCTATCCTTGATGCTCTTGAGCTGAAAGCCTCACAAAACCCCACTGACTATGTCAATTTGCAAGATGATAAGCTTGCAGTTGTGCTTAGCCCCATGATCGAACCTGCTGATAATAGCTCCCCATCATTCTATGTCTCCTTGACCATTCTTGACAAAACCCTCAATAACTGCTTGCTAGACACAGGGGCTAGCCACAATTTGATGCCTAAAGCTGTCATGGAAGAGTTAGGCCTTGATATCACTAGACCATATCATGAATTATTCTCATTTGATTCAAGAAAGGTAAAATGCCTAGGATTAATCAAAGACCTAGCCATTACCCTAACTCAGCTGCCCATGAAGAGCATGATTATGGATATTGTGGTAGCAGATGTCCCCCCCAAGTTTGGCATGCTGTTGTCCAGAGGGTGGATCAAGAGACTAGGTGGGACACTAAAGAATGATTTATCCTATGCCATTGTCCTAGTTTTTGGAGGGGAAAGCAGGAGATTGTACAGAGAAGCACAACTGGCCTACATCATCAGTGATGAAAAGAATCCTTCTAACCATCCCATATATGCTGTGGACACTGATTTTGGAGCATGTATCCTCCAAATTGAAGAATCACAGAAGGCCTCATTGCAGCTCAAGAAACCAACAGTTCAGGCCGAGGGAGAGTGAGGAAGTCAGGTTTGGGAAATGTTTTTTGATGGAGCATGTTCTAGGGAGACTGCAGAAGCAGGGGTGGTGCTGATATCTCCCAAACAAGAAAGCACACATTTGTCGTTTAAGCTGGCTTTCCAAGTTACCAACAATATAGCAGAGTATGAGGCTCTCATATTGGGCCTTAATGTAGCTAAGGACAGAGGAATCATGAACATAAAGGTGTTCGTAGATGCTGATCTTATCATTCAGCAAGTAAACAAAACATTTCAAGCAAAGCACCCAAGGCTGAAAGCGTACAGAGACAAGGCATGGAGACTCAAAGATTCTTTTGATAGTTTTTGTATCTCATATATCCCTAGAGTCAGAAATCAGCCTGCTGATTCCCTTGCCTAGCATGTTTATTCCTCCCATGCCTCCCAGACTAGTTTATGAAGTTCAAATGAAGTATAGGCCATCCTTGCCTGATAATATCCAGCATTGGAAAGTTTTTGAAGATGATGATGAGGTAATTAGATTTCTTCAAGTCATTGATGAATTCTCTGAAATGCAAATTGATCAAGAGAATGAAGCCTTGGAAGAAAATCCCCAGCCCCGGCTTAGAAACAAAATTGGTAAAGATAGTGTTGTCCAATTGCCCAATAATAAGATACCTAAAGGTCTAGTTCCCTTAGAAAAGTTGTTTGACCAGAATGATGTGCCTTATAAGGCTTCCCAAAATAAGACCAATCTGCAGTCCATAGGCATAACATAGGGAGTCGAGAACAACCAAGATATATAAATATGTCCACTCATCTATCTGCTGCCTAGAGTTCTAAGTACTGCAATTTAATGAAGCAATTTGCTGATGTTTTTGCCTGGGAATATAGTGACCTGAAAACATATGACAAAAAGATCATCCAGCACAAAATCCCTTTAGAGAAAGACACCATTCCTTTCAAGCAGAATCTGAGACCCATAGATCCCTTGCTCCTCCCTCTGATTGAAAAAGAAATCAAGATGTTGCTGGCTGCCAAAATCATATTCCCTCTTAGATATTCAAAATGGATAGCCAATTTAGTAGTGGTGAGGAAGAAAAGTGGAGAAATTAGGCTCTGCGTTGATTTCAGAAACTTAAACAAATGTTCTAAGAAAGACAATTATCCTCTACCCAAGATGAAGCATTTGCTGCAGAAGGTCTTAGGGGCCAAAGTAATGTCTTTCTTGGATGGATTTTCAAGGTATAATCAGGTTGTTGTACATCCAGATGACCAAGGAAATACTGCATTCACCACTCCTTGGGGCACTTTTATGTATTCCAAGATGCCTTTTGGGTTGATGAATGCTGGAGCCACCATTCAGAGAGCTATGGATATAGCATTTGCGGGAGAGAAGGATAAGTTTGTCCTTATCTACCTAGACGATATAATAGTGTACTCCAACAACCATCATGACCATTTGCAGCATTTGAAAAGGGTGTTCCTAAAGTATAGAAGGTTTGGGATTTCAGTCAATCCTAAAAAGTCACAGTTTGCTTTAGAGGAGGGCAAGCTGTTAGGACATGTTGTTTCTGCTGCAGGTGTCCGAATTGACCTAGAAAGAGTAAGAGCAATACAGACTTTGTCTGCCCCAAGATCAAAGAAGGATATCCAGTCCTTTCTGGGCAAGATTAATTTTGTAAGGAGGTTTATTCCAAATTTTGCAGAACTTGTAAAACACATTACCTCCATGTTGAAAAAGGGGTCAGAAGTCAAGTGGACCGATGCAGCAAGAAAATCTTTTGAATCCATCAAAAGGGCTATTATGGAAGCTCCTACTTTAATTAGTCCAGATTACAGCAAGGAGTTCCATATATTTTCATTTGCCTCTAAGGACACCCTTGCAACAGTTTTGATGCAAGCAAATGAAGAAGGCTTAGAGCATTCGGTGGCATTTTTCAGCAAAATAGTAAGGGATGCTGAGCTGAAGTATGATATCATTGAAAAACAAGCATATGCTCTTATCAAGTCTTTGAAAGCTTTCAAAATTTACATTCTGCATTCCAAGATAATTGCATATGTACCCTCTGCTTCAATAAAAGATGTCCTAATGTAGCCCGATGCTGATGGGAGAAGGGCTAAATGGATTGCAAAGCTTATTGAATTTAACATAGAACTGAAGCCCACCAAACTGGTCAGAGGTCAGGGCATTGCCAAATTAATGGCTGAAGAAAATTGCAGAACGCTGGACATAAATCTCATAAACACAATTTTAGAGAAGGGTCAGATAGAAGAAAAAATAGATGAAACAGGGCGAAATCAGTTGTTGCTAGAAAATATAGCTTCTTGTGAGTGGTATTCCATCATGGCTCAATTCTTGTTGAAGCTAGAAATTCCTCCAGGCCTTAGTTCAAGCCAAGCCAAAAATATTAAGCTCAGGGCAGCTAAATATTACATTCATGAAAATCTGCTCTATTGGAGGGACCCCTCTAGAATCCTTTTGAGGTGTCTAGACAAAGAACAATCCATGGAAGTGATGCAACAGTTTCATTCCAGCATGTGTGGGGGACATCATTATTGGAAAACTACAACCCACAAAATCCTCAGAGCTGGGTACTATTGGCCCACCTTGTTTGCCGATGTCTTTTCCTTTGTTAAATCATGTGACAGGTGCCAAAGATTTGAAGGGAAGTAGTAATTGAAGTCCCTGCCCTTAAAACCCATACATGCTAGTGGTCCTTTCCAGCAGTGGGGCTTGGATTTCATTGGAGAAATCAATCCACATTCCAGTGGCCAGCACAGATGGATCTTGGTAGCCATTGATTACTTCACTAAGTGGATTGAAGCAATCCCTACTAGGAAAGCTGATCATCATGTGGTCATGAGGTTCTTGACAGAGAATATCTTTGCCTGATTTGGTTGTCTGCATAAATTAGTCATAGACAATGCAGCAGCCTTCAGGGCAAAAGAATTGGTGGATGTGTGTGACTCAATGGGCATTAAGCTAGTTCATTCCACCTCATACTACCCTCAAGGAAATGGTCTAGCAGAATCTTCCAACAGGAGCCTGATAAGGATACTTAAGAAACTGTTGGAAGACAACAAAAAGAATTGGGATTCTAAGCTCAAGTATGCACTATGCGCTGATAGAGTAACCACCAAGAAATCCATAGGGAATTCTCCTTTCAAGCTGGTATATGGCACTGAAGCTGTCTTCCCAATACAGTTGACCCTTCCTGTGGCAAAGTTCTTGCAGGAAGGATAGAGTGAGGAAGAAGACATGGCAAAAAGGATCACTGATTTAGTATAGGTACGCCAAATCAGAGAACAATTGGTTGAGAAGTCTGCAACACATCAAAAGAAGATCAAGGAAGCTTTTGACAGAAGGACAAAAATAAATAATTTTCAGGTTGGAGACTTGGTTCTTAAGTGGGATGCACTCAAAGAGAAGAAAGGCAACCATGGGAAGTTCGATGCTCTATGGACAGGGCCTTTTATCATTTCTCAGATCCAAGGGAACAATACCTTCATACTGCGAAGTATGGAAGGGGAGGCAGTTTTTGATGGCCCAATTAATGGGCGTTTTCTGAAAGTTTATGTCATTTAAGGCCTTTGGTCTTAAGTCTGTAAATATGTTATTTTATCAGTTTTAGTGTAGACTCAGTTAGACTCCATGCCCAATGGAACACTAGGAAATTTTGCTAATTTGGTTTTCACAGGGAAGGCAATGGTCTGCGGTTCTTGAGACCTCATAGGGAGGATCTCATCCCCAGAAGGAGCCAGTGTTAGCTCTGTTGTATGATGATGATTTTCTAGAGTTAGAGATAATCTTGGTCCACTTGGTTCTGCTAAAAAGAAGCTCACAACGGTCATCTTCTCTTTCCATTGCACCGCTCATTCTCCCTTCATCAGTCCCAAAAACGATTAGTTCCTTTATCAGGTTCGAGTTTAATCACTATCGTAAATTGCATCCGTGTGTGTATAAAGGCCGCGCCTATTGGCTTCCGCCGATGTGATATTGCGATGCGATCTGATCGCACATCACATCTGCGTGTGTATAAAAGCCGTGCCCCTCTGCTTCCGCCAATGCGATATTGCGATGCGATCTGATCGCAATCACACGTCACCATACGTAAAGGCCCAAGATCCAAAAACTCGATTCAAGGACTCCCATTGCGCCCGATAAAGCGACTCACCCGATCATCCCTTCGTCGTCTGATCAGCTCTACCAAGATCCAATGGCCCACACTCATTCCGCTCCCGCTTCTTCCGATATCCCTTGCCAAGTCATATCCACTGTCTATCCTCCTGATCCAACGACCGACCCTTCTCCTTCCTCCTACTCATCCACCTGCTGTGCAGTTCGCGTCTCTTAACTGTTCTATGCTCCCGAAGGACGAAGGTGACCAATCTACCAGTACCAGGTGCATTTCCTCCTCAACAACCGAATTCAACAGACAGTATGGCCAAGAAGGAAAAGGACAGAGCTCGAGTAGATAACCGCATTTAATAGTTATGGGACTTCATCCCATACGGTACTCCAACCACTTGAGAGGACATCAGAGCACCCGAGGAGATCAAATTTACTCATAGAGACAAGTAATCGCACTCAGACTCCATCAGGCAGTTAAAGTGGTTGGTGTTTAATTATGACCCCTCCATACTTAGAATGGACGAGTGCCTTTATAATGAAACTCTATATATAGATGTAATCAAGGTTGATGGTTGATGTTTTGATGTAAGGTTCAACTTCTGGAGACTATGACTATTTTGATACTTGCAGCGTCTCGTCTTCATTTTCAGCTAATACAAGATTCTTTTGCTATTAATTGCTCACTTTTCATTCTCCTTCTACTCTAAGTTGTGCCTAATATGATGTATTTCTGAGCTCTTGATATTTAGCATTAGGGGAGCTGTCATCCTACCTCTGTGTTAAAGTCTTTTATGTATAAGTGAATGAGTTATTCAGGTTTCTTTTCACCTAATGCCAGAGAGCTGTCATCCTGTCTGTGTGTTGGGGAATTAGATTTACAGACTTCTTTGATGGTTGTAACCGGCCATCACATGGTCTTGTGCATCTGCTGGTGTGGTCAGTATTCTCCATATTCACCCATTCCTTAAAGTGTGAGTAATTGGTGGTCTAAAGCCTTGTAGTCTGGGGGTGTTCACGCATGTCTGGAGTCAAGCAAAGTAGAAGTGGTTATCTGGCTTGAACAAGCATCATATCTTCCATTCATCCATTTGCAACAATAAGTTGAATTTGTAATGTTCCTGGGCATCTCCGAGCTACAACCTAGGAGAGTTTCTTGGGGTGATAACAGGGCATATGGTAGCAGGTCTCGATCATGATACAGGTTGGATAAGGATGACACAGTTAGAGGTGGAAGATGGTTGGATACACCTGACAGGAGAGGTAGTGCTTATGGGTTCTATTCTAGTCCTGTTTCAAAGAGACATAATTTTCATCACTGCCATCATCCTTATAGGAGGAATGAGAAGGGGTACTTTCGAGTTGAGTTTAAGAAATCCAAGCCTCCATTTCATGGAGAGATGAAGAAACCAGAAGATGCATAAGCTTGACTACTTGTGATGAAGAATTTCTTCGAATTACATGATGATATAGAGAATATGGAAAATAAGATAGTTATCTTCAATCTCAAGGGAAAAGTGGATATCTAGTGGGAATACATGAAGTGTGTTAGAGGCATCAAGGTAGAAGCATCGAGTTGGCATGAGTTTAAAAGACTCTTCAGAAAGGAGTACTTGTCTGAGATATACTATGATGAAAAGGATAAGGAATTTTATGAGCTGAATATGGGATCTACGATAGATGAATTGTTGGCTTGTAGGGCTTGACCCAGGTTCAGAGGTGATTTAGCCAAACAAATATCGAAACTACCAGTCCTTTTAGCAACAGTCCATGGTGCACGGACTGAGGTCTCACTCGAGGTAGTATGGGAGGGTGCTAGAACTAGGTTTCTGCACCCTCGGGATGTCTTGATGATTTTTGGGAGGTCTGCGGTTCGACCGTTTGCACACGCTGCTTCGCGCAACTATCTATCCCTTGCAACTGTGAAACTACCTTCGCATAGCTCTGTTTGCAGCGCAAAGAAAGTATTACCCTAATTCCTTATACTTACTGCATTGTTATTATAGTACTTAACTTATCTATGTGAGCCTAGTATTCGTATTTATCATTCAACATTCATATAAGTGCACGCAATCATAAAACAATATAAATGCATAAAAGTAAGAGGAAACCCAGATACACAGTATTTAGAATCAACCTTATCTTTATTAATCTTCAATCTCGATTACAAACTTGACACCACCTTGTGCACTCAGCTGCGGACTCTACTAGGCCTCTGTGCACTCAGCTGCAGAGCCTCTTCCTACTACTATGACCCAATACACTTAGACTCTTCTTCTATGCTTGAACCATTCCTTCGCTACTTTCTCTATCTTCCCCTCCTTTTACAACTTAGAGCCTCGCTCTATTTATACAATCCCATGGTTCACGGACCATGGGTAGGCCGACATGACTTTACATTACATTACATTACTTTAGGGTGGACAACCCTATGACTTTAACCTCTACTTCACACTCCTCACCCACAATTCGCGGAGTCTTACAAAACCTTTGACTAAAACATGGGCTTGAGCCCCAAAATCTGCTCTGGGGGGATTCCATGCCCAAGAGGCCCCCAACACAATCATCGTGACTTGTCCCGAGTCACTCTACTGGTGCGGCAGTCTTGGCACGGAGCCCCTCCAACTGTTCCCGTACTGCCCGGAGGTTTGCAACACACTGTTCTACTGTTTGCTGGACCTGCTGCATGCACTCTTCTATTGCTTCCTTGTGAGGCTCCGCTGTCTGTCTTAGCACATATAGTCCCTGCATCTGCACGAGCTTTCCCTCAATCTCGGTCGTAATGGTGAAGGCCTCATCAATCCAAGGCTGGACGCGTGCTTTGAGAAGGGCCTCTTTTTGTCTTGCAGCATCCACCTGCTCCTTCAGCGCCCTCGCCTGCTGCATCTTAGCCAGCCGTTGGGTGAGGACGACTGTTTGTGCCGTTCCCTTGACACTGTCATACTGCTGCTGTAGTTTGCGTGCCTCTATTTCCAGGCACTGTATGTTGGGGTCCTCCTGCAAGGATGTGAGGACATCGAACGCTTGGTCCAACATACCGGTGCAGTCCTGCACCGCCCTTCCAATTTTTTCCAATCCTGTCTGAATCGCACTAACGTGTTGTTCTTTGACTTTCAGAGGAGTGGAAGGCTGCGCCTTCATCCGCAGCTCAGCAATCTGGAGGTTCAGCTCCAGCTGCACTCGTGTTGTTTCCTCGCACACGCTTTGGACTCCACTTGCCAGACAGTGGATCCGCATCTCGGTTGGTAGGTCTGCGGTGATGGATAATTTTGGAATGCGTCGGCACGCTTCATCCACTGTTTGTGCGATTTTCCGATTCTGTGACACTAGCTTGTCATGCTGTAGGTTGGGATGTTCAATGTTAATCTTTTTCTCACTCAATACATGGATCGTGCGGCCTTCCCATGCGCATAGCTCTGTTGTTATGTCGTCCTGCAACTGGTACAATGTGTCTTGTGGAAGGGCAACCAAATTTAGGCCAAGTCCCTTGATCCGGCCCACTGCAGCTCTGTCCTCCTTGCTCTCTACTGTTAGTGCTCCTTCTAGCAGTGCTATGGTGTTGGCCATTTTTGCACGCAGCAGCTACTTTGCTGCTGATGTACCTGCAGTGCCGTAGGCAGCTACTGCTCCTTCCTATGGGGGCTGCACCTGAAGTTCCTACAGCTGCACCCTTAGGGCCCCCAACACAATCTGTTGCTCTGTCATGGCTTCCTGGAGAGCTTCCCTTGTGACCTCACGAACTGTGTTGCCAATGTCATAGAGGTCACCATCTGTCAATGTAATTGGTTCGATGTCCAATTTGGATGCCTTGGACTTCTTTTGTGGACCCGATCGCTCCGTGACACGTGGCCGTTTTAGTTGGGTGGACGTTGTGCTTGGGTCTGCGCCTTTTGCTGTATCTGGTCCTTGTCCTATAGACACGTTATGGCCCCCTTCCTCCTGCATCGCGGTGGCCCCTGTTTCCTGTGCTGCTACTGCTTTTTCAGCGGCCTTTGCCTGTTTTACGGTTGCCTTAGCTGTTTCGTGGGCAGCCCTTACCTCTGCGGCTGCTTGTTCGTTGTACCTTTGCTGGGCCAACTTCGTGACAAGCAATTTTGTTGCATCCTTCTGCTTTTGTGCTACAACTATCCTTTTCCACCAGATCTGAGGCGCGCCATGATTCCAGCTCAAATCTCAAACGAACAAGTGTTGCCTCATGGCTAGCCTTGGGATTTTTATAGTGTCTTTTGAATTTTTATTTGACCGTTCCCCCCACTTCTGAGTCATTAATGCATTCTTGGTGGCAGATCGTCCCAAATCTAGCTCTTAATTCGTGTCTTAGTTGCCCGCCGCCCGCTCCCTTTTGCCTTAAATTGGACATCTCGTCATGAACAGTGACGCCAACGGTTACTTCCCAGTTTACCCGCGCGGCAGCGCAGCCCCCCGTGCGTGGGTGCGAACCTTGTATCATTCTGATTCTGCGCGCACCTCCTTCGCCGTGCAGTTCCCAAATAGACTCTTTTAGAGTACCGCACTCTCTTTCAACTGTCTAGAGCACTGAGACTGTGCTCCCTACGTCTAGTCAGGTGGTCCCACCATTTGTGTGAGACTTCAATTCGCCTTGCTGTATAGTCCGTGGACACTCCTCAATTTCCCTCGCGACAGCCAATGCCACGTGTTTTATCTTATGTGGTGCGCCCCCCTTGTTACTACGTTTGGTAAGGTGTGGTCTCAACCATGGTAGCAGAATCATAAATTCTCAGCGACAATCTTCTAATGCAGTGGTATGACCCTCTGTATCTTGCCTTGTCATCCTTGGTTTATCAACAAGACATGCTTGTGTGACCTCGTTTTCCAGTCTTTTGATCTCAACATCCTTCAACATGCTTTTCTTCCTCAACTGTACCCGATCTTCTTCGAGTTCGCAAAGTGTAAGGTTCCCTCATCGAATGGCTTTCTGAATCCTTATATGGTCAACCTCGCGTAGCTGTGTGATTCCTTTGTCCTAGTCTTCATGCACTGTCATAACTGCGGGAGCTATTACATGTGGATTCCTTTTGGTACTCCCTTCAGAAATTTCAGTTTCTACTCTGTTTCACACCTTTGGAATCATCTCTGCGCTCAGGTTTTGGCACATGGTCCTATAGGCCCATCGAACCGCTGGCACGCGCAGGTTCCAATTAGTTTGTCTTGCCTGGTGAACCTGGTTCAGTACTCCGCGCACCTTATGGAATGCCTCGTCGTGGAGAATTGGTAATGCACGTCACCTTTCCTACTGCTGTGGCTTGTTTTGATTCTCTAGGCTAGGGGTGGTGTGTGCTTGTGCGGACCGTACAACATATGTCTGTACCCATCGGGAAAGGTGGGCGCATAAGTTGTTCTGCCCCAGCTGAGTGGCTTTTGTTCGAATTTGGGGTTTTCCAAAACGTAGGTGCATCATCCTTCTGCATCCATGCCAGTCTTCAAAAGTTTCTTGATGCATACGCCAGCGCAGTGCCCACATCAGCGCATCGAACTGCTACTGTTCTGGTACTGCACTTTCGAATTTGCTCAGAAATTCATCCACCGCTGACAATCCATCATATGTCAGTAGCTCCCTTGCCTTTGTTGTTATGCAACACAATGACCTGATCATCATGTTGCAGTTCAACAGTGTTACTTTGTGCAGCCAATTCTGCCATCACTCTATCTCTTCATCTAAATTGGAAGTGCAAGATCTTCCGCGCTCCCATGAAATCCTTCCATATGTAGTTGGATTCACCCAATCCTCTCTTTGCGCAGTTATCTTGTAAATACAGTCGAGATTGTCATCACTGTCGTCGTCGCGCACCGGTTCAGTGTGTCACGCTCCTTCGGCTTGATCTAGGGGTACTACTACGCGTAGTGAATTTTTCTCAAAGATCATTTTGCGCTTCTTCAGATTTATGAACCTGTTCATATCGATAGCCAAGTCTATTCCGAGTAGCGTGGGATAGGGATTGTTGTCCTCGACAATCTCTATCACTTCAAAATCCGCCTACGCACTCATGCCTTCAATATCGACTGTCACCCCTTGCAATCTTCCCATGGGCAAAATCTTCTATTGGTTCGCCATTCGTAACTAAATAGGGGATGATTGTAACGCGGGTCTACCCATGCATTCCCATGTCTACTTTGGTAGTACATTCGCGTCTGAACCTAGATCCAGGATGACCTGATACATTTCGTACTTGCCTATTTGCGCAGTCAACCTCATTTCCCTTCCAATGCGCAATGCATGCTTCCCCAGTTTCCAGACCACGCGTAGTTCTCCTGACCCCACGCACCTAGTGATAAGTTCCTGTAGCCCTTTGACTGCCTTGTTGTCACACAACAGTTTCATGCATGTCTCCAAAAAGGTAGTGAGCATTGAAGGATCCATCCTTGGTTCTAGTTGATCCTTACTACCTGAAGTGGAGGCCTCCATGAAGCTCTTCTTAGCTTCCATGAATGTCTCCTTCGTGCATTCTAAGTCAAAATCAGGTTCCTTTGTAGGAGCCTTGCGAACCCACGCGTTGTCTTCTGGCTGCTTCCCTTTATCATCTCTCGTGGCCATACCACTCCTGAGCATTATGTTTACATTTTGGTCTTCTTCGCATGGCTCAGACCTCATCATTTGTATATTCTGGGTCGGAGGGGGCTGGAGTACCCCCTTTTCACGCATCTTTGTTATCAGCGAAAGGCAATATTCTGCCTCATGATCAAACTGATTACAGTACCAACATGATATCCTAGTCGGGTTCGTATAATCGCGAGCATAATGCCCTGGCCCTCCCCAATTGTAACAAATTATCTGGTCGTGACCCCTTCTTGCTCCCGTTCCACCTCGACCCCAACTGCGACCTTGAAACCCATCGCGTGCCATTCTTGCATTTGGGTCGAGGGCTCGTGTTTCGTCCTGCACCCTATAGGCAGGAGTCCGATCCATCATTAGCTCATAGCTTCGGCAAGTGCATTCGTCATGGCCTACTGACCTACAAAAATTACAAAACAATGGTTGGTACGTCTGCCTATACTTCAACAACAGATGACAATTATCCGTGGTAGGTTTTCCTCTTATTTGGAATATCGCGCACCATAATGTAGACGCCACACTCAGCCCCACCTATGCCTCTGGTCTTGATGGCATTAACCCTCCCCCTGCCAAGTAGTTTGCGAACACTAGACAGTGGTCCTTGTCATGGCCTTGGCCTTTGCATTTTATGCACCATTGCATCTCCAGACATAGATTCTGCAATTTCCCTTGGATTTGTTGGACCCCCAACCCAGGGTCTTGTATAGGGGTCTCATGCAATCTCATTTCCATCTCCAACGCTTCGGCCTGGGTGGAATTTTTTTGTTGTGACAACACTGTCCTTAGGTGTGGCGTAAGTGAGGCCACAAACCATGTGTGATGTTGTGCATCTATTAATGTCATATTGGCTTCGCGGATCGTACTCTTCAACCTTTGGTCCAGATCCCAGGGGGTCTCGCTTGGGAGCATCGCGATATCCTTAAACCCGATGATTGATTGCGTCTCTGATTTTGGCCTGCTAAATTTCCTATTTAGCACAGTCTGGATCTATGCAATTCCTGCATTCGGATGGTCATTATAATGCTTGATATACCACGTTAATGCACGATCCTGCAATGCACTCACCAGCATAGCCTTTTTAATATTATCATCCGCGACGCCCTGTGCTTCCCATACTGCTCTTACCACAAACCAGAATTGGTCCGGATCTTCATTTCCTACTCCTCTGAACACCAACAGTTTGATCGCACTCGCCATACTGAATTGCGGTGGTGGCAGAGGTGGAGTGGGTGGAGATGGAGGTGAGGGGGTGAAATGGGTGGCGGTGTGGGTGGAGATGGTAAATGCGGGATTCTCTGTTTTATCAAACTGACCGCGCTTCTCGAAGAAACTTTCGCGAGCTCCTCCTTGCTTTCCTGCGAGGGTGAAATTAAGGGGTTGTTTTCCAACTCCTCACTACTTCTGCTTCTATAGATCTTTCTGCTTTGCGTAGTCCCAAACATTAATTTATTCGCATAACCCACTTTTCACACAATAGCATCTTAATCCAAGTGTTCAAAGATTTAATATACTTACCTCGCGGTCCCTTGAGAAAACGTCGCTATGCCTCGATGTAACTGATGGTCGTGTCTACCGCATACTCAATGATAAATCCTCCTATTATTTGGTCGAGCCAGTGGTCCACAGCTCGTGCTATCTTATCTTCTGAGGCTTTTAGTCTGTGCACTAGTTTTGAAGTCTACACTATTGGTTTTTCGAGCCTACACCTTCCCTGGTTGTCTGCTAACTTTGCGATCCACTCATACCACTCATACGAAAAAGATGCAAAGAAAATTTCATGGATTTCAGTGTACAAGTAGTGATCCAACCACTGTTCCTTAGATACTCACGGATTTCTGTTTTCCTGCGCCTCGAAATCATGAATCTTCTTGTCCAACCACTCTTCAATTTCTTTCTTTATAGGATTCCAGTGGCATGACATCAGACATCCTTTATGCAGATCCCAATCCTAGCAATGGAACCATTCGTTGGCCTGTATGGGCCTGACCCAGGTTCGGAGGTGATTTAGCCAAACAAATCCTGAAACTACTGGACCTTTCAGCAACAGTCTGTAGTGCACAGACTAAGCTCTCACCCGAGGTAGTATGGTACGGTGCTGGAACTAGGCTTTTGCACCCTAGGGATGTCTTGATGATTTTTGGGAGGTCCGCAGTTCGACCCTTTACACACGCTGCTTCATGCAACTATCTATCCCTTGCAACCATGAAGCTGCCTTCGCGCAGCGCTATTTGTAGTGCGAAGAAAGTATTACCTTGATTCCTTATATTTATTGCATTATTATTATAGTACTTAACTTATCTGTGTGAGTCCAATATTCATATTTATCATTCAACATTCATATAAGTGCGCACAATCATAAAACAATATAAATGCATAAAATTAAGAGAAAACCCAGATACACAGTATTTAGTATCAACATTATCTTTATTAATCTTCAATCTCGATTACAGACTTGACACCGCCCTATGCACTCAACTGTAGGGGTCCGCGCACTCAGCTGCAGACTCTACTAGGCCTCTGTGCACTCAGCTGCAGAGCCTCTTCCTACTACTACGACCCAATACACTTAGACTCTTCTTCTGTGCTTGAACCGTTCCTTTGCTACTTTCTCTATATTCCCCTCCTTTTACAACTTAGAGCCTCGCTCTATTTATACAATCCCATGGTCTGTGGACCATTGGTAGGCTGACATGACTTTACACTACATTACTTTACTTTAGGGCGGACAACCCTATGACTTTAACCTCTACTTTGCACTCCGCGCCTGCAATTCGCGGAGTCTTACAATACCTTTGACCAAAATTTGAGCTTTGAGCCCCAAAATTTGCTGTGGGGGGATTCCATGCCCAACATGAATATTACACGACTTAGTTTTTAGAGTTGTTGAGTTATGTTCCTTACCTCAAGGATGAGAAGACGAAGGTTCAAAAGTTCATCGATGGATTTCTTTTAGCATTGAAGCATCAGATTGAGTACGATGAGCCTCGATCATTAGAGGAATTCATCAGGAAATTGAAGCATTGTTATGAGAAATCGAAGTGTAAGGCTAAGCCTAAACGAGATTGGAAAGGGAATGAGAAGGCTAGAGGAAAATGGCCTCCGAAGCAGGGAAGACCTCATGATGCATGTGAGAAATAAAATGTGGCTCCTTATAAGAATTTTAATGCAACAGAGAAGGGACATGGACCTCAGTGTGAAGAACAGTGGAATAAAGGTAGTGGAAGAGAACTGTTGCGGTGTTGGATTTGTGGAAAA
This sequence comes from Pinus tabuliformis, assembly GCA_031772625.1. Lineage (NCBI taxonomy): Eukaryota > Viridiplantae > Streptophyta > Pinopsida > Pinales > Pinaceae > Pinus > Pinus tabuliformis. The sequence goes on along the minus strand of CM062811.1, from coordinate 147,990,274 downwards.
TATCATCACAAGAAGGATTTTCCATTGTACCAGGATGGTATGCTTAAGATCTAAAGTGCTTAGGAAGCGCAAACAGTTGGGGATGTTGGTTAGAGAATTCCTCGGATCTATGCAATAATTGATAATAGGTAGGCAGATCATTAGGAATCCATTATTGAGATGGAAGGTAAGCTATGGAATCAAGTTGTCTCCATTTTAATTGATCCTAGATCTAATTATAGTTATGTTAGACCTGACCTAGTGGATAAGTGTGGTTTGAATAAAGAAGTGCATGTAGAATCTTGGTTGGTGTAGTTGGATATGAGGACCAAGAAAAGAGTTCATCATTGGGTGAGAGCTTGTGCATTTGAGTTGAATTGTAGGCCTACATCAACACATCTAAATGTGCTTCCATTAGGATCATATAATATGCTTTTGGGCATGGATTGGTTGTTTACTCATAGGACCAAGGTAGATTGTTATGAGGAGGCTATTGAGTGCCCAGATGATGATGGAGAAAAGATAATATTGTAGGAAAATAAGAAGCATACATCAGCGAGGATGGTCACAGTTATGCAGGCCAAGCGCAGTTGTAGGAAAGGGTGTATATTATTTTTAGTGCATGTTTCCAGTGACAAGGGGAAGGATGTTGAGGATGATGAAGTCCTGAAGAGGTATCATGTTTTGCAGCAGTTTCAAGATGTGTTTCCAGCATATATTTCAGAGTTACCACCTCATAGGGAAGTGGATTTCTCTATTGAGTTGGTACCATGAGAAACACTAGCTTCAAAGGCACCTTACAGGATGAGCACTCCGGAGTTGTTGGAATTGAAGTTATAGCTTAATTAAATGCTTGATAAGGGATACATAAGGCCAAGTGTGTTGCCTTGGGGTGCACCAATGGTGTTTTTGAAGAAGAAGGATGGTACTACCAGGTTGTGCATTGATTATAGGCAGTTGAACAAGGTGACGATTAGGAACAAGTATCCATTGTCGAGGATTGAGGACTTGTTTGATCAGTTGAAGGGAGCAACAATGTTCTCAAAGATTGATTTGAGATCAGGATATCATCATATGAGAATCAAATAAGAAGACATCTACAAGACTGCATTTTGTACCAGGTATGGGCATTATGAGTTTGTGGTGGTTTCGTTTGGTCTCACTAATGCTCCAACAACTTTCATGTGTTTGATGAACTGCGTGCTGCATCCTTATCTAGACAAGTTTGTGATATTGTCATTGATGATTATTAATATATTCTAAGAATGAGGAAGAGCATGCAGAGTACCTGATATCAATGTTAAGATTATTGAGAGAGCATCAGTTGTATGCCAAGCTTGGAAAGTGCAGTTTCTTTCAGACTCGACTTCATTACTTGGGACATGTTGTTTCCAAGGAAGGTATGCCAGTGGATACTGAAAATATTAGAGTTATCATGGAGTGGCTAGCTCCTAGGAATGTGGATGAGGTTAGATCATTCATGGGACTAGCAGGTTATTACAAGAGGTTCATTAGGAACTTCTCATGGATTTCATATCCTATTACATCTTGCAGAGGAAAGGAAATAAGTTTGAATGGACTGAGGAGTGTGCATCTAGTTTTGAGTAGTTGAACATTTTCTTACAAATGCTCCAATATTGAATATTGCAGATCCAGATAAAGAGTTTGTGGTATGTACAAATGCTTGCAAGAGACTCAGAGAGGACTTGGTGGAGTCTTGATGCAGGAAGGACAGGGGGTGAGGTGTGAGTCAAGGAAGTTGAATGAGCACAAGCATAACTATGTGACGCATGATCTTGAGTTGGCAATTAGCATTCATGCCTTGAAGATGTGAAGACATTATCTTCTTCGCAGGAGGTTTATTCTAATGGGTGATCATAGTGGAATGAGGTACTTTTTTAACCAACCTAATCTGAATGCCAGGAAAGCTAGATGGTTGGCTACCCTCAATGAGTTTGACTTCGAGATTAGGTACATCAAAGGAAAGGAGAACAAGGTTGCATATGCTCTCAGTAGGAAAGCACAAGTGAATCATATTGCAATAGTGAGTTCTTACGAGACACATTTACAAGAGCGGATCTTGCAGGCAAGGCATCATGATGAAAGGTACCAGCCGCTGAAGCACAAGTTGCAGAAGCAGGGTGAAGGTGATAGGGATGAGGAGTATCACCTCATGATAGATGGCTTAGCTAGATTAAGGAACAAGATTAATGTGACAGATAGTAGTGAGCTCAAGAAGTATATCTTGAGGAAGTTTTGAGTCAAGCCTTATTCAGTTCACTCAAGTTATTAGAAGACATTGACAATAATTAAGAGGTTCTATGATTGACCGAATTTGAAGAAAGAGGTGGCTATGTTTGTTGCTAGATGTTTGGAATGTCAGCAAATAAAATCAGAGTGTAAGCATCCAACTGGTTTATTGTAGCCTATTCCAATTCTATAGTGGAAATGGGATTTCATTTCCATGGACTTCATTACAGGTTTGTCGAGGACATCGAAGCAGCATGATTCCATCATGGTTGTGGTTAACAAGTTAAGTAAGTTATAGCACTTCATTGCAATTAAGTCTACTAATTTAGCTAGTGAGGTAGCTCAGATGTTCATCAAGAAGATAGTGAGGTTGAATGGTGTTCCTAAGAAGATAATATCATATATAGATGCCAAATTCACTTCCAGGTTTTAGAAGGAGTTGTTTACAGGATTGGGGATATAGTTGGATTTTAGTACAACTTATCATCTATAGGAAGATGGAAAGATAGAGAAGTTTAATAGGATTCTTGTGGACATATTGAGGATGTATGTCATGCATAAGTAGAGGAAGTGGGAGGATTATCTTCCATTGGTAGAGTTTTCTTATAATAATGGGTATCAGGAATCCTTGATGATGAGTCCATTTGAGGCTCTTTATGGGTGGAGTTGTAATACTCCTATTAGTTGGATTGATTTAGTGAACATGGCATTGATTGGACCAAATATGTTATTTGATATGGAAAAAGATATGCAGGTTATCAAAAGGAATTTAAAGGTAGCACAAGGCAGACATAAGAGTTATATAGATCAGCTCATAGCATTCAAGGAGTTTCAGGTTGGGGAGCATGTGTACTTGTGCATCAATCACAAGAGGAGCTCCTTGAGGATTAGGTCATATGCCAAGTTGGCACCTTGGTATTGTGGGCCTTTCGAGATCCTTGAGAGGATTGGACCAGTGGCCTACTGACTTGCACTGTCACCACAAGGAAATTCTGTGATGTTTTCCATGTTTCATTACTTAAGAGATATGTGCAGGATGTTGATGATGTGATTGATTAGTCTTTATTGTAGGTGGAACTAGGGGGAGGGTTCCAGCCAAAACCTTAGTGCATATTGAAGGAGAGACAACACATGCTCTGGTACCGAGAAATAGAGAAAGTTAAAGTGTAGTAGAAGCACTTTGGGCCCGATGAAGCTATATGGAAGAGGTTTTATCATATGTTAGCTTTGTATCTTTCATTTTTTTTTGGTTCAAGAAATGATTTTTTGGTATATGCATATGTATATGTATATGGTTGTAAATACTGCAATGAGCTACATTATAAAGCTCCAATAAATGGTATGTTTGTTTTGTTTTCAGTAAGATGTCATTGTAAATACTGTATTGAGCTATGTTATAAAGATACATAGGCAATACGTTTTGTTTTCAGTGGTTTGCTGGTCATATGTGTCATAGAAGACCTAGGACGATGTTCCCCCAAGGGGGAGGGGTTTGCAACAGCCCTAGATTAAAGTTCATGTACTAAAGGATAATAAAGGAAAAATAAGACCTAGGTCATGGGACACATATTATAAGTTGAATGTTGGGAAAAAAATTATAGTGGGCATCACTTTTGGGTTTATTATGGCTATGGAAATTGGCAAAGGCATTGGTAAAGGCAAAGAGGCAATAATCAACTTTTATTTATGAGAATAAAGGAAAATAGGAGAAAAGGGAGATGAAGAGACACAAGATTGCATGCTAAGGAACTTAGAGGAAAAATGAAGGAAAATGGAAAAAAAGGAGACATCAATGATAAAAATGCATTAGAGGATCAATTCACATATTTTGGCTAGTTTAGTTTGGCTCTCTCCTTTCATTCTCTCTCTCATACACTCTTGCACACAGAGTATTATTGAATAGTTTGGCATTCACTTGGATTTGGAGAATGGAAATCAAAGTAAAGCAAAGGAAAGAAAGGGAAAATAAGGATAATTTTGGATCAACAACTTTAGTAGGAGGATTTTTCAAGCAACATGTTGCATGTGTGATTTCCTAGCTAAGGTGTGAATGCATGGTACATCAATTGGTATATTTGGTTTATTTGTTTTCATTGGCATGGGTTTTTCCTAGTTTGACAGTGGTCCCATCCTTACCTTTCCATTTCCTAGATAGCCATGGTGTGATGGGATGAATTATTGGTTGAGCTTTGGATTGCCGGAAGGTTTTGGAACTGGGTGAGGTGGTCTCAGGAAAATTCCCAAAGGTTGGGGGTGGAGATGGTTTTCTCTGGGAAGCTCTCGATAGATGGGTGGAGGCATGGAAATTCATCAAGGTATGGTGAAGATATTCTAAGGTATCTAAGCTCGGTTTGGTTTTGTGATCTTAGGACTAGTTTAGGTGAGATCACGATTCACAGTAGCTTGAGGGTGGAGGTGGTTTAACCTTTGGACTTTGTGGTTGATTATGTCTTGGTTTATCTGATGAGATCCCACATTCATTCTTGGAATATGACACGGGGGTGATTGGCCAAAAGAAGGATTTGGTTTAGCCCAGTCTATGGTCAGGCGGTACGTGGAAGTCCCTAACTTGGTTGGATTTTTAATATGTTAATAAGATCTATTTTCCTTATAATTTTAATTATCTATGAGCACTTATACTTGTTATTATGTTGATTTTCTAGCTGATTTGTCATGGTTAATATTTTGGCTATATGTTGGTTATAAGCATGCTTCTATGATGTTCTCTAGTTGTGGCTCTTGTTCATGATTTGATAAGTATTTGAATGGGGTGTGAATGCATGGGATAGCAAGTGTTGTTGCGGCTACTTGAGAGGGAATTAGACCTTCTTGGTGATTCTCAGATGAAGTTCATATATTTATGATTAAATATACATTCATGACCTATAACTGACATGTTTACCATATTTTTGACGAAATTTCTATTGTGTACTAGGCAATCTAGGTCAATTTTTGGCTTCAGGTTTGAATGTTTACCATTGTGATCATGTTAATTATGATTCTGGAAAGTTACAACAGTTCTGGGCAGTAGTCTGGTGGCTAGCATGGAAAAGTGCTCCATATCTCGGGACCGTTGGCATTGAATTCGAAGATGTAGGTGATAACCACATGGAAGCAGGCTTGTGTCGGAAGTTGGGGCCTCATAACCATACTCTTGCCTCGTTGTGTGTGTGGTTGGGGTGTTAGGTCAGTGGAAGAGGATTCCAGTTGAGGGATTGACCACTTGGGGTGGTTTGCAACATCCTGACTGGTTTGTGGTCTCTAAGGGAGGTCAGTTTGTGTTCAAATTGTAGGTCCCACTTCCATAAATGGAACTTGGAGGTCAGGTCATGTCATAGTAGCACTCAGCCTCACATTTACCTTGGGAGCATGTAAAAGTGGTTAAATTTTGGGGTGGGTGGTTATAATATGATGCAGGAGGTTTACGACAATCTTTATGTATTCCAAAACCCCATTATCATCTAACACAACCTCCATTCTATCCTTCCATGCAAAAAAGTTTGAATTCCCTTTTAGGGCATGCTTTTTCCTCAAACCATTGGATGACGTGATTCCTACACTTGTAGAATTCATGCACTACCAAGGAACTTGGTATCTTTCTTGTTTTCAGCTCTGATACCATGTAGAAAATCCTTGAAATATTGCAACTACTAATGAGGGAAAAATGATCACAAAAGATATGATATTTTTCTACCAAAAAACTATGGAAAGAAAACAATGAATAGAAACACAATCACACATAGAACACAAAATATATATGGGGAACGCAAATAGGAAAAATCCCTCTTGCTTGTACAGAATCAAGTAAGAAATCTGATCTATTACATAGAATCTACTCCAGTCCTAAATCTCCCTGCAATACTGATCAAATCTCTACAATACTTGCCCAACACTTAGGCAAATAAGGCCTTCTAGGAAGATCCTATTTCCTTGTGCAAATATGCCCCTAAAAAGTAGGAATTTATCCTATTTCCTTGAGAAATTACCAATATAGTTTATTTTCTTGCCTCTCAAGCTCTGTACACCAAAACTGGTGTATGATAATAAATACAATTTGTGCCTTCATTCAATCTCAATAGGAAATTCGAATTGCATGACCTACTAGGGATAATTTAAATAGATGCAACTAGTCAATTGAGAGTAAGTTGAGTTAACAGAAAGTCAACTACTCAACTAAACTCAAATCTATCTCTATTCTAGAACTAGAGATTAGTTAACTGATATACACTAGAGTTAACTCCACTAGATAGCTAATTTTAGCCATCAGCTATTCCACAACTCACTACATGCCATCTAACTCGAATTATTTGACAATAACTTAGTGATAGGCCACATCAAACATGTTAATTGACAACTAAATCAAGTATATATCAGACAGAATTTGAAAGAGAATATTTGGCTAAGGCACAAGTCAAAGAAGCCATTCCTTGATACAATTTTAACAATGCACAAATAAACTAGTGGATTTGGATTTTGTGACAACCAGGCAAGAGGTATTGTCATGTACATTGTTTTCTTATACTTCATTTTGCATTTTGAGGTCTATACAACATGTATGAGACCTTGTTAGGGTTTTTATCGAGTGTTGTAGATGTCAAAAAATAGTCATGGATTTATCATGATTGTTCTACCAATAGTGGCAAGATTCCATATAATTTTCCCTATGATTTGATTCCATATTTATTTGTGGGAAATCCATGCCATTGCATGGTTGAACTATTGAAATGACCACAAAAATGCTAGCATGGTGTATATGTATATAGTCACAATATTGGTATGGTGAAATTTCAAATAGGAGCGTGAATTGACCATGCTACTTTGTTAAGGTTTATTGTTGCACTAATGTGTCAAACCTATAGTATGCATGTGCAAGAAGCCCACACATGATTTTGAAGGTTGATTGCAATATTGGTGTGGGTGATCACTGTGTTTAATTGCATGGACACATTTCTTGATTATTGGTGAAATATACATGTAGAAAACATGAGAGTTTGATGGAAAGATTTAAAACTAATCTAAAATTTACTCTTTTTCTTGGCAAGGATTTTCAAAGAGTTGTCAATTAGTTAGTAAGAGAGAGACTACAAGGATCTCTATTGCCATGCAGTTATGGATCCTATAGTGCATGCGAAGTTTACTAGATATGGGTTCCTAATGTATTTTGAGTGTCCCCTATTGAAATCTAATGTGGTTCTTCTTAGGGAGATTATCAAATTTAGGGGTTGCTTCACCTGACATGAATGGGGTGAGGAAAATGGACTAGTTGGTTGCACAAAATGGTACTAGCCCCACATTTAAGCTCAATGTGTATACAAATTGATCAAATATGGGACTTGAGGATGATGGTCATTTCTAAAATGGTAGTGAGGATCTTAGTATCCATAGGAATATATCACATATTAGGTGGTCATATGCTTATGGTTGAGTAGGTTTTTGGTGGCAAACTATTTGCATGGGTATCCATGATATGAGGAACCCTCCTTGATCACTTGACTTGATTTTTTTAATGTAGACATGGAGAGTTCACCTTTGGGTATTTCTTATGTTTCTTCATTTATGAGTGGATCCCATCCCTCCATACATAACATGTGATTAATGATGAAGAGGCAAGATCCAAGGATGTGTAGCTAGGGTGAGTTGATGGTTCATATGGGTGGTGGTGAGATAGGATGCTACTTCACACTTGAGTGTTTTGCATGGCGGTAGATACATCCCCTAGTCATCCTAGAGTATTCACGTGTTGGTATGTAATTCCATCCTAATAGTAAGTTACTTACTCATCTGGGAGAGAGGTGTGGCCTAATGCGAGAGTGTTTTGATCTTTTGATATTATACTAGCATAATTTGATCAAATAGTAGTTTTTCATTGACTTTGATATATATGTGACACTTATGTTTGATATATGTGTCTATAGATATGGAAATTGTCATAACTAAGATTGCACAAGTACCTCCATTTACAAGTTGGACATGCTACAATTGGGTAGTGACAAGGTTTCCACAATGACTAACTTTGTTAGGACCCTGATGTGAAGGTAGAGTGAAGGAAAGTAGTTTAGTTGCAGTAGATCTAACCAAGCTTGGTGTTGTGCATGGTTATGGAGGAATTAGATAATTTTTGAGGTAAAAATGAGACTCAAATAAAAAATAATGTTATCAACATCAACTATAAAAGAAACAATATTATTCAAGATGATGATGTCAACCATAATGGTAAATAGTTTCAAGGGGAAAATAAAGAAAACTACCTTTTCATTGTATTTTCGACTTATCTCCTTATAGGTTCATATAAATTTCAAGTGTAGACACTTGTTGGCTGCGAAATTAAATTTTACATCTAAGTATTACCCACTATGTATACTTTTCATAGACCCTTAGTGAGATACACTATAATACGTGAAAAAAAGTGTTTTTTTCAAGAAACATGTTTTTTCTAAAAGAAATAAATGTTTTCATGTATTTCTAATTGATCTCACTATAGGTCTATTAGAAGTATGCAAAGTGGGTACACGTTGGGTGTAGAATTTAATTCAACATCCAACAATTGTTTACATTTGAAATTTTAGTACACCTATAAAGAGATAAGTCAAAAATATGATTAGAAAAAAAAGTAGTTTTATTTATTTTTCTTTCAAAAACATATATCTTCTTTTATTATTTTATTATTTTCACTACGAGGTCCATTTTATACTTCACTGTTTGCATATTGAGAGTTGAAAAAACCTCAAAGATGAGCTCAATAATGCCTATGTTGGAATCCTAGAAAAGTGACACCCTAGTAGTTAATGCCATTGATAAAGCTTATGTTGAATGTCAAAAAATAAAAGATAGTGTTAAATCCACCATTGGGGTGTTCTTAAGTTGGAGCCTCTACCCCCACCAGTGGCACTTTGATATTGTATAGTTGTAACCTAGTTTTGTAGTTGATGTATATTTTTAATGATGAATCCCAATAGGGGATAACCATATGGATGTACACACAATTTTTGGGGATTTTACACACATACACACACATGATATTTTGCTCCTAATATATATGTATCTTTTGGTGATGATAAACATGTGGATGTTTATGGTTATTTTTAAATGCATGTTGGTTATGTATTGATAATATATGGTATGTAATACTTCAATTACTTTCCTATGCAATTAGATGTTTTTAATGTCATAAATATCAATCCAAATTTCCATTTACAATGTTATCTACAAATTGACTATGACTTCTATGAGTATGTATGAATGGAATGGTATCAAAATTATTTAATAGAAGATTACCTTGTAAATAATTTATAAAAATACACGAGTCACAATTGTGACAAATATGATTCAATTGTGCTATGAAAAGTTAGGAATTGATGTGGGAATTGAGATGATGGATCTGTAGGTGCTTTGTGTCAACAAGAAATCTCATCATAACAGTATACTCAACTTGGTTGTTGGTGGAAATACTTAAACATTCGTTACTTGAATAGAATAGTGTATAAGAGGGTGAATAGATGGCCCATTCCTCTATAGCTATATTTTGAGTCCAACAACTAATATTATCAACAAAATTGATGTTGTATTCTTGTTCACGAATCATTTGAACTTATAAAAATAAATTAAACCATCAAGAATTGAAAACTCAAAATAAAGGAACTGAAAACAAGGAATCACAAAATGAAATATGTACATGAATGATTGCATAGGGTGTGCATGTTTATGAGTATAACCTCTTTAAATATAACTTGTTATTGAGGCCTCCTTTGGTGAAAACACACACATATGCATAATTTTTCCAATGGTGTTTAATGGTAAAGGGACCCTGCCAAAGAGATTCAAGCATCCATGATCTTAATGTTTCATTGGCTACATCATAAGAAAATACCAAATCACCTTTAAGGAAGGTGTAAGCAAAGACTTACATGTCCTAGTGGGATTTGGAGCACTTTTTCATGGCTTCATTATTGTGTAATGACACAATGATTTTCATCAATTTGCTCCAACGTGACTAGTCAAATGGCATGGTATAAGGGAGGAGTTAAATAACCATCCAAAGAGTTGCTATTTTTCATTCAATGGGTAGAACTATTCCCCCCTTGGATAAAATGGAAAGAATGAATCCTGTTGAAGTTTTAACAAAATTTCTCTAGGCCTATAGTGCTAAGAGATGTATATGATGCCAATTATATCTATGTTAATATACTATCCTTACGACATTATTTCTAGCCTCAAATTAAACATTAGCCTATGGATAGAAGGAGATGTAAACTTATGCTTAAATCTTAAGTGCAAAGTTAATTCTTGGAATATTTGATTCTTAAAATGTGTGTCATGGTATGAGACCAATCAGTGGGAGACATTGAAGCAAGTGATGACATGGTTAAAGAATAAATAAGCAATTATGTTGGTTTTGTTGTCGTAAGGTGGCATGGCCTTGGCACTTTTTATGAACTAAACAACCACGATGATGTAATTTTGGTCACCACTATACATAGGGTCATAGGCCATGAATTTTATTCCCCTTATTGTAAAAGGCACTAACCATAATTATTAGGTGTAATGGAGTTGGTGGAGATCATGAATTAGATGTGGATACTGGAATTTCACAAATTTCTTACGTGTGTGAATGAAATCGTGAAAAGGGGAATGCCAAAAGTGGCATGCATGGATGATTTTATGGGCATTGGCCATTCCTAATAAATGGTCACCATATGTGTTGCTACAATAATCATTTACAACATTTTTCTCTTCTATGTCGGTTAGGCATTGAATTAATATTATATCCACTCCTCATAGATAATGAACATATTCTATGAGGAGGTATCGAAGGGATTATTGGCAAATTCACCGAGAATCATTGTGTGAAGGGTGTTTCCCAAATTTTTATATGTGAAGATAATTCAATATATTATTATACCAAAGATTGTTTGATGAAATAAAAAATATATGTTCATCCTAAAAGTATATCATTTAATAGTGGGTCTCTTGCGCCACATGGGAGATCAATAATGAACTATGGGGAACTAACATATATTTCTCTTTGGGGTAATGAATTCAAGACTAAATTTTTAAATAACCATAATCCAATGAGTGAACTTATCATTGTTAAAGTTTTCAACTCAGAAGATACTAGATAGGCCTCATATTTGCTACAACCTTTGTCATAAAGAAAAATGCAATAATGCAACTTTTGGATTGAGTGGATGACAACTAAGGATAATTTATCTTCGTGCTTGTAATTGAGAAAATGTATTGATATGTTTTTACTCACATAGTAAATGACATGCTCCTAGCTATCTTTCACCTACCATACTACAGCTTCTGTGATGGCCACAACCAAGGTGTTAGACTATGAATCCATAGACAATCACAAAGTCTGTGACTGCATTTGATATGAGTTGTAAACCTTATCTATTTATGAGTTGTTTTCATGATCCATTTCAATGAGATATAGATCTAAAAGTGGTCCAATTCATATAGTATAAACTAATATCATAAGATCAATACACTGTGAAGAAGAGAATGACTTACATATTTTTTTGTCAATACTTGTCTTGTCTTGCTTGTGTTAATTCTTAACATGTTATCAGTGATCTTTAGTCTTAAGGGCTTGGTAGCTACTCCCTGGGATTGATATATGAGAGGTTCAATGCAAGTATCCAATGATGTAATATGTTGGTGTTAAGGAATGAACAATTGGTACACACAAGCTACATCGTTGAGGAAAGCAAATTTGTATAATTCTCTTTACATATTTTGTTTATAACTCTTTAAAAATATGTTTTATAATTGAAATAATGTTGTATATGTGGGAAAAATTCATTATGTTATTTATATCTACCATATTTGGTTCATGGTATTTATATTGACATTAGGTATAGTATGCTTCACTATAAAATCATAATGGTTTGATGTGATTATTTATGGTGCGATTTTGCCAAAAGGTCAATGTCTAAATATTCACGGATTCCCTAGGTTAAGGCCATGGTTTTAGCAGCATTAGATTCACTATTTGGAATCAATTTTTTATTATTATTCTTATGATATCACTAAACTAATAGTTAGATATGATTTACGAAGATAAACATGTTGCTAATAGATCAAAAATGCCAATATTGTGGAAAGGTACGGATAGATCTTTGTGATAAGGAGGTTGATTAAAAAGTATATATTTCGAATCTCAATTCAAGAGGATGTGTTGTGCAAATATGTGTGTAATATGTTTGGAAAATTTCCATTCGAAACCATCAACATCCGAAACTAAATTAATATGATGGGTTTCCATTAAATACAAGTTTTTTCCTCATATATGCTTGATCATCCTTTAATCCATTTGAACAACCAATTTGAGCATTGGAAAAACGCTAGTTTGATTGTTGCACCTGTAACTTCCAACAACCTTATAAAAATTAATGATATCAAGACTTTGTTAAAGGAATCTATGAAGCTTATAACAAAACCATTTCTAGTTGGATCGACAAATTTTGTGAACAAGAAAAAAATACCATTCATATGATATTCCCTTGGCTAAAAGAAGCACATATTGATAATTCTCCAGATCCCCAAAAAGAATAAAAAAGGAATACATTTTATATATTGTAGATCTAGAATTGTCTCATGCATTTGTAGATTGCACCAAAAAACCTCCCACAGAGAAGAAATCTACCAAACTATGAGTAAATTGCACAAAAGATGGTAGCTTTTTTATGGTCAAGTTCTCTAATGGGAACTATAACCACCATGCATGAAATATTTAGTAATGAGCATCATCAATCCAACATGATGGTTAAGGCTAGCACAATGTGTGTCGAAGGGCATGGTCAAATTCTCATCCCATCAAACTGTCCCACATTCATTTCTTCTTGTCAATCTTGCCAACTAATCAAAATTAGTTTTATGGGAGAGTGTGCATGTCTACTGGGGAGAATGCTAAACATAATCAATGTATTAGGGTATAATAGTGCTCAAGGGAAAAGTACATAGACCCCAACTAAGTACAACAAACTACCATCTCTATCTCTTCCAATACAATACTCATACACACCTACTTGAGGGCATCCACAAGGTAAGAACTTACATGTTTCCCCACTAGTCCCATCTACAAATACTACACACATTCAAAATTTTCCATGAAACATCAAATAGTAATTTTGGTGATTATTTGTTTTTTATAATAACATTGAATAATATTTTTGGTGATATGCAATTTTTATATTGCTTTCATTGTAAGAGAATGGGGATCTTGGAGGATATTGATAAATGTTTTAATATGTGAGGGAGATTAGAAAATTTTGATTCCAAAGGAGACAAATTGTAATCATCAAAGCACAAATTGAATAAAAATATAAATTTTAGGTGGTGATTATTTCCTAGATCAACTTGAAAATGAATAAGTGGGTTTAAGAACATTTTGTGCTTGTGCATGGTGGATATTTTTTTATGCTTGTGATATTTTTTTGTCTATATTTTGGCACACCAAATTCACAATTGTAATTAGTCATGCCACTATTTTCAACAATCCTAAACAAATGGAGTAAAAGGAGATAAAAGAATTGTAGTTAAATGAGCATAATGACATAGTTTAAGGACCATCACGTAACCGCTTATGTATGGTGTGAAATCACATTCCCAATTCTCTATGGAATAAGAGTTCAATTGTACAAATAGAAGAAGGATAAGTCATTTAATTTGAGTCATTTATTTGTTCAAAGAAATAAATCACAAGAAGGACTATTGTAAAGGGACCTACTTGGAATTTGAATGAGGAGGTTAATTGAGTAATAATAGTCAATTATTGTAATCGCACTTTAGGGTGCATGATCCGTAATACACGACACCCTAAGGTGACATAAATGTCAAGCAAGTGTAACATAAAAGAAGCAAATGCAAGAAAACAAGTACAAGCAAGTGTTGTGACAAGTGAGCACGAGAAAAATAAGAAATGGGTAAAGTAGGAAAGCATTTACAAAATGCCTCTTAGGAAATCATAAAATTGTAAGAGTACAATCATTAATTTTAGAATCAAAATGTTATCAAAGATAAATTGATTGAAGCACTTGAGTAGAAATTAATACATTTACAAGACATGATTGATCACATGGTTGATACAATGCATTCAACAAATGATCTAATCCAAAAGGTCAATGAAAGTGTGATAGAGAAGATCTAACAGAAAAGTTTGATGCAACATGTGATAAAAAGGAGCTTATCCAAAATATTAGTGCAACATCTAATATAAAGGAGCTTATCTGAAATATTAATGCAACATCTAATATAGAGGAGCTTATCCGAAAGTTTTATGTGAGTTGTGACACACAAGGCATAACATAGATGGTTGATACTAATTGTGATCTAGAATAATTGGTAACTAATACAAAGAAACAAAAGATATTTTTAAGATGGAATCATCTTGTCAATTAATGAAGAATTAGAGAAATTTTGAGAACTAAAATGGGTGTCCTAAGGAATATTATAAAATAATAGTGGAAATAATAAAATAAGTTTAAATTAACTCATCAAGTTTTGGAGGGAAAAAATAAAAAACTACTTTTTCAACTTATCTCCCTACAATTTTACTCAAATTTCAAGCGGAAGGACTCGTTGGATGTAGAATCCAATTTCACTTCTGTGGAGTACCCATGTTGCATACTTTTGATGGACTTGTAACACCCTCCTCCCACATTTACCCAAGCTAATCGGTCCACCGGGAGTAAACATGTGACAAATAGTTACTACGATATGATTCAACTCCCTAAGGGTCATTAAGGAAGTGGAATTGGTGAACCAACACTTTACAGATCTCCCTTGGGTGTTGCAGGACCCGTAGGAGATAATCCACCACTCCAGGTGCCCAACACCTGACTTAACCTAGCCTTTCATTGAATTAAACCCCCGGTCGCTCCCATGATGTGGGCATGCGTGCGAAGAGGACCCTCCAGTCGATCCCTCAATGCCTGCAAGGGAGAAACTGCAATCATTTTTAGCCAGTTCTGTGCTAGAGACCGCGAGATTTAAGCCACTTTTTCAAGGCTAGTTTGCAAACCACTACACATAACCTGATGACTTTCCAAGGCAATAAATGACACCAATACAAAGCTTCTAACACAAAACTTGATCAAGGAATTAACCTAACCACGCCTAACCGCAACATACATTTCTTCGAGCACATTGTTCACATGTAACCTACAGGTAATAATAACAGATCTTACCATAGGGGTCTCATACTTATATGAGATTCTTAAGGAAGCATTTACGCTTTATCAAATTAACTACATTATCATCTATTAGGTCATATATTCATTGTTCATTCATTCATAAACCAAAACATGATGAGAGCCATACATTATCAGTGTCATAAAACATGCTAATAACCAACATGTAACCAATAGAAATAACAAGGATGCAACAACCATAAATACCACATATGAATCAGTACATTTACACATGCAATACCAAGGAGAAAGAACTATTATTAATGAATGCATAAGCCAACTAGGTTTGAGACGTTCAAGCACCAACCGGCCATAGATTGGATGAACAAAATCATTCTTCCATCCAATCACCCTCGTGCCATATTCCAAGCATGAATATGGGACTCATAACCAAAAAAAAATGAATGAGCATGGATAACACTGGATTTATCTACCTACACCGTAAGGCATTTTACTGTCTCTTAGTCCCTAGGCTTTACTGCAATCCATATTCCGATTTAGGGATCACTAGGCCATAATCGAGACACCACCCTCCAGGCTTACCATATATCCTCCCATTCATCGGCCAAGGATTCCTAGGCTTGATCAAGGGAACCCACCTCTAGGATTCACTGTATATCCTAGGCCCACTGAGGCAACACAAATCTCGGCTTTACCACAATCCATGGTCTAGTTCTGAGGTTACTAGGCCAAGGCTTTAACATAATCCACAATTTGGTTTAGGAATCACTAGGCCATGGGTTCTTCCTTTGAGAGATCCACCTCACTCAACTTCAAATCCATTCGGAAATCCAAATCCATGAAAACATGAGAACCCATCACGTCAAGGTTATCTAGAAATGGAAAGGCTAGGTTGAAAAACACTGGCACACTTGGAAAAACCCATGCCAATGACAGAAAGAGAACCAAGAACACACATTCATAACCATGCATTCGAAAACTAGCAAGGAAATCATACATGCAAATTGATACCTGTAAATAATCTCGTTGCAGTTGCTAGATCCTACTCTTCCCTGCTTGATCCTTTCTTTCCTTTACCTTCTTTACTTTTATTGATCCAATTACGAAGTTCTCCAAGAAAACTCTAAGTGTATAAGAGTTAAAGAGAGAGAGAGAGAGAATAGAGAGAGAGCTAAAAAATTGAACCGATAAAAGGTTACCAACTGATCCTCAAAAGCATTTTTATTAATGAGGCCTCTATTTTCTTCAATTTTCCATTATTTTCCTTCATGTTCCTCCTAACATGAAACCTGTGACCTTTCACCTTCCTTTTCTCCTAATTTCCATTATTTTCATAAATAAAATGTCAATTAATGCATCATGACTTTCCAAAGCCTTTTCCATTGCATTTTCCATTTTCCTTTAGCCATAATAACTGAAATGAACACCCACTAGGATGTTTTTCCCACCATTTAGCTTGTAATAGTGTCTCTTGACCTTCATCTTATATTTTTTTTTACATGAATTTTTACCAAGGATATTACAAAACCATCCCCCTTGGGGGAACACCGTCCTCAGTGTTCAATGACACCTATAAATTAGCAAACCACTGAAAACAAAACATACTTCTTATGGAGATTTATAACCAATCTCATTGTAGTATTTACAATGACCGCTACTGAAACATGACAAACATACCATTTACTAGAGCTTTATAACACAACTCATTATGATATTTACAATAACCACATATACTTATGCACATTCACTTGAACCAGGAAATAATCATATTGTCTATGGAGCTTTATAAACACAACTCGATATAATATCTACAATAATATACACATATGCACATTTTCTGAACCAACAAATAAAAGGATATGATGCCTACACCCACAATAAGGGAATCCACAGGCTCACACCTCCACCCTCAAAGTAATACCAAGATTCACCTCCTTCTCACGAAGTCTAGAATCCACTACCAAATTCAAAGCTGCATCAAATGTCCAACGCTACAATCCCGTGCCACTTATCCACTCAGTGAACAGTTACCAACTCATTGTTCCAGGGCACACTCCCAATGTGCACCTTATTCCATATTGAAATGATAATGACAAAAATAAATCCATCCTCGAACTTCCCTTCTTTGCTACACAGTCCCTCGTGCTATCCGGTCACCCCCTCCCATGCAGTCACACACCTTCCAAGTTTTGTGGGCATCCCCTTCTCTGATACACAGTCCCTCGGGCAACCCCTCCCTTAGCAAGGTTTCCTCGCATCAGAAAGTCCAAAAACCAAGGAATATACCTACCTCAAAACTATCATACCATGCATAGAATGCTCATGGAAATCGATGGACATTATTGGGTACCAGTGTCCCACAATGGCCCTGCTCTTGAAGTGTTTAACAACATATTGTTGCCTGTCCAATTCCTTTCACTGTTGTTGCTAATTCTTGCATGTTCATGCATACCTGTACCAAGAACATAATTTCCATTAGACTCAAAACGAAGTGAAATAAATTCAAATCATACCTCATCGATTGCCTGTCAATAAGGTACACCTGCAATTCTGTTCACTTCTTGTCACAACAAGTCAAACTAGTTGTTTGACCAAATCATCATGTATAAACATGTCACATTTGGTTAGATCAAAATGCAACCATCATAATCATAAATCACACATAACCATCATAAATCATAATCATATATCACATGCATAATAAAAATGAAATGAAAGTACTGATATTTATCCTTTAATCGATTCTTTTCTTCTACCTTTGTCCTTTTCGTACACACACCAGATCGATTGCCACACCCAACAAAATCCCAACGCCTTTTCTTATCTTCAATCACGTACACATACACATAGTGTACATCACATGCATACATCCACTCACAACGTATGACACCATACAATACATGCACCTACACCTGACATACAACACAACACATACACCTGCATCCATTGTACAACACAACATAATACATACACCTACATCTCGTGTACAACACAACACAACACAATAAATACACCCACACCCAACACACGACACAACACATACACATTCATCTGGTTTACAACACAATACATATATGTATTACGTACACAAAGTACAACACAACAAATACACATGTCATGATACCACGACTACACAATGCACATACATAGTACCGCATGCCTGCAACACAGCATGTATGACATGCAAACAATACCGCATGTACACCAGTACCATATGTCCAACATGTACATGGTACCACCTACACAATGTGTGCACAACATCACATGTACACGACACCACCTGCACAACCTGTACACAACCCCACATGTACGCCGCACCACATGTACAACATGTATATAATATTGTTATCACTCAGGTTTTCCCAAAAGTTGTAAGAAAGGGAAAGGAGGCCGAGGTAACCACAGACCAATCTTTTAGATACAGAATCTAGCCAATCTGTATCTAGAGAGGGCTCTCTCGTTATGATTTAGCTTTGTTTTTCTAAAGATATTAGGATAGTTATGAAGTTTAGGAGTTTTGTTTGAGTTTGGGTGGTGAGATTCAATAGAAAAGAGAGGTAAGACAGAATAGTTCAGTCCATTGGGCTAATGGAGTCAAAGAAGATGGCTTTCTGGATTTGGTTTCTTAACAGAGGATGTTTTCACAGAGAAATATAGTCAGACAGGGAACAAATAAAGATTTGAAACAGATGGAATGGGCTCAAATTGGGTGAAGGGCAGTTAAGGATCCTTCAACCTATTTGAAGAGGGAAAATGGATGATTATTGATAAGGAGCAGTTAAGTATTCTTTAACAAATAATCAACATGAAAGAATTAGGAAACAGGAGCAATTAAGATTTCACTGTTTATCCTAATTCTAAAGAAAACACAGAGAACCATAATGACTAAAAACAGAGTGCAATCAAGCATATTCTGAAATTAAATCTTTCTTTACATTCAGATTGTGAAACACGGATGATATAATAAACTAAGAAAACATTTAAAACATAGGATATAGAGGACTTATTGATCCAGTGGTTGATTCAAGAAGTCTGTGACAAGTCCTCTGCTTCAATTCTTCATCTAGTGGGCCATACAACAGTTGATTCCAACAACTATTTATTCCAGAAAATCAATATTACAGCAAAGTCTAGGAATCCACCCACAATACTCCATTTGAGGGGGTATTTATGCAAAAAATTATACAAAAAATATCTCAGTGAGATAATATCTAGGATGACTAAAAATAGTTTACAAAAAATAGAAACAGCTAGCCTTGAAAATAGGGAAAAGATGAACTGATGTTGTGCTGGTCCTGTTTTTGTTGAATGTGCTGGAGGCAGGCCCTAGGATTCGGCTTGCAGCTGTCTTCTTCAGTTACTTTGTGTTGGCTACCCTGTTTTTACAGATACTCTTTAACTACTCTGATACTCTTTGACTGTGATCTGATACTCTTTGACCTGTTTTGACCCTTGTTCATCTTTGTCCGGTATTTAGCCCAAAATCTCCCTTTTTCCAAGGGTAACAGCGCAGCTATGGATAAACACCTGTTGTTGGGACATTGGAGGTTGTTCTGCACCTTCTAATTCATAACATTTAGATCTTTCTGTGGAGATTGCTGAGAAGTTCCGGCAATCGGCGCACCAATTCATGGCTTCTGAGATAGCTGAAAAGGTAGAGAAATTGTATAATGGCGGGTTTGAATGGCCGGCTGCGAGCTCGTTCCGTAGTTCTTCTGGTCGGGGGCCAGCCTGAAACTGGAACATTTGATTTCGGTCTTTATTTTGTAGGAGAGTGCGGGGCGCAATGCATTACAATGAAAAAATGGCGTTTTTATCATTTATTTGACAAAACTAAGGTTTGGCGGGAGTTTTTGTATTCAACTAGGCAGATGACATAAGCGGTACCAGAGTGATGTTAGCAGAATCAGGATGACGTAGCGTAGGGTTGGATGACGTCAGTCGTACCAGACCTGACGTCAGCGGATGACGTCAGCAGTAGGTGGTAAGCAGTTTACCTTGCACCGCTTTTGGGGCTAGGTGGTATTGAGCGGGGAGGGAGCGAGCACCCTGGATGGGCGACGCGTGGCAGAGGTACGGCGGCAAAACCGCCGGGTCCCTGCGAGTTAACGTGCGGTCGGGAGGGGGGTCGCGATATGTATGTTAACCGTCAGATGGTGAGACGGGGATTGGACGGTGGACAAGCGTTGGAGATGGAAGGACGTTAAGCTGTGGGCCCAGTACGATAAACTGTGTTTTTTAAATGTTTCGGGCGCAATTTTATTGGTTCGCGGGATTGGTTAATTAACCCAGGTGGTTAATTAACCCATTATCATGTGGCAGGGAGGGTTTTAACAAGTTTCAAATAAACTCTTTACTCCATATTTAAATAGCATTTAACGATTATAATTAACTGAGGGTGGGGATAAATAAAATATCCGAGTTTTGTATTATATTTATATGGGAAAGGGAATAAGTGTATGGGAATTATATAATAAGTGTTAAAGTTAATATGACTTATGAAATGATAAGCGCCAAGTTAAATTTACATTTAAACTTAGGCTTTGAAGGGGAAAAGGGGGTTTGTATGAGAAAGGTGGCCATTTTCCTAAGTAAAATGGGGTTTTACTTAGGCAATCATTATGAAATGGAATGAGTGGTTTTTGAGTGATATTAAGAACATATCCTAATATTTTTTAGGGGAGTTAGTGAAATATTTAGGGAAAAGTATGAAGGGGAGTTAGTTATTTAACCTCGTCTAGCTTGAGCTGCATCAAGTATAATATTTTCCTGGCACTTGTGCTAGAGATAAAGATTAACACATTTAGGGACATAATCTATCACAAGTATCATTCTGAAACACCAATCTACCTACCCTGCCTACTTTAGTCCTAGCATTTTTTCCTTCTTTCTTTGGGTGCACTTAGACTGGCAAACCCTTATCAACTTTCCTTTTCTTTCCATGGTAAGCCTACCTAAGTATGCACTTATTACTTCCAAGGGCTCATATTAAACTGTTGAGCTCCTTTTTATTTACTCTACCTATCTACTTATCTGCCAAGATTAAACAGTTTGGTCAGATTTTATTCTCTATCTCTAAAACAGGAAATTCAAACATGAACTAGCCAAGATTAAACTGTTTGGCCATTTATCAATTGTGGCATAAATTAACAAGCTGCACACAATGCTTATTATAGAAAATAAAAAGTAGTGGCATTTTGAACTTGCACACTTTACTGGTCTTTCTTTGTTTGGGGTTCATTTATTTCACTTTTTTGACCATTTTATTCTTTTTACCCTTTGATTTTTCTTTTAGGGCATACCCTCTTTACATTTTTTACATTTTTTGATTTTTGATAATATGGAAAACCTTTGCAACAAGGAAAGGAATGAATATATTAAGAGCTCAACAAGTCAATCATGAAATATGACACCTATTGGTATAGGAGTATAACAAATACCACATGTGCACAACACCATATGTACATAGTGCCACATGCACAACATGTACACAACACCACCTGCACACAACACCATATCTACAACATGTACACAACACCACATGCACACAACGCCATATGTACAATCATGCACATTACACCATATGTACATAACGCCACATGCACAACATGCACACAACACCATATGTACATAGCACTACATATACAACATGTACATAGCACCATATGTACACAAAATAGAATATCCAACACACGCAGAACACCATATGCACACAACACCGCATATCCATCATGTGCACAGTACAATATGTACACATCACTGCATATTCAACATGTACATAACACCATTTGTGTCGAGCACTGTATACACAATATGAACGCAACACCATATATACACAACACCGCATGCACACAACATCACAAGTGCAACATGTAAAACATATATGCAACAGTAGTACTGCACATCCAAAACCACATTGTCTCTACCAAGCAACCTTGCTTCCAGTTTCTCTCTGTCATCCACGCTTATCCTAGCTTTCCGTAGATCACACTACTTTCATTTCGTTGATGTATCCCTTAGAATTACCTGACCATAGCATAAACATAGGCATAATACAAGAATATAATCTCAATTCGTATCCACATGATATTGATCTTGTAGATCTATCAGGGTTACTCTTCCCACTTGATTCCTCATAAACCAGGAACCTATTCATGCCATTCATCTGCATAAGCAATCTTTCATCCACGGAGTGATCCTTTGACAACCCTATCAGACAGTGACATACATAAATACATACATATATACATACACACATATATATAAACATTAACATAAAGTAATCATGATCCTATAAAAAATGACATACTTACATACATACATACATACATACATACATACATACATATATGCATACATATAAACATCAACATAATCATAATCACCACACAATTACCAGATATCATAAGGTCTAGGTTAAGAGAACTCCCTTTTCCCGTGCACAATATGCACAACCTTGAGAACAACAATTCCCAACATAGCCAAGGCATTTGATGCCTCAAATCCACTTTCTTTACATTACCTGATTACCTTTCTCATGACTGTCTTACCACCATCCATTTACCCCAATGGACCGCATTAGTCCAACCGATTGTCATACTCTTTCCTTTAACTTCCCTTACTCATGCTATAAGCTTCATTTGGGTCTTACATTACCTATTGGGCTTCATTCGTCTCCTCTCAAGCCCTGTTAACTTTCTCCTTTCCCCAACCAAATCCCAAGACCCTCAAAACATAAAAGGCAAGAACAATAATTAAACAAGAAGAAAACCATGAAACACCAATAACAACACAACACCACAAACAAAGTGGAAATCCATTTCACTAGACACAATCGAGACTGTAAATCAAGTGCAACAAATAAAAAAAGGACCAAAATCACAAGACTAGCAACAAACACCATGATTCAATCCCCATGGTTCCTAGTGCTTCCAGAGGAAATTCAAAGTGAACCTTCTTCAAGATCTATGGCAGTATATTTCCATGCAATTCCTTGTACCATATTGCCATAAACACATAACTGTCAATGCATAAACAAATATAATAACATACTAGTTATCTTACCTTACTGTTCCAAGTGCATTGCCTTGTAACTGAACATGTACACCTCTCAAGGAATTCCAATTCCTTGATGAATCCAGCCATAGTTGGAAACCAAATATTATACCTGTCAAATACATGTTTATGAATCTAGCACATATCCACATAATGTCAAACAAACTCAAGGTTAAGAAGACTTCCTATATTTATGCAAGTTCTCATTCATTTGGAATTGTGGTTCCCAAGCATTGCCAAAGGAATTCTTACCCAATTCATTTTTTTTTATCTTACTGCAATCGATTCCTACTATGTATTGTCACATTACCCAACTGTTAGTTATATAAACACATCAACTATTACCTTGTCACACTAATACCAAGCATGTTTCCCTGCAACTGCTCGCACATGTCAGTCACATGTTCCAAATATCAATACAACATATCTATTAATCTAAAATCAACCTTTACCAATTCTAAAAACCATGTCATAATAAAAAATCAACTCACATTCATTAGCCATAATACATAATGCTACAACTATAATCTACTTACATTCAAGTACATATCAATTGTCTCAACACATATGTATTAGTACAACCATCTTAAAACAAGATTAGTTCTTCATGCAATCTTATAGACGCATACTTGTAGCATGCAATTAATCAAAAATTCAAACAATAGAAAGACGACATAATAGACACCAAACACTCAAACACCAAATAGACGACATAATCAAACATTCAAGCACCAAATAGTTGACATAAGAAAACTCATACCTTAATGTATCTTAGGGGAGGTTATCTTGTATGCACAATCATTCTAGATTAGAATGATATAACTTTACAAAACATCAAATCAAACATCAATAAGGCCACGATATCAATAACAGTAACTAGCTAACATGTCCACATCACAAGCTCATAAACAATTGTCATTCATGCATAACAATCACATATGCACAGTCAATCTAGATTAGTACAACACACTATCATGTTTAGGTTGACTCATACTTTAATGTCATAACCCTAACCATGTGCATAGGCCAATCCAACTTAGCATGATAAAGATAACATCAAGATCTTAGTTTCAATGACCATAACCATCATGCATATGACCACAATGCATATAACAACAAGTTACTATTCTTCATATCTAATCGACGTATGTACATATGATCACACTGATTAGCTAACATCTATCATATATGTAACCGCAACAACCGTAAATTAACAAACATGTACATAACCCTAATTATTATAACAACCATTAACTACATACCTGCATGCCAAACATACAAACCTATATGGCAATCTTCTCTCACCCTAAAGTCCAGTGCCACAACTTCACTAATCTGATGATTTGCATCTCCTAATCTATCTCAACCAACACATTAGTAGAATAACAACCAACATCATCATGATGACACAAACTACATACAATGACCTAAAAATGCATGTTTGACCTACTATACATTCATAACTATAACCAAGACAATGCATACATAACAACATATAGACACTAACATGTATAATAAATGCATATGCAAATGACATGCATTCATGAAAAACACATCCCAACAACAACATCGTCAACTTCTACATGAAAACACAACTGTAACAATGACTACCACCATGCATACATAACAAGCACATATACATCCTACATGCATGCATGACAAAGAAATTTAGCCCATCCAGTCCAAGTGTTGAACCATGCTCTAATACCACTCTATAACACCATCCTCCCACATTCACCCAAGCTAACCAGTCCACCGGGGTAAACATGTGACAAAGAGTTACTATGATATCATTCAATTTCCTTAGTGTAGTTAAGGAAACGGAACTGACAAATCAACACTTTATAGACCTCCCTAAGGTGTTGTAGGACCCCTAGGAGCTAATCCACCATTCTAGGTGCCCAACCCTTGAGTTAACCTAGCCTTTCAATGAATTAAACCACCAGTCGCTCCCATGACATAGGAATGCATATGACTAATACCCTCTAGTTTCTCCCACGATGCCTACAAGGGAGAGACTACAGTATTTTTCAGCCAGTTCTTTGCTAAAGGCAGCGAGATTTAAGCCACTTTTTCAGGGCTAGACTCCAAAACATTGCCAAGAACTTGATGAGACTTTCCAAGACAATAAATGACACCAATACAAACCCTCCAACACAAAACTTGATCAAGGACTTGACCTAACGAAGCCTAACCATGACAAAAATTTCATCGAGCACATTGTGCACATGTAATCTACAGGCCATAACAACATATCTTAGCATAGGGGTCTCATACTTATCTGAGATTCATAAGGAAGCATTGATGCCTTATCACATTAGCTGCATTATCATCTATTAGGTCATATATTAATTTTTCATTCATTTATCAACCAAAACATGATGAGAGCCATACATTATCACTATCATAAAACATGCTCATAACTAGCATATAACCAACATAAATAACAAGGATGCAACAAACATAAATACCACATATGAAACAATATATTTACACATGAAATACCAAGGAGAAGGAACTCTTATTAATGAATGCATAAGCCAACTAGGTTTGGGACTTCCATGAACCACTCGACCATAGATTGGCTGAACCAAATCTTTCTTTCAGCTAATCACCTTCATGCCATATTCCAAGCATGAATGTGGGACTCATAACTAAAAAAGAACCGAATGAGCATGGATGCCACCAGATTTATCCACCTATACCATGAGGAATTTATTTTCTCCTAGTCCGTAGGTTTTACCACAATCCACAGTATGATTCAGGGATCACTAGGCCATAATCGAGACACCACCCTCCAGGATTTACCATATATCCTTCCATTCACTAGCCAAGGATTCCTAGGCCTGATCAAGGGCACCCACCTCTATGCTTTACCACATATCTCGCCATTCATCGGTTGAGGATTCCTAGGCCCATCGAGGAAACATAAAATCCAGCTTTACCGCAACCCATAGTCCAATTTAGGGGTTACTAGGCCAAGGATTTACCATAATCCACAGTCCAGTTCAGAGATCAATAGGACATGTATTATTCCTTTCAGAGATCCACCTCACTCAGCTTCGAATCCATCTGGTAATCCAACTCCACCAAAACATGAGAACCCATCACTTCAAGGCTATCCAGAAACGGAAAGGGTAGGTTGAAAAGCACTGTCACACCTTGCAAAATCCATGCTAGTGACAGCAAGAGAACCAAGAACACACATGCATAACCATGCATGCAAAAACAAGCAAGGAAATCACACATGCAAATCGATACCCGTAAATAATTGCATTGTAGCTTCTAGATCCTGCTCTTCCCTTCTTGATCCTTAGTTTCCTTTACCTTCTTTTCTTTTCTTGATCCAATGCTAAAGTGCTCCAAGAAAAATCTGTCCAAGAATGTGAGAGAGAGGGAATAGAGGGAGAGCTCCAAAAATGAACTGACAAAAGGTTACCAACTGATCCTCAAAAGCCTTTTTATTAATGAGGCCTCTATTTTCTTCAATTTTCCATTATTTTCCTTCATTTTCCTCCTCACATGCAACCTATGACCTTTCAACTTCCTTTTCTCCTAATTTCCAATATTTTCATAAATAAAGTGTCAATTAATGTCTCACGCCTTTCCAAATCATTTTTCATTTCCTTTTCCATTGTCCTTTAGCCATAATAAGCAAAATGAACACCCACTAGGACATTTTGCCCACCATTCAGCTAGGAATACATGTCCCTTGACCTTGGTCTTATATATTTTTTTTACATGATTTTTTACCAAGTTTGTTACATGACCCTACTGATGATCCCCAGTATTGCAGCAAGAGTGTTGCAACTCCTAAGGCTACCAACTTAAATTATCAACCCGGGGTGCATACAAACTTAAGAGGTGTCGACACTATATGTGCAACAGGTAATGTGTCATTCTTTCGTTGATCTGATGTAATGAAGTGAATATCATGGATTAAGCCTAAACTAATTGCATAATAGAAATGCTTATCTATTTGCAGGAATGGAAATGTTACTCTACTTTGCATAAATGTAAAGGTTAACCTACATGCATGAATGTAAATGCTATTCTATTTGCAAAATGTAATTGTTGCATCAAAAGGAAACCTAGTCTATGCAAGCAAAATAAAAATATTGGAAATGGAAACCCTAGCTTGAGATGTATGAAAAAAAACATAATAATGAAACAATTCTTCAATCACTGCATTCAAAATAGATTTTTTCAACATAGTTCATAAGGTACTTCATGAAGTAATCATTATTCTCTTCAAGTCATGAATTTGTCCACTAACCATAACTACAAAGGTGAATTGCAATGGAGAAGAGGCAAGGCGTAAAATTTATTTTGGTCTTACTCAATCATGGTTCAAAGCCTAGAGGTCATTCTTCAAGCCTAAGGGAAAAAAACCAAGTTTTTGGAGAAAATCTGGTCAAGTTTACGTGTGCTACAAGAGTGCTACAGGAGGTGCTACAGGAGGCCCTATTTTGTTATAGGAGGAGATAACTTGTCAAATGCCAAAGTAAATCAAATGAAAATGGGATGTAA
The DNA here is from genome assembly GCA_031772625.1 of Pinus tabuliformis. Classification (NCBI taxonomy): domain Eukaryota; kingdom Viridiplantae; phylum Streptophyta; class Pinopsida; order Pinales; family Pinaceae; genus Pinus; species Pinus tabuliformis. The sequence continues at coordinate 147,962,306 of CM062811.1, read as the reverse complement.
TTTTTTATTTATTGAGTAGGATGTATTATGACTCCATTCCAAGTGGAATCACTCCAAAATACCCCTATTAACTCGTGCTAAAAAATAGCAAAAAATTACTACTCTAAAAACTAGAAATTCAAAAACTGGTGACCTAGTTAACCTACCAAATGCCTAACCTAATCAATTGAAAATTCTATGGGGTAAATTTTGTTATTAAACTGAATGTTTTTATGACCCAATACAAGTGGAATAAACTCAAATGAAGCTCAATAACATGTTTCGTAAAAATAATAGAAAACTACTACTATTTTGCTACAAGGGACTTCCAGAAATTTTAGATTTGTGAACTAGTAAACCAATCCAAGTAGCTTAATGATGAATATGAATTTTAAAAGTTTTTGTAAGGATGCATCATGCTTGTGCCTATAAATAACGTGCAAAATGACTCACTTCAATCATTTAACCAATATGACCTACAACAAAATAAGCATGAATAATAAATGCAGAGATAAGAGATTCAAGTGAAATAAAGAAATTGTAAAAGAGGGATCTAAGATTCCTGGGATGGCCAAGCCTAAGGAAATCATAGTTATATGTTGGAAACCAGGCTTTATAAGCTAAAAATGGCACCAAACTTCTATTTTGAATCAATCCAATTGCATCCCTGCTAGAAATGAAAGTGGGGCTACTAAATAACATGTTTTCTCCACAAGAAGACTAAGAAATACATGCCCCCAAAAGAAAATTTGAATTGGTGCTTATACAAATTGATGGGGAAGCATTCTCCTTGAAAGAAAGAAGTTTTCCCCTCCAACATCCTTCAAATAGTGGATTTGGTTCCCATCACTAGGAATTTGCATTAAATGACACGGAACACATTCCTAGATTTTCTCAATCACCGGAGCTCAATAATTTGTCAAAAATTTAATGATATTTTGTTCATTTATTATCCAATATTGATCCTCATGTAGTAGGGAGCAAGTCCCTAGATTATCTCATCATCCAAATCTTCATAATATTCCCAATATTCTCATAATATTCTACAAAAAAATATAATATTAGGCACAAATATGCAATTATCTCTAAACCTTCACAATGAACATATTAAAGCTAAAAATATGTCATCTAATGCTAAAAAGAGAGGTGTAATGTAAGGATGGTAGGATGGGCTTTAATTTATGTCTAATTTGGAGGCACATCACCTATTACAAGAAAAATGTGAAATACATGAAAAATTTGATGCAATAATGTTTTTCATATATTTCACATTTTTCATGTAGTAGGGTCCATCTAAAGTATGAAACATGGCTACTCCTTGGATAAAAAATTTAATTATGCAACCAACGAGTACTCTCACTTGAAATTTGAGTAAAATCGTAGGGAGATAAGTTGAAAATACGAGTTGAAAAAAGTAGTTTATTTTTATATTTTTACCTTTTTACTCCAAAAAGGGTGAATCATCCCTATTGTTCACATCGTCATATTGAATCCTACTGGTTCTTATAAATTTGATTTTTTTTTTTGTACATTTTTGTTTTAAGACCCATTTTTTACCTCAAAATTTCTCTAATGGAAACATTTATTGAACATGAATCACAGAAAGAAGCACAAAGTGATAGTAGTAATAGTAGAAAAAATAAATTTGAAGAAAAACAATAACATCAAAATTTACAGAATGATATTTCCAAGATGTAAGTTATATCTTGGGAAGAATTATCATTCAATAAAAATCAACACGGCTAAGGAATGATAAAGGTAATAACTTTCATATTCCATATTACTCCAAACTAGTTTAGTTTGTGAGTGTGAAATCTCTTGAAGAAGTTAAGAATATTTGTAATAAGTGAGACATTGCTAAAGGATTGGGAATATGAAGACAAAATGTTTTGATATCCAATTTTGTCTTCATTATGAGAAGACAAATCACTTCTCTAAAGAGTGTTGAAAGAAGAAGAAAGATAAGAAAACAATTCATTATGGATTGATCAATTATTTGATATCGAATCTATAAGTAAAGAAATTCTAGAAGTCTTGTGATCTAGTCAAAACAAATGTCAAGACAAAAAGAAAGGAGAACTAAAAAAAACAAAAATATTTCAAACAGTTATTCCAGATGATTTTGAGCACGATCTGGGTCAAGTTCTATATGTTCTTTGAAATTAAAAGATGAATCAAATATGGTACTCCCTACACCTCAAGGGGGAGCATGATGATGAAACTCTCTTAAACCTTAATGGTGGTGGTGAAAATGGTTAGTGGCAAAACAAAACTGCCACATTGTTCAAACTAAATTAGTTAATATTCATGCAAAACTACCACAATGTTCAAGTGAAAATGGTCAGTGGTAAAACAAAAACCACTAGTAAGCATGGGAGATGGTTAGTTGCCAACCAAAAACCACCAAATAAATTCAATATGGTTAGTGGTCAACCAAACAACCATGATATAAAGAATCCAAAGATCAAGATTCGATCCCTTAAACTATCAAGTATTAAAGAATAAAAGAATTCAAAGTTCAAGTTTGGATCCCTTCGACAAACTTCTCACCTTGTGCCTGAAAAAGGGGAAATATCATATATAAATAATGATATTCAAGCTTCAAGATTCAAATTCCTATCATTCATAAAAATTAGTCAGAATTTGGTAATTCCATCATAGCAACTATTTTTTTGGTATGTATTATATTATTTGTACAACATGTTGCACATTGCACCGGGCGCATGGTTGGTAGGTCACAAGGGAGGAAGTACCCAACTTGTTTGGGGGAGTTTTAGAGAGAGTGAAGATCCCATTTCTTGGGGGCTTTACATGGGGTGGAAGCCCACTTGCATAGGGGTTTCCCGCAAAAAAATTGTTTGGGTGGTTTTATGCATCTATTTTTGGTGGTTTTCAACACATAGTTTTAGCCTTTAGTGGCTTCTCGTGGTTTTGCAATTCTAGTTAAGGTATTATGGTTGTAATCTAATATAGAGTAAATGGATTTATGGTTTTTGGATGTTGCGGGATATAAAAATTGTATTGTAAAACTGTAAAGAAGAATATATACTGAAAAATTATTTCTAGTTTGCTTGGTTTGGGTTTCCAAGGAAAAAGTTGTATGCTATGTGTGTGTGTGTTCCATTGCATATTTTCTGTTTTATTGAGAATATGTTTTTAGAAATTAACTATATAGGGTTAAAACCTACACTAGTCTCCTTAAACCAATGAAGCAAAGTATTGGGATGCTAATCCACATAATGGGAATGTTTAGACATGGAAGATACTCACTTCCAGATGAACTATTTAACATCCAAATATTGGCATTTTTTTAGGCATATCTTCATTGAAGTTGAGTTAAGAAGTTTTAGTTTGAATACTGAAGATGATACCAATTATTTTTTCCTTACTATTATAATTATTCAGACTTGTGATTAAAGGGGGAAATGTTAGATTGTGAGTCCTTAGGCAGTCACAAATTCTAAGATCACATTGGTACGAGTTGTAAACCTTATCTATCGATGAGGTATTATCATGATCCATTGATGAGTTTACAATGAGATATATCTCTAGAAGTGGTCAAGTTCATGTATCATAAATTGATATCATGAGATCAATACATTATGAGGATGTGAATAGCTTAAATATTTTTTCTGCCAATACTTGTCTTGTCTTGCTTATGTCAATTCTTAACTTGAAGTGCATAAGTAAAGGATATAATCCTTATTGGATTCTATGGGGTTGATTCATAGTTCATTTGAAAAGTTATTTCTTTAATGCATCAAAGGCTTGATGTACCTCACTATCCCATATGAAATATCCCATTTGTCTTTGTACATTGATCTCAAGAATACATGAGCACAAGTTGCATAATAAGGAATGAAGCAACATAGAAAATTGGTTTTTCCTTGTAGGCTTTACAATTGGCACAATGTATATGGAGGTGGAATTTCACAAATGGATTGGGATTTTAAAGATCAATTATTTCTCCATGTTGGGAAATGATGAATCCTAATATTCAACTAGTATTGACGTGGAAGATGCAATTGAGGGGGTTCAATCAAATTTTGTATTTTTGAAATCACAGAAAAATTATGCAAAGGTCTTATATGTGTTTAGATCATTTTTGAATGAGTGGTGAGATCATTGAGATAAGTTGGAATAATGTTGACCAAAACATGAAATACATAAAACATAGTATGCTAGGAAGTGGCTATTCTAGTGTTTTGAGATCAAAGAGCATAACATGATAGGAAAGCACTCCCCAAGGTGTCATGAAGGTGGTTTTATATTTATCCACTTGATGAATATAGTTTTGATTATACACTGAGAATGCATCCATCAGGGAGAGGGATTCATGCCTAGCACATACATCAATAACATAGTCAACGAAGGGGGTAGTAAAGTTGACTTTGGGCCAAACTTGGTTCAAATCATGAAAATATATACAAATGCAAATGGTGCCCTATTTTTCTCTCACACTGACTTTCCTAGATACCCAATAAATTTACCAACTTAAAAAGAATTGTAACCTAAAAATGAGAACTCTAGCATAAAAACCCCTATATTTGTGCAAAAAACATGAAAAAACACTACAAAATTGAAAAGTGTTGATGCTACATCAATGCCTCTTCTTCTTTTTCATTTTCTTTTTGTGGGCTAAAACTTCAACATTTTTTAATAATGGTAGTAAATTTTTTTTTTTTTTTGTGCAAAAAACATGAAAAACACACTGAAAATGAAAAGTGTTGATGTTGCATCAACGTTTTTTTTAGAGTTAAAATTTCGACATTGTTTAGCAATGGCATTAAAGATAACATATCATGACTCAAAAAAAAAACAAACTCAAAAATTTTCAGCCATGGATTTAAAGATAAAATATCACAACTCCAAAAAACCCTAAAATTCTAACTATTTTCAACCATGGCATTGAAGATAAAATATCATGACTCCGAAAAACCTTAAAATTTTGACATTTTTCAACCATGGAATTAAAACCTAATATCACGAGTACAAAAAACCTTAAGTTTTCAACATATTTCACCTATGGCATTATGGACACAATATTATGAATAAAAAAAACTTTTAAAATGAACCTCTAAATCAAAAAGTTATTATACCAAGAGTAATTTTAAATTCTAAAGGATAAAAGTGTTAGAAATACCCGGGGGGGGGGGTGGGAAGGGGTGAATCAATATTTCGTGACGATTCAAAATTTACCCCAATTTTACTCTTCTTTACAAATCATTAACTATACTAGTGATTAATCAATAGACTATACATAAACATGCATATATCATGAGAAACTATATAAGAACAACCATCAATACATCAACATTATTAATCATGATCCATGAACAACAAGAACACCATGAAGCACACATAGACACCATATATTAGGTGGAAACCCCAACTAGGAAAAACCATTGATGTTGTTGTCTTTGACCTTTTCTTATTAATATTAAAAATATTCTTTTACATTACACACTTACCACCACCAGGGCATAAGCCCCTACCTACTGGAGGCCACCACCTCCAATTATTTCTATAGCTACCACTGGAAGGAAACAACCACTCCTTGTGCAAATTCTCCAGCCACCACCATAAGGAAGCTACCACTCCTTGAGCAAGTTCTTTGGTCACCACCAAAAGGAAGATACCACTCCCTATCCAAGTTATCCAACCACTATTGGAAGGAATTTACTACTCCCTGAGAAATTTCTCTGGCCACCACTAAAAGGAAGCTACCATTTCCTTTCCAAGTTCTATAGCCACCACCGGAAGGTGGCTACCACACCATTTCCAAGTTCTTTGGTCACCATCGGAAGGAATCTATCACTCCCCAAGCAAGTTCTCTAGCCACCACTAGAAGAAAGTTACCACTCCCTTACCAAAGACCCCAACGTTCATACTCTTTTGGACCTTGTTTTAGAATATTTCACATTGGGTCCACCTGCAACAAACTCAAACACCGTAGGCCACGTTTCACAATTTTAAAACGAGACCCACCTATAAATTTATGCTCAAACTCAGTACAAAATCCACTTACTTGAAACCTCTCTCTACAACACAAATTGGTCACAAACCCTAGCATCATTCAATTAATATTCTGACCCATGCTCAAGAGCACACACCAACACTCTCTCCTCATCGAAATTAGTATAAAATTTTATCAATAACAATTACAAGGCTCTTGGCATCTCACATATTTAACCTGACATACGACAATTCTTCCCAATACATCATACTCTGACATTCATAATAACAATACGACAAATATATCGATACAAATATATGCCCCAAAAAATTCCCCTGAAACAAAATTGTAAGCAGTATAATAACCAAGTACTAGAGCAACAACACTCTGTCAATACCCTGTCATCAATATCTACAATACATATTATGTCAGAAACTGTAGCAGCATCAAACTCTTTGCCTCAACATTAGCAACACTTTCTTTTAGCAATAAAAAGTCTGCTCAACTTAGCAGCTCAACATTTTAACTCATCTTAGCCTCAATCATTACATCAACTCACCAAAACCTCTCACCAGCATACATTCAAACACAAGCGACCTCATTACTTTGACATACACACTAAAATAGGTAGCATCAATACATCAACATCAAATTCATACTCACACATACTCTATTTAATAAATCCTGCTACAAACTCTAATAGCTCAATACAACGATATATAAAACTCTGACCCATACTCTGATGCACCAAACTCATTACGGTAGCATCATACGTTAAGATTTATTCCCTTAGAACTTGTAATACCATCACAAGAAACTCTCTCTGATTCAACACATCTATGATTGGTAGTATATCCAATGACAAACCTTACAACACAACACATGATTTAGAAGAAATACATGACAAAAATATTAATAAACTCACACTCTCTACACAAATCAATGTTGTAGTAGGACTCGAACATATAACACTATATCAAAAGAAAATCCCTGCAATAATGAGTACAACAAACACGCTAAAAAAATTGTCTTAGTTCAAAAAATACATTGATCAGGCAACAACTTCCATATGCACTTCAAAGCTCAGCTAAAAGCATACAAGATATTCAATCTTCCTCACTTCTGAGTTGACCAAATCACACTACCTCTAAAATTCACTTCCTTCATCACATTGTCTCTACCTCAATTCATAGTTTCCATTGCACTTCTCTATTCCTGTAACATCACACTCCTCAAAACATAGCAGTTCATTTTCATATATCATAAATGTATTCCCATGCACGTAGATGTGTTATATGCTTTAGATATCGCTAAGTGCACATACATTTGGCCTTTGTGCTTAATATGCAACCAAGGTTGTTATGCTACCACAAATCACTCATGATCCAACACACCAATCACTACAGGAGATACACACACATTATAATCACATTTTTCATACCATACTTAACGATCCAACATTATATTTATGCCACTTTATACGCAAATAACATAGGTCACAATATCCAAAATGTAATCATGCTCTTTCAGTCACTTATGGTTCAAAAATAAATTTGATACAGGGAAAGGCAAATTAAAATCAAATGCTTGACATCTAATCAAACCAATTACATGTATTTTCACATTGTGTGGACCTAATCAAGCCACTAATTTAATTATCAATTAATTCATATCATTGAAGACTATTAAGACCAGATTGATCTAACTATCACAACCAAATCAAAACATTTAAAAAAATTCGACCAAATATCAAATTTATAATCAGATTATACAAGTCACACCATTGCATTGGCTTTGATTACGTTGCTCCACACATGTGCATCAGTTACTAGATTTTTTAATCACAGAGGCAAGTTATATGAATTTTCTAGGTTATACACACATTTTCTTAGCAAACAATGTGCAAATGTATGTATAGTTGGCTCATACCATCTAGCATTGGTGATAACAGAACATCGTGACCCATTTACACATTATCTCCTTGGAAACTGTGCTAGAACACAATAAAGACAAGAAAAACTAATTCATATCTATGTTGATGCCATAACAATGAACAATCTCTCCTCATATATCTCAAATGCACACAAAATATGTTTGATAGCACTGTGTATTTATACATGAATTCTAGAGAGTTAACCAAGTCGAATTTCCATTTACCATGGCCAAAATCCTTGACCCCGTTCGATGGTATTCTATCTAGACCATATCAAGCAGTTTGTTCCATAATCAATATGGACCATGATCAACCAATTCAACTCATACATAATTTTCTTGACTAGATTGATCCATGAAATAATATTTAACTATGATGTCTTGACCAGAATGCATTAATTCATTAACTTTCAATGACCAAAACAATTCCATTCTTAGCGTATCCAACCACAAATATTGTTAATGTATTCACATTTCCTTTATGGACCATATTAATGCATTCATTAACTATCACAGCGTGGACCACATCACCCAAGACTAAATTAAACATGCAATAGTCTTGTAGCAACCTAAAGTCTTATATAAATTTTTGGTAACTGAAGTCTTGTAACATGCCAGTCTAGTAATAACTTGAGGTCCTATAGAAAATTTTGGTAACTGAAATCCTATAGCATGCCATCACTTGAGATAATCAACATACCATCTGCAACCATGACACAATAGCAATGCACCCTCACACACAAACACCAATGAAATAATAGCCACATCATCATCAAGAGTTGACATCAATGCTAACATGAATTTCTCCAAGGTTGACACCAATGCCAACACCTGTTTCCAACGTTCTCCCCCTTTGGAATTGATGTCAACCTATAGTCATAAACACCACACTTGCCTTCTTCTCTGCAAGCTGTCTGATTGTCATTCTTCATCCTCTGCTAGTGGTTGTGGACTCTCCCCTTTGAAATCAATGAAAAAGGGTGGCCCAAATCACTCTAAAGAACCATGCTAACATATTTAATACACGATGTTGACATACAAACATACTGACATACTGAATCAAATGTTGTTCTTGATGAGAAAATGATCATCTATTGCAAAATAGACATGAGGAACCAAAGAATATGCTACCAAAAAACCTATACCCAACACTATGCTTTCTTGTTTGTTGAATAATCTCTCCTTGAACATCTAATGGGGCTACTAGAGGCTTCAAAGATCTTCTTCTTGTATTTTTTTAAAACTTGTGCCACTTCCTTTGCCTCATTTCCACATGCAAGAGGCCACAAACTGACTAATGACTTCATACACCAAATGATATACAAGGAAATATCAATTATATACAATTTTGTTATAATGACATTAATAGGCCCACACATGGTTGAAATGAATACATGCCAAAACCCATGACCCTCTCTACTATGCATGCTTATTACCAAATACCATTGCAATGATATACAAGTGCATGTGGGGCTTATACCAATGATTCCAAGAGCCCATACATAGTTGGATGCTTGACATGATGAATCTCCCTTGTATGCAAGGCTACAAAATGATTCTCATGACTATAAATACCCAAGACACGCCACTCAACCAAGATGCAATAATGATACAAGGCTGCTCCAATTCACACAAGAGTTCTTTATAAGGTTGATTGTTATGCATGCAAATCACCATGAATCACTCTCTCTCCTATGCATACAAAAACACATGATTCACAGTTGGTATAAGGCTTTTTAATGAATTTTCCAATGCATGCTCTTCCACTCAAAGATATAATATGGATTTTCTATCAAAATAAATGAGTGATGGAAATATAAAAATGATAAAATCCTTGAAACCCTAATTACCATGCATATGTTAGGTCCCTATAATACTAGTAAAACCCCTTATTGTTATTAGTGCAACCCCCTTATTGTATTATTGTGCCCATATAGTCCCCATGTTATTATTATTATGCCCCATAGAAGCCCACTATTGTTATTGTTGTGCCCCTACAATATTATTGTTATGTAGGCTCTGATTCTATTGGGGCCCTTAGACTCCTATATATAGAAAGGAGGCCTTATCGTTTATATCATCCAAGAATTGCTCATTTTTGTAATGTAAGGGTGGTTTCCCCCTCACAGAGGCTAATTTTCAAGTCGTTGATCTATCTTTTCTATCTTTTTGTGAGCTAGTTTCATAACATTTGGTATCAGAGCTTTGGATTCTAGGGTTTCTCTACTCCAAACAGGTCATCATGGAATTTTCATTATAACTTAGTCACTCCGAAGTTTTAGAAGATAAAACAAAAACCCATTTGATCTGAAATTGTTGTGAACCTTGGGTCCGAATTGCAGATCTTGTCATATTTTCGGAGATATGGTATGAGGAAGTTAGGACTTTAGCAAGCTCCAGAATTCCATCTCAAACAGGTCATCGTGGAATTTTCGCTATAATTGTTTTTCTGCGATGGTTCAGACTCGACAATTAAAACCCATTTGAGCTGAAACCTTGATGAAGCTCGATCCCAAATTGCAGATACTGTTTCACTATATTTTCAGAGATATGGTCCAAGACATTTAGGGTCTTTGCAGGCTCCTGAATTACATCCCAAACAGGTGACCTTGGGAAATTCATCTTAACTTTCTCTCTCAGCATTAGATTGTAATTTCACAAGAATTTACAGATAGAGGACGGACTTTAATTTTTTTTGTATCATTTTCAGGTCCCAAGGTCGAAACAGGGAAATGTGGCACTTCGTACAAGTTTGATCTACTGAAAAAGTATATAATTTGGTCATCTTGGGAGATTGGGCATAACTCTTTCTTGGAGAATCGAATTTTGATCAGACTGATAGCATTGGAAAGAGGACGCAGAGGGCTACTACAAGTTGTAACTTCAGATCTTAGTGATCCGAAATTTCAGAGATACAACAGATTCAAGATGGAGCTCATAAAAGCAAGAAAAAGAATGACTCAAATCAAGAAATGGAAACACCTAGTAAGCAAAATTGGAGGGATGATTTGAAGAATGTGATCGAAAATATGATAAATAAGATAAATGATACATAATAAAAATTGAATGGCAACATGGAAGATTTGAAGAAAGACATGGAAGGTTTGAAGGAAGGTGGGACAAAGTCACTACAAGAAAGGCTTCCTAATGCCAAAAAGGTAGTAGAGGAAACTCATGATGAGAACAAAAGAAATGTTAATCATGGTTTCATAGACTCTAATGTTGGATTGAAGATCCACCATCTTCCAGATATAGATATGAGGAAATTCGCTAGCATGGATCCGGTAACATGGATACTACAGATGGAGCAATATTTTGATCTACATGATGTGTAACCGCCACAAAAGGTACGTATTGCATCTTTATATTTAGAACCGAATCAATTTGTATGGTATATAGGGATTTGTTCTCGTAAACAACTTGTCACCTAGTCAATTTTCACAGAGGAAATGATAGCACATTATGAGGATACAAAGAGAAACACCTTCTTTAGCCAATTGATAAATCTCAAACAAAAGGGTTCAATGGCAGAGCACATTAAGGACTTCCAAAAATTGAATATAAGGGTAAATGATATTCCAGAGAAGCATAGGATTGAAATCTTCATAGGGAATTTAAATGATAACATCCAACATGAGGTTCACCTTTGGGAACCTGATTCATTGGAGAAGACATACAGGTTGGCAAGAAAAATTGAAAGAAAATTATGACAACAAGGAAGCCTACCACTCATAACTATAAAGATGGAAGTGTTGTTTCTCCTAGCCTTTCACCACCTACAAGGTTGACACCACAACAATTGGAAGAAAAAAGAGCAAAAGGGCTTTCTTACAATTGTGATAGAAAATATACTAAAGGTCATAAGTTTTCTGAGAATAAATTAATTTACATAGATGGGGAAGAGAAGCAAGAAAGGGAACTCGAAATGTTAAAAGAAGAGGATATACACTAGGAACCAATCCTAGAGAAAGAAGAAATGAATCTGACCATATCTTGTAATGCATTTGACATGAATTACCACTCCTCAAACTCTCAAGATAAAAGGGCATATCAAGAAGAAAAAGTTAATAGTGTTGATTGATTTGGGTAGTACCCATAATTTTATTCATTGTAAGATAGCCAAGGAATTGAATTTCTTCCTATATCCAGCACTAGAGTGTCAAGTAATGGTTGCAAATGGAGGAACCATAAATTACTCTGGAAAGTGCTGTAATATCAAGCTATCCATGGGATAATATGACTTGAATAGTCCAATGCTTTCCATTCCAATGGGTGGTGCAGATGTTGTACTAGGAGTCCAATGTCTACAATCTTTGGGTACGATAGCTTTTAATTTTCAAGAATTTTTGTTGAATTTTTTTGGGAAGGAAAGGAATTTGAATTAAGGGATATGACAGGGAAATTGGGAAATATAATCAGCTCTAACAGCATGACAAAGCTTCTAAAGAAAGAATAACGAGGCGTAATTGCACAATTATGTTCACTAGAGGTTCCCATGTCAAAATCATCTATGTTTCTAGATCTCCATAACGTTTTGGACAATCATTCCAAGGTATTTGAGACTCCCAAAGACCTCCCACCTATTCGTGATCATGGTCATGCTATTCATTTGATTCCAGGAAGTGTTCCCCCAAACGTCAGGCCTTGCAGATATCCATATACCCAAAAGAGTGAAACTGAACGTATGGTTGCATAAATGCTATAGGTTGGTATAATTCAACCTAGTCAAAGTTATTTCTCTGTTCCAGTGGTATTGGTACACAAGAAGTATGGATCAGGGCACATGTGTCTGGATTATAGGGAGCTCAACAAGCTTAGTATTAAAGATAAATTTCCCATTCCTGTCATTGATGAATTATTGGATGAATTACATGGAGCAATTTAGTTCACCAAGTTGGATATTCATTCATGATATCATCAAATCATAAGGAACACTGAAGACATTCCAAAAACAACATTTAGAACTCATGAGGGTCATTATGAATTTTTGGTCATGCCTTTTGGCCTTACCAATGCACCTTCTACATTTCAAGGTTTGATGAATTCCATTTTCAAACCCTTCCTTAGAAAATTTATGTTAGTATTTTTTTATGATATACTAATCTACAACCAGTCTTGGAAGGATCATGTTCAACATGTTGACAAGGTGCTCAAACTATTGGAGGAGAAACAATTATATGCAAGAATCTTCAAATGTTTCTTTGGAGTCCAAGAGGTGGAATATTTGGGTACACAGTTAGCTCATAACTCTTCTTATCTTCCTCAATCTGATGGGAAAAATGAGATAGTGAAAAAATGTTGTAAAGGATATCTTCATTTCTTTGTATCTGATAAACAGACACAATGGGTCAAGTGGTTGCCTCTGTCTGAATGGTGGTATAACACTTCCTTCCATACTGCAGCAAAAATGAACCCATTTATGGCATTTTATGGATATCATCCACCATCCATCACATCATATTTAAAAGAAAATTCTAAGGTTCAAGCAGTGGAAGATCACATCAAGCATCAACAAGTTCTCAAACACTTAAAGAATAACCTCATTTTGGTGTAGAATAAAATGAAGCAACAGGAAGATCAACATCACAACAAAATAAGTTTTGACGTAGGTGACTGGGTATTTATATGACTACAACCATACAAACAAATGTCCCTCAAGCAAGCTAAGAAGGATAATAAATTATCACCAAAGTATTATGGTTCATAGAAGGTGTTACAAAATATTGGTACTATGGCATACAAATTGGAGCTTCCTGCATCTTCCTAAGTGCACTCAGTTTTCCATGTTTCATGCTTAAAAAAGGTTATAGGTGAGAAGATCCTAGTTCAAACAATATTGCCAAAACTTGATGACGAAGGAAAAATCATATTGGAACCAGAAGCAGTTACAAAAGCAATAAATTGACAGCTACAAAATCGATCAATTTTAGAATATCTCATCAAGTGGAAGAACTTACCTGCTAAAGATTCCACATGGGAGGATTAGAATTTTATACAGAAGCATCCAGAACTACTCAAGCATTGAGGACAACACTTTTTGAAGGAGAGGGGCATGTTAGGTCCCTATACTACTAGTGTAACACCTTATTGTTATTAGTGCAACCCCCTTATTGTAATATTGTGCCCATATAGTCCCCATGTTTTTATTATTATGCCCCATAGAAGCCCATTATTGTTATTTTTGTGCCCCTGCAATATTATTGTTATGTAGGCTCTGATTGTATTGGGACCCTTAGACTCCTATATATAGAAAGGAGGTCTTGCCATTTGTATCATCCAAGAATTGTTCATTTGTGTAATGTAAAGGAGGTTTCCCCCTCGAAGAGGTTGATTTGAAGTCGTTGATCTATCTTTTATATCTTTTTCTGAGCTGGTTTCATAATAGCATAGCACCCCCTGAACTCATTATACCTCCAATAAGTCGGCTAACCCTATGGACCTGAAAGTGTATGTAGGCTCTTGATCAAACATGTTGTTGTTGCTACTCATCAAATCATCAAGATGTTATACTTCTTCCGTTAGCTCCCTCTGATATTGTGCCAATCTTCTTTTGTAGTGCTCTTTGTGAATATGCCAAGTAGTGATGTGACTATTGTTGGGCCTTTCTTCCTTTATTCAAAATCGGAAGAAGAGATCATATTCGGTCTCTTATTTCTTTTAGGACTTTTCTTTAGTACATATAACTTATTTACAGTTCTAATTCCTTTTGCTATTATCTTTCTAATGTCTTATTCTATAATTTTTTATCCACTTGAAGTGAATATTACTACATGTCATTTGTAAAACATTTTATCCACACTCGGGATGTCGTGTTTTAACCCTTAAACTAGTAAGAGATCAACAAATTTTGTATTTTTTACGTCAAGTTTGGCTCTACCTTTTTTATCACCTTTGTCGAAACATTGTTTCCAAGAATAAATTCACCACCCTTGGTATTATTGAAATAGATAAATCTGCTCTTATCTCCAAACATGTGATGATAACACCCATTGTCTATGTACTAGTGATCATCTTATTCTAGTGCGCACAGTACAAGTCCACACTTCACTTGTTTCTCTTCCTTTTTCTTCCATATTGCGGTGTGATGACTGCTGATGGAGGCATCTTCTTCTAGCCTATTTTTAAATGAATTCTTATTTAGTTTCTTATTTAAAATGGGTTGCACTTGTTTTTTGAAATGTCTAAAAGAGCTCATTGAATTGTTCTTACACTCCTTTTCCACATGTCCAAACTTATTGTATGTATAGCATCTTATGTGACTAGAAAAGGGGGAAAAGAATCATAAGATTTATGCCTCATGTTCCTTTCATTTCAATATGATCTGTAGTATATAGACTTACTCCCAAATAAATTGCATGAAAAATAATAGCCTTGAAAGAAACTTGAATACCTTGGAAACAATGATCTTCTTGTGGTGAAGTTGTTTCCTTGAGGCTTGAATAATCTACTTCTGCAATCAGTTGCATCATGTCCAAATTTGTGATAGATAAAACACTCAATATCATCCATCGGGGGAGAAAGTGAATTGTTGTTCCTTATTTGGATGTCTACATTTTTTCCATACTCATTCTTGGGAGCAAACTATTTAATTTGAAAATTCACTTTCCTTGGTTGTTGGTTATTCTTCTTACTTGATTCTTTACCAAGTTTTTCAAAATTTTCTTTATTGTCTTTGAGACTGCCTGCACATGCCTGTGAGTTGGATTCTCCCTTAGTTTTGTCATGAAAACCAAGGACTGATTTAATGGAGGGATACCTTTGACTGCTGAGAAGATTGTCCAACATCTTGGTACTGTGTTGAAATCTCAATTGTTTGTCATTTTCTTCTAATTTACTTCTTAATGAGACTACCTCTATTTCTAATTTTTCACAGTCACTCCCTTTTTCTTTTAGTTGATTTATTATTACTTCTTCAACTTTTCTTGCCTCTTCCATCTGGGTTCTTAACTTGATCATTTCCTCTTTAAACCCATTTTCTTGTCCTTCAAATATATGAAGTAGCTTATAATTTTGTTCGTTTGACTTTTCTAGATTAGTCTTCAGAGAGATGATCTTAGCATCAAGTCCTTCCCAATGTATTTTCCTTTCATTATGTTGCTTAGTCACTACTTCATTGGTTCTTTTAACTTCTTTTAACTATTCTTATAGGACTATTGTAGTATTCTATGATTCATCCACATCATGATCCCTATTTTCATATACCTGCAACTTCTCTTTGACACATTAAATCCTTTTCAATGCATAGACAAGTTTTCTTCTAAGATTAAATTCATTATCTAACCTTTCTTCTTCTAAATCTGTAACTTCATTAGATATGAAAGAAACTAATTCATGGCTACACTAACCTTCAGATCGATTATTATTTCCTTCTTCAAATAGACTAAATTTTCCATCATTCTTGTGCTCTTGATACTTAGAATAGAAATAATTAAGATTCCATATATTTTTACATAGAGAAGTACTTGGTGATTGAACTTATTCCTTAGTTTTATTTCTTTCACTTTTATCTCCTTCATGGATGGCATGCAAGTTATCCCATACATCATTTACAAATTCATAGTGCATGCTTTCTCAAGTTCTAAATCAGATATGCTAAAGTAAAATGCATTTATTGCTTGATCATTCTTCTACAGTTCTTAACTTGATGGAGGATTTTTAGAATAGCCATTGCATACTAAATGCAAAATATCATATCCAAGAGATATTAATCTAGACTTCATATTGTCTTTCCATACCTAATAGTTTGCATCATTGAGTAGAATCATACCTTGATTATCCATGAATTGCTCAACTATTGATTTTCCTTAATTGATGATTGTTGATACTTCCACTACGTTTGATACATAACATGCACTATCATAGTTCTCCTTAATTGAATTCTTCTTCTCAGTCATCTTCTTCTTGTGCTTCCTTTCCATAATCCCTTAAATCTCCTTCCAGTTGTTAAATTGATTCTTGAAGGACCTACTCTGATACCAATTGTTAGAAATACTAAGAGTGGGGTGGGGGGGTGAATCAATATTTCATGATGAATCAAAATTTACCCTAATTTTACTCTTATTTACAAGTCATTAGCTATACCAGTGATTAATCAATAAACTATACATAAACATGCACATATAACGAGAAACTATATAATAGCAACCATAAATACATGTGAATTATTAATCATGAGCCATGAACAACAAGAACACCATCAAGCACACATAGACACCATATATTAGGTGGAAAACCTAATTGAGAAAAACCACCGCTACTTGTCTTTGTCTTCTTCTTATTAATATTAAAATTTTCTTTTACATTATACACTAGCCACCACTAGTGTGCATGCCCCTACCTATTGAAGGCCACCACCTCCAATTTTTTCTACGAATACCATTAGAAAGAAGCCACCACCCCTTGTGAAAATTATCTAACCACCACCGGAAGGAAGCTACCACTCCCTAATAAAGTTATCTGATCACCACCAAAAGGAGAATACCACTCCCTGTCCAAGTTCTCCAGCCACAATTGGAAGGAAGCTACTACTCCCTGAGCAATTTCTCAATCCACCACCAGAAGGAATCTACCACTCCCTATCCAAGTTCTTCGACCACCACCAAAAAGAAGCTACCACTCCCTGTCCAAGTTCTTCGGCCACCACCAGAAGGAAGTTACCACTCCCCGAGAAATTTCTCTAGCCACCACCAAAAGGAAGATACCACTCCCTTACTGAAGGATCCATCCTTCAGACTCTTGTTGACCTCATTCCATAATATTTCACACTAGTTCCACATGCAACAAACTCAAACATCATAGGCCATGTTTCACAATTTTCAGACTGGACCCATGTATAACTTTCTACTCAAACTTCTAACAAAATCAACCAACTTAAAACCTCTCTCCGCAACACAAATCTATCACAAACCCTAGCAACATTCAATTAATATTCTGACCCATTCTTAAGAGCACACAAAACCACTCTCTCCTCATCAAAATCAGTACCAAATATTATCAATCATAGTTATAAGGCTCTTGGTATCTCACATACAAACATGAAAAAGGACAATTCTTCCCAATACATCATACTCTGACAGTCATAATAACACTACATCATATAAATAAACAAAAATATATCCCCTAACAAAATTCCCTTGAAACAACATTGTAAGCAATATAATAACCAAGTACTAGAGCAGCAACACTCTGCCAATACCCTGACATCAATCTTTACAATACATATTATGTCGTAAACCCTAGTAGCATCAAACCTTTTTCCAAAATATTAGTAACATGTTCTTTCAACAATACAAAGTGTGCTCAACTTATTTGCTCAACATTCTGACTCGTCTCAGCCTCAATCATTACATCAACTCAACAAAACATCATGCCAACATACATTTAGACCCAACCGACTTCATCACTCTTCCATACATACTATAATACACAACATCAATATATCAACAAAAAAATTCATACTCATACATACTCTGCTTGAAAATTCCTGCTATAAACCCTAACAACTCAATACAACCATATATAAAACTCTAACCCATACTATGACACACCAAACTCACTGCATCAACATCATACGTTTAGAATGGCTCCCTTAGCACTTTTAATAACATCACAAGAAATTCTCTTTGATTCAACACATATTTGATTGGTAGTGTGTACAATTATAAACCTTACATCACAACACATAATTTAGAAGCAATACATCGAAACAATACTAATAAAATCTAACTCTCTCGACACCAATATCGTAGTAGGAATTTGACATACAACACTATATCAAAAGCAAATCCCTACAATAATTAGTAAAACAACCACACTAAAAACTATGTTCCTGCAAGAATAAATAACTCAACAAATACACTCATCATGCAACAACTTCCATATGCACTTCAAAACTCTGTTACAAGCATACAAGGTCTTTGATTTTCCTCACTTTTGAGTTTCTCAAATAACACTACCTTTGAAACGTGCTTCCTTCATCACATTGCTTCTACTTCAATTCATGGTTTTCATCGCACTTCTCCATTCTTGTTGCATCACACTCCTCAAAACATAGCAGTTCATTCGCATAGATCATAAATGTATTTTCATACACATAGATGCATTCTATGATTCAAATCTCTCTAAGAGCATAAGCATTAAGCCTTCATGCTTATTATGGGATCAAGGGAATTATGCTACCACAAGTCATTCTCAATCCAACACACCAATTACTACCGGAATTATACACACCTTCTAACCATATTTTGCATACCATGCTTAATGTTCCAACATTCTATCAATGCCATTTTGTATGTAGAGCACATAGGTCACGGATCCAAAATGTAATCACCCTCTTTCATTCTCTTACATTTCAAAACTAAATTCAATATAGGGAAAGGCAGTTTAAAATCAAATGCTTAGCATCCAATCAAACCACTTCCATGTATTAGCACATTGTGTGGACCTGATTAAACTACTACTAGAATTATCAATTCATTCATATCATTGAATACTATTAAGCCCAGATCGATGTAACATCATGACCAGATCAAAAAATTTAAAATCACTCGCCCATCTATCAAATTGCTAATCAGATTATAGAGGTCACACCATCACATCAACATCGAATATGAAACCATTCAAAATAATATTCCTTATGCATTGGCTTTGATTACATTGCTCCACACGTGTGCACTTATTATTGGATTTTTTAATCACAGAGGGAAGTTATATGAATTCTCTAGGTTATACATGCATTTTCTCAACAAATAATGCTCACAAGTATGTATATTTGTCTCAAACCACCCATTGTTAATTACAGAACATGATGACCCCTTCACACATTAAAGCACCTTTGAGCCTATGCTCGAACACAATAAAGATAAAAAAAACTAATTCATATCTATGTCAGTTCCAAAACACTGAGCGATCACTCCTCAGATATCTCAAATGCGCACCGAATATGTTCAATCACATTGTGTATTTATACATGGATTTTGGAGATTTAACCAAGTCAACTTGCCATTTACCATGGGAAAAACATCGACCTTGTTCGATGGTATTTTATCTAGAGTAGATCAAGCAGTTCGTTCCATAACCAACATGGATAATGATCAACCAATTCAATGGATCCATAATTGTTTTGACCATATCGATCCATGAAATAATATTTAACTATGATGCCTTGACCACAATACATTAATTCATTTATTGTTGATGACCAAAACAATTCCATTCCTAGCATATCCAACCATAACTATTGTTAATGTGTTCACATTTCATTTGTGGAACATATCAGTGTGTTCATTAACTATCACAGTGTGGACCACATCACCCAATACTAAATCAAACATGCAACAATCTAGTAGCAACTTGAGGTCTTGTAGCAAATTCTAGTAAGTGAAGTCTTGTAACATGCCAGTCGGGTAGCAACCTAAGGTCCTATATAAAATTATTGTAACTGAAGTCTTGTATCATGCCATCACCTGAGATAACAAACGTACCTACAACCATGTCGCAATAAATTTACACCATCAAACACAAATAACAATCAAATAGTAGCAACATCATCATAAACCGTTGACATTAATGTCAACACTTGCTACCAATAAAAAGTATATCTCTTTTGATGTCTTAGTATAAAAAAACTTGTCTCATTGCAACGAAAGCTTTAAAGTCAACCATTAAATATACGTATCCCCTTTTTGATGGGGCATGAAAATTGCAACATTTTTTCAACTATGGTCTATCAAATCATAACAATAAATAAAGCATGATAATATCACCATCTAATTTAAAATTTAAAAATTAATTCCTAATGTTGTTTTACTTTTAATCAAAATATCAATACTACGTAGATTGAATGAAACATAAATTATTTCTCAAAGTTATTGTTGCATTGTGGATATTCCAAATAAATGAACTCTTCATAATTAAAAACATAGAAATGACTCATAACTTCATGTAAGATCATATGCAACTTAAAATATTTATTTCAAGTTACCATGCAAACACCATTTACATAAAATTTCTCAGATAATTATTCAAATTCATTCATAGGTTCCAACACACCATCAAAATATACAATATCTTCATATTCATGACTAGATGTAGATGATGATGACCCATATTCTTCTCTATCATCAACTAATGCCCCATCTAAATCAACATATATTCCCACCATTTTAGATGTCAAAAGTATTCTAGATCTATGATTAGGTTCAACAAACTCCCATCTTAACACTATTTATGATGGTATCAACCTCTCGATAATATCTATGATCTTCAAGTGAGAGTTCCTCTCTTTATTAAATTGAAGTCATAGATAAGTATGTCAACATCCTCCAATTTTAAGAGTTTAGTGCAATGATGATTTATATTTGGACCTTTTCCTTTTCTCTTTCTATTGATGTTATTATCAACTATCATATATGTCTTATACACACCATCGAATGGGTGTGTATCTGTGGCATACCAATGTACTTCAACTGTTATAACATCTTCATTTTATTTAATGATCGTTATAACCTTGGAAACCCATAATGAATAACCATGTGGATCTCTATCCGCTAACATTGGGATCATGCAACCCTCCTTAACATCTTGCATAGAATCCCTATAAACGTATTCCATGGCTTCATGTTGTGGACATGATGTTATAGAACCAATATACATTTATCTTTCCTCTACCTATAAAGAATCAATAATACCTTGAGATTGTTGCTATTCAACAATTTGTCTTTCCTCATATTCATTTGGCATATTTTGTGGCCAAAAATATGGAGCCTTCAAAAGTGTATCTTCATTTCTTGATCTTGAAATGATGTCACTTTTATCATTGAAAAAATACTCCCACCAAACTAAATTAGCAACATAAAAGTACTCATATGTATCTCTCATAGAGTTTTTAATTTCTTCCAAGCATTCATAATAATTTATATCTCTCTTATGCCTCTGTGCATTATGGATTTCAACAATTGATTATAATAACAATAGGTTTGATGCAAATATTGGATGATCGAGAATGAACTTGAAAAATGCTAAACCTTGTGATGGCCCCCATTCTATAGTAGTTGAATACTTCTTTCCCTATATAAGTGTTTTACCATCAATATTTTTGATAGAAAATTGATCTTGGAAGCTAATTTCATTAAGTTGTTTAATTCATTTATCTTCACCATGCGATCCTAGAATAAATCTTCGCATGTCAATAGTTTCTTCTAACATGGGAACCTTTGGCTCTAGAATGTTTGATTTCTTAATACATTCAATTAATGATGGAAAAATCCCAACATCCTTCCTACTCAATGTAACTCAAAAACGACTGAACATCTTATCAATATGGTCATAAGTGTTCCCAACAAGAATGAAACCAACCATTACAATTCCCAATTCACCAAGCATGCTTAGATATCCAAATACAATTCGATTTATTGTTCACGATTAGTGTTGTCTAATTACAGATACAAAACTTAAGGAAGATTACAAAACCAATGAGTGAGCACATCATGAAATATGGTTATGGTCAAATTTGAATCATTATGAACATCTAGAGTTGTGAAGTAAACCATTGGACACATTTTCCCATTAAATACCATACATCCGACCAAGTGAAAAAAAAAGCCCTGTAAATTTTTTGGCGTGCAGACAAAATGCGGTAGAAATGTTTTCTTTTGAACCATGCCATCAATTATCAAACCTAGATATGGTGTGCAGACAAAATGTGGTAGAAATGTTTACTTTTGATCCATACCATCAATTATCAAACCTAGATATATATTTGGATTATCATAACATTTCTTTTGATGGTTGTATAACTTTTTCATTTCACTTGATTGCTGATTGTGATGCTCTTGAAGTGCTTTGACAATGGAATCTACACATAACATAAAAGAATCATATTAATAAACAAATTTTAATAGTTGATAAATATTCAATTTTAAGAAATAATGTTGTGAATGAATACCTCCTTTCGCCCCTTGGCATTTATCCCTTTTTTATTTAAGAGAAGCACAAGTATTGGAAACCTCCATCCTTTAATTTTTAGGAATACAAAAATTCTTGAATTCTTTCCTCCATATCCTTGTAAAATATGGATATGTAATAAAATTACCATCTCCTTCAACAACTTATGCATATTCTTTGTATAAGTTGTATATTTCTCGTCTCGCGAAATTATTTGGAATATGTATTGTGTCTCTATTTGGTATACACTCTCCATGTTTTGAAAAGAAAGTTTGCATCCATGACATTATCGTATTTTCTAATGGTTAAATCTCTCGTTTATGCTGTACTTTTGAATAAAATATGGTATCTTTTTCCAATCTTGTTTGGATTCTTGATAGAAAAAAAATTATCAATTGAATGCAACATTTTGAAATCCTTTCTACAGAACAATAAATTCTCAATATTATAATCATAACATGTCAATGTAAATTACATGCACCCTACCAAATATGATTTTTTCATTCTTTTATTTATTGAAAAATAAGTCTTCCTTTTTTTTTCAATGCATACTTGAAGTCTATATGTTTCAATTAATAATTTTGGCAACATTCACTTGAAATTAGATCAAGGATAAAACATGTTGTCGTGAGATATTATTTCCTAGACCTTGTATAAATGGAATATCTTAGATTTATCTAAAAAGGTTTGGTCCTACTCCTAGATAAAATATTTGATTGCAAAGTCTCCTAAACATGGTCAAGAAATTCATCACCATCCTTACTTGGATAATATTCTTTACTATCATCTCTTGGAGGAAATTCTTCACTATCATAATTTTTTTCCTTTGAAATCCCCACTTAGAGTAAATCCATCATCATTATCCGTGCCTTTGAAATCATTGCTTGGAGGAAATCCATCATCATCATTGGTACCTTTGAAATCCTAGCTTGGAGGAAATCCTTCACCATCCACATATATTCCTTTGAAATCCTCACTTGGAGGAAATTCATCATCATCGTCTGTGCTTTTGAAATCCTCATTCGGTGGAAATCCATCAACGTCATCAGTTCTTTTGAAATCCTTGCTTGGAGGAAATCCATCATCATCATTTAATGCTTTTGAAATCATTACTCGGAGGAAATCCTTCAACATCCTCATTTATTCCATTGAAATCCTTGCTCGGATGAAATCCTTCACCATCATCATCTATGCTTTTGAAATCCTCACTTGGAGGAAATTCATCATCATCATCTATGATTTTGAAATCCTCATTCCAAGGAAATCCATCATCATCATTTCTGCTTTTGAAATCCTCGCTCAAAGGAAATCATTCATTGTCATCAGTGATTTTTAAATATTCGCTCGAAGGAAATCCATCATCATCACCGGTGCTTTTGAAATCCTCGCTCAGAGGAAATCCTTCACCATTCTCATCTATTCCATTGAAATCCTTGCTCAGAGGAAATCCTTCATCATCCTCATATGTTCCTTTTAAATCCTCACTTGGGGGAAATCCATCATCATCGTCTATGATTCTGAAATCCTCACTCGGAGGAAATTCATCATCATCATTTCTGCTTTTGAAATCCTCGCTCGAAGGAAATTCATCATCAGCATGAGCATCTTTGATATCCTAACTCAAAGAAAATGCATTATCCTCATCCATACCTCTAAAATTCTTGCTTGTATGAAATTCTTCATCCTTCCCTTTGCTAGTGTTGTCTCCATAAGCATTAAGATTAGGACACTCTTGATTAATATGCTCAATATCATTACTTTTAATTTCATAAAATTCCTTACTAAGTGAAAAAATTGACTCTTTATTCATAGTGAAAACATTCTTGTTATATTCATCAATACGAACATAGTTTCTGTGTGAGCAAGATGTTGATGTTGCAGAAATAGAAACTTCACTACCACATGAATCCATGATTTTTCGCAAAAGATGTTGAATGATACAAATTCTCTCTCTCTTAATCAAAATTTGTAACTCAAAGAATCAAAATTTCCCTCCAAAGTTTCCCCCAAAAAACTTGCCCAAAAGAATTCCCTCCAAAGTTGCCCCACAAAAATTTTAATCAAAAAATATCCCTTCAAAATTTTCTCTCCAAAATTTATTCCAAAACATACTACTAAAAATTTCTAAAAATTTCAACCCTAATTTCAATTCTATTTTTCCACACAGATTTTCCTTTATTAATTTTCTTCAAAAACGAAATAAAACTTTTATTTTAATTATTTGATATTATGTTAATTTTTAAAATTTACATTTTATCTTTTATCTCACATTTCACAAAAGTTAATATAAACTCATAATCTTAACTATATATTAATTTTCCTTAAATTTAATTTTAATTCCACATTCAACAAAACCGAAAGTAATCCCACAATCTTTGTTATATATTAGTTTTCATCGTTTATATTCCTCACAACACATCAATTCTTGTGGAACATTTGTTAAAAAACTTGGAGCAATTTACATAGGAGCTATAGTCATTGAGAAGACATTCAATGGGAGTCTTCCCATTTAAAAGGTTAGTTTTCTTTCTAGTTTTACCATTTAAAAAGGAATTTTGGTCCAAGATGTTGTTTCATTGTATTTTTGTTCAAAATTAAACTTTATTTTACTATTTTTCTCTTTTTTTCAAATATTTTGTTTTTTTTTTTAATATATCATATTTTAGGGGAAACCCACAAAAAAATCACATTTATAAGATTTTTAGGGGGGAAAACCCTTATCTGTAGAATTGTTAGGGGATAAAAACATTTTTTTATGACTTTAAATGGAAAAAAACAAATTTTTTAATTGTTTTATTAAATACATTTTCTTGTACTTTTGAAAAAAACACCCTTAAAATATGAATAAAAAAACAATTTTTTTTTTTTTATAAATTTTTGTTATACTTTGGAAAAACATTTAAACTAAAAAAATAAATATAAAAAAAACTATAAATATAAAAAAAAATAAACTAGAATTAGAAAAAAAAAGAAAGAAACCAAAATTAAACTTAAATTTTTAAAAATTAAAAATTAAATAATTTTAATCATTTTAGAAAACCAAAAAAATTATTAAAAATTAAAATATATAAATTTTAAAAAACAAATTATATATATATATATATATATATATATATATATATATATATATATATATATATATATAACAAATATTAAAAATTCGAAAATAAGGTCAAGGGTCGATCCCTAACATCGACCCTTCGCCAAAAGGTTGTTGGCACAACCAGTGTAGCAGTAGTCCATCACTGCACTACCCATGTCGATGGCCCCTTGGCACCCACCATGGAAGAGGGTTGATGCTAGGCATTGACCCTCCAAAGATTAATAATATTTTTTGTATCTATGTATGTATGTTTCCACGGCTCGTCTTCATGTTGAATATCAATTTTTGGATTCCAACTGTGTGCAATTTTTTTTGTAATTTTATTAAATGATTAAAAGAAAAACTAAATAATAATTCAACCCTAAATAGCACAAAGAATAAATTAGATATCAAACCCATCAAAGAGGAAATGAACAATCTAATTGAACTAGATCTTGAACACCATAAAGGAGCCCTGAACTTAATAATTGCAGGTATATAAGAGCAAAAATATGAGGGTGCATTAGAAATAGTAAAAGAACAATTGAAAACTAAGTCACAAAGTCAAACAACTTATCTCACATAAGCGAAAATGGTGGGAAAAATACTCAAGCATAAAAATAAACTACTCCATGTTAAGATAAGTTGTAATGACCATAAATTAGATATACTTAGTAAATTCCCAAACGTAAAAGAGTCATAAATCTTTATAAATGAGGATCTTATTCCAAAAGACCAAGTTGAGCTAAGGAAAGAGGATCAAAAGGTAAAGGAGGCAAGAAAGGAAGGAAAATGAGAAATAATTAGAAATACAAAATCTCTTATTAGATATAGAGGCCAAAATAAGAGTGACAAATAGGAATGAGAACACTCTATATCCTCTTCTGCAATTGTCATAGTTTTCCATGGCATAAAGGTCCTATGTTAAGTTGGATCCCAAGTGAATTGATATTATTTTCTTAGTTGAAACTTGGGAGAATGATGAATCCAAGGCCCCCCATATAGATGGATTCATTCTTTGGTTAGCCTAGAACAATAAATCCTCATGCAGAGGTTATGGTGGAGTTTCTTGTTATATAAAAAGAATACTTCTCCTCACATTTGGCTTCATAAGATCAAACCCCTTAACCAGTACATTGGGATTGAAATTTATAACTCTAATGCTGATAGGATTTATCTCGTAATTCATTATTTTTCTCATATCAAATAAACCTCATATAAGAAAAAAATACCTAGATAAGAATTTCCCCTTCAGTACCTTAGAACGGGACATCCATAGTATAAGATTGAAGGTAATATCCTCTTGTTAGGGTATTTCAATGCTAGAACGCTACTAACCAAACTACTTTCTTAAATAATAACCCTCACCCTAATCCCCTCTAACTAGATTATGACTTGGACTTAGCTAATAGATTCAAGGGAAGTTCTGAAGACATAACTGAGAACTTATTTGATACTGAGCTAATTAAGCTTTGTATTTCCCAAGACCTAATAATTTTTAATGGAATTATTTAGTGGCCAACCTCCAACCAGATGACTTGTATTTGGGTTTGGCAGCAGTGTTGTAGATTATGCGATATCTTATCTCCATGTTCTCAACCATATTGTAAAGTTTTACCTCATAAATGACCACAAGTTTGACTCGAACCATAGACCTCTAACCTTAACTCTAAAAATTAACATTCACACCAACCACATGCAAGAGAGTTGTGAGAATCAAGGGCACGAAGGATTTAAAATAGGGAGTTAGATTGGTTAATGTAGAATGATAATGTTTATCATAATTTCCATAATTTTACTACAACCCTTTCCACTACCATTAACAAGTTCTATACCGAGGTTCCTTATAAAAATAATAATAGAACTTCCAACCCTTGTTATGATTATGATTGTAAAATTTTCAAGAAAATGATTAGAGATGCTCTTAACAAAACTGTAAATATTAAAAAAAAAAAGTATGTTCAAAGCCCTAATTAAAAGAAAGAAAATTATCCTACATAAATAGGAGGCAAGAGCATCTTCTTCATATTTCTAAATTTGAGCCCATAAAGTTTTGGAGGAAAATTATTATTCATAAAATGAAAGAAAATAATTCGATCCCCTTAAAGAAATGGAATATATATCTCAAGAATCTTTATGATTCCCCTAATTCCATCAACAACATCTTGAACACTCCCATAAAGGAGGATATCTTCTCTTTGGAAGATGTTGAGTTTGAGATTAAGAAACTCACTAATCTGAAGGCCAGGGATATTGAAGGCTATCAAGCTGAAATTATCAAAATGGGAATATCTATCCTCATTCCTCATATGCACAAACTCCTCAATTTTGTAGTGCAACAAGGCTTCCCTAATCCTTGGACGTAAAGCCTTATTGTGCCTATCTTTAAAAGTGGGGTAAAATCAATACCTTTGACTACATGACAATTATGATTAGCCACATTTTAGCCAAGTTGTATGGGATTTTTTTGGAAACGAAGACTAGCCTTTGGCTTGAAAGTCATGGTAAAAGAGCTAAAGGGAAATCTATATTTAAGATACATCACTCAACTATAAACCATCTTGTTACTATTAGGATCCTTACTGAGGAATGTCATAATAATAAGACTGATCCTTTTGTTGTTTTGTTGACTTTAGAAAAGATTTCGACATCGTTCCTCGAGATAATGGTTACTCCCAAAGTGATGGTTGTTGTGACTAGGCTATGCGAGAATTTTATTGTGAAGCTCAAGACCACCAAAGGTTGGTCAGAAGAAATTTCATAAAATATTTGAGTTAAGCGAGGATCTCCCTTTTGTTGTTTGGCATTCATTAATAAGAGGTTATTTCCTTGGTATCTAATGTGTAAATGTATTGGTTTATATGTGGATTCTATGGTTGTTGTATCCTTCATATTTATATTTTTATTATGTTGGTTATAAGCATGTATGGCTCTCCTCATGTTTTGATTTGTAAATGAATGAATAATGTATCTATAAACTTATAGATGATAATGCAGTTAATGATATAAGGGAAGAATGCTTCTTAGCGACCCTCAAATACGTATGAGACC
This sequence comes from Pinus tabuliformis, assembly GCA_031772625.1. Taxonomy (NCBI): domain Eukaryota; kingdom Viridiplantae; phylum Streptophyta; class Pinopsida; order Pinales; family Pinaceae; genus Pinus; species Pinus tabuliformis. Next base: position 147,933,363 of record CM062811.1, on the reverse strand, counting down.
CCTATGCTCAAATATGTTTTTTTTAAACTTGTAGATTTACATATTTGTGACATATTTGATGAAATGCCTATCATGGCTAGTAAGGGTCCAATCTAGACCTTGTCAATGTTTTTGTAAATGTATCATTTTTCTATTATGTAAATTCATTTATGAACATGTCATTGACTTCTGGGCAGTGACCTGACCTCTGGGCCTGAAAAAGTGGCACAAATCTTGGAGTCAAAGGCACAATACTGAGGAGAAAAGTCCCCGGATTCTCACTTTCCCTTGCTGTGGGAGCATCTGGAGCTTTGTGGACGCATGTTGGTCCATATCAAGGGAGCGTCCAGGGGATTGATGCACTAAAAATTTAGTTGGTCTTAGGGTTGGCCACCTGACTGGATGGGATGGCTCCTTGGATTTTTTTGCTGATGTGGAAGGTCTGTTTGGTGTGTTTCCGTCGATTCCCCTTCCTTAAGGTCACCTAGGAGGTTGAATCCCAATATAGTGGCCTCTAGTTGCATATTTACCCTTGTTGGTTGGTTACGCGGGTAGACATGGGATGAGGGTGTTACAAAGTGGTATCAGAGTGGTTTGCACTCTCTTTGGGTCATATATGATACCATAGAGTGGCACCAGAGCGGGTTTCATTCTCTTTGGGTGGTGTCTGGTTTCTGTTCTTTTTGGGTGATATATGATACCACAGAGTGGTATCAACGCATGGTTCAACTTTAGACTAGATGGGCAGTGCATGTTGGTCATGCATTCATGTCGGTTGCACATGTGTTAATCATCCTTGTGGTCATGGGCATCCTTGTGGTCTTGTTGGTCATGGTTGTAGTGATGTCGCCACGTGAAAGAGGATGTTGTTGTTGTGAAGTGTGTCATCATGAGTGTATGATTGGTTACATGTTGTTTATGCTTGCGTATTGTCAGTGTACATTGGTATGGTTGTTGTTGTCATGCATGAGGTCATGGTATGTGTAGTTGATATGGTCATGCATTAATGACTTGACTCTAGATATAATCATGGTTATATGGTTATATGCTTATGTATTATATGCATATATGCTATCATGATTATGCTATAAATTTAATACATTGATTGGTTGATCTTGTAGATGAGATATCCTCCCTGAATTTTGCTAAGGTACGTTGGTTTATTGTGATTTGGTTTAACTGACATAGTATGCCTTGTAGGAAAGAGATCAAAATGACTAGCAAGATGGTAGACTACAAATATTCTCCTTATGAATCATATGAGAAGCGTGGTGTTGGGCACTCTTCTAATTTCGCAGACACATTGAGAAGCTTGAAGGAAGAAATAAGGAGTTGTAAGGCGGACAATGAAAAAATCATGCAGGCACAAGAGAAACAAGCAGAGGTTAATGTAATACTCCTTCATTTTTTTTCATAATAGCAATGACAAGGGTCACTTCAGATCAACCATGGGAAAGAGGAAAAAAACTAATGGGGCATATTGAAGTAGGTCTCATGGTGGTCACAGGTCGGATAGAGATGACATAGTGAGAGATGGGCTATTGGATACTTTGGATAGGAGAGGTGATGGACATAGGTACTACTCTAGTTCTGGTTCTGATATGCATTATGATCACCATCGTTATCATCCTTACAAGAGGAGTGATAGGGAATAATTTCCAGATGAATTTAAGAAATCAAAGTCACCTACTTTGGATGGACATTTGAATAAGTCAGAAGATGTAGAGGCTTGGATACTTGGGATGAAGAGGTTCTTTGAGTTGCATAATTACACATATAATATGAATGCCAAAGTAGCTAACTTCAACCTAAGAAGTAAAGCAGATATCTAGTGTGAAGATGTGAAATGGGTTAGAGTCATCAGGACAAAGGACTTGAGTTGGGATGAGTTCAAGAGGCTTTTCAGGATGAAGTACTTGTCAGAAAGGCACTATGACGGTAAGGCCAAAGCATTCTATGAGCTAAATATGGGATCAATGAGAGATGAAGAGTACACGACTAAGTTCCTAGAGCTATTGAGATATGTACCATATCTTAAAGATGAGAAGGCTAAAGTTCAATGATTTGTTAATGGTTTTCCATTAACATTTAGAGATTGGATTGAGTATGATGAGCCTCGATCACTTGAGGAAGTTATTGGGAAATTTAAGAATTTCTATGAGCAGTCGAAGCATAAGAATGAATCTCAGCAAGGATGGAAAGGGAAAGATGAAGGTAAAGGTAAATAGCAGCCGAAAAGAGAAAGGCCTCAAAATACAAAAGAGAAAGGAAATGTGGCACCACAAAAGAAGTTCAATGTAGCTAGAAAAGGACATGGGTCACATTAGTAGCATAAAGGTGATGGTACTAGATGGTTGGAGTGTTGGACATGTGGTAAGGAACAACTTAAGAGAGATTGTCCACAGAATTAGGGTGGTAGGCCTCGGGTATATAGTGCACAAGAGGCATAAATTATTGGGGATGTTGGTTAGAGCATTCCTTGTATCTATGCTTCACTGGATAATAGTTAGGCAGACCATCAAACATCTATCATTGAGATGGACGGTAAGCTTAGTGGTCAAGTTGTTTCTATTTTGATTGACCTTGGATCTAATTATAGTTATGCTAGGCTTGACTTGGTGGATAAGTGTGGTTTGAATAAAGAAGTTCATGCAGAGTCTTGGTTAGTGCAGTTGGCTATAGGTACCAAGAAGAGAGTTCATCATTGGGTAATAGCTTGTACATTTTATTTGAATGGTATGCATACTGCAACAAATTTGAATGTATTTCCATTGGGATCATATAGTATGTTGTTGGGCATGGATTGGGTGTACCTTCATAAGACCACGGTGGATTGTTATGACAAATCCATTGAGTGCTTGGATGACAATGGGGAACCAAGAGTCTTATAGGGAAAGAAGAAATCCACATCAGTTAGGATGGTGACAACTATGCAGGCCTAGCACAGCTGTAGAAAAGGTTGTGTGTTATTTACAGTGCATATTTCTAACGAAAAAGATAAGGAATTTTAGGATGCAGATGTTCTGATTAGGTACCTAGTTCTAAAATAGTTTCAAGATTTTTTTCTTGCAGATATTTCAGAGGTTCCACCTCACAGGGAAGTAGAATTTTCTATTGAGTTGGTAGCAGGGGAAACTCCAACATCAAAAGCACCATACAAGATGAGCACTCCAAAGTTGGTAGAGCTGAAGTTGCAGTTAAAGAAAATGCTTGACAATGGATACGTTAGGCCATGTGTATCACCTTGGGGTGAACTAGTATTGTTTGTGAAGAAGAAGGATGGTACTTTTAGATTATGCATTGGCCATAGGAAGTTGAACAAATTAACCATAAAGAATAGGTATCTGTTATCAAGGATTGATGAATTGTTTGATCAGTTGAAGGGAGAATTAGTTTTCTCGAAGGTTGACCTGAGATCTAGAAATCATAAGGTACACATTAAAGAGGAGGACATTTACAAGACAACTTTCAGGACCAGGTATGGGAATTATGAGTTTGTGGTAGTTCCATTTGGTTTAACTAATGCTCCAACTACCTTTATGGGCTTGATGAATAGTGTGTTTCACCTGTATTTTGATAAGTTTGTTATTGTGTTCATTGATGACATACTGGTATATTCTAAAAATGAGAAAGGGCATGTTGAGCATTTGGCAGCATTGTTGAGGTTGTTGAGAGAGAATCAATTTTATGCTAAGCTTAGCAAGCGTAGTTTCTTTCATACCAAGGTACATTACTTGGGACATGTTGTCTCCAAGGAGGGCATAACAGTGGATCCAGAAAAGGCAAGAGATATCATGGAGTGGGAAGCTCCTAGAATTGTAGATGAGGTGAGATCCTTCTTGGGATTGGCAGGTTATTACAGGAGGTTCATCAAGAACTTCTTGTAGATTTCTTATCCTATTACATAATTCCATTGGAAAGGTAATAAGTTTGAATGCAAAAAGGAGTGTGAGGCCAATTTTGAGCAACTTAAGTAGTTGTTGAAACATGCTCAGTGTTAAAGATCACAGATCCGAACAAAGAGTTTGTGGCATGTACAAATGCTTGTAAAAGAGGACTTGGTGGAGTCCTTATGCAAGAAGGACAGGTGGTATGCTATGAATCTGGGAAACTAAATGAATAAGAGAAAAACTATCTGACACATGATATTGAGGGTGCACTGATCATTCATGCATTGAAGATGTGGAGGCACTATCTTCTTGGCAGGAGGTTTGTACTAATAAGTGATCACAGTGGGTTGAGATACTTATTTGACCAGCCGAATCTAAACACTAGGCAAGCTAGATTGTTGGCCACGATCAATGAGTTTGACTTCGAGATCAGGTACATCAAGGGAAAAGAGAACAAGGTTGCATATGCTCTTAGTAGGCGGATATAGGTGAATCATATAGTAGCTATGAGCTCCTATGGGATAGACTTACGGGATAGGATCTTGTAGACATGTTAATAGGATGACAGGTATATGGATATTTAGCATAGGTTGGAGTAGAGTACAGGTACAAATAAAGGTAGTGGTACAGGTACATGTACATGCAAGTAGTGGTACAGGTACATGCATAGGTAGTGGTACAGGTACATGTATAGGTAGTGGTACAGGTATAGGTACATGCATAGGTAGTGGTACATGTACGGGTATAGATGCAGGTGCATAGGATGTGGACTATCGTCTCATGGCAAATGGATTGGTTAGATTTAGGGACATGATATATGTGTTAGATAGCAGCGAGCTCAAGAAGGTGATCTTGAGGGAGTTTCATGCGAAACCATATTCTGGTCACCCATGCTATAAGAAGACATTGACCATAGTGAAGAAGTTTTATTATTGACTAAATTCTAAAGAAGGATGTAGCATAGTTTGTGGCTAGGTGCTTGGATTGTTAGTAGGTGAAGGCATAGAGTGTAAGCATCCAGGTGGACTGCTACAGCCAATTATGATTCCATAATGGAAATGGGAGTTCATTTCCATGGACTTTATCACAAGTTTGCTGAGGACAATGAGACAACATGATTCCATCATGGTTGTTGTGGATAGGTCGAAAAAGATTGTGCACTTCATTCTAGTGAAGACTACATATTCAACTAGTGCCATGACATAGGTGTTCATCATAGATGTTGTCAAATTGCATGGTATTACAAAGAAGATTGTGTAAGACAAGGATTCAAAGTTCACTTCCAATTTTTGGAAAGAGTTGTTTGTAGGTTTGGGCATAGAGTTGGCCTTCACTACACCTTATCATCCACCAACAGATGGACAGTCTGAGAGGGTCAACAGGATATTGGAGGACATGTTGAGGATGTACGTGATGCATCAATAGTGAAAGTGGGAAGAGTATCTTCAACTAGTAGAGTTCAGTTACAACAATGAGTATCAAGAATATTTGAAAATGACTCTATTTGAGGCATTGTATGGGTGGTGTTGTAATACTTCCATTAGTTGGAATGATCTAGTTAACAGGGTGTTGATTGGACCGGACATGTTGGCAGACATGGAGCAGGAAATGCATGTAATCAAGAAGAATTTGAAAGCAGCACAGGACAAGAATAATATCTACGCAGATCGGAATAGGTTGTTTAAGGAGTTCCAAATTATGGAACAGGTGTACTTGCGCATCAAACCAAAGAAGAGCTCCTTGCAGATTGGATCATGTGCCAAGCTAGCACCCCAATTTTTTGGACCTTTCAGATTATTGAGAGAACTGGGCCAGTAGCCTATTGAATTGCACTACCTCCCACAGTGAAAGTCCATGATGTTTTCCATGTGTCATTGCTTAATAAGTATGTTAAAGATGCTAATCATGTGATTGAATAGTCTATATTGCAGGTGGAGGCAGATGGATAATTCTAGTCGAAACCTTAGTCTATATTGCAGAGAAAGGTGCTCATGCTCTAGAACCAAGCAATCGAGCAGGTTAAAGTGCATTGGAAGCACTTATGGTCCGATGAAGCTACATGGGAGATGGAAGATTAGATGTGGGCTATATATCCTTCGTTATTTGTCAGTTGAACCAAAGTAGTTTTGGTATGATGTTTGTTATATGTTTGGGTGATGTTTTGATATATGCACATATGTATATGAATGTAAATACCACCATGATATATGTTATAAAGATCCAATAAGCGGTATGGGTGTCATGTTATTATGATGTTATGTTGTCATGTTGGTTTTCTTTTCAGCAGGGTGATCATTGTAAATACTGCATCGAGCTAAGTTATAAAGCTCCATGGGTAGTATGTTTTCTTTTTAGCGGTTTTACTATGGTATAGGTGTGGTCTAACAATGAGGATGGTGTCCCCCAAGGGAGAGGGATCTGTAACAACCTTGATGAAAATTCCATGTAATAAAGGTTAATAAAGGAAAAATAATAACCACAGATTATGGGACACTTATTCCAAGCATAATGTTGGGAAAGACATCCTAGTGTGGGTGTTCATTGGTTTATTATGGTTATGGAAATTGGCAAAGGCAATGACTAAGGCATTTGGAAAGGAAAAGTGGCATTAATTGGATTTTTTTATGTAAATCATGGAAATTAGGAGAAAAGGAAGGTGAAATGTCACATGTTGCATGTAAGGAGGAAAATAAAGGAAAATAATGGAAAATGACAAAAATAGAGGCCTAATTGATAAAAAGTCTTATGAGGATCAGTTTGTACCTTTTATCAGTTCAATTTTTGAGCTCTCTCATTATTCTCTCTCTCTCACACACTCTTGGACACTTAGATTTTTCTTGGAGCACTTTGGCATTGGATCAAGAAAGGCAAAGAAGGCAAGAGGAAGGAAGGAGCAAGCAAGGAAGAGCAGGATCAAGTAGCTACAGTAGGATTCTTTGCAGGTATCGATTTGCATGTGTGGTTTCCTTGCTAATTTTGGTATGCATGCTATTGCATATGGTTCTTTGTTTTCATGGTATGGGTTTTTCCAGGTGTGATAATGTTTTTAGCCTAGCCTTGCCATTTCTGGATAGCCATGGTGTGATGGGGTTCTCATGTTCTGGTTGAGTTGGATTTCCAGATGGATTCAAAGATGAGTGAGGTGGATATCTGAATAAACGAGAACATGGCATAGTAACCCCTAAACCATACTGTGGGTTATGGTAAAGCCAGATTTTGTGTTGCCTCGGCGGGCCTAGGAATCCTTGACTGGTGAATGGCAGGATATATGGTAAATCCTAGAGGTGGGTGCTCTCTATTAGGCCTAGTAATCCTGAGATGGGATGTATGGTAAAGCCTTGAGAGTGGAGTCTTGGTTTACGGCCAGTGATCTGGTGTGGATTGTGGTAAAGCCCGAGAGAATAGGAGATGGGAAAATTCCTCACGGTGTAGGTGGAAAAATATGGTGGCATCCATGCCTTTTTTGGCTTAGTTATCTGGTGGAGATCATGTTAAAGCCTATTATTACATGTTTATTATTTTTTCCCAGTGATCCAATGTGGATCACGGTAAAGTCTAGTTTCTATTGATAAGGGTGAGGTGGTTTAGCCTTAGGATGACCTGGATGGTTATTTTGGTTTGATTCCCACATTCATGCTTGGAATATGGCACAAGGGTGATTGGTTGAAGAGAGATCTAGCTCAGCCAATCTATGGTTGGGTGGAACGTGGTAGTCCCATACTAGGTTGGCCTTTGAATTCATTAATAAGAGGTTCTTTCCTTGGTATCTAATGTGTAAATGTACTGGTTTATATGTGGATTCTATGGTTGATGTATCCTTGATATTTATGTGGTTATTATGCTGGTTATAAGCATGTATTATGACAATGATGATGTATGGCTCTCCTCATGTTTTGATTTGTAAATGAATGAATAATGTATCTATGACCTAATAGATGATAATGTAGCTAATGATATAAGGGAACAATGCTTCTTAGTGATTCTCAAATAAGTATGAGACCCCTATGCTCAGATATGTTGTTTAAACCTGTAGATTACATATTTGTGACATGTTTGATGAAATTCCTGTCATGGCTAGTAGGGGTCTAGTTTAGACCTTGTCAATTTTTTTGCAAATGTATCATTTTTTTCTTGTGTAAATTCATTTTTGAACCTGTCATTAAGTTCTAGGCAGTTACCTAGGCTCTGGTCTTGAAAAAGTGACACAAATCCCAAAGTTGCAGGCACAGGACTGAGGAGAAAAATCCTCGTATGATTGCTTGCCCTTGTTGTTGGAGTGTATGGACTCTGGAGCCTCCTAGATGCATGTTGGTCCATATCAAGGGAGCATCCATGGGTTTGATGCACTAAAACTTCAGTTGGTCTCAAGGGTTGGTTACCTAAGTGGTTGGGATGGCTCCTGGGAGTTTTGTTATTGACGTGGAAGGTTTGTGTGGTGTGTTTCCTTCGATTCCACTTCCTTAAAGTCACCTAGGAGATCGAATACCATTATAGTGGCCTCTTGTCACATATTTACCTCAGTTTGTCGATTACTTGGGTAGATATGGGATGAGGGTGTTACATTAGAATCCTCCAAGATAGGTATGGCTGCTAATATCGACAAGATTAAAGTCATGATAATTAAATCCAAAATTATCAACTATGATAATTTAAATTATGATAATAACTACTTGGAGAAAGTTTCTTCATACAAATATTTAGGAATTGGCATCCATCATCAACTCAATTGGAATTACAACATTGAGAAAAGGATAAATGGAGGCTGGAAATCTTATTATGGGCTTGAAAAAAATTGTAAGTCGACGGATCTTTGGGCATGGAGCAAAAAAAGATCCTCTTTAAAACTCTTGTCATCCCTGTTATCTTATATGGATGTGAGGTTTTGGGTTGCAGTATATCTAGAGAATCATGGAGGAATATTGAGTTGATCCAAAAGAAATTTATAACCTACAACCTCAATATTAAAGGAAATACTTCCTACCTTGTCCTCTTTATTAAAGCTAGAATTTCTCCCATGGAAAGCATGGCTATGATTAGATATCTCATGTATAAGAAGATGTTATACAACATGGAAGCCAAAATATATCCTAAAATTACTTCTAACTCAAGCCAAAACCCCCACCTTTGGCTCAAGCAAGGTTGGCATAAGGAAGCCCAGTCTTGGCTTGTTAATTGGGGGATAAAGGAGGAGATCATCTTGAAGAATAAGGGTAATATTAAAAATATTATTACTTACAAATTTAGGGATAATTTGAGTGATGATAAGGAGTTAGAGGGAAAGAGGAAACTAACATATTATAAAGAGGTGATCTAACCCAATCTCGAAAATCAAAATTATCTTTCTACCTTGACTAGTACTAAAAAGGAAAAGAACATTTCCAAGATTATGACTAATTCTCATGAGTTTGAGAGTGAAACTAGGCATTGCTGTATTCCCAAAACACCTTGGACCAAAGAGTTTGTCACCTTAGTGATACTAAGAGGGTTGAAGATGAAAATAACTTTCTCTTAGATTGCCCAAATCTTACTCACATCTGTTCTATTTTTCAAAACCTTTGCTACACTAGAAACCTTCTTGGCTTGTTAAGTCAACAAATTTATGATGATCTAGGTACGTTTCTCTCCCTTATTTTTGATCATAGAAATAAAATTTTAAAGAATCCCAATTAATCTATTTATTTTCTAAGGTTCGATAGACCATATTGGTCTTAGTGGACATAAATCAACATCATTGGTCTTAGGTGCAAAGGACCTCATTTGGGCTACCGAGGAGGTGGAACTCATTGTTGGTTCATTCCTAGACATTTTTCCTTCAGTTCTCTTTCTATTTCGGGTCACTGTCATGAAAATTCCCCTAAAAACGATGCATATGTGGATCATCCTATTTCTAAGCCTAATACATAGTATGTTCCACATTCACATAGGAGTAGAAACAAGGTCATTCGGCCAGTGGAGCATATTCGTAAACTTTTATTTTGAATATATGTTTTTTGGGATTGGGTTACTGGGTCGAAGCAACAAGCACTTATTGGTTAGTGGGAATATGTGAGAATGTGTGGTGTTCAGATGAAGTAATGGTTTGAACTACATTGGTTCCCCATTCTTAAATACAAAAAAAAGTCAGCGTCTTATACAACAGATGGTTTTGCTTCCATTTCCTTCATGTCGAGGACGTGGATAAAATTATTTCCCTTGCGTGCTTTCATGATCATTTTTTTTACTCTGCAACACTATTTTTTGGGTTTTAAAACATTAAAAGAAGTTATATGGAAAAAATACCTATGGGTCAAGCTCCCAAGGCTCCTCTGGACCTATGGATGAGGTAGGCTATTATGGCAATCAATGACACAATTGGTAATTTTATTTTTATGGAGGGAAATAGCCTTGGCGGCCTGGACAAAATAATTGCATGGGTTTTAGTTGAGATGGAATTTTCTGGCATACTTCCGGTAAAGATAGACTTGGTTTGGCATAACATTACTTTCTGCTAGCATATAGATTATTGGGGTGTCCCATTCATATGCTTGGGTTGTCATTCTATGTGCCACATGATTTATTCCCTACCACATAGATATGGGGATGTTAGGCTCACACACTGCAAATTGGGTAGCACGGACCAAAACATATGCCATTTCATTCGGAATTGACGTCATTCGAGAATTCTACTTCTACACAATAAAATGTTACAGGTACTGAACATGATGTCCTTTGTTCCCCACTATATGGTGCAGAGGATTATATTTATGATAAATTAGGGGTTTTAGAGTTTCAATGTCAAAATAAATACGTGAAAAAAAAATAATTCATATTTTAATCCTGTAATTAGGGAGGGGAAAATAGGAGTGTCTTCTATTTTTTCTTCATCGTTACATAAGCTCTTGAATGCACAGAACATAGCTTCAAAATGTTCTGATTTTTCCCCGAAGACTACAATTCATGACTCTGGGGTTGAGCATCGTAGTTTCCCCTATGATAAAATTTCTTGTGTAATCTATTTTGGCTCCTATAAAAGAGACCACTCACCTACTATTTCAGCTAGAGTGATCTTGAGTTTTTATAACATAATTCAGCTATGGACATGGAGCCACTAACCATTAAATAATCCTTCTTCTCATTAGAATGTTTTCACATGAGTCGTCAATATAGACAAACTGTCATCATTAGAAAAAAGTGGGGTACAAAACTTAAGAAGGGTTCTTCTGATGATCCTCTTGCAACTGCATTAGTAGAAAACATTTTGGAGGTTCTAGAAAATCCTCCTTCAACTGTTGTGGCAGTGTTTCATGATACTCGATCTCTTAGAGAACTCTCATCCGCATATCAAGTGCGCCCATGAAATTCATGTCTTTGAACATTTGTGTCTTGGGGAATGCCACAAGGAGGCTATCCCTGCTCCATTTAATTAGGGTCCATAGGCTTGCGTTCATCCTTGTACAAGAGACTATGGTGCCTTGGGAAAAGGCTTTGGACTGTTTCTTGAAAATTTTCCTAGGATGGAGGGTTTGTGCGACGGATGCCTTTGGTCGTTCTAGGGGGTTGGCTGCATTATGGGATCCTCATGTCATTAACTTTTGGGCATATTGCAAGGATTATAATATTGGGATTTTCTAGGGGTTCCATTACTCGCCTCCATATATATATATCTGTGACTTGAGTTCGGGAACCGTATGGATTGTTGTGGTCTATTGAATATCGACTCTCTAATCTTGGTAGGGGACCTAAACTTGATTATGTCTACACATGAAGTATGGGGCACAAATTGTAAAATGGATAGGTTGGGCGAGTTCTTCAAAATTTTTAGTTAAAACCTTTTTTTGGACATCTATTCGGATCAAAAAATTCCTACTTGGAGGAATGTCCATTCTAGTATAGATGGGATATCAAATTGTCTAGACCATTTCTTAGTGTATGAAAATATGGTGGATTGTCTTGGAATGCTATGATCATGGGTTTCCCTAGCATTAATATCAAATTCTTGGGTCGACAAATTGTCCTATTTTTCACCATTCTAAATACCCATTTTCTTCACTTCACTGCACTTATTTTCTCTTTTATTACCAATCCTGTTGTGTTTCATCGTGAATATGCTACATTAAGCTTACAATGTTAAGTTAGTTGATTATCATTATTTTCCTTTATTTTTGATGAATTAGAAAGGATAATTGTTGACTTTTCTAATGATGGTTTTCCTAATGTCGTTGTAGTGGTTCCTATGCAGTAACAGTAACAACCTCTAAGGTTAGTATACTTATGCAGCTCCAAGAGAAATTTTGGAACATGGATTCTATTCCTAGGGATTTTGACATGGATTTGTGTTGCCTAAATCATACCCAAGTCAGATTTGTTAGGCTCCATCTCAGGATCTATAATTCAAACAGTTCACGCATATAGAATTGACTAACTAACTTAAGACACAATTTTTCAAGAAAATAAAGATGAATCTAGAAACTCCTTCACATGAGTTTTTCTGAAAACATCCCTAATTATGTGACCCAAAAATGGTTTCTCTAGAAAGTTTGTGGATTGGGAGATAAGAGTGGTTCTTTCAAGCATATCTTTCTTGTTATAGTCATTGATAAATTATGTAAAAAATATAGCAATCAGTTAGCAACTGCAACAACTCCAGCCTATTCTCAGTTGGTTCTATAACAAATAAATATATTGTAATTATATTTTGAGTTTTTTTCCAACTAAGATCTCCCTTTTTTCCAACTAAGATCTCCCAAAATCAAATAGAGTCAATATTTTGTAATCTGCCCATAATTGCGATAACACAGATTTGGGGGACTTGTTCCAATTCATCCCCCTATATCTTCATATAAATTGTATGGGTGGAGAATAGGTTAGGGGTTAGCGATTAAGTAAGAAAAGAATAAGTTAGCTTAGGAAGGGGAGGCACCATCATCCACGTAACAACGCATTTTGTAACATCATTTCTAAAGCTAATGCAATCTTTGTAACTATGTGGCTTATCTCTAAATTGTTGATTTCTAAGTTATGAATCACTAGCCTCTTGTCAGGGAGGAAGGGACAATTGTTGTATCACTAGAGGTAGATAGTTGTTACACATTAATTTATTTGAAATATATGTTAATTCATTTATTATTATATCACTGTTACAGATTCTTGCTAATATGTTGTTGTTGCTATTGGTTAATTTAGCTTGCATAATATTTAATACATATTTCTTATGTGTTAGCATAGGTACTCCCAAATAGATCCTTACTAACTATGTGCTATTGTTTAACTGTTGTTAAAGATTTATGATTTTTTGTTGAAACAAAGAGTTAATTGGTTTCTTTTACATTTATTACCGTGTGCTATTTAGTTAATGAATATTGATTCTAGTTGGATTAATGGTTGTTTGGTTGTGATTGAATGTTTTTGTGTGGGGATTGATTTCAAGGATTTTTATTTCATTTATTCAAGTGTGATTTCATTTCCAACATTGTGTGTAGTGAGTTATTTTTATGTAAGTGATGGTTTGATAGTGATATTAATTTTCATTCCTACAAGTGTGAAGAGTGACAACTTTGTTTTATAGGAGAAAACTTCGCAATGTGAATTATCCATTGCTATTTAACTATTGCTTCTTGCATATATTTTACACGATGACCTTGAAATAAAAAGACTTACCTGGATTGATAATTTATGTTTGAGTGAATTGACTTGTTTTATTAAGACAATTTGTTTGCCCAACATTTTGGCATCATTTTTGGGGAGGTAATTAAGGGATCAAGAGTATAATGGCATTGTTTTCTTTTTATAAATGCACTGTTCATTAGTGTGTTAGATGTATCCCTAAATTTGAGGTTTACGGGCAGTAAGACGAGAGGTAAGAACTTGCGCATTTCTTCGACAAACTAAAGTGGGCTCAGCCTCATAAAGAGTCAGGACACATAGGTTTCATTTCCTACATTTAGGTTTTGTTCCAACAAATTTCATTCAAAGTAGGAAATTTTTTCCCCCCTATGGACTAATCCATGTGCTAACAAAATACATCAGCTAGTTGAAGAAGCTTGTTTAACAATGAAGAAATGGTGCTTCAAGGAATCTTTCAATGAGAAATTTGAAGCCAATGATGAAGCCACAAGGGAAAAGATTGGTATATTGCTTGAAAATTTTAAAAATGATATCATTATCTCTTTGTCTTCATAATTAGATGTTTTGCAAGAAAAAAAAAAGCAGTTTGAACTTGGAAAATCATTTCGAATATTCTTCTCCAACTGTAGGAAGAATCACTCCCTCAGAGAATTTCCACTTAGCAGTTTGAAAGTTTGTGGTATTTGCGAGGAGGATCACTCAATAAATCATTTTCCATCGATGCCAAGATTAAAATAAGTGTTCAAGGAATCAAGTGAGGAGATCGAGCATACATACTTTAGTGGATCTAATAATCCATGGCAAGTTCCACCACCAGGCATAACTCAAAACCCTTCACCATTCTTTAAAACCTCGACTAACATGTATTATTTTTAGCAGGTTCCTCGACAAATTAAAAATCCTCTGTTTCTATGGTAAACTCTTAATCCTCCTCCAATTCAATACCATGCACTAAGGCTGTAATGGCCCTTTCCCTTTAGTCAAATATTTATGTGGCTTCAAGGATGGCATGGAGCCTCCTTTCCAAAGAAATTCTCTATGCAAACTCAGATTCTTGTGAAATAGAAACAACTGCAATTCCTATCCAATGCGCCACTAGTTAATCATCCTCTATGGTCTTACCCATTTATGCAACCTAATCTAAATCTAAATAATAAGGTTGCACATCAAGCTAAATCACTTGTCTTTCCCACTTACTCCTCTGTTGAATGTAATGGCATGTATTTCAAATCGAGGAGAAGAGTGAATTGAAGAACTTCCCTAGTTACCACACAACATGCAGAAGAGAATTCACCAAGGGAAGAAGCCCCAATCTAGAGATCATTAGAGGAACAACACAAAATTGGAAATTGTCCTAAAATTTTTGTTCCAACTGACACTAATGTTAAAATTGGTGTATCAACTCTTATAATTGTTGATGTTCTGACTGTTGTAATAGCTAATGAAATTGTTATTGTTAAACCTGTTGAAAATGTCATAACAGCTCTTACAACACCTATTACTGTTGAAATTGTTGTTGCTAAAATTCCTATAACATTTGATGATGTAATAGTTAAAATTTTTATTGCTAAACTTGTTGAAACTATTGTAACAATTGATGATGTTACAGTTGTTTCTATTAAAATTGTTCCTATTGAAAACATTGAAATTGTTGTAATAGCGGGTGTTGTAACAACCGATTATGTAACAACAAATGCAATAATAACTTTCAATGTTGAATCTATTGAAGTTGTGACCATCTGAATGGGAAAAATGTCTTTCAGAAATATATCTACATCTTAGGGAAGAGGATAACAACAAGGGACTCATGAGCAACATCAAGGGGAAGATCAGAAAGTTCATGAAAAATATCAAGGAAAAATCCCAATAATTTTCTTTGATTGTGCTTACCAATTTGAAGGAGAATAAATTATTAGTGAAAAACATATATTGGAACCCGAGATTGAGGAATTTATTTCATCCATTTAACATTCAAGAGAGTAATGAACAAGTCGTGGAAGATCTACATAGCCTAACAAAGGGAGATACACCAACATTTTTTAGTGAATCAAGGGATCAAGAATACGTGGATCATATTGAAGCTTGGTTCCAAACAATGATCGACATACAATATTCCTCCATCATTTGACATCTCTTGGCACCCTATCAATTAAAGAAACTAGTTTTTCATGCTCTAGTATGCATTAAAGTTTATACTTCAAATTTGAGTATGAATGCATTTATATATTTATTACACACATGGTTGCACTAGAAGTACTCCTACACTTGAAGGAGATCTTCTTTTTTTCAAGAAAATTAGGGTAGGATAGTATATAAAAATAAATAAATAAAAATTGTATATACTATCTTAAAATAAAATTGTTGCAACATTCTCTAGTTTACATTAATGGGAAAAATCTATTTTTGGGGATAATATGGGCTCATTTCTAAAACCTATTTTTATCTGAAGTGGCCCCTCAGATTTGTTTTCTAATGCATCTTCAATTTTTTAATTTGGATCTCAAACGAAGAAATTATGACCAAAATAGTGGTTGAACATAGAGTAGGCAACTTAGGAATAGAGTCAAGACAGTCAAAATTTGAGATACTAAAATTGTGATTTTTGAATCATGTTTCAAAGGGAGATATCCATTAATGACTACTTTCTAACCCAACTTGAATCACTCAATTTGGATCTCAAACGAAAAACGTTATGACCAAAACATTAACAGGGTGTATAGTAGGCAGCTTAAGGACAAAGTTGAACAATTAGTTTTTGGATTCCTAAATGGATAGATATTGAAAACATGTTTGAATGGTATGTTATCCTATGAATCTAGTTTACAAGGAAATTTCAATCATTCTATTTCAATATCATGGAGAAAATTATGACCAAAATACTAACTTCCTATCATAAAAAACACTCTTAAAACTTTGTTTTTCTGACTGATCATTGGCATATTTGACCCACCCATTCTTCTTGTATTCAAAACTTGTTTCTATTGAAGATAAATACATGAATCTACTTTAATCTCCATTTGAATCAATTCAATCTTCATCGAATGACAAATTTATACTTAAAATATGAAGAGTTGATTTAAGCTAGAAAATAAAAACAACTCTCTTATGCGGGTTGTTATGAACATGTTTGACATATCATATGGAAGAATTTTTAAAATATGTTTCTATTGGAGATACCTATATGAATATATTTTCATATGGTTTTGGAGTCACTAAAATCAGGCTTAGAACAAAGAAGTTATCAACAAATTATTGTTGGGTAGTCTAAAGTGGTTGCTACTCCTCAACAGGTAAAAAAATGAACTTTGTTTTGGTATATTTCCTGGGGTTTATTTTATTAGTACTTCTTGTCATTTATTTTTCATGTTTGGGATAAAGAGAGACTACACACCTCTATTCTTCCATGATATCACATTTTATTACAAGAGAGCACTATTTCTTTTGCAGATCCTGAGCAGATAAAAAAAGCCAATTCACAAATAAAGTAATTCTTGAGGCTAGATTTTTGTAAATGAGGTAAACAAAAAGTTCTAGAAAATTCCAAGCTTTTTCCCACCATTAAGAAGCTTCACAAGAAACTAGGGGTCATGTTGCAACATTCTTACCTTATATATTTCTCTTACCTCTACCACTTTCATCATTGTAGAATCTATCACCACCATCATTAAATTAATCAACATTGATTGTTTCTTGTGTCAAATGCTCTTGTGGTAAGTCTTTTCAGGTATGATTCACTCTTAATTCCTCATTATTATGTAAAGTGACTATAATTGTTGATTGACATTTTTCACGTCACCTTCCCAATATTATCAATTGAATCAATTTGATGGGTTAAATGTCATAGTCATGCTCGATACTTCATGTCCACATGCTTAAAATGATGTGGGAAATTTAGGGGTGTAACAAAAAACAATGGTACTATCAGGTGAATAAATAATATAAGTCTATTTTCTCTAAAAGTTGTTATCTAAAAAATATTTTGAAGTTCCTTTAAAGGATATTGTTAAAAAGCCTTCTATGGTGGATTGCTCATGTAGAACCTCAATAGGATTTCACAAGAAATATAACATGACAACTAGAGGGGCCTTTTAGTTATTATTTGAAATGCTCCATTTCACCACACATAAAATAGTTGAGATTTAAATACTATGTAGAATGGTGTCACCCATGGACTAAACTTGAATAATAAGTTATGTGCCTAGAAAATCTAAAATACTCTCGTAGCACTCTAGAAACTACACATGAGAAGTATACATTACTTCAAATCTATTGAGTGGTATATATGTAAAAAACTATTCACTTAAAGAAGGAAAAAATAATAAAAGGAAGGATCAGGAAGTATAAGAAAACATATCGGGGTACTGAACAAGCCTTGTTGGCAGCATGCCTATGCTTGCATGGTACCAAGGAAAAACCACCAGGGTACTAGAAAGGCCTATTGGAAGGGTAAGAGAGATGAGGAACACACATTGGAACACATATAACTCACTTTAAGTGAAGGCTTGGGTTACATTATGAAACAATTGTCATTAAATTTAAAGCTAGGAAGAATAAACCTCATATCTTGGCTTTTAGAGAATGGCTTTAAGTTCCTTCAAGTATTATGCTTTGAAGTTTTATCTTTTAGAAAATAAATAGGTTTTCATGGAATTGGGGACCCTTAGCATTGGTGATTTACTTTACCCATATAAGGGGGATTATTTTATACACTTAGATAATGGTAAGACTTTGAGAGACAGAGACAAAGATATTAAATGATCCATACTGAGAGTATATATTTTGTCACCATTTTTACCCTATTTATATTCTCTTTTCATCCATATTTAATGCCATGACATTCATCATGATTATGTCACTTTTTTTTTAATGAGGCTATTGATGTGATGAATTACTGACATAGGTTGCTCATGAGGTGTTTTATAGAAATTTTGATGGCAAGGAAACTGTCTAGTTTGGAGGAAGTACTGCTACAAAGTATAGAATGGTAAAAATAATTTTTATATCATTTCAAAAACATTGATTCATTCATTTTCTAGTGGTTGTAGTCAATAAAAAAATTGTTCTATAGCCAAAGGAGCAACAATTTTAGCATTCACTGTTTCAAAAGCTTCAACATTTACATTACAATTATTTTCGTTACTTCATAGGTGTTGTTACTTCATTATTTTTAGGGGTTGATACAAGATGGCTAAAAATATGTTTGTTCATATTTTCCCTGCAAAACAAGATTTATCAATAGCCTTCATCATACATCAATGCTCTGTTTTGGATCAGCTCAAAAACATCTATGTTTCAACTTCATATTTTATTTATCAGTGTGCCTGGCAACATCAAAATGTTGAGGTAAAACCTGAGTAAAAATCATCTTGAAACTTTTTGATTTGTTGAAAACTTAGGGGATAATGATAAAAGACTATTGTGAGCTTGGAATTTCATTTTGTTCATATTGTCTTTTTCTTTCAAATCTATTTCAGCCATCATCTCTTACCAACCCATTGGTCCACATCACTCAGCAAGCAGATTCAATTCTTTCTCAATTTTTTCTAAGTATCAGCAATTTGTTATTTTATGAGAATTTACCTACAACTTTGCAAATACATTTCTGATAGTGTCTTCTAAAGGCTCACTTGATTCATGAACTTTTTTGGCATCCCCACAAGATGTAATTGATGTAACAACAACCTCAAATGAAAACTATGTAGTTATATTGGGTGTTATTGGTCATATGTTGACAAATCTACCTTGTTTGCATGAGGACATGAAAAAGTGTAGGCATGGGGGAGGAAAAAAATGCTTGCAAAACATGGTGGTATTTTCTAGTTTATTTAGATTGTTTTCCCAATAAAAAATGCAGAAATTAATCTAAATATATATGCCAAGCCGTGCATTGGATTGTTGTGAAACTTGGAGGATGAAAGCATTATGGTTATACAAACAAACCCATAAAGTTTCAAGCAAAACTAGTTTATACTTTTCAAGAAATTAAGTAGTGTGGTGGTATGGTTGCAAGTGTAAGAGATAATCGTTCAAATCCAGAAACGATCTCTTCAAGCACAGGTGGAAGTTCTTCTCAGATTTCCTTTGGAGTTTTAGTCATCCACCTCCAAATGCAGTTATTTTTCTAAAACTAAAATTGTTACAATTACCCGAAATATGGAAAAACTTCACTTACCATGGAATTGAAAGGAAATAACACTACCGTTCATAAACTTCTCATGTCCGCCTTTTCCACAAACCTTTACCTTTCCCACGGAACTGAAAGGAAACAAAGCTGCAGTTTATAACTTCTCGGGTCCGAAAATTAGATTAAATCCCGTGTACATTTTGGTGCGATACCCGTCGAATCTCGTGACTTCATAGCGAACGGCTTTGATCAATCCAGACTTCAACGTATTAAATCGCAATTCATTCCATATCGTGTCTAATTGCCAAATTAAACCCCATGCATGTTAACCATGCGATTGCCGTCGGATCACCCTCCTTCAAGCGAACTGTCTAGATTAACTGAGTTATTAACTCAGTTAAATAATTTCTTGGGTCTAGTTTTAGAATTAACATTCGTTCTTGTGAGCACACAATCACCGTTAGATTTGTGCTTGTCGATCAGATGGTTTAGGTCATTTCCTAAGGTTTCTCACGATTTTGTCAAGGTTTTCCTTGTTCGCTATGAATTTGCCTTCCACCAAGTTTAGACTGTGTCTAAGTTATATTTCTTTTAAACATATCCCTGCTATATCAATACATAGAAATAAATATTTAACTGTGATTACACAAGATTATACCAACCTCTAATTCTAAAGGGCTAAAATGAAAATCAACAGAACTTAGAGAAATTTTGAAGGAAATTCAACCCTCCGGGATTGACCATTAATTCACAAAGTACACAAAGACACAAATAATTTCCAATTTTTTTACAATCAAATCCTTCTCAACCAAATGCAGCCAAATCCCCTTACAATAATTCAAAACTTACATAAATACCAGTACATATAAACAATCAGATCCTCAATCAATGGATCGAATATCTCTAATCCTAGACAATACCTACTCTGCATGATATTCTCCTCGAGAATCTCAACTAAGTCTAAACTACTTGAATTAATTACAAAACCATTCAAATCCCTGAATACTAGCTCTAATCCTATCTAGAAATCTTTGTAAAGTGACAGTGAAAGGATCCCACTCCTTTGCTTGTAATTTTTTTTTGTATTTTTGGAATAAAATTCGAAGCCTTTTGTCTTCAAACCTCATGCTCTTGCATCAGACTCTTGAGGACAAAATTCTTCATGGGCTCCTATCCATGAGCTCTTCTACTAAACTACTCAACTTCTGTAGCATGGCATTTGTCATCCAGGTAGCATCAACAATTGGTTGATCCTTCCATTTGACCAAATACTGAAAATACTCCTGTCCTCTTGTCCTTTTAAACACCCTCTTATCTAATATTTTCGTTGGCTGCAATGCCTTTGTTGTAGGTAACTGTTTTACCCAATCAACCTCTTATTCTTCCTTGTCTTCTGTTGTATCATCTGCATTTCCATGTTCATACCTGTACAAATCAGCAACATTGAAAATTTGAGATATTCCAATATTAGGGGGTAATTCAATTTCATATGCATTTGCAAAAAATTTCCTCAAGACTTTGCATGGTCCAATTTTCTTAAATTTTAACTTGTTATACTCCCATTTTGGAAATATTTCCTTCCTCAGGTGTGCTAAAACCAAATCTCCAACCTCAAAATTAACTTCTCTCTTCTTCAAGTTTGCTCTGCTCTTGTACTTTATGTTGATATCCTATAACTGTTGCTTTACCTGTTCATGTATTGCTTGAATCTTTGAAGCAAAATCTTCTCCTTTAGCACTTCTCATTTCAGCTTTGCCCAAGTCTCTCAATTCAGACACTCCTCTTGGGTGCATTCCATAAACTATATGAAATGGACTTTGCCCTGTACTCCTGTTAGGAGAATCATTATAAGCATATTCAGCCTGTGCCAAAATTTGATCCCACTGTTTTGGATGTTCACTTGCAAGACTTCTCAGAAGATTACCCAAGCTTCTGTTTACCACTTCAGTTTATCCATCAGTCTGAGGATGATAAGCTGAACTGAAACTCAGTTTAGTACCAAGCTTCTTCCACAATGTCCTCCAGAAATGACCAACAAATCTGGTGTCCCTGTCTAAAATAATGCTCTTAGGTAACCCACACAATCTTACAATCTTCTTAAAAAATAGATTGGCAATGTGAGTAGCATCATTGGTTTTATAACATGGAATAAAATGTGCCATTTTAGAAAATCTGTCTACCACAACATAAATTGAGTCATTACCTCTTTGAGTTTTTGGTAAACCCAAAAAAAAGTCCATACATACAATATCCCAAGGTCTATCTAGAATAGGCAATGGAACACACAAACCTGTGTTTTGGCTCCTTCCCTTTGCATACTGACAGACATTACAATTTTTCACATACTTCTCCACTTCTAATCTCATCTTTGGCTAGAATTAAAACTGACTCACCTACTCATAAGTCTTGTCTACACCAAAATGTCCTCCAAGTCCACCACTATGTTTCCCCTTGATTAAATTTTCTCTCATAGAAAAAACTGGTATGCACAACTGATTTCTTTTAAACAACAATCCTTCTTGCAAGAAATAATCCAGCCACTTACTTCTATCTAACAAAACAAGATTTTTACAAGCTTCAAATGCCTCTTTAAAGTCTAAATCTTTCTCATATAACTCCTTAAGAAAATCAAAACCCAACACTTGAATTTGACTTTCTTGAACTAAAATACTTTTTCTGCTTAAGGCATCTGCTACTTTGTTTGATTGGCTAGTTATATGTTTTCGGACAAAATTAAAACTTTGAAGATATTCTACCCAGTTTGAATGTTTCTGACTAAGTTTTGGCTGTTGCATAATATACTATAGTGCATGGTTGTCTGAATAAAGTATAAACTCCTTAGACATCAAGTAATGTCTCCACTTCTTTAATGACTGTACAATTGCATAAAATTCCTTGTCATAAGAAGAATATTTCTTCTTTGACTCATTCAGTTTTTCACTGAAATAAGCTACAGGTATGTCCTCCTCACTTAAAACACCGCTAATAGCTTCTCCACTAGCATCACATTTCACTTGAAAAGGTTTATTAAAATTAGGCAAAATCAAAATAGGTTTTTCAGTATATTTCTTTTCAACAGCTGAAAGTTATTTTCTGCTTCAGTAGTCCATTTAAATGGTTGTTTATCCTTCTTGATAGTGTCAATAATAGAAGCATTGATCTTAATAAAATTCCTTATGAACTTCCTATAAAAACTAGCAAGACCATGAAAACTTATTACCTCAAAAACACTTTTTGGTGAAGGCCACTCCATGATTGCCTTTATCTTCTCTGGATCCATCTTTAATCCATCAACAGAAACAACAAAGCCAAATATACCAACTCTTCCTTCATGAATGAACATTTCTTTAAATTCAACAGTAACTTTTCTTGTTGCAGCTTCTGTAAGACATAACTTAGATGTCTCACATGTTCCTCTTTAGATCATATTTAAACTAATATATCATCCAAATATACTATTACAAATTTACCAATAAATTATTTCAACACTTCATTCATAAGCCTCTTTTAAATGTACTAGGCGCATTTGATAACCCAAAAGGCATTACCATCCATTCATACAGTCCTTCATTTGTTTTAAAAGCAGTTTTCCATTCATCACCTTCTCTAATTCTTATTTGATGTTAACCACTTTTTAAATCCAGCTTTGTAAAATATCTTGTTCCACTCAAACAATCCATCAAATCTTCAATTCTAGGTAAAGGAAATCTGTACTTGATTGTTATTTTGTTGATGGCTCTTTAATCAGTGCACATTCTCCAGCCTCCATCTTTCTTTGGACTCAACACTGTTGGCACTGCAGAAGGACTCAAAATCTCTCTAATTAGTCCTTTATCTGACAGTTCCTGCACCTATTTCCTGATTTCTTCATTTTCTGTGGGAGTCGTCCTGTAAGCTGCTTTATTTGGTAGATTTTCTCGTGGAATCAAATCTATATGATGACTGATTTTTCTAATGGGTGGTAACTCATTAGGAAAATCCTATACAATGATATCACAATAATTCTCCAGCATCTCTTGAATTTCAATTGGAAAATCAGAAATCTTAGGGGAAGTCATTATTACCTTGGGTTTGCAAATCAATGCAAATTTTACCTCATCCTCTTCAATCTGCTATAGGTGTTCTTTTCCACTAAGTAATAGGTCTTTGGATCAGATTTCCTTGGTGCATCCTCCTCTTCCATAGGCAAAAATGTATGATTAACACCATCCTTACCAAACTTGTATGTGTTCTTTTTCCCATCATGCATAGCTCCTCTGTCTTACTACCAAGGTCTTCCCAACAATATGTGACACACATCCATGGGCATCACATCACACAGAATTTTGTCTTTATATTTTCCCCACTGCAACTCGACTTCACACTGTTCATTCACTAACAACTGATGTCCTTTTTGAAGCCATGACACTTTGTAAGGTGTTGGATGTTTCTTTGTCTTTAATTTCAACTTCTCCACCACTTATGTAGAGACCAAATTATCAGTACTTCCACTATCAATTATCATTTGACAACATTTTCCTTGAACCTTGCACATAGTCCTGAACAAAGTCTTTCTTTGTGTTGGTTCAACAACTTCCTTTGCTGGCTTTAATAAAACTTTGTTAACTACCAAAGATTCCCTTTTCTCTAGTACATTTTCTTCTTCTGTCACCTTTTCTGCTTCCTCTTCAGTATTAGCAACAATCACATTTCTCTGATTTGTTCCTATGTTTTCTAGCCACTCATAGGCTTTGTGTCCCAGCTTATTACATCTGTAACATCTGATTTCTCTTCCTCTGCCTCTGCCCCCTCTTCCTCTGAAAAAACACCTTCTGCCACTTGCATCACCTTCTGTGGGTGTATGTTGACTTGAGTTGCTGCTAGCTCCATCTCTAGGTGTTGTAGATATTCCTCTACCACCTTGACTTCCCCTTCCTCGGAAAGTACCTCTACTTCTGGAAGATTGCTTCCTCATGCGTTTTTCTTCAGTTTTCAATACCATTTTATAAGCCTCTTCTACTCTTTTAGGAGATAGCAAACTTATCTCATATTGGATCTCCATTATGAGACCATTTATGTATCTTGCAACCTTCTCATCTGTATCTTGAATTTGTCTAGCTCTTATGCTCACTTTGTAAAATTCCTCTTATGTATTCTTTCATTGTCAAAGACCCTCGTCTAAGCTTTTGCATCTGTCTAAATAATGTTTGTTGATAATCACTTGGCAAAAACTTACCTCTCAACTTTTCCACCATCCTGTTCCAATTTCTAATTGGCTGCTTACCAAGTCTCTTTCTTTATGCCTACACTCCATCCCACCGAAGTGCTACATGTCCTTTCAGTTTTGTGACATCAAATTTCACTCTCTTTCCTTCTTCCATTTATTCATAATCAAAGAATTTATCCATGCTATTAATCCAATCTATCAACTCCTCAGGGTTTAAACCTCCTACATAAATTGAACCTTAAAGTCTATGTTTAGATGTGGTTCCTAACACTGATTTAAAGAATCTCATTTCAGGAGTAATTTCTACAGGTTCCTCTGCTTTTGCAGCTTCAAATTTAGGCTCACTAACATCTTCATCACCTGCATCTCCTTGATTTCCCATTTCCACTGCTTCCAATCTAGCTTGCATTTGTTGCATAGCTTCCAACACTTCAGCATTTGCAACTGGTCTTCCTCTTCTTTGACCACGTCTTCCTCCAACTCTAAAAGCCATGTTGGACTTCTTTCTCTGATCTTTGATATCTTGATCATTGTCAATAAGTTGCTCTGATACCACTAATGGTGGTCTAGTTGCAGGTGTAAGAGATAATCATTCAAATCCAGAAATGATCTCTTCAAGCACAGGTGGAAGTTCTTCTCGGATTTCCTTTGGAGTTTCAATCATTCGCCTCCAAATGTAGTTATTATGCTAAAACAATAGAATTGTTAAAATTACCTGAAATATGGCAGAACTTCACTTACCACGGAACCGAAAGGAAATAACACTGTCGTTCATAAACTTCTCGCATCCGCCTTTTCCACAAACCTTTACCTTTCCCACGGAACCAAAAGGAAACAAAGCTACAGTTTATAACTTCTCGGGTCTGAAATTTAGATTAAAGCCCATGTACTTTTTGACGCGATATCCATCACATCTCGTCACTTCATAGCAAATGGCTATGATCAATCCAGACTTCAATGGATTAAATCGCAATTCATACCACTTTGCGTCTGATTTCCAAATTAAACCCCGTGCATGTTAATGACACGATTACTGTTGGATCGCCCTCCTTTAAGCAGATGGTCCAGATTAACTAAGTTTTATTAACTCAGTTAAATAATTTCTCGTGTTTGGTTTCAGAATTAACATTCGCGCATGTGATCATGCTATCACCGTTAGATTTGTGCCTATCGATCAGACGATTCAGGTCGTTTCCTAAGGTTTCTCATGACTTTTGTCGGGGTTTTCCTCGTTCTGCCAAGAATTTTCCTTCCGCCAAGTTTAGACTGTGTCTAAGTTATATTTCTTTTAAACATATCCAGGCTATATCAATACACATAAATAAATATTTAATCGTGATAAAACAAGATTATATCCAAAGATTGGAAATTACTGGGATAACACGACAGTAGATAAGGTCGCTGAATTACTCTGCGAATACCAGGATTTGTTCCCTACCAAGTTTATAGAGCTAAAGGGGATAATAAGAGACCTGAGCATTATGAACATCACGTTAAAACATGATGCAAAGTCGGTTAAGCAAAGACCTTACCGTCTTAATTTGAAGTATAAGGAGAATGCCCGCTTAGAGCTAGACAAGATGCTCATGGCAGGCATCATTGAGCCCGTAGAAGAATCTGATTAGGTAAGCCCAATGGTGGTACAAGAAATGAAGAAGAAGGATAAAATAAGGATATGCGTAGATCTCAGGAAGTTGAATGACGCTTGCATACATGATCCTTTCTCGACTCCTTTCACTGATGAAGTATTGGATAATGTAGGTGGCCAAGAAGCGTACTTCTTCACTAATGGGTTCTCTGGGTACCATCAAATCAGAATTGTGCTTGAGGATAGAAGAAAGACGACCTTCATGACTGAGTGGAGATGTTTTCAGTACACTATAATTCCTTTCGGACTAAAGAATGCGCCTGCGCTTTTTTCGCACGTAGTCATTGTTGCATTCAAAGAATTCATTCATAAGTTTTTGGAGGTGTACTTTGATGACTGGACTGTGTTTGGGTTTGTAAAACGCCATGTGGCAAGCTTGCACCTGATGCTAGACACTTGTCGAAGGTACCAGATTGCGCTCAATATGAAGAAATGCCTGTTTTTTGTGCCTTTTGGGACTCTGCTGGGTCATGTGGTTTGTAGACAGGACTGATGGTAGATCCCGCGAAGATTGCAGTGATACTTAACTTGGAGGTGCCGAGGAGTATGAAACAGTGGTGCACAACCTAGGACATACTAGGTATTACATGAAGTTTATCAAGGGCTATGCGCAGATCACTGCACCTATGGAGAATTTGTTGAAAAAAGATGTCACGTTCTGTTGGAATGAGGACTTTCAGAAAAGCTTGGATGTATTGAAAGGAAAAACGGTCACCGCACCGATTTTATTCTTCCCGGATTGGAAGAAGGAATTTCATGTACATGTTGATGCGTCATGTATAGCACTAGGAGCAGTACTGACATAGGCTGTCAGAGGAGAATTGGACCATCCTATAACATTCACAAGCAGGTGGTTATCCAAGGCTGAGAAGAACTATTCCACCACCGAGTGTGAAGGGTTAGCCATGGTATACGGGCTCTAGAATTTTAGGCACCATTTGCGAGTGGACATTTTAAGATTTATACAAATCATTCTTTGTTGAAATACTTGGTCAATAAGCCTGTGTTGGGGGGGAGAATTTGTAGGTGGTTGTTATTGTTCCAAGAGTATGATTTTGAGCTTATTGTGAAGCTTGGACGACTGAATGTAGGACTAGACTATCTATCGCACATCAAAATGAGGGAATAGCCCACTAATTTTGAGGAGGGATTGCCTAACATGCAACTATTTGCCATGCGTGTTGTAGATGGTAACTTTGAAGACATCATACACTTCCTAACGATAGGAACTACCCCAGAAGGTTACACCATCCAACAGAAAAAGGAGTTAGTGGTATGCACGGCAGACGTTTCTATCATTGTCGGACATCTGTACAAAATGGGATCTGATGAAGTATTACGATGATATGTACCAAAGTTTGAAAGGAGCAGTATCCTTGCGGACGCTCATGGGGGCACCGCGGGAGGCCATCATGCAGGAAGATCTACCGCACAAAAGATTCTACATGCAGGGTTGTGGTGGCCAACCCTCCATCAGGATTTAAAAGCTTACTGCAAGGCATGTGATGTGTGTCAAAGGACTAGCAGGCCATCACAAATAGATGAGCTACCTCTGAACCCACAAATGACGTTACAACCTTTTTAGAAATGACCGATATATTTTGTGGGACCCATTCAATCCCAAGGAAAGAAGACGGGAGCGCAGTACATTATCACTGTGACTAAGTATTTGACTCACTGGGTGGAGGCACAACCTGTGAAGGATTGCACAAGCGCGACTGCTGTGAAGTTCCTCTTTGAGTTTGTATTGATGTGATTTGGGTGTCCAAAGATTTTGATGAGTGATTGTGGTACGCACTTTTTGAACGAAACAATCGGCGTGCTGACGGAGGAATTTATGGTATATCACCAAAAAATCACGCCTTATCACCCACAGGCTAACGAGACAGTGGAAACATTCAATAAGGCGCTGGAGAATGCGCTGACCAAGGTTTGCAACGCTCAACGAAGTGATTGGGACCTACACAAACCCGTATTACTATGGTCCTATTACACGACATGCAAGAAGTTGACTTGAAAGAAACCCTTTAGGCTTGTATATGGTGTTGAAGCAGTGATTCCCATGCAATACATTGTGCATAGTCTGCGCATAGCAGCACTCATGGGTATGACGAATCACATAGCCCTAGAAGACATGCTCACACAACTTGCTGAGCTTGAGGAAGAAATATTTCTAGCTAGATTTCACCAATAGGTCCAAAAGGAGCGCGAAAAAACATGGCATGATCGGCACATTAATCTGCGCTTCTTTAAGGTAAATGATCTGGTTTTCTTACACGATAGTAATGTTGGGTGCTAATAGGTGTCTTTTAAAACTCCTAATTGCCTCACATTAATTATCAACCTGGGTAAGTCTTTTTGTTTCAAGAGTGTACACAATACTGCAAGCTATAAATCTAGAGAGTAATGGTTTAAGATAATCTGTTAAATTCAATACAAGAGTAACCTCTAATTCTAAAGGACTAAACTGAAAATAAAAAGAACTTAGAGAAATTTCAAAGGAAATTCAACCCTCCGGGATTGACCATTCATTCATAGAATACACAAAGACACAGAGAATTTCCAATTTTTTTACAATCATATCCTCCTCAACCAAATCCAACTAAATTCCCTTACAATAATCCAAAACTTACATAAATACCAGTGCATACAAACAATCAGATCCTCAATCAATGGATCGAATCTGTCTAATCCTAGATAATACCTACTCCACATGATATTCTCCTCAAGAATCTCAACTAAGTCTAAACTACTTGAATTAATTACAAAACCATTCAAATCCCTGAATTCTAGCTCTAATCCTATTTAGAAAGCTTTGTAAAGTGACAGCTAAAGGATCCCACTCTGCTTGTAATTTCTTTTTTGTATTTTTGGAATAAAATTCGAAGCCTTTTGTCTTCAAGCCTCATGTTCCTACATCACAGTGTCACCTATAGCCATTTTTATTATTTTCAAGATCCTTGCATCAGATTTCTGTGAAACTTGGAGGAGAGAAGCATTAAGGTAATATGAACATACCTACATTTTTTTAGCAAAAAACAGTTTATAATTTTTGATAAATTAAGCATCATCACCTACAACCATTTTCTTATATATCAATATTTTTGCATCAGATGGCTCTGATTTTTCGTTTGGAGAAGCATTAAAATAGTAAAAACTTGCTCACAAAATTTCATCAAAATCCAATTTTTACTTTGTGAGAAATTGCTTAACAAAGTTTGTTGTTACACCTATAACAATTTGCTTATACACCTGTAAAAGTTTGTTGAAATTACTATAGAAGATTATTTGTTATATCTTAGGATCAATGTAATACTTTACTATGAGTTTTGGTAAATAAATACATTATATGGTGATGAACACACTCACTGGAAATTATCTCAATTTGAAGTGTTGTTCACATGAAATGTTAATGTCCTTGAAATTGCTTCAACTCCATGTACTTATTGTTGCAACTCCACCATAATTGTTGAAAGATTATATTTGAGTTATGATGGTTGTGAGAATTGAGAAACATATTTATTGTTGTCTGTCCTACCATGTCTGCACAAGGACATGCAAAAGGGCCGACGTGGGGGAGATGTTGGGCTGCCAAATTCTTTGATTTTTCACCGTTCCATTTTCATCACTTTACTGCATTTATTTTCCCATCTATTACCTATTATATTGTGTTTCTTTGTGAATATTCCACATTAAGCTTACAATGTTAAAGCAATTGATTATCATTATTTTCCTTTATTTTTGATGAATTAGAAAGGATTGTTGTTGATTTTGTTATGGTCCTATGATTCATAGTTTAAATTGATGATAGGCTATTTCCTTTCAATTGATGAAATTATAAATAATATTGTATTATACAAATAATTTATTATATATATATATATATATATATATATATATATATATATATATATAGATAGATAGATAGGGTATAAAAAATGTATATGAGAAAAATAAAAATATAATGAAAAGAAAAAATGAAAAGGAACCCCACGAAAAATGTATGCAGGTGAGAAAGTTGAAATGCCACCAAAAAGATAAAAAATGCATTAAAGATAATTTAGAAGTTTTTCAAATAAAAGTGTGCAGCTTGTTTAAATGCCACGGAGAAATAAATTGCATAGTTTAATCATACTTCTTAATCATGATTAAGGTAAATAAAAAGGTATGTATAGGTTAGATAATAAATCAACCATCATGCCTAATATTGGTTGAAATAAATAGGTAGATTAAAGGAATATTAACCAAAGTGTCTAAATTTGTTTAATTGCACAAATATGCATTATGCTAGGTGTAGAAGCAACCTTAGAAAAATAATATGGGCTTGCTAATCAACACTTTCCCTTAGGAATAAATTAATTATGTTTATCATAGATTAATCTTGATTTAATTAATTTAATCATGTAATTTAAGCACGATTAATTAATATGTAATAAGGCACTTGGCACTAAAGTTGGGGTTTTATTATAAAGTTGGAAAAGACAAGACTTATTTGTTGGCTTGTGGTATCTAGCACGCATCATCCAGTGGCTGAGATCTTCCCTGCCCGGATCAACGGCAGGTAATCAAGTTCAAACCCCCTACCCATTCTATCTTTATCAGCAAGGGGGGGTTCCGAAAAGTGATTGTCCTATCCCCGAGCCCCACGATACGTGGTGGGCGCTCGTCATTTCGCACCCCCGCCCCGCTCCAAACTACTTATCGCCTATCCCTCCCCCCCCCGAAATCCACCCATCTCCCCTCGAATGGTTATTTGCGCCAATTGCATAATTCCTCTGCCACATCCCTACTTCCCCACCACTCTTATTCCACCACGTGACGTCCCCGCTCCAGTTCCATTGTATTCTGCCTGTTACACCATGCCCGCTAACTTCCGAACGTTCACTACCTGGCAAACGACCCGCTCCATAAAGGACCAGAAGTAATTGAAAAATCTTAATTTCTTGTCAAAGTCCCCAAATTGATCATTGTGGCTTCGTTCTTCTCCCCTTCCCTTTTAGATAAATAGGTACATGATTTCAAACTACCACCTCATCTCCTCAATTTCTTAGTCACCCTTGCAGATTCGAGTTAGCCATTTTTGAACACGTACCTGGCACAAGACCAGATTCCTCATCAAATATTCAAAATTTTCCAAGTAAAGATCAAACTCCTCACATTTGTTCCTCATTGTTTTGAGCAATGGCACCTAAGGAAAAGTTAAATAAAACTAGTGAAAATCCATTGATTCCTCCAGCAATTGACTTAGACCATATACCATTGACAGAACAACACTACAAAATTGTAGAAACTAATTGTGAGTTCAACTTGTTCGAACTGAACAATTGGCTCAAACAAACCTTTCTGGACCAGAGTGATGAAATCAACCTCTGGGAATCCCTATTGCCACAATTCATGTTTTACCAGACTCATCCTTTACGAGATTTTGTCATATGGTGTCAATCTAGATATATTCCTAGCCAGAGAGCCATTGTGGCCTAGAATGGTAACATTCTGCTCACCATAACCTATAATGTTAGACCCCTAACTACTAGTGTAACCCCTTATTGTTATTAGTACAACCCACTTATTATATTGATGTACCCATGTAGTGCCCATATTATTACTCTTGTGCCCCATAGAAGCCCACTATTGTTATTATTGTGCCCTTACATTATTATTGTTATGTCGGCTCTAATTATGTTATGACCCCTTAGAATCCTATATATAGAAAGGAGGTATTTTCATTTGTATCATCCAGGAATTTTTCATTTATGTAATGTAAAGGAGGTTGCCCCCTCGAAGAGGCTGAATTCTAAGGCGTTGATCTATCTTTTCTTGAGCTGGTTCCATAACATTTGGTATTAGAGCTTTGGATTCTAGGGTTTCGCTGCTCCAAACAGGTCATCGTGGCATTTTCACTATAACGTTTTTTCTATGATGTTTCAGAAGTCACAAGAAAAACCCATTTGAGAAGAAATCGTGCTGAACCTTGGGTCTAAATTTCAGAGATTTTAGCGCGATATTTGCGGAGATATGATCTAAGGAAGTTGGTCTTTTTGCAGACTCCTGAATTACATTCAAAACAGGTGACCTGGGGAAAATCATCATAGCGTTCTCTCTGGAGTTCATATTGAAATTTCGTAAGAAGGTGCAGAAAGAGGACGGACTGTAGTTTCTTCTATGCATTTTTCAGATCCAAAGGTTGAAACAGTGACTCGTGGCACGTCGTACAAGTTCAATCTTCCGGAAAGGTCTATAATCAGGTCACCTTGGGAGATTGTGCATAACTCTTTTTTGGAGAATCCAATTTGGATCAGACTAGTGGCATTGGAAAGAGGACACAAAGGGTTACTACAGGTAGAAATTTCAGAACTTAAATATCTGAAAGTATAGAGTTACAGTCATTTCAAGATCGAGGTCCTAAAATCAAGAAAAAGCAAGATGAGGAAGTTTGATGGCAAGGATCCGGTAAATTGGATACTTCAGATGGAGCAATATTTTGATCTACATGGTGTACCAGTGTTACAAAAGGTATGTATTGCATCTTCATATTTAGAACCGGATCAATTTTTATGGTATAAAGGTCTTTGTTCTCGTAAACAACTTGTTACGTGGTCAATTCTCACGGAGGAAATGATAGCACGTTATGAGGATACAAAGAGCAACACCTTCTTTAGAGCAACACCACAACAATTGGAAAGAGTAAAAGGGCTTTGTGACATATTGGAAAGTAAAATTATGGCAACAAGGAAGTCTACCCCTCACAACTATAAAGATGGAAGTGTTGTTTCTCCTAGCCTTCCACAACCTACAAGGGTTACACCACAACAATTGGAAGAAAAAAGAGAAAAAGGGCTTTGTTACAATTGTGATAGCAAATGCACAAAATGTCATAAGTGTGCTGAGAAGAAATTATTTTACATAGAGTATGAAGAGGAGGAAGAAAAGGATCAAGAAACATCAAAAGAAGAGGATATATGCCAGGACTCAACCCCAGAGAAAGAAGAAATGAATCAGACCATATCTTGTAAACTATTAGCAAGAATGACCACTCCTCAAACTCTCAAGATAGAAGGACATATCAAGAAGAAAAAGGTGAAAGAAGTGAAAGATCACATCAAGAAAGAAGAAATGAATCCAACCATATCTTGTAATTCATTGGTCGGAATTACCACTCAAACTATCAAGATAGAAGGACATATCAAGAAGAAAAATGTTCAAGAAGTGAAAGATGACATCGAGCGTCAAGAAATGAATCTGACCATATCTTGTAAAGGATTGGAAGAAATTACCACTCCTAAAACTCTAAAGATAGAAGGACATATCAAGAAGAAAAAGGTTCAAGCAGTGAAAGATCACATCGAGCATCAACAACAAGTTCTCCAACTTTTAAAGGATAACGCCACTTTGGTGCAAAATCAAATGAAACAACAGGAAATGTTGGCAATACTACATGCACTTAACAAATGGCGACCTTACCGAGTGGGAAGACTCTTCAAGGATGAGGATTTGGAAGCATTGTTTTGTGCTATTTCTATTATCCAACCAGATTGGATAAACGAAGCAAGGGATGAATGGAAGAAGGACAAAGAAGTATGGTCACTTATTCAAAATTTGAAAAAGATTCCAATGCAAACAATATTTCCAGAAATTGAAGAGGAAGGAAAAGTCATATTGGAACCTGGAGTAGTCACAGAAACAAGAACCCGACAGCTACGAAATCGATCAATTTCAGAGTATCTCATCAAGTGGAAGAACTTACCTGCTGAATATTCCACATGGGAGGACAAGAATTTTATATGGAAGCATCAAGAACTACTCAAGCGTTGAGGACAATGCTTTTTGAAGGAGAGGGGCATGTTAGGCCCCTATACTACTAGTGTAACCCCTTATTGTTATTAGTACAACCCACTTATTATATTGATGTACCCATGTAGTGCCCATATTATTACTCTTGTGCCCCATAGAAGCCCACTATTGTTATTATTGTGCCCTTACATTATTATGGTTATGTCGGCTCTGATTATGTTATGACCCCTTAGACTCCTATATATAGAAAGGAGGTATTTTC
Source organism: Pinus tabuliformis (assembly GCA_031772625.1). NCBI lineage: Eukaryota > Viridiplantae > Streptophyta > Pinopsida > Pinales > Pinaceae > Pinus > Pinus tabuliformis. The sequence goes on along the minus strand of CM062811.1, from coordinate 147,898,860 downwards.
ATTTGTATCATCCAGGAATTGTTCATTTATGTAATGTAAAGGAGGTTTCCCCCTCGAAGAGGCTGAATTCTAAGGCATTGATCTATCTTTTCTATCTTTTCTTGAGCTGGTTTCATAACATATAATCCATTAATCAAATGCTGATAATCACCCAGAATGACTATTTCAACCATTTTTCTATAGATTCCCTCATGGAAATCTACCAGAAGTTGGCCTTCCCTCGGAGAGCTATGATATTTGAGATTCCCCTACTAGAAGATGTTCAACTCCCAAAGAGGAATCCACCATACCGAGCCTACGTTTTCTTGAAAAAAATAAACAAATTGTGTCATTAGTGTCTTGTCTACTAGGATGCCACTAATATCAATGAGTAGATGAACCTATTTTAGGTTTTCTATCCATCTTTTCCACAGAAAAAAACCTTCTGTAATATTTAATTTTAATCAATTCCTTGCAGACAACATCCATGACCAATTCCTCAAGATCACAACAGAAGGAATGTTTAAACACTCATCAGTGTTAGTATACATGTTTTTGTTTCATCGGGTAGACAAATTTCCAATGACGTTGTAGAAATTGGATGATCAAGGTAATGCACAGTTAGTTATACAGTGGGCCTCTTTAGTAAGGAAGAATTCAAGTGATTTTACCTTCAGTGACCAGCTTATCTATACAATGGTGTGTCTTCTAAATAGCAATGTAGAACCTAGAATTGGTTATGAGATTCAAAGAACCTTACACCTCAGTGATCAAGCTAAGATAGGAGACTGGTACTTGTACCAGAGCTACACAGAAATCAGAGTGTATGGTTGTGAGATGTGACCATACAGATTGCCAAAATATGTTCCTATGAGAATTTTCACATTGGACTATATCAAGCAAATGACAAATATGGATGATTTGCATTTTTTCTCAGCCAAGAGGAAGACCCAATGCAATATCAAAATATAGGTGGGACCTTTTATATGCAACAATAGGGAAGCAGGCACTGAGGCAGATACACTCCTCCAGTAGATGAACTTTCAGTTAAGTTTCACTTGGTCCTATGACCCCTTCGGCATAATTTCTAGTCTAAGAGTGGAGCAGAAGACCACTCCTTATTCTCATATTCCCAAGCCCGAAATTGAGAAGTTTATGAAAAAATATCAATGGGAAGATAACACCTTTTAGGAGGCCGAGGAGCAGATTTTATCTACTACAAACTCACAGACACCAGTCCCTCAAGAGAAGTGTGATAAAATGCCCAGAGAAGAGAGTCTTCCCCAGTGACTGAGATTGAAGCCAAGTAGTTCTTGATTTATAAAAAGAAACCTAAAGAGAATCCACAACCAGTTTTTATGCATGATGAAGAAGGACAAGCTACTATAATCATGACAGGTAAACATGTTTCAACCATAAGACATTTTTGTAGGCTCTCCATCTCCCTCAGCCTCTCAAGATCCTCTAGATTCAACACAGACAACAAACTTGGCTCAAGGCCAAACAAAGCCCAATATTTTTTCTAAGTACAAAGAAATAAATCAAAAGAATGAGATGCTAAAGGCCATCGCATTCACTCAATTCTGGAAGAACTCTGCTTCTTCCCAACACATGCTTTTGTCAGCCTTTGATATTGAACAAGGAAGAATGGAAATGGCTTTTCTATAGGCACAAGTTCCATTCCCAAAATCACCAGCAGATTACAAGAAGACAATATTATCCTTTAATACAAATCATATCCATCTGATTGATTAGATGGATATACACAAATAGGCTTAGGAGAGGTTATACTCCACTCTAACTAATATTTCCATGACAACTTCAAAACTGCGTTCCTCAATTAACAACATACAGTCACAATTGAAGTTGGAGAAAATATCATCTTTGGCAAAATATACCAGAATTAAGTCTTTAGAGGAATTAGTCATTAAGTTAGGTTATGACCCCAGTGATGTAAAGGCAGCAGAGGAGATTATAAGGAAAAATAATGTAGATATAGCAGCTTTGAGGAAGCGGCTCAAGCTGCCATCTACAAAGGATCCAAAGGCCAAGGAAATAGGAGAAATGTAAAAGCAAAAGGAAGACATGTTCAAGATAATAATTAAATATAATGTCCAGATCAGAGAAATGGAGGTGGAATTAGAAACGCTTCTCAAGGAAAAGGAGCAATCCTCACAACTGGCTATAGTTCCACTAACTACAGTACCAATTGTAGTTGCAAGAGCAGCAAAAGCTTCAACATCAACAACATCACCAACACCAACTACAGATTCTGCTACCAAATTGCTTAAAGCCATGCAGGAGATGTCCATTTAGGGAAAGGAGATTGAGAAATTGAAAGAACAGTTGAAAATTTTATAGGAACAAAAGTTGAAGAATGATAACTCTTATATAGCAGAATTACAGAAATCTCACAGGCTTTCTCAAAGAATAGAGTTTTTAGAAAGTGAGTCAATAATGGCTCAAACTCTAGCACAGGCTAAAGAAAACATATGGACAGATATCAATGAATCTATAACTGAGATTTTTCCATCAATCCAAATCATTTTCGAGCAGGAAGAGTTGATACAAAGGTCAAAAACATTGATAGAATAAGTGAGGGAAATATTGGGAGACAAGCCAACTGAAGCAGCAATATTGATCAAAATCCTAAATTCTAATACCAGAGAAGAATTAGAGGAGCTACAGATTGAAGATAGGACTGAAACCATTTTAGAAATAAGAAGGTTTTTCATAAGAGAAACCTGATGGTTCAATTATCTATAACAAATTCCAGACTCTAGAAACTATTGTCCAGAGATTTCATACCAGGTTTAATCTGCTGAATCAGAGAGGCCTGTCAGGTTTAGTGGCTTTGAATGACATGTTAATCAACTTGAGTGACTACAGTAAAAAAATTTACACTATTGCCAAAGATAAAGCCAAGTTTGCAGGGGTAAAGGGAAGTATGACTGGCAAAGCTTTCTTGGAGGCTCCAAATTTTGATCTCATCATCAAACATGATATTAAACATATTTTCATCAACAAGCCTACCTTTGAGAAATATACCGAAGTTGATGAAACATATAGAAAGCTAATAAAAATTTATATCCCCAATGAAGACCGATGGGATCACTTGTGTGAATTACTTGAGTGAAAAAAATTTCATCTCAGATAGCAAGGCAACACCTTTTTGGGACCAGTCATCAACAACCATCCTCGACAATAGTGCCAACAGCTCCAATAGTTCTGAATTCCTAAATTTTTGTACTATTTATGTAATTTGTTTTAGATATTTTAGGATTCTGTCTTGATCTTTTGACATCAAGATATTTTGTAAATATTTTCCTATAAGTACTTCATAATTCGAAGTAGTAGAGGTTGATGTTTATGTAAAGAAAGGACCATTGATGTAAAGTTGTTCCACCGAGTTCCAGTGGACACATTTCAGTAATACAAAAGCTTTTTCAGGATTCCTGTGTCAGATTTTTTGGTGAAGTGATACTCTCTTTTGTTATTTTGTTTTCTCTGTTTTTCATATGTGTTTCTTTTCTCTATTGTTTTAAAGAAAATTAAGTTCATGATTTGTTTCAATAACACCCTGTTCTGGCTTAAAACAATATCAATGTTTTCTACTGAAGTTAAGCAATAGAATTATTAATTTCTCTCTGCTTAATGGAAATTTAATCATTTCTTCTTTTTCCATCTCATCAAACATATAATATCCAATAAATATGCCTACCTTCCCCTGTCAGATATGTCTGTAAATGTTGAAATAAATCCATCCGAACTATATTGACTCCATTACCCATTGGTGTATTGTTACATTATCAACCAAATAACCAAACCAAATCTAAAACCAAAACCTTTAACTTTCATAACTAGCCTAATATCTCAATATAAACAAATCCAAACCTGAAAGAGAGATCCCTCTCTGAAGCTGGCAGGGCTAGATCCCAACTTCCAAAGTGGTTTTGTGGTTACCTTTGTATTTCTTTTACAGTCTTAGGAAATATAGAGTGCTAACATTTTGGCGACCATACTAGGGAGACAAATAAAATTGGTTCATATTTAAGTTTCCCAAAAAATAAAATTCATCCTAGTGATTAAAATTTCCATTTCTAAAATTTGAGCTAAGACTGTATGTTATTCATAAGGGTGTATATAGTTTGATAACTGTACATATTTTGTAATATATATCGCTCCAAAAAAAATACATACTAGAGCCAACCCAGATCCCAATCCCCCATAGATTGTATACAACCCTGAACTGATCCTTAGAAGGGAAATCCCAACTGAAAGTCAGGGAAGTAACAACCCTCCATCTAAAGCTCATTCTCTTCCTGTAAGTTTTGAGAATTTAGATGAAGTTGATATTGGGTTGGATCTAGATTTTGAGCATAGTTTATTTAGAACCAAATCATACACTTGGATACCTCAAAAAATGGTTTATGAGAATATATTCAAACCTCACATTTTAAAACCTCAAGCTGATAAATCTGATCCTGATGATGACTCCTTTAAGAAATTTAAAAAACTTGAGAAACTAGTATCTGAACTAGATCATGCCATACAAACATCTTGTGAGTCACCTAAAACTACAACCTCTTCCTCCACTGCTTCATCCCCGAAACCACTTAAACTTTCTCCAAAAAATTTCACCCCACCCAAAACTTCCCTTGTTCATACCACTCTTTTCCAAACTCCTGTTGTTTCCGTTCCCCTAGGATTTTCTTTCACTTCCACTACCTCTCTAGTAATTACTCCAATTACCACTACACCTGTTTCATCTTCAATCCCTACCATCCCTGCATATACACGATAAAATGTTAATACACCTCCTTTCATATATTCCATACCCATACCTATTGTAGTTCCTTTTGTAACTCACATACCAACCATGTTGGGTAGATATGCTCCTTTGACATTGCAAGCACCTTTAAAGGCTGATGAGCCCCATAAATGGGTAATTATATGGGATAATTTTGCCTCTTAATTCAACTTAATCTACCATTCTCATTAGTTTATTACATGTTTTTGATTATATTTATTCTAATAGAGTGAATTGGGTTAGTCATTATGTCAAAAAGTCTAATGTGTGCTTTATGCAGATTTTTGGTCAATTTTGAGACAAAATCAAAGGTTTAATGAGCATTTGGCAGCCAAATTCGAGGAAGAACAAGGGAGAGGATTTGTAGGAGGGTGTCCCCTTCATTTATGAACCCTTACCTCGAATTCTCCATCAGAAACTCGGAGCACAAAGGTCCACTTTCCAAGGGGCAGCCAAGCAAGTCAAGTAGGACTGTTGTTTATCTTCAGTTCCAGGAAGTCGAGTTCCTTGATTTTAGGAGGACTGTTGGAGGTCCCCATTTGTATAAATAAGAAGGCTTAGGGCCTCAGTTTTTTTAGTTAGATTTTAGCCATTTCATAGTATATTTTCACACTTTTGTGCAGCCTTGTACTCAGCTCATTTTCGAGCTCTTTTTGAAGACAGTTTTGTGATGTAACTGCTACTTTTTGATAAATGAAGATGAATCAAGTTTTGAACCAGCACTGATCTTTCCTGGAGGGTTGAAGCTCTTAGGTTAGGGCCCAACCCAAGATACCCAGCACCTCCTTTTTGTATTTACATGCTTTTTCTTGCATTCATGAGATAATTTATGTTGTTTAGGTTAAATCTTGCTTTGTTAATTAGGTTGCTTTTTATGGTTAGAATAGTTGTTCTTGCTTCAAGTTGATTGGATAGTTTGCTGCAGTAACAGAAAAAGAAAGGCTACCAGTAAGCCTTGATCTCCTTTCTCCCTCCTTGGGACCATGATTTGAGATCAAGGCACTACTGCTGCCACCAAAAACACTGTTTTTGCTTTTCCAATGCAATTGCTAGTGTGATATTTCGAGTTGGAGAAGTTGATATTAGTTTGGATTCACATGCTTAGATCATTTCATGTTCATTTACCATGGTTTTCTTGCATAATCTTCGGTTCATAAAGTTCTGTTCAACATTTTTCTGGTTTTAGGTCAGAATAGACAAAACTCTGTTTTCGGTTCTTGCTTTGGTCAGTTTTGAGAAGTAAGTGTGCAGCTCTCTTGTAGAACATTCCAGCTTATCATTCCTCCATAACACAGCCTGTACCAGTTCATCTCTCAAGATTTCCCCACTCATTCGCCACATTTCGCCAATCTGCCCTAATTTCTGCGTTTTTCCACAAAGTTGCTTTCTTGCCCTTTGAACAAATCCAACCATCTCCTTCGTTCCTGATCTTCATTGACAAAGTTCTAGACCCCTCAACACCTTCATCCAGCCTTCATTTCCCTTTTCCCATCATTTTTCCACCTTCAAACCTCCAAAAACCACTTTCGGCCTCCTCCTGTAGAACCTCCTGTAGATCCCCTGCAGCCTCCTGTAGAATTTCTTGTGAGTGATTTTTCGAAGTCTGATCGCAATGGAAGTCTTCAGAAGGGTACTAGGGGCTTCTTAGGACCCCTCCACACCTTCCTCACCATCTGCAAAAGCCAACTCCATCTTCCTTTGCCACCAACCCTCTGCACAGTCACAACCAGTCAAATCACAAGCATAATAATTCCACATAAAAATACTCAAAAGTACAAAAAGATGATTTCTTCTCATTTATTTTCAGAAGTAGCTTGAATAAATGCATTTTACCTTTTCAGTAGTTAATGGCACCCATTTTAGTAGTTTCCATCTCTTTTCTTGCAAAAGTAGGGTTAGTGGGTAAACTAGGGTTTGCTAGGGTTTGCGTTTCATTTCAAGTTTTCATTCTCTTTCTGCAAGTAGAATAGCCTCTTTCGAGTTAGCTTTCTTTCATCACAATTAAAAGCTTCTTTTGAGAAATCATAGAAATTGGCTTAAGCTCCTAGCGAACTTGCGTCAACTGATCAAGTGACAGCGTGCAGTAAGAGCTAGTACTTGTGCATACAGAACCGTCGCTTCCAAGTTTGTTACATACTACCGGGTTGATAAAAGTAAAGTAGGGAGCCTCACGAGTTGCAGCATTATTGCTTCAATACTAGAGCTCACCATATTTTTGGCACCGTTGTTGGGTAAGCGTCAGAGTACTTTGTGATTACTGCTTTTCTTTTATTTTTTACTGCAACATTCTGCTAAGTAGTTTATTTCATTTCAATTCTGCAATTTTCATTTCAGCAAGCGTAGATTAGACATTTCCTACTTTCATTTCAAATTCTGCAATTTTCATTTCAGCAAGCGTAGATTAGACATTTCTTGCTTTCATTTCAAATTTTGCAATTTCCATTTCAGCAAGCGTAAATTAGTCATTTCCTGCTTTCATTTCAATTCTGCAATTTCCATTTCAACAAGCGTAAATTAGTCATTTCCCGCTTTCATTTCAATTCTGAAATTTCCATTCCAGCAAAGTAGATTAGTCATTTCCTTGCTTTCATTTCAGTTCCACAATTTCATTTTAGCAAATTCATTTCAGTTAGTTGCAATTTGTTGTTCAATCCATTTCAGTTTTGCACATACAAGCAGGAAAAAATAAAAAATAAAAAAATAAAAAAGATTTCCTTTCATGCCTGGTAGGAGTAGAGATAATTCAGAAAAATGTTTGCCCAACACCCCCACTACTTCACACAGCCAACCTTCTCTCTTCTTCGGTGGTTGCAATTAAGAAACACCCTTAGGTAACAGCTAGACATATTTGAAGAACCTATAGGGGAAGAAGAAGAAGAAAACATTCCTCTGGAGCCAATGGCTGAAAACAGAAATGTTGGGAGTAGTACCTTTTCTTCCAACTCATCCATTAGAAGTGAATTGGAGAATCAGCTAGAAGATTTCAAGAGCGAGATGCGGCAGATTCTTGCCATGCATATCAAGAGAAAACAAGAGGAAGTAGAGAGGGCTTTGGCCATGTTTTGTCCTAGGTGCACCAGGAGGCATCCTAGGAATGAATGCCCATTGAAATCAATAGAGGTTTGTTCAATCTGTGAAGAAAATCATTCTACAGACAAGTGCCCTTTCTTGCCTAGATTTAAAGCTATGTACCAAGGGGCTGAAGTAGTCACTGAACAGACCTATTACATAGACCAAAGGAGGCCGCATGGACCTAGACCATATCAGCAGGGGATGCAAGGGACATCTCAAGCATACTACAACCACAACCAAGTCACATTCATACCTTCTTGGGGTCCGCCTACTCATCCTTCCTGGTCCACACCCCCTCCTTGGTCATATCCTCTTCAATATCATGCTCAACCAGCAACTCATTCATTTCATTCCTATGCTCAGCCACAGCCTCAGTGGAATACACCTCATCAGGGGTGGAGGCCCCAGTACAACACTCCTCCCGCTCTTGTTCCTCCACCACCTGCTCAACCGCAACCATCGCCTCCTGTTCCACCAAGGCAGCCCCAAGTGCCTGCGCAGGCGAACCCGAACCCGAACAACAGACAGGCTCAGCAAGTATATAGTGGTGAACCACCTGCCCAACCACAACCCCATCCAAATTCATCTCAAATATACACTCCCACTCAACTTCCCATACCACCATTTCCAAACCCGCACATTGAAGTAGCTCAACCAAATTATAATGATGAGGTACAACACTTCCAAACAACTCCTCTTGAGCTCAATGATATTCACCATAGCTCAGGGAGAGTATTACAAAAAATAGATTAGATTGATAGCATTGAAGGACCACATCCAGCAGAAGAAGATGCAAAAGAAAAGGTCAAAGAACCATTGGCTGCACTTGATGAAGAGAGGACATCAAAATCAGAGATCGAGAGAGCTCCCTCATGGTTACCATCAAATCCTCCATGTATTCAAGAGAAAAATCAGCAAAAAGAGGAAGATATGAAGGTCATGGTAGAAGGTGACATGAAGAATGATCCAGATCAGCAAAAGGACCAAGGAAATCACAACTATATTGAGATATGGTTCCATACGGTCACTAAGTTGCAGCAGTACTCTCTTCCTCAACTATGCTTGATCCCTTCAAAGTCAAATCATTTGGTCTCTGAAATTCGGATACCTGTCAAAGCATGCATTTCAAGCCTCCACATCATTTTGTCTATCATCTCGATGTGCACATGGCTCCATTGGAAGTATTCTTATACTTGAAAATGATTTTTTTTTTCAAGTAGGGTAGGGTAGAGAAAAAATGAAAAAAATGAAAAATAAGAGAAAAATAAAAATCTAAGGTGAAAACCTCCTCGGAGGCGCCTCAGATTGGCTCATTGATTGAAAACCTCCATGAGGCGGTCAATGGGTTGGAAAGAAGAGAAAATAAAAAGAGAATAAGATCCCTGGGTGAAAACCTCCCTTGGAGGCACCCAAGGCAGGCAATTAGGGTGAAAACCTCCTTGAGGCGCCCTAGTTGTTTTAAAAAAAAAAAGAGAAAAAGAAAAAGAAAAAAATGAATTTCCAGTTGTATTGCAGGTTTGTAGGAGAACTTCAGGAAGCAGCAGCAGGTGCCAAGAAAGCTTTGAAACCAATAACAGCACCTATCCTACCTTCCCTCACCTTTTTCCATCATTCTTGACATTCTTTCCACCTCACTGTGCTTCTTTTCCGAAAATTGTGTTTTCTACAGGAGGCTCCTGTAGAAATTACAGAGAGCCAGAAATGGATTTTAAAAGCAGTTTGAGGAACAGGGAAGCTTCATAAAGGGTTTATAAATCCCCCTGCAATCTTCAAACCTCTCTTCCATCATTTCCAAGTTTGCATTACAGCCCAAGCTCATTTTTTTCTTACTGTCCAAAAAAACTGCAGAATGCTCTGATACAAAAATACAGAGAGCAGAAATTTGTTTTTTCCCTAACTTGAAAACCGTGCATCCATTTAAAAAACTGTTTCATGGGGAGTTGTATAGGGATGATGGCAACATGCCCAAGCAATTTCAGCCAATTCCAGTGCACGGTTTCCAAGAAATCAACCTCCATCACCTTTAGCCATTTTTGCATATTCTCCATATCCGTACATCCATTTAAAAACATGTTTCATGGGGAGATGCATATGGGTGATAGTAACATGCCCAAGCAATTTTAGCCAATTCCAGTGCACGGTTTCCAAGAAATCGGCCTCCATCACCTTTATCCATTTTCAATTTTTCTCGAAATCCATGCATCCATTGACAACAATTTTTCTATGGGAGGTGCATAATGACGATGGAAACATGCTCAAAAAATTTCAGGTCAATCTAGTCTACCGTTTGGGAGCTATGGACAAAACACGTCACTGTCCTGCAAAAATCTAGCATCAGCAGCATGAGGGTGAAAATCTGAAGGTTGAAGTAGAGTCATGCAATTTAGATATAGCCAGAAGATACTTGCATAAGAAAAATAGCCACATTTCAGCAACTAGACAAGTATGCATCCATAGAAACAAAGGCATGTAGTAGAAGGAAAGGCCACAACACCTCACGGAAAACGCATTCGACTTCCACATAAGTGTCTAAACCCATTCCTCTGTTGCATCGTATGATTTGAAAACTGCATGAACAAATCAGATGGTTACGATTAAGCGAAATTGGTGCCCAGCTAACTGGCCACCTTTGGCTAGTTCAAATAGCAGTTCAGAAGATGCATTCAGCACGTGTGGTCCGTCAGTTTTGGGAAGAAAAAAACTCATAAACGGTAGTGGTGGCAGCGTATAACGAGAATGATGGAAGTAATGGTGGGCACACGACATGAAAAACCATTATGACATTGGAATAGGACCAACGGTCTAGATGGGAATAATGTACCCATCCTGCCACCTCACCTTGTCACCGCAGATCATGCCATCAGCTTAAGTACATTGCAATCTAAGCCTCCACCACCTTTTGTTTCATTTGAGTCGACGAGTTCTCGACTACAACACTCACCTACCACCTTCAGAACAATGAACCAGTCATTCTCTGCCAGTTTTCAAAACCCTCCTGCTTATCGGGTTCTACAGGAATGGAAAACACAGTCTACAGGAGCGGAAAACACCGTCTACAGGAAGGCCAGAGAACATCTTTACAGAGGAAAAATTCGAAATTTTTGCCAAATTCGAGCTTGAAAGGAGGTAGGCTCAGAAACCCACTCTGCATGTGATATATCTATACAAGGTGGTGGATTAGAAGCAAAGTATTGGGTTGAAAAAAGAAAGGAAAGAAAGCTCAAAAGTCTGCCTGTGTTTTCCTAAATTCCATATAGTCTCTCAATTTTCTTCTCTGCACTCAAAGTCTGTTTTTCCCTTTCCCGTATTCTCCTGTAAAAAAAAGGGATGCAACCATAGAAACCAAGCCTGTGAAAAAAAAGAATTTGCAAGTCTGTCTACTCTGTGAAAAACACTGTGTTATATATTCTATGTTCTGTCAAAGTATTGATTTTTTCCAAAAAGCTGAGAAGAAAATTCAGGTTGAAAATAGTTTGAAGAGAGGGAAAAATTGCAAATTGATGTTGTGAAAAAGAAGAACACGGGAAATTCCCTCTCTGGTTTCAGAAAAAAACAAAACTTAGCTATCCCTCTGTTTCCAGTTTTGAAAGTTGTTGCCTTCTTCCTCACCTTAGCATTTTCAGAAACCACTAAACACCATGCTAGGAGGTTTTATGAGAAAGGAGCCTTTGAACTCCAACAAATTGCATGAGCACCCTGAAGTGGTGGCCCTCTTCACCAGGGGAAACTGGATGTCTTTCTTTGAGAGAATTCATGGACATGATGAGGAGGTGACTAAAGAATTTTTTATGTCTCTAAGACCCCATTCGAAGACACATGCTACAGTCAGTTTCAGGGGTTTGACCCTAGAGCTTACACCAGATTTTATTAGCAGAATCACAGGTCTTCCACTTGGGCTCCCTTGGAGAAAAGAGGAAAAACCATTGGGATAGGTTGCTAAAAAGACATTCTTTTAGCCTGATGAACATCCTGTAGAGGATAAGAATGGGGTCAGAAGGACAAGCTTACCTCCTCCATGGAGTGAGGTCAGCTACCAGATCATGAAATATGTCACTTGTGAAGGCAGATTCAGTATAGCTTATGGTTATCACTTCAGGTTATTGCATGAATTGAGATACGGGATGGACCTACCTACAGCTAGAAAACTCAGTCTCCCATATTTCCTCCTCCAATCTTTAATATAATGTGGCACCAAGTTAAATGCAGGGGTCCTAGACCAGCTGGCCCACCATGGACTCATCAAATTGTTGGTAGAAGATGCCCTACACACATACACCATCCCTATAGCCTAGGAAATTTTCAGGAACATGTCCAGAGAAGATGACATCAAAACTTTTACTGATGACATTAGCCCATCTCGCAGTGAAGAGGAGGAGTAGACAGAGGAACTTGAGAAGGAAATTCATAAGGAGGCACAAGATATTCAAACAGAAGGAGAAATAGAGGAGAAACAGAAAGAAGAGGAGAAACTTGACTGAATCTAAGGCAGAAAGGAAAACAACATCAAAAGCGAAGAAGAGGAAGAGGACAAAAGCTGAGAAGAAGAAGCCCAAGAAAGCTCAGAAGAAGACTGCCACAGGAAGGGCAGAGACTCAACAAGAAAAGGAAAAGTCAATACCAAAGACATCAGAAAAAAATCAGAGACAACAGACAAAGTAAAAAAAACAGATAGAAAGGAGGAAACTATAACAGAAAAGAAAAAGGCTAAACCAGAGAAGAAAAATACTAAAGCAGAGAAGGCAAAAACTAAACAAGATGAGAAGAAAACCAAAACAGAGTTTGAGGAAGCAAAGCTAACAAAGGCAGAGAAGACAAAAGAAGAGGAAAAAGAGGAAGAAGAAAGACAACAGTGGGAGGAGGTGGATAGAAAGGTAGGATTCCATGATAAAGAGGAGGATATCACATCAAAAGCATGTGATGTCAGGGACTCCATCAGAGCCATCAAGGATGAAGAGATAGATTAGTTTCTCAGAGGATAAGCAACACCTTCAGTAGGGGGTGATGATGAGCCCCAGAAATGGGTAATTATATGGGCTCATTTTGCCTCTTAGTTCGACTTAATCCACCATTCTCATTATTTTATTTCATTTTTTTCATTATATTTATGCTAATAGAGTGCAATGGGTTAGTCATTATGCCAAAAAGTCTAATGTGTGCTTTATGCAGATTTTTGGTCAATTTTGAGACAAAATCAAAGGTTTAATGAGCATTTGGCAGCCAAATTCGAGGAAGAACAAGGGAGAGGATTTGTAGGAGGGTGTCCCCTTAATTTATAAACCCTTGCCTCGAATTCTCCATTAGAAACTCGGAGCACAAAGGTCCTCTTTCCAAGGGGCAGCCAAGCAAGTCAAGTAGGACTGTTGTTTATCTTTAGTTCCAGAAAGCCGAGTTCCTTGATTTTAGGAGGACTATTGGAGGTCCCCATTTGTATAAATAAGAAGGCTTAGGGCCTTAGTTTTTTTAGTTATATTTTAGCCATTTCATAGTATATTTTCGCACTTTTTTGCAACCTTGTACTCAGCTCATTTTCGAGCTCTTTTTGAAGACAATTTTGTGATGTAACTGCTACTTTTTGATAAATGAAGATGAATCAAGTTTTGAACCAGCACTAATCTTTCCTAGAGGGCTGAATCTCTTGGGTTAGGGCCCAACCCAAGCTGCCCAACACCTCCTTTTTGTATTTATATGCTTTTGCTTGCATTCATGAGATAATTTCTGTTGTTTAGGTTAAATCTTGCTTTGTTAATTAGGTTGCTTTTGATGGTTAGAATAGTTGTTCTTGCTTCAAGTTGATTGGATAGTTTGCTGCAGTAACAAAAAAAGATCCAAAAAGGCTACAAGTAGGTCTTGATCTCCTTTCTCCCTCCTTGGGACCATGATTTGAGATCAAGGCACTACTGCTGCCACCAAAAACACTGTTTTTGCTTTTCCAATGCAATTTATAGTGTGATATGTTGAGTTGGAGAAGTTGATATTATTTTGGATTCACATGCTTAGATCATTTCATGTTCATTTACCATGGTTTTCTCGCATCATATTTGGTTCATAAACTTTTGTTCAACATTTTTCTCGTTTTAGGTCAAAATTTAGGTCAGAATAGACAAAACTCTGTTTTCGATTCTTGCTTTGGTTTTTTTTGAGAAGTAAGTGTGCAGCTCTCTTGTAGAACATTCCAGCTTATCGTTCCTCCATAACACAACCTATACCAGTTCATATCTCAATATTTATCCACTCATTCACCACATTTCACCAATCTGCTGTAATTTCTGCGTTTTTCCACAAAGTTTCTTTCTTGCCCTTTGAACAAATCCAACCATCTCCTTCATTCTTGATCTTCATTGACAAAGTTCTAGACCCCTCAACTCCTTCATCCAGCCTTCATTTCACTTTTCCCATCATTTTCCACCTTCAAACTTCCAAAATCCACTTTCGGCCTCATCCTGTAGATCCTCCTGTAGAGCCTCCTGTAGATCCCCTGCAGCCTCCTGTAGAATTTCTTGTGAGTGATTTTTCGAAAGATGATCGCAATGGAAGTCTTTAGAAGGGTACTAGGGGCTTCTTAGGACCCCTCCACACCTTCCTCACCATCTGCAAAATCCAACTCCATCTTCCTTTGCCACCAACCCTCTACACAGTCACAACCAGTCAAATCACAAGCATAATAATTCCACATAAAAATACTCAAAAGTACAAAAAGATGATTTCTTCTCATTACTTTTCAAAAGTAGATTGAATAAATGCATTTTAACTTTTCATTAGTCAATGGCACCCATTTTAGTAGTTTCCATCTCTTTTATTGCAAAAGTAGGGTTAGTGGGTAAACTAGGGTTTGCTAGGGTTTGTCAGGGTTTGCATTTCATTTCAAGTTTTCATTCTCTTTCTGCAAGTAGAATAGCCTCTTTCGAGTTAGCTTTCTTTCACCATAGTTAAAAGCTTCTTCTGAGAATTCAGAGAAGTTGGCTTAAGCTCCTAGCAAACTTGTGCCTGCTAATCAAGTGATAGCCTGTAGTAAGAGCTAGTACTTGTGCATACAGCATTGTCGCTTCGAAGTTTGTTACGAACTACCAGGTTGATAAAAGTAATGTAGGGAGCCCCAGGAGTTGCAACATTATTTTTGCAATACTGGAGCTCAACAAATGCTATGCCATAGAACTATGCTTAGAGATTGCCACAATTTGATGGTACAAGTCCTGTGACAACACAACAACATATTGATAGAATGAATGACTTCTCTGACTTAGAAGAAGTCGATGATGATGATGTTAAAATTAGGTTGTTTTCTCAGAGTTTAACGAGAGAAGTTAAGAAGTGGTATAGGGCATTACCAGTTAGGAGCATAGTTGATTTACCTCAGTTTCACCTAAGTTTTCTTACTAGATGGGAAACTAAAAAGATTCCCCTTCAAATTCTAAATGAATATAAAAATTTAAAGAGGGCTCCCAATGAGTCTGTTGAAAATTATTGTGCTAGATTTAACTGTGTTTATAATGCCATTCCAGTTGCTATAAAACCCCCACCAGGATTAGCGCTTATTCATTTCCCAGAAGGGTTTGATGTAGACATGGTCTATCAGTTAAGAAAAAGAGACCCAACCACTCTTGAAGAGATGCAAAGCAATGTTGTTAAGGTAGAGGCTAATTTATTAGCCAAAAGAGATAAATTAAAAACAGAAAGAAGGGTTACTATCAAGGAGGAACCTACCTCCTCTTCATAAGAGTCAAAACTACATAATATAGATAACACTATGAAAAAAATGATGGAAAGGATGACAGTAGTAGATAGAACACCTCCTAGAGAACCCCTGGGAGGGCCTCAAAATCGAAACTCCAACTTTAGGAGAAAACCACCACAGATTAAACAAAGGAAACAGAGAGTCCCTGGTGATCAACAACCAGTGAAACCTCCATTCATGGAAATTATAATGATGAACAACTTGAATTGTCTGAATAACTAGAAGAAAATCAAATAAATCTATTTGAAGAAAGTGAGATAGATCACATATTCCTGACCAAAGAAGAGCAAGACCAATTTTTTCTCTCTCAACTAGAAGAGCTCCCATTAGAATCAAAATATTATAAACAAGGATATCAAAATGCCATTATGGAGGTGCATAAACAATACAACTTAAGAAGCAAAAAGGCTATTGGAACTTCTTCCAGTAAAACTCAAAATGATGCCCCTTCCTCTAGTCAACCAAAACCTAATTCTCAAAAAGAAATTTCTAAAAAACCTAATGTAAATGTCAAGGAAAGTGATAGATCTTAGACATATTTTAATATGGAAACTGAATTGGCTAAGGTAAAGATCCCCATCCCTTTAACATAATTGATGACCAAAAGTGTAGACAAGACTCAAGTCATGAAATTCATAAAAATAGGAGAAGGGGCAGACACAATCAATTTGACTGATGACCATCCTGAACTCTTGTTTGGACCTAATGTTGAGGTAAGCCTCAAGATGGGACTGTTACACCTCTCTACATAAGCCTGAACATCCATGATAAAATTCTACACAATGCAATGCTTGACTCTGGAGCATATCACAATTTGATGCCCAGAGCTATCATGGGGAAATTAGGGTTAGACATCACTAGACCATAAAAAGACTTGTACTCTTTTGATTCAAATAAAGTTAGATGCCTTGGTCTAATAAAATATTTATGTGTCACTCTAGTTCAAATACCTGCTAAGGGTCTAGTCATGGATATCGTAGTAGTAAACATACCTCCAAAGTATGGGATGCTATTGTCTAGATCATGGGGGAAAAGCCACAAGGCACTTTGTAGATGGATATGAATTATGCCACCATTCTTGTGTTTGGCCAACCTAGAATACTTTATAGGGAAACACTCATGAAGTACATGGTCAACAGTCAAGATAAGCCTAACAAGTATTCCCTATATTCAGTACATTCAGACATTGACGCTTTTGTCGTATGAAATGATGACTGTAGAAAATGAAGTTTCACCCTTAGAAGTTGAAGCCAGTAATACAAAAGTAATAAAATTTAATACTAAAGAAGAAAATCCAAAGCGAAAGGCTTTATGGAATATGAATTTTGATGGAGCTATGTGTAAATGTGGAGCAAGGGCAGGTGTATTTGTTGTAAACTGAACAACAAACAGAGCAAAAGCACATGGTTATAAACTTAATTTTCATTGCACAAATAACATTGCAGAATATGAGGCATTGATTTTAGGGTTGTATATTCTAAAGAAACTAGGAGCAAAATGGATTTTTGTGCATGGATATTCTAAGCTAATTATAAAGCAAATTAAGTGTGAATATTCTGCAAAACACCCTAGATTAAGGGCTTACAGAAATGCAGTTTTGGATTTTTTACAATGTTTCCCTGAATATGGTTTGTCTATGATACCTTGAAACTAGAACATTTTAGCAGATGCCTTGGCTGTTTTAGCTAGTACTTGCAAGATTCCTTTCTAATCAAATAGGAAATATGTTGTAGAAGTTAAACACAGGCCAGCAGTGCCTGATAACATCAGATATTGGCATGTTTTTGGAAATGATGAAAAAATTGATCATTTCTTGAAATTAGAAGATGAATTCAAGTGTACACATATAGATTTAGATAATGATGTAGAAATAAATGAGAGTGAAGTAGTGTTAAAAGAAGCTAATGAGGATTCATAACCTTTAGAAGTGTTACAATTAAACGATAATGTGTTGCCTAAGGGGCTAACACCTTTAGAAGTACTGCTTGATTTCAATGATGTAGCAAAACAATTCAAAATTGAACCTGCAGGGGATGGGGTTAGAGGAATGAGACATAGGGACTGCAAAGAGCCCTAAGATTATTAGATTATCCAAATCCTTGCCTCCTGATGAAAAGCAGAAATACATTGCAATTTTGAAAGAATTTTCTGATGTTTTTGCTTGGACTTATGAGGACTTAAAATCCTATGACACCAGCATCATTCAACATACTATTCCCCTTAAAGAAGATCAGAAACCTTTTGAACAAAATCTAAGAAGGTTCAATTCACTCCTATTGCCTTTAACAGAAAAGGAAGTTAAGAAGCTATACGATGCCAAAATTATTGTAACTCTTAGATTTTCTAAGTGGGTTTCAAACCTAGTACCTACAAGGAAGAAAACATGAGAAATTAGGCTATGTGTAGACTTCTGAAACTTGAATAAATCCTCTCTTAAAGACAACTACCCCCTCACAAAAGTGGATCATATATTACAAAAGCTAGTTGGGTCCAGTAGGATCTCTTTATTAGATGGATTTTTAGGTTATAATCAAGTCCTGGTTCACCCTGATGACCAACAAAAGACAACATTTACAACACCATGGGGTACCTTTATGTATGTAAAGATGCCATTTGGTCTAATGAATGTTGGGGCCACCTTCCAAAGGGAAATATATTTTTCCTTTGCTAATGAAATTAGCAGGTTCATTGTCATATATCTGGATGATATCACTATATTTTCAAAGAGTGAGGAAGAACACTTGTTTCATTTAAGAAGAGTCTTTGAAAAATGTAGGAAATTTGGCATCTAATTGAACCCAAAGAAAACATTATTTAGTTTGGAAGAGGAAAAACTTCTAGGCCACATCATTTCCAAGGAAGGAATTAGAATTGATCCTAGCAGAGTTGAAGCTATCCTCAAAATTGACCCTCCTAGGAATAAGAAATGAGTTTAGTCCTTCATTGGGAGAATACATTTCCTCAGGAGATTTATTCCTAATTTAGCAGAAATCTTAAGGTCCATCACAAATATGTTGAAAAAGGATTATGAAATAAAATGGAACTCTTAAGCTAGAAAATCTTTCAGCGAAGTAAATCTAACTCTAACAATTGCTCCTGTATTGATTAGTCTTGATTTCACCAAGGATTTTATGTTGTTTTCTTTTGCATCTGATCATACTGTTGTAGTTGTTTTATTATCGAAGAAAAGTGGAGGACAGAAGAAACCAATAACTTTCTTTATTAGGGCTTTAAGGGATGCTTCATTGAAGTAAAATATAATGGAGAAACAACCTTTTGCCTTAGTAAAAGTACTAAAGGACTTTAGAGTTTACATTTTATACTCTCATATAATTGCATATGTCCCTAATGCTATTGTAAAAGATATTTTGACACACATTGATCCTGATGGAAAAAGAGGCAAATGGATTGTTTTTATGTTGGAAAATGATCTTGAAATCAAGCCTACCAAGCTGATCAAAGGTCAGGGATTAGCAAAACTGATGGCGAATCTAATTTCCATGCACTTGATATAAATTTCATAGCTGGACTAGATGAACATGAAGAGCAGGCAACTCCACAGGTATCAAAAGCCTTTGCTACCTCTCCATGGTATGAAGACATTCTCTTTGTACTACAAAATTTACAAGCTCCTCCAGGTTTAACTAAAACTAAAGCCAAATTTCTTAATTTAAAGGCTGTGATGATCCGGATCTTAGGGGGAGGCCCCCAAGATCTAAAAGATTGAAATGTATTTGGGGGAGAGGCCCCCAAGATCTAAAAAATTTAAATGCCAGAAGAAAAAGAGGAGAATGCCCAATAAACAAAACCACAAAGATTTTTTTTATTAAAACGGAGAATAACTGTAGAAGCTACATTGTGGCAGAAAAATTGTCCTTTTACAAAATGTGACTTGTTACTTATAGTATTTTTCAGTTACAATACCATGGGTCAATTCCATGGTTGAATGAATACCATGGGTGGATGTCATAATACCACGGGTCAATTCCATGCATGAATGAATACCATGGGTATATGTCACAATACCATGGGTGAATGAATACCATGGGTGGATGTCACTTACAATACCATGGGTGGGTGCCACTTACAATACCATGGGTAAATTCCATGGGTGGATGAATACCATGGGTTGATGCCATTTTCCATTCGGATCATTCCTCCCTCCTTAAGAAGCAATGGTCCCCATTGCGTGAAGTTCCCTCCTACGAGCCTTTTTTGAATATGAAGAGCCACTGAAGAGAAGAGTTTTATGTGGTTAACCCATAACCATGATGAACGAAGATCCGAGGATAGAGATACCCTGTAATGCTTGTGATCAACTATGATACTGACAATGTGCGGCCTAGCAAATGGACTTCTATGAAGTGTGGGTTTGTGGATGACCGATAACATGATGAACGAAGATCCGAGGATAGAGATACCTTGTAATGCTTGTGACCAACTGTGATACTGACAATGTGCGACCTAGCAAATGGACTTTAATGAAGTGTGGGTTTGTGGATGATCCATAACCATGAAAAAAAAGATCCAAGGATAGGGATACCCTGTAATGCTTGCGACCAACTGTGATACTAACAATGTGTAACCTAGCAAATGGGCTTCGATGACAAGGATTTTGTGCGATTGACCCATAAACGTGATGTTGATTGTTGATGAAGTAGCAGGTGCCTACATAGCTTGGGGTGGGAGGGCATGTCTCCAAAGAACCCAAGCTGAATGCTGCTATGCTGAAACTGATTAATGTGAATCAGGTGCCTACTAAAGCGGGGTGGGAGGGCACGTCCCCAAAGGGAACCTGCTCCAAATGCTACTCTAGAATTAAAATGGACATAACTAGGTCAATATAACTCAGAATATTTATTATAACATATTTTTTAAAATATAAGGACCATTTTTCATCTTCCCATGTGATGGAAATCCTTATTTGGACACTCTAGAATCCCAGATTCGTGCTGCAACTTTTTTGCCATCACAAAAGTTTTGAAAAAATAGATGATTTTAAATTAGCAATATCTCCAACATCCGAACTCTGATTCGACCCTTTTTTTTTTTTGAAATTGAGAGATTTTTTGAGAGGGGCTCATATATGCACCATTTTTCTGAAATTCTGCACCAAAATTGAAAAAAAAGATAGGGGAGCTGCCATCCATGAATTGTCGTTAGAAACATTTTTGCAACATAATTGATTTTGAAGCAACGATATCTCCCTCATCCGGACTCCAATCCAGCCAATTTTTTTATTTTATTTTATTTTATTTTTTTATTTTTTATTTTTAATTTGGGTATTTTTTTCTCAAGGAATCCAGATCTGTTATTTATTTTTGTAAATTTTGCACCAAAAATTTCATATATGATCTTCAAACTCGCTGCCCAAAAACATTCTTGCAAAAAAATGAAAAAAAATAAAAATTCTTTCCGCTTGGCCCAAGAAAATTCTCTGTGGAGGATGTAGCACATGCCTAAAGTTTGTTGAATATTGCTGCAAAATTTGAAACTGAAATATGCATCAAACCCTCATTCCCATGGAATCATAACTTGCTCTGATACCACTAATCTGGATCTTGTGGGGAGGCCCTCAAGATCTAAAAGATTGAAATGGATTTTGGGGGAGAGGCCCCCAAGGTCTAAAAAGTTGAAATGCTAGAAGAAAAAGAGGAGAATGCCCAATAAACAAAACCACCAAGATTTTTTTAATTAAAATGGAGAATAACTGTAGAATCTACATTGTGGCAGACAAATAGTCCTTTTACAAAATGCGACTTGTTACTTATAGTATTTTTCAGTTACAATACCACAAGTCAATTCCATGGGTATTCGAATGAATACCATGGGTGGATGTCACTTACAATACCATGGGTGGGTGCCACTTACAATATCATGGGTGGATGAATACCATGGGTTGATGCCATTTTCCATTTGGATCATGTGAGATTTTGTATTTTGGGTAATAATGTATATTGGAAGGACACAGGTGGAATTTTACTTAACTATGTGCTAAAAGATGAAGCAGATAAACTTATGTAGGAATTCCATGAAGGAGATTGTGGAGGACACTTATATTAGAAGACAATAACAAACAATATTTTAAGGGTTGGGTTCTATTGATCCACCTTGTTTGCATATGTCCATAGGAAAGTCACCACATATCATTAATGCCAAATATTTGAAGGAAAGAGAAAATTTTTACCCCTACCCTTGAAGCCCATATCAGTTGAAACCCCTTTCCAACAATGGGGTTTGGATTTCATTAGAGAAATACACCTCAGTTCCTTAGCCCAGCATAAGTGGATCCTTACAACCACTGACTATTTTACGAAATGGATTGAAGTTGTACCTACAAGGCAAGCCACAAATGCAGTAATCATAAAATTCATGGAAGGTAACATCCTTGCTAGATTTGGATGCCCAAATAAGATGATTACTGATAATGTAGCTACATTCAAATCAAACAAGATGGTGGACTTTGCAACAAGTATAACATAAGATTGGGTCACTCTACTACCTATTATCCACAGGGAAATGGGCTAGCTGAGTCTTCCAATAAAATTTTGGTAAATATCATCAAGAATTTGTTGTGAGACAATAAAAAGTCTTGGCATAAAAAATTAATCAATGCTTTGTAGGTTGATAGACCCACTACCAAAAAATCCATTGGTATGTCCCATTTCCAACTAGTTTATGGGATATATGTTGTTTTCCCCATGTCCTTAGGAATCCATGTTTTGAAATTACTGCAAGAATCCCAAGTTGAACTTAATGACTTGCAGAGAAGAATAAACCAGACCATACAGCTGCAACAATCAAGAGAGGAAGTCATCCAAGAGATCATCGAGAAAATTTATGATAGGAGAACCAAAGCTGATGATTTCCAAATAGAGGACGTTGTGCTAAAGTGGGATTCAAGAAATAAGGATAAAGGTAAGAATGAAAAGTTTGATAATTTGTGGAAGGGACCTTATAAAATTGATGCTTACAAAGGGAACAATGCCTTTTTTCTGAAGGATATGTCCGGAGCAGAGTTGCCTGATGGACATGTTGGCATTATGGCTAAAGTGTTGTCCTTGATGGCAACCTATACAGGTGATGGATCACAGTACAACCAGTCAGTAGCAAAGATTAATGACTAGCCTCTCAGATTGGAAGAAAATAAGGGGTACGCAGGTACACCTTACAGAAGGTGCGTACACGCAGGTCTATCTTACATAGAGTGCGTACATACCCGCAGTTATCCCGTTCATGAGGTGCGTACCCCCAGTTCACTTACTTCAAGGCAGAGAAAAGCACACGTGGGGTTTCTTATGTTTAACCCTTGGTATTTAGCTGTCGGAATTGTGTTATTATGGTTTTGGCCCGTGGTATTGATCCATGATTTGAGGAAGAGCTTGCCTATATAAAGCAAAGGAGATAATTTGGCTTGTGTATGCTTTTTGGGTTGAACATCTTATGAGAGCTAGATCTGAAATATTATGATCTCTTGGGAGTAATGTCTAGATCTAAATAAGGCGAATCTACTGATGGATTGAGATCTCTTCGGTGCATGATCAGATCTGTAGATCTGACTATTTGGGTTATTCTTGAAGTCTTGAAATTATCTATACCCAAAGGTACGCAGGTACAGTGAAATAAAAGAGTGGAGATACGCAGGCGCAGAAGCATCGCAGGTGCGCAGATACGCAGGACCAGAAGCGCTGCAGTTGCGGAGGTGCGCAGGCAGTTCATTGGACACAGAGCGCAGGTACACAGGAAGTCTTTGAGGCACAGTGTGTGGGTACGCAGGTGCTCAGTTGGTAACAGTGCGTACTGTACGCAGGCATTGCATGGGTGAAGCTGCGTACTTCTCTTGAAATACATTTAGCTGTCCATGTTTATCATTGCTGTGTTCTGGGTGTTGAAGTGATGTCTGGTTTCTGATATTATCACAGTATTATGAGAAGTGATAGAGTTTGTTTCAGTTTTTGATAGATGAATGGATCGGGTTCATAATGACTTATCTTCATGTGATATGATGGACTAGATCTGGTTGATGACTCACTTGTATATGTATGGATCTAGTGATTGGGTGATTCAGAAGCTTGTTTATGTTGTTGTTGGGTCCAGTATGAAAATTGGATGAAATGTGGCCTTTCAGATTATGTGTTGTGCTTCAGTGTATCCAGTCTGAAAATTGATGAAACGTGGTACCTGGAGGAGAGAAGATTGTAGGTCAGCACCTACGTACTAGTATCTAAGCTAGTACAAGAGCTAAAGGAAATCTTTGGAGCATTGTAGCAGGTAGCAGCCTGCGTACTAGTAAATGGATCGGCTAGTACAAGAGCAAAGGGGGTTGTAGCTCTCGTGCTGGTATAAGACTACACGAGTACAAAATATTGTAAAAAGATTTTCTTATTAAAGAAGATTGAGATGACTTGCAGCAGGTGGTTTTCTCCCGCATTGGGTTTCCACCTTATATCATGGTGTTCATGTGTGTGCCTTCTATTCTATGTTACTGCATTTGTTAACTAATAATATGGTTGATAATGTTCTAATGCACTCATTGAAGATCAATTAACATAATCATAAGAAGTTGTGGAAGTAGCATATATGAATCAGAGTTTGGAAATGAAAAGTTTTATAAATGTGATAATACTGATTCACCCCCCCCCCCCCTCTCAGTATTATTTCCAACAATTGGTATCAGAGCAGGTCCTTTGATAGAAGCTTGATCGCTTGAAGGAGATCCGTGGAACAATGGGAAAGAAGCTTAAGAAGAAAGCATCTAAGAAAAAGAAGTCATCTCAGAAGAACTATGACAGTGGAAGAATCGATTGGGGATTAGGCATAAGAAGCTCTTCAGATTCAGAATCATTATCAGGTATGAATGTGTTATCCTCTGATGTTCCAGCTATATTTCCTTGTGAAAGAGATGGAAGTGATAGTGAAACTACTGAACTTGCTCTTATGGGTGAACAAGAAAGATATCAAATAGAGGCAGAATTTAAAAGGCTGACAGACAAAATTAGAGATCAACAAGATCTATTGAACAAAAGGGAATGTGACTTCAAAGAAGAAGCTACCAAACTAAAGGCCCAACTAGAAGAAGGAAACAAACTAAGAAAACTTCTCAAAGACAAGGAAGACCAATGTCAAAAATTGCAGCATGAAGTGACATCATTAAGAAAAGAAGTCAACGAAAGAAGCACAACTATCAAGAAACTCAAAGATAGATCCAGTTACTATGAAAATCTTGAAGCTACAATCCTCTCACTAAAGAGAGATCTTGAAGAATCAAAGAAGCAGAATGAAGATCTACATCAAGCAATTGAAAAACAAGACAACGAAGTCATCAGCTTAAAATCCCAGCTGGAATGTGCCTTCCAAGTTCGTCAAATGCAGCAGGATTTTAATGAAGAACAAGAAAAGGAGATTCTCAAACTAAGGGAACAAATGGAAGAAGGAAGAAAAGCTGAAGAAGATTTGAGAAAGCAATCTCTTGAAAAGGAAGAACAGCTTCAGGTTGAGGTAAATATCTTGAAAGGTAAAATAGAAGAAAAGGATAAGCTTTTACGATTTCAAGATAGCTCTAAAGTCTTGAATGATATTCTTAGTAGTCGAAGGTCTCCTGCTATAAAGACTGGTCTTGGTTTCCATGAATTTGTTGAAGGTGAATCTAGTTCACAAGGTGAGGCAAGGAATTCTAAAGAGAAATCTAAAGCGATCAATGGAGAAATGAAAGATCAATCTCATCATCAACCAAGGAAAGAGATTCCTCAAAGAAAATCCTTTACTCCTCCTATGAATAATGTTGAATGTTATGTATGTCATAATCTTGGACATGTTGCAGCTAGATGTAGAAGAAGAAGAGTTCAAGACCATTATGCAGAAAGGTCATCTCAATCAAGGTACTTTTATGGATATTGCTTTGCTTGCAATATGTTTGGTCACAAAGCTGCTGATTGTTACAGGAGGAATATGAAACATGTAAGATGTTATGCATGTAACAAGCTTGGGCATATAGCTAAGGAATGCAGGAACAAAGTGTGGGCACCATATCAAAAGGAGAAAATGTCATCATCACGCTTGAAGATATGGAGGAAAAAGGAAGTACAGTCAGAAAAAGGTGGTACAGCACAATGTACAGACATACCAGAATCAGAGGGAGCTGAAAGTACAAAACTTCAGTGTCCTGAATCTCATATGCAAACTCCATAAAGGGAAGTCGCATATATACGCGAGTTGGATACTGCACAATCGCGTATATGATTGAAGAAAGGCAGTTAGAAAAGTGAAATTGATCTATGAAGTATGATCTCTTGAGCACAAGATCAGATCTGGAAATCTGAATTGGGTCCTAATCTAAGGTACGCAGATCATTCACTGTGAAAGTGCGGGCGTACGCAGCAGAGCATAAGATCGGGTGCAGATGTACGCAAGTTAAGGCACAGTCCCTGTGTGGAGGTACGCGACTTATCAGAAGAGCACATGCGGAAGGACGCGGCAAGACGGAAGAAGAGGTGCGTAGTAAGATCGGAGGTACGCGGCGCGATAGAAGGATAACCTGCGTAGGTTCATAGAAGTACGTGGCGCGATAGAAGAAAAGGTGTGTGGAGCACGTGGCGCAACTAATGGAATAGATGCGTGGGTACGCGGTGTAGTTGAAGACTGTCTGCGTACGTACGCAGTGCAGCAGAAGGAACTCTGCGTGTGTACGCAGGGGAGCACAAGGTGAAGTGCGTGGCTATGCAGGACAGATAAAGAAAAACTGCGTACCTGTCTTAAGGCATCTATTAGCTGCCTCTTCTTATTGATATGCATGATCAGATCTGACAGATGGCACAGGTTCAGGGGGAGCATATGTTGTTAATGCATTATTTGCATTATGGTCCTTGGTGACGATGCTTATGATTCATCTTGCTATGATTATGAGTTGTTCACATGGTTCTTGGATCAGATTTATGGTTGATTCTCTAATGGGGCTTGCATGGAGTCTTTACTGTTCTTGGCACATATATGGATGAGGATTGTTGGCTAGATACAGGGGTGATTATTCAAAGTTGCATTGTTGGAGACATGATGATGACCTCTTACCTATATAATGATAGGTTGTTTCGTACATATGTTGATGCTTCCATTTGATGTCCCTTGGTTCATGTAGATCTGGATGGTTATGAATGAGTTGATGCTGACGTACCTTGCTGTTGACAGATACTATGAAGCAGATCATACAGTGTTGTTGCTGATGTTTATCTTAAGTGATTGGTCTTTACTCACGATAGTGTGTCTCTATTGTAGTTATCTCTTCAGGTCATGTAACGGCCTATGTTTCCCCACTATGCCTGGGATGAATGATGTTATCATATGTAAATTTTTGATGTATCACCATTGTGACGAATGTATGTATTGAGTCTTTTGGTGATAGGAAGGTCATCTATGATATATAGAATCATGTTCTTCTTGTAGAACATCTTCATGTAGACCTTGCTTACAGTCAGGGGGAGCTTGAGCATGAACAACACTATATAGCAGAGCAGACATCTTAGCTTGTTCTCAGAAAGAGCATGATCAGATTGGTGCACCATGGCATATACAAAGGGGGAGCTCATTCAGAGACTTTAGCAGATCTGGTTTATAGTCAAGAGGAGCATGTTCTTAGGGGGAGCATAACCCTTTGCCCTTGATGTCAAAGGGGGAGAGTGATTTGGTGTTGTTGCCATCAAGTCCAAAGGGGGAGATTGTTGGCATTATGATGCATGTGTTGTACTTGATGGCAACCCACTCATAGAAGAACATCTCACTTATATACATTCAGATGAATCTATAGAAGAGATATCAGATGTGACATAATACATAGATGCAGGACAGTTCAAAGGAACCAAATGGCAAGTTCTTAGTAAGCTTTGCCATCAAGTCCAAAGGGGGAGATTGTTGGCATTATGGCTAAAGTGTTGTCCTTGATGGCAACCTATACAGGTGATGGATCACAGTACAACCAATCAGTAGCGAAGATTAATGAGTAGCCTCTCAGATTGGAAGAAAATAAGGGGTACGCAGGTACACCTTACAGAAGGTGCGTACACGCAGGTCTATCTTACATAGAGTGCGTACATACCCGCAGTTATCCCGTTCATGAGGTGCGTACCCCCAGTTCACTTACTTCAAGGCAAAGAAAAGCACACGTGGGGTTTCTTATGTTTAACCCTTGGTATTTAGCCGACGGAATTGTGTTATTATGGTTTTGGCCCATGGTATTGATCCATGATTTGAGGAAGAGCTTGCCTATATAAAGCAAAGGAGATCATTTGGCTTGTGTATGATTTTTGGGTTGAACATCTTATGAGAGCTAGATCTGAAATATTATGATCTCTTGGGAGTAATGTCTAGATCTAAATAAGGCGAATCTACTGATGGATTGAGATCTCTTCGGCGCATGATCAGATCTGTAGATCTGACTGTCTGGGTTATTCTTGAAGTCTTGAAATTATCTATACCCGAAGGTACGCAGGTACAGTGAAAGAAAAGAGCGGAGATACGCAGGCACAGAAGCATCGCAGGTGCGCAGATACGCAGGACCAGAAGTGCTGCAGCTGCGGAGGTGCGTAGGCAGTTCATTGGACACAGAGCACAGGTACGCAGGAAGTCTTTGAGGCACAGTGCGTGGGTACGCAGGTGCTCAGTTGGGAACAGTGCGTACTGTACGCAGGCATTACATGGGTGAAGCTGCGTACTTCTCTTGAAATATATTTAGTTGTCCATGTTTATCATTGTTGTGTTCTGGGTTTTGAAGTGATGTCTGGTTTCTGATATTATGACAGTATTCTGAGAAGTGATAGAGTTTGTTTCAGTTTTTGATAGATGAATGGATCGGGTTCATAATGACTTATCTTCATGTGATCTGATGGACTAGATCTGGTTGATGACTCACTTGTATATGTATGGATCTAGTGCTTGGGTGATTCAGAAGCTTGTTTATGTTGTTGTTGGGTCCAGTATGAAAATTGGATGAAATGTGGCCTTTCAGATTATGTGTTGTGCTTCAGTGTATCCAGTCTGAAAATTGATGAAACGTGGTACCTGGAGGAGAGAAGATTGTAGGTCAGCACCTATGTACTAGTATCTAAGCTAATACAAGAGCTAAAGGAAATCTTTGGAGCATTGTAGCATGTAGCAGCCTGCGTACTAGTAAATGGATCGGCTAGTACAAGAACAAAGGGGGTTGTAGCTCCCGTGCTGGTATAAGACTGCACCAGTACAAAATATTGTAAAAAGATTTTCTTATTAAAGAAGATTGAGATGACTTGCAGCAAGTGGTTTTCTCCCGCATTGGGTTTCCACCTTATATCATGGTGTTCATGTGTGTGCCTTCTATTCTATGTTACTGCATTTGTTAACTAATAATATGGTTGATAATGTTCTAATGCACTCATTGAAGATCAATTAACATAATCATAAGAAGTTGTGGAAGTAGCATATATGAATCAGAGTTTGGAAATGAAAAGTTTTATAAATGTGATAATATTGATTCACCCCCCCCTCTCAGTATTATTTCCAACAGGACATGTAAATGGCAGAATGCTCAAACATTACTTCCCTCAAGAATAAATCACTTTCCATTCAAGTCATTGTGAATTCCATTCTATTTTTCTACTATCAGTGTGGGTGGTTTCCATCAGAAGTTGAAGCCCAAGGACAAGGCCATAAGCTCCTGAAGAGAAGCTGCCATATCTACAGCAATAAGCAGATCAATTCATATGCAGCATGAAGATCGAAGGTAATGGACCAAGGTCACTGATCCAAGTGTTCTTGACACCTCATAGGAAGGATGTCATCCCCAACTGAAACCACTATTAGGGTCCTATGATTCATAGTTTCAATTGATGATTAGTTATTTCCTTTCAGCTGATGAAATTGTAAATAATATTGTATTCTCCAAATGATTTACAGTATATATATATATATATATATATATATATATATATATATATATATATATATATATATATATATATATATATATATATATATATATATATATATATATATATATATATATATATATATAATGATGAAAAGAGGGTATAAAAAATGTATATGAGAAAAAGAAAATATAGAATAAAAAGAAAAAATGAAAGAAACCCCATGAAAAATGTATGTAGGTCAGCAAGTTGAAATGCCACCAAAAAGATTAAAAAATGCAATAAAGTTAATTTAGAATTTTTTCAAATAAAAGTGTGCAGCTTGTTTAAATGCCATAGAGAAATAAATTGCATAGTTTAATCATACTGCTTAAGCATGATTAAGCTAAATACAAAGGTTGTATAAGTTAGATAATAAATCAACCATCAATCCTAATCTTGGTTGAAATAAATAGGTAGATTAGAGGAATATTAACCAAAGTGTCTAAACTTTGTTAATTACACAAATATGCCTTAGACTAGGTGTAGAAGCAACCTTAGAAAAATAATATGGGCTTGCTAATCAAAATGCACCCTTAGGAATAAATTAATTATATTTATCATAGATTAATCCCGATTTAATTAATTTAATCATGTAATTTAAACACAATTAATTAATATGTAATAAGGTGATTGGTACTAAAGTTTGGGTTTTATTATAAATTTAGAAAAAACAAGACTTCCTTGTCGGCTTGTGGTATCTGGCGTGCATCATCCAGTGGCTAAGATCTTCCCCGCCTAGATCAATGACAGGGAATCAAGTTCGGACCTCCCTACCTATTCTATCTTTATCATCATGGTGGGGGTCCGAAAAGCGTTTTCCTATCCTCGGGCCCCACGATACGTCGCCGACGCTTGTCATTTCGCACCCCCCCACCGCCGCTCCAAACTAATTTATGCCTTTACCCTCCCCCGAAATCCGCCCATCTCCCCACCAATGGTTATTTGCGCCCATTACATCATTCCTTTGCAACGTCCCTACTTCTCCACCACTCTTATTCCACCACGTGGCCGCCTTGCTCCAATTTCATTTCAGTTTGCCCATTACCTCCTGAACGTTCACTATCTGGCAACCAACCCACTCCATAACAGACGAGAAGTAACGAAAAGCTCTTAATTTCTTATAAAAATCCCAAAATTGATCATTGTGGCTCCTTTCTACTCCTCGTCCCTTTTAGATAAACAGGTACAAGATTTCAAATTTCCATCTCATTTTCTCGATTGCTCAGTCATGCCTACAGATGCTAGTCAGCCATTTTCGACCATGTACCTGTCATAGCGACCAGATTCCTCATCAGATATCCAATTTTTCCCGGGTAAAGATCAAAATCCTCACCTCTATTGCTCATTGTTGTGAGTAATGGCACCTAAGGCAAAGTCAAAGAAAACTAGTGAAAATCTAATGATTCCTCCTACAATTGACTTAGACCATATACCATTGGCAGACCAACACTACAAAATTGCAGAGACCAATTGTGAGTTTGACTTGTTCGAACTGCACAATGAGCTCAAACAAACCTTTATGGACCAAGGTTATGAAATCAACCTTTGGGAATCCCTCTTTCCAAAATTCATGTTTCCAGAGACTCATCCTTTCCCAGATTTTGTCATATGTTGTAAATCAAGATATATTCCTAGCTAGAGAGCCATTGTGGCCTAGAATGGTGACATTCTGTTGACCATAACCCTAGATTCCATTAACCAAATGCTGCTAATCCCTTAGAATGACTCTTTGAGCCCTTTTTTTGTAGATTCCCTCATGGAACTCTACCAGAAGTTAACCTTCCCTCAAAGAGCTAGGATAATTGAGATTTTCCTACCAGAAGATGTTCAACTCCCAAAGAAGAATCCACCATACCTTGCCTCTATGTTTCCTAAAAAAAATAACAAAATTATGTCATTAGTGTCTTTTCTTCTAGGTTACCACTCAGATTAATAGGTTGATGAACCGATTTTAGGTTTTCTATCCATATTTTCCACAAAATAAAAATATTCTATAATATTTAATTTTAGTCAATTCCTTGCAGACAACATCCATGACCAATTCCTCAAGATCACAACAGAAGGAATGTTTAAACATTCATCAGTGTTAGTATACATGTTTTTGTTTCATCAGGCAGACATATTTCCAATGACCTTGCCAAAATTGGATGATCAAGGTAATGCACAGTCAGTTATACAGTGGACCTCTTTAGTAAGGAAGAATTCAAGTGATTTTACCTTTAGTGACTTCATTGACCAGTTTATCTATAAAGTGGTGTGTATTGTAAACAACAATGTGTAACCTAGAATAGGTTATGAGATTCAAAGAACCTTACACCTTAGTGATCAAGCTAAAATAGAAGATTGGTACTTGTACCAGAACTACACAGAAATCAAAGTGTTTGGTTGTGAGATGCCACCATATAGAATTCCAAAATACGTTCCTATGATAATTTCTCATTGGAGTATATCAGTAAAATGATAAATATGGATGATTTTTGTTTTTTCTTAGCCAAGAAGAAGGCCAAATTCAAGATCAAAACACAGGTGGGACCTTTTATATGCAACAATAGGGAAGCAAGCACTGAGGCAGATACACTTCTCAAGAAGATGAACTTTCATTTAAGTTTCACTTGGTCCTATGACCCCTTTGGCATAATTTGCAGTTTAAGAGTGGAGCAAAAGACCATTCCTTATTCTCATAATCCCAGGCCCGAAATTGAGAAGTTTATGAACAAAGATAAATGGTAGGAGACCACCTTGTAGGAAGTCAGGGAGTAGATTTTATCTACAAGCACTACGCAGACACCAGTCCCTCAATAGAAGTGTGATAAAAGGCCCAGAGAAGAAGAGTCTTCTCCAGTGACCAATATTGAAGCCAAGCAATTCTTGATTTATACAGAGAAGCCTAAAAAGAATCCACTACCAGTTTTTATGCAGGATGAAGAAGGACAGGATACTATAGTCCTAATAGGTAAAAATGCTTCAACAACACCAGAAGACCTTTTTTAGGTACAAGAAAACAAGACATTTTTGTAGGCTCTCCATATTCCTCAGCCTCTCAAGATCCTCCGGATTCAACACAGACAATAGACTTGGCTCAAGGCCAAACAAATCCCAATATTTTTGCCAAGTACAAAGCAATAAAGTAGAAGAATGAGATGTCAAACGCCAACACATACACTCTGTTCTGGAAGCAAACTGCTTCTTCCCAACACATGCTTCTATCAGCCTTTGATATTGAACAAGGAAGAATGCAAATGGCTTTTCTACAGGCACAGGTTCCATTCCCAAAATCACCAGCAGACTACAAGAAGATGATATTCTGCTTTGACACAAATAAGATCAATCTGATTGATCATATGGATATGCATAAACTGACTGGGGAGATGTTTCAATCCACTCTAACTAATATTTCCATGACCACTTCAAAATTGCACGACTCCATTAGCAACATACAATCACAATTGAAGTTGGAGAAAATCTCATCTTTGGCAAAAGATACTAGAATCAAGTCTTTAGAGGACTTAGTCATTAATCTAGGTTATGACTCCAGTGATTTCAAGGAAGTAGAGGAGATTGTAAGGAAAAAGAATGCAGATATAGCAGCTTTGAGGAAGCAGCTCAAGGTGACGTCTACAGAGGGTTAGCATACCAAGGAAATGGGAGAACTAGAAAAGAAAAAGGAAGACATGTTCAAGATAATAATTGAACAAAATTTCAAGATCAGAAAAATGGAGGTGGAATTAGAAAAGATGCTAAAGGAAAAGGATAAATCCTCACGACTGGCTATAGTTCCACTAACTGCAGTACGAATTGCAGTTGTAGGAGTAACATAAGCTTCAACATCAACAACAACACCAACACCTACTACATATTCTACCACCGAATTGGTTAAAGCCATGCAGGAGATGTCCATTTAGGGAAAGAAGATTGAGAAATTGAAAGAACAGTTGAAAATTTTATAGGAACATAAATTTAAGAATGATAACTCCTATATAGCAGAATTACAAAAATCTCACAGGCTTGCTCAAAGAATAGAGTTTTTAGAGAGTGAATCAATAATGGCTCAATCTCTAGCATAGGCTAAAGAAAACATATGGATAGATATCAATGAAGCTATAACTGAGATTTTTCAATCAATCCAAATCATTTTTGAGTAGGAAGAGTTGATACTGAGGTCAAAAACATTGATAGAAAAAGTGAGGGAAATATTGGGAGACAAGCCAATTGAAGCAACAACATTGATCAAAATCCTAAATTCTAAGACCATAGAAGAATTAGAGGAGCTACATATTGAAGATAGGACTGAAACCATCTTAGAAATAAAGAAGGTTTTGCAAAAGAGAAACCTGATGGTTCAATTAGAGAACAAATGCCAAACTTTGGAAACTGTTGTCCAAAGATTTCATACCAAGTTTAATCTACTGAATCAGAGAGGTATGCCAGGTTTAGTGGCTTTGAATGACAGGTTAATTAGATTGAATTACTATAGTAAAAAAATTTACACTATTACCAAAGATAAATTCAAGTTTGTAGGGGTAAAGGGAAGTATGACTGGCAAAGCTTTCTTGGAGGCTCTAAATTTTGATCTCATCATCAAACATGAGATTAAACATATTTTCATAAACATACCTACCTTTGAGAAATATACCGAAGTTGATGAAACACATAGAAAGCTAATAAAACTTTCTATCCCTGGTGAAGATCGATGGGATCACTTGAGTGAAATTTTTTTCATCTCGTACAACAAAGCAACACATTTTTGGGACCAATCATCAATAACTATCCTCGACAATAGTGCCAACAACTCCAGCAATTTCGAATTCCTAAATTTTTGTACTATTTATGTAATTTGTTTTAGATATTTTAGGATTCTGTCTTGATCTTTTGACATCAAGATATTTTGTAAATATTTTCCTGTAAGTACTTCATAATTTGAAGTAGTAGAGGTTGATGGTTATGTAAAGAAAGGACCATTGATGTAAAGTTTTTCCACCAAGTTCCAGTGGACACATTTCAGTAATACGTAAGCTTTTTCAGGATTCCTCTATCATATTTTTTGGTGAAGTGATACTCTCTTTTGTTATTATGTTTTCTCTATTTTTCATATGTGTTTCTTTTCTCTATTTTTTTAAAGAAAAACAAGTTCGAGATTTGTTTCAATAGCATCATGTTCTGGCTTAAAACAATATCAATGTTTTCTACTGAAATTAAGCAATAGAATTCTTAATTTCTCTCTTCTTAATAAATATTTATTCATTTCTTATTTTTCCATCTCATTAAACATATAAGATCCAATAAATCTGCCGACCTTTCCTTGTTAGATATGTCTGTAAATGCTGAAATAAAACCATCTGAAGTATATTGAATCCATTACCCAATGATGTACTGTTACATTATCAACCAAACAACCAAACCAAATCTCAAACTAAACCCTTGAACTTTCATAACTAGCCTAATATCTCAATATATACAAATCCAAACATGAAAGAGAGATCCCTCTTTGAAGCTAGCAGGGCTAGATCCCAACTTCCAAAGTGGTTTTGTGGTTACCTTTGTATTTGTTTTACAGTATTAGGAAATACATATTGCTAACATATTTTGCTAATGATGGTTTTCCTAGTGTTCTTGAAGTGGTTCCTATGCAGTAACAGTAACAACCTCCAAGATTAACATATTTATGCAGCTCCAAGAGAAATTATGGAACATGGATTCTATTCCTAGGGATTTTGACATGGATTTGTGGTGCCTAACTCATAACCAAGTCAAATTTTTTAAGCTCCAGCTCATGATCTATAATTCATTTAGCGCAAGCAGGAAGAATCGACTAACTTCAGACACAATTTGCATACAAAGGAAGATGAATCTGTAAAATCTGCAACATGGGTTTTTCTCAAAACATCCTCAATTAGGTGACATAAGAAATGGTTTCTCCAGAAAATTTGTGTATTGAGCTACAAGTGGTTATTTCAAGCATATATTTCATGCTAGGACCATCGACAGATTATGTCCTAAACAGAGCAATCAGTTAGCAACTGCAACATCTCCAACCTATTTTCAGTTGATTCTATAACAAATAAATATATTGTGATTAGATCTTGATTTTTTTCTAACTAAAGTCTCCCAAAAGTAGATAGAGTCAATATTTTGTAATCTATCCATAATTGTGTCAACCCAGATTTGGGGGATTAGTTCCAATTCTTCTCCTATCTCTTTATATAAATTGTATGGGCAGAGAACATGTTAGGGTGTTGGTGAGTAAATAAGAAAATGAATAAGTTAACTTAGGAAGGGGAGGCACCATCATCCATGTAATAATGCATCATGTAACTTAATTTTTAAAGCTAATGCAATCTCTAAAAGTTTGTGGCTTATCTCTAAATTGTTGATTTTTGAGTAGTGAATCTCCAGCCCCTTGCAAGGGAGGAAGGGCCCTTCTATTTAGCAGGGGTTGTTGTGTCAATAGAGGTAGATAGTCATTACACATTAATTTATTTGCTAGATATGTAAATTCATTTATTATATATCATTGTTACAGATTCTTGCTAATATGTTGTTGCCACTATTTGTTAATTTAGCTTACAGAATATTTAGTACAAATTACTTGTGCATCAACATATGTACTCTCAGATTGATCCTTACTAACTATGTGCTATTGTTCAACTATTTTTAGATATTTATAATTTGTTGCTGAAATAAAGTGTTGGTTAATTTCTTTTACATTTATTATAGTGTGTTATTTAGTTAATGGATTAGTTGATTTCAATTGGCTTGATGGTTGTGTGGTTGTGATCGAATGGTTTTGTGTGAGGATTGATTTCAAGGAATTTTATTTCATTTCTCCAAGTTTGGTTTGATTTCCAACATTGTGTGCAGTGAGTTATTTTTATGCAAGTGAGGGTTTGACAGTGAGATTGATTTTCCTACAAGTGTGAAGAGTGACAACTTTGTTTTTGTAGGAGAAAACTTAGCATTAGGAATTAGCGAATGCTAGTTAAATATTGTTTCATGCATATATTTTGGATGATAACCTTGAAATAAAAAGACCTACCTGGTTTGATAATTTATGTTTGTGTGAATTAACTTGTTTTATTAACAAAACTCATTTGCCTAACACATATCATAATCCTATTTTCCTTCAATTGCACGGTGAATGTTATTGGAAGGCTATACCCTTTAAATTCAATCATTCATGGATCAAGGAAAATGAATTTGTATCTCTGTTTCAGACACATGGAAGATTTCATTTAAAAATATGGGAACCCCTCAGATGGATCAAATATTTCAGAAGCTTAAAAATCTAAAAAAGGTAGTGAGGAATTGGGAGTGAGAAAAAAAGAAGTCTAATATCAAGGAATTAATTGACATAGCTAAAAAAAATGGAATTATTTGATCCTTTAAGGTCAAACTACTTCACAAAATCCAAAAAATAGGTGGCCCTGGAACTTGAAGATCACAAGCACGAGATTTTAAGCCTACAAGAGGAAGAATGGCAACTAAAAAGTCGTGCAATCTGGATTGCAAGGGGGGACAAAAATACAAAATGTTTCCATAAATTTTCCACAAAAAGACGATGAGAGAATTCTATTTGGATCTTGAAGGATGGTGAGGGAAGAATTAGAACATCACAAAAATATCTACATTATGAAGTTGTAAAACACTTTGGCAATCAATATCATGTTAGGATGGAGGTGGATATAGAGAATCAGCTAGAGTACATTCAGTTGTTTCGTAAAATGTTTAGTGATGTTGAAAGCAATTATATTAGGAGACCTATCTCTTCAAATGAATTGGAATTAGTTCTAAAGTTTGTGGCGAGGGACAAGAGCTCAGGACCAGATGGATGATATGTCGGGTTATTTCTCCATTTCTTGGATATCATGGACCCAGATCTACTATCAATGTTGGAGGAATCAAGAACACTTTGTAATATCTCTCGTGCATTAAATGCTACCTTCATCTCCCTTGTCCAAAAAGTTACAAATGCTTCATCCTATTTGGATTATAGACCCCTCTCTTTACAATTTCATTTATAAATTGCGGGAAAATTTTTAACGATGGAAGTTTATTTTAAAGTTTAGAAAATTTGGCGAATAATACTAGTCCCTAATATACAAATTGTAAAATGACTAATGATTTTTTTTTTTAGATATCTAATTACTTTATATTAGTGTATATAAATTTATTTATTTTTTAAACCTTTATATTTCTATAAATTTTATATTAGTCTATATAAAATTTTGGTGATTTTCAAGGTAAAATACTTTTATACTATAAAATTTGGGCAAATTATTTTTAGAAAAAATGTAAATCGACTAATATTTTTTTTGGAAAAAATATGGAAAATTATCTCACCTGCAAATATTAGCCCCTAAAATTGCCCATGATAAATTGAATTCTAATATCATCATGTTCTGGAGAAAAGAGACTCTATCAAATTACGGTTCTCCTCAATAATTTGGATTTTTGGAAAATCAACAAATACAGGATACTGTGACTACTACACAAGAGTGTTTATACTCCATCAAGGTAAAAAAGAAGAATGTGTGCTTAATGAAGTTAGACTTGATTAAAGCCTATGATTGTGTTGATTGGGAATTTTTAAGAATTTTATTACATAAGATTGGTTTGTTTGTGCAAATAGTGGACTCGATTATGGCATGCATCACATATGTTAACTTTGTGGTAGTAATCAATGGGGTTCATTCATCTTTCTTTAAAGCCTGAATATGAATAAGGCAAGGTTGTTCACTCTCCACCCTCTTATTCTTGCTAGTCATAGATGGCTTGAGTAGGAGGATTTGAAAGGCACACTCTTGTGATATTATATTAGGATGCAAGCTCACTAAAAAAATATACATCAATCACCTTATTTTGTATATGATTTTCTTATAATTTGTCCTTTGGTGATGCTATTGGCCTCTATATGAGAAAGTCAAAATATTCATTGATTGTAGTGACTCCCGATGAGGTTTCGATACAGGACATAACAAAATATTTTGCTATGGATGTTTCTTCAATGGAAAGAGGATTAAAGTATTGTGTGTTCAATCTAAAACCAAACAATTATGGTATAGGATACTAGGAGTGGCTAATAAAAAATTTTGATCAGAGGTTGTCATTGTGGTCACATAAATGGTTATCTATGGGGAGTATATTGGTACTGGTACAGTCGGTTCTACAAAGTATCTCAGTGTACTAGATGCATCTATATATGATGCGAAAGAATATCATTAAGCAAGCAAACTCTTTCATATCAAGATTTAATTGGGTAGGAAGCGGAGAAGCCAAAAAGTTTCATCTTATTTTCCTAGAGGAAATATATCTATGGAAGGAGGATGGGGGATGGGGTATAAAAAAATATAGAACACTTTGGATGGGCTTTGTTGGTAAAGAGTTTATGGCGTGCCTTAAGTGGTAATGGTATTTGGCAGATGATCATCAAAGAAAAGTATTTTAAAAATCAACCTTTCCTAGAGTGGATTAAATATGGAGCTTGAGTTTCATACTTGGTTTCATATATATGGAACAACATGATGAAAATCAAGCACTCGTTGATTCAGAATTTGAGGTGGGATATCAGTTCTCCCACAAGGGTAGATATTGGCATGGACCCCATAAAAGGATTTAATGGGGATCATACATTTCCTGCTCCACTTATTAGATATATTCATAATATGGGAATTTATTATTTAAATTAAATTTATATCTCTCATGAACCCATCTAAGCAACTTTGTCTTGGCTCCATGCATGGGATATTGGTTTATATGGTGTACTGGTTATAAATTGTGAAAAGTATGTACAAAATTTATATATGGCAGGTATTTCTTTGACAGAAAGCAATGATAGTCTCTCATGGGATGGTAATACTTTACAAGGCCAAATCACGGTAAAAGGGGCATATAGTTATATCTCACCTGCACAACTTTCTTTTGGTGATTAATGTTGGTTCCAAAAAATCTAGACATGCAACCACCTCCTCACACTCAATTTTTATGGATGACTTGCATGGCAGAACAAAATTCTAACATGAGACAACTTATGTAAGAGAGGCTACATTGAACTTGGAAGACGTGTCTTGTGAAAATAGAGCTTGAATATGCATTGCACCTTTTCCTCAATTGTCCATTTGTGAATTCTATCAAGTATGGTGTATTTAATTTACTTAATTTAACAGCTGAGTGGAATCATACTTCTATGGAGGCTTGTTTAATGGAATGGTTATTGAACTATAAAATTTATTGCACTCTCCCATTTTACATATTATGGGGCATATGGAGATGTCAAAATGCACATATTTTTGAGGGTATTATAGCAAGCATAAAAAATACTTGCATGAAGATTGTTGCATTTTATAAAGAAATTGGGCCTATATCTGAGAAGGGACCTTCGACATGTATAAAATACGTGGATATATGGAGAAAATTTCCAGTTGGTTTCTTTGATGGCACTGCAAGCAATAATACATGTGGTTGTGGGACATATATTGTCATATGAATAGGTACATTTTATTACTTTTGTTGGAATGGTAGAGCAAGTTCCAATACCCAAGCTAAGATCATCGCACTTTGGGGGGCTCTTTTCTCTGCAAAATGGCTATCCATTGAGTCCATGGATGTCTATGGAGACTCTAAAGTGTTTATCGATTGGGTGTTGATGAAATCTTCATTTACACCTCCCATGCTTATAAATTGGATAAAACATATTAAAATATTGATAGACGATTTTCATGGATTGGCCTTTGATCATCTTTACATGGAGTAGAATGTAGTAGTCGATGCCTTATCCAAACATGGATGCAACAAACATACCAAGCAGATCACTTTATGTGCTTACTGCAATGGCACTCTTCATAGAATAAGGAAAATATCTATTTCATATACTCTTTTAGTAAAAGATGACAAACCATATTTTTTTGTCAATTATTTTTTGTATGATTAAGGTGAAGCTCGGCTATATTAAATGTCATCATGTTTGACTACTTTTTTGTGACTGGACATATAAATTGGACTATGTATTTTTTCGTTTAAATATTAATAACACACAGAGTAATGCATGTAGTTGACATATTACTATGGAGAAAAAAGTATAATTTGTTAGCAAATATTTCGAGATATGGGTTATATCATGACTCATATTATATATGTAAGCAAATTTCTTTTAATAGAAAGTTTGTCGTTGTTTTCTCTTTGTATGTGTGTGTGTGTGTGTGTTTTATTTTAATTTTTAATTAAATTTGTTAATTTTAGTTTTTAAAATTTTAATAACTTTCTTATTTGTTTTATTTAATTTTTAATTTTATTATTATTTTTTAATATTTGTTTTAAAATTATGTTATTAATTTTTTTTAATATTTTTAATATTTTAATGTCATTTGTTATGTTGTTTTTAATTATTTTTTTGGGTTAATTTTAGTTTAGTTTTTCTTATTTTTATTTTTTATTTAAGTCAATGTTGTCATTGTTTTAAATTACAGTTTTATGTTTTGTGGTTAAATTCTTTTTCATTCAAGAAGAAAAATTGCTATATTGTATTTTATTTTTTATTTATAATTTTATAATGTTTTTTTCTTGGATGCTATAATGTTTTCTTATTAATTTTATTTAAAAAAAATTACCAAAATAATTAACATTATTTAAACTCAAAGTGTATAGATTTTTTGTTTTTAATATAATTAAAGTATAATTTCCTATAATAATAAAATACAAACTTATATTTCCTTTTTCATTTAGGAAAATGACATCAAAGAAGGTATATGTTATGTTTCTGGATCAAGGGTGGCAATTACAGCAAATAAAGTTGGAACTAAACTATTTATGAATGCTATTCAACAAAACCCAACTAACACCTATGGTAAAAATCAAGCAATTGGCCTCTCAAAACCAATGATGAATGTTAGAGAATGGAAGATGGCACGAGAGGAAAATAAAATGGACTTTTCATAGTATATTAAAGATAGACAATGTAACGAAGGGAAACAAATATTTCTATATTGTGTTGAGCTTCAATATGGTGGTAATTATGAGGTAGTTGGAAAGATATGACACATATGTTTGGTGTTGGATACATATATTGTTTATGTTCTTGTAAAACTGGTCAAAACACATGGCAAGGTTAGATATCATTTCATAAAGAGAAATTATGACTCGACACAAGATTTTACAAAGATTTGTGCAAGTGTTGTGGACAACATTGAGAATGAAATTGCAAGTTTGCTTATTTATATTTATGTGTTATGCATTGTTGTAAGTATCATTCTATTTTTTATAAGTTATTTATCATTGAAACATTATATTTTGTTTGACAAGATTTTGCTAAGCCTATTTCAATTATGTTGGAAAGAATTTATTATAGAAATGTAGATATTATGGATGCGATCTACAGTTTTCATATATATAAAGTGGAAGAAGAAAGGAGAAAGAAATGAAAATTTTCTATAACCTGAAATTACAAGAGTAGAAACAGATGAATCAAGAAAGGAGTAAAAAAGCATCAATCCAATAAGGCTAGAAATCTTACTTTTGAACATGCAGAAGATGAAAATGAAGAAGATGTTGTCACTGGTCACAATGAGGTTAGAACTCTTGTTGAAAAGGAGACGTTCTATAAAAAACAAAAAAGAAGAATGCCCATGGATGTTTCTATTCTAGTTGATGATAAGGATATTTTTAATTTAGGAGAAAATATGTTAAATGCTAGGAGGAAGAAATCAAAAGTTGTTGGCCATTTTGGAAAAATCATGGGTTTCAGTGAAGATCATAGTGAAAGCTTAAAAGAAGCAGGGAAATCATAACATTAGACATTGGTCTAGAGGATGGTATTGTTAACACAAAAAAATGCCATTCGAAATCAACTGAGAAATAAAAACTCAGTTGACAACGACCATACATTTCAATTAAATGTTAGACAACTTTATAAACCAACAAAAGGGCAATCTAGTTGCCAAATTATAAAGCCATACCACGTGCATGTTCATAAGTTGAAAATGTTAATTAGGTAAAATTCATATGCACAGGTGGTTGACTATGTGGTTCTTTTTTATCCAATTGAAGTTCCCAAAAAAGAGACATTTGATATATCAAGAAGTTTTGACTACAAATATTATGTAATTAGGGGAAAACATTCTGCATAGGCTAGAAGAGAATTTATGTAGGAATATCCCAATAACCTATTTTTTGAAACATTGAAATGTATTATTTATGTTGGTTTAAGAGATACAAAAGCAAATTTATTAGCATGAAATCATAATACAAATAATAAGTATAAGATGTCTATGAATTTGATCTAATGGGTCATATTTACTCATTGTCAATTTAAAGATAAATGTGGTGGTGGTGGTCCAATTAATGAGGAAAATGTTAATGCAAAAGGTTGTAGAATAAGTGATGCATTTAGAGGTATGGATAGATTTTTATAGTTAGGATTTAGAACTAGGGAGATATAGGATTTGATCAATGAGATTTTCAATATGTGGGGGAATATTGGCATAAAAAATCAGAAGATTAAAAAGACTAAATCCTTAATATGTACAAGAGGTAAGACAAGGTCCTGAAATCAAGAATCTTCCAAATGATATGGCTATCACACCTTGGAGAACAATGCAAAGAGTGAAGGATGATAGACTTTTCAAATCAATATTATCTCATGTCAAGTTAGGTAAATTATCAATGGAAGAAACGTGCAATGAATTTCAAAAGTAAGTTTGTTGAGTTATTTTTTATTTATTTTTGGATACAATTTTCTTTTCAATTTAACATATTGATGTTGGTAGTATTTATTAACATATAAGTATAAAAAGTTTACTTTATTTATTCATTCATAAGATTTACGTGAAAATAAAAGTATAGATGGTTAAAATCTTGAATGAAGAGAGTTGGGTTGATGCCACATGCAACTATCCAAATGCAAGTTCTACTACAACACTAAAACAAGTTTTGTTGCATTCAAAAAGGTATGTTGATTTAATACAATCATTTTATTTATTTG
Source organism: Pinus tabuliformis (assembly GCA_031772625.1). Taxonomy (NCBI): domain Eukaryota; kingdom Viridiplantae; phylum Streptophyta; class Pinopsida; order Pinales; family Pinaceae; genus Pinus; species Pinus tabuliformis. The sequence continues at coordinate 147,855,367 of CM062811.1, read as the reverse complement.
TAAACTATTACTTATACATATATAATTTTATTTCAATAAATATGTCGAGGAGGAATATATGTGGAATACCAGAGATTTTCAAAAGTTTTATTCAAAAATTAAGTCGGAAAGACAAAGAAAGCCATGTCTTCAAAATGTTGAACTTCATTATAGCCTTGATCACTACATTTGGAATGGGATCGAAACTGTTGAGTATCAAATAATATTAGGTGATTGTGAAGACATTTTAAATCTCATTCCTAAAAGGTAATATTCCCTAGTTATTGCATATATCCCTCATGGTTTCAATTTCCCAACATTGGATATGATAGTGAGCTTTATAGTTATCAAGCTTTCAATAAAGTGGTTACAGGATTTCAAGAAGTCACAACATCACCATTTTGGAGATTTGTGATATTTCACGACTCGCAATTTGGATTGATTATTATCAAGCTTCAAGGGAAAATAAAATTCAAGGATGCAACTTACATGGTAAATGTTGGTCAAAATATATGTATTATATTTCTAACATTTAATTATTGAACCAGGATCGTAATACTTACAAATGATAACAAAATATATGCGAGATTAAAGTGTAATCTAATCTAATCTATTGTCACTGAATACTATTGAAAATTAACAAATAAATGACATGTTGAAGAAGGAAAACTAAATGTTGATAAACACACATATTGAAACTAAAATCTATCTAGCCAATCCTTGTCTCAAACCCCTTGGCACAGCTCCGGAGTGCAATATTTCTCTCTATGAGACAATGTTCATGCACTCAATAGCAGGTTGAGTTTAAGGAGCAAAGGATTCTGGTTTTGGATTTTAGTTCTTTGAAATCAAATGTTGAAATCAAAGACAAAACATTAAAACATAAAGCATGTAAAAACATGAAAATCAACCTATGTTATCTAAACATAAGGAAAAACTAACTAACAAAACAAAAGGTCATATCGTTACCCAAGGTTCAGGGGCCCTTCCCAACCTGACTAACGTTGCCAAGAGAAACCAGATCAAGCTACACTAATGCACCAGAACTCATGAATCAAACAACATTCATTGATGGAAAAATCAGCATGATTACAAGGAGGAATAACACTTAACTTGTCGCCATAATCAATCTCTCATAAGATACCTATCCCCAAGCCCTATTACATGAATGAATAATTATCAAATCTAGTGTTGTTCCAAATCTCATTTGGGTCACAACAAATCCCCCATTCTCTTATTTTTGCTTAACTATGAGACACAAACAAATGATCTACACGATAAGATTGCCTGACTTTTCTCCCCATAAAACAAAAAAAATAAAACAAGATGATGCTTATGCTTTTAAAATAAATGATATCCGTTCCCCTTGTTGTTTGGACCACTAATTTTGCAGTTTCCTCCAATCTGGACATGATTTGGAAATTTGGGAAAATTGTGCATTATGGGTAGATCGATGGAAAATAACCAAGAGTATCTTTCAAACCATAATGAATTTTGGTAAATATTTTAGGACTTAACCAATTTTTTATGCTTGGAAGAAAACCCATGTTCCTAAATTTTCATATTTGCCTTGATAGCCTAGGGAATCGTGTCTAAATTTGGTAGTCTAAAAATTGTGACCTATAATTTTTTTTTTAGTTAGGTATTCATGCATGCAACTTGAGTGCGAACAAAATGGAATATAATTATTTTAATACCTCTAGATTCAAAACCCATGTAGTCAAATTTCTTCTAAAAGCGTGAAAATGTGCCAACCACCATCGGGTACCGAAACTACTCTATTGGTACTTAGGAATTAATGCAAATGAGTAATTTTTACCTCAATATGCATGTAAAAAAGGTTTTTAGTTAAAAGGGTTAATAATGCATGTTAAGAAAGTAAATTTTGTGATTATGGAGGTAAGATGTGCAAGGTAAAAGGTTAAATAAGTAGTTGAAAATGGTGACAAAATGGGAGCAAAACATATCCCCACACAAAAACATTTGCATGTCCTCATGCAAACAAAATCCATCCTCCAAACTTCAATAAAGCATTGCAATATTTCCCTAAATATTCAAACTCCCCCTACCATGTTTCTCAACACTTGGGAAATCCATTTCTCATGGTGCACAACCACTTCCCCTTGGCATATTGATCATTACTCATCCCATGTTATTTCACTTGACCTTTGTCATGACTAAGAATACAAACAAAATACACCATTTCTCAACACTAAGAAGTCTTTTTAGTTTCCAATTATTTTAAAGAATACAGGTTGCTAAAACAACATGCAACAACTTCAGAGACTATGGGGAAACTAATGCACTAACGTTTTGCAAAAGAGACATCATCCCATCCATTATGTTTGCTTTATAGTCTAGTTTCGCATTATATTTTTTTTTGGTGGTTGATGTTGAAGTATAATTGAAAAAAGAAAACATTGAAGTGAGCACTTCCATATTTTGCTAGATCACAAAACTTAAGCCTAAAACTAAACTATCGTTGATCTAGGAATGTCATAATTGAAAGTTGGCTCTATAGTAGAAGATCTTTTAGATGCAATCTAAGAACAAAATTCTGAGATTATGAGCACCAACCTTTGATATATTAGAGTTCATAGATCTTTCCTCAAAAACATATTTCTAAACTCTAGGAAATTATTTATTAATCTAAAGCGTCTTCATTTTCTTAGTCCAACATGAAGGATTCGAAGCAACTACCAGAAGCTTAATGACTGAACTTGTAGCGTAGCAAAACACCAAGTGCCAAACTCAAATTTCTAGGCCGAAGGACCACCAGTTTTGCGAGGAATAATGATATTTGAATCAATACCCAAAAAAAATAGTTCTTATGAAGATGCGAAGGTGAAATTACCTCATTTCTATAATTGTGAAGTTATCCACATTTTGACTCACATAATAAGCCCTTGGCTTACAAGTGCAGAAGTAATTTAAATCACAATTAAAATATGAGCAAACAATGTAGCTCGTATCTCCCATATAACGTCGCCACAATGATAGGTACAAGGATAGGTGAATGGCTCTCCTATATCTTTATATTCCATATTCTTCTTGAGGCTTATGTTCTCACGTAATTCCCTAGCCTCAGTTAATGGATGATCGTTTCCTCCTATGTGATCGTTGCTATTTATTAACCAAGTTAGAGAATTTTCAATTGTTCTACACCTATCTGTAGAGATGGGACTAGCATTTGAAACTTTAGATATAGCAGACCTTTAGGATGGTGATGGTGAAGAAACAGGACTAACACAGTTATTGGAAAAATACTTTTGGATGAAATTTTCTTGGCACGGTTTATTTTTTACAAGTACTTTGACATGTATGGAATTGGAGGAGTCTCACCGAGAGTAGATACGTTGATCGTATGTTTGTGGAATCAACTCTCATGCAAATAAATGGTATTGCCCTTTTCTTCATCATTATGCAATTATTTATTGTGCTTGAGGAGCTTGCTCTTAGAAGATTGCTTGAGCCTACACTAAAGGATATCGTTTTTATAATGACTTTGAACTTCTTTAAGGGAGTCTTTGCATAACTTTAACTTATATTTCTGCTCTTTTGGTAACATGTTCCTCTCTTAATTTTTCTTTTGCTTTCCTTTGTACTAGTCATAAAATCTCCCTCTATTTTACAAACAAAACCCAGTATGATGTAGCTCAATATAGTGCAAAAACAGAGCATTAGTGTTGCATCAAATTTGGCTTTTTCATGGGCTCACAATTCTTACTCACAAACTAAAACACTACCAATCTCCTTGTTTTTGTCTTTGGAATGCAAAGGGACAAAGATCGTCTAGTTAAATAGAACCACTCTTCCATAAGATTGCAACTATCCTCTACAAGATAATGTTTTAAGATCACAAGATTTGAATGGTTCATGTTTTTAGAAGAAGTAGAATGATGCATAGGCTAGAAAGATTGAATCGAGAGAGAAATTCCTTCACAATTATCAGAAATTGCTACAATTTTAATGAAGGCTAAACTAAGAGGATTTTATAAGATTTCCTTGCGTAAATAAATAATCAGAGAGTGGAAATGAGAAAATCCTTACAGGATTGTCTGCCCAAATTGTTTCCAATACACAACCAGGTTGCGAACATCTTCCACTCGCTTTAGCAACACCCTATTTTTCTCCAAAATGCTATGATTTATACACAATGGAATTGATGCCATAATGTCACACATTTTCTTCCTAGCATAATGACCCTTCCCTAATCTGTTATGTCTTTTAATGTTTCACTTCACAGATCATCACAAGGTTTCAACATGTAGGGTGAAACCTTGCATCATGAACCTAACCTCTTTGTGAAATTTCAGAGATTTGAAATAGGAGGAAAGGGGTTTGGAACTAGATGAGAATCATATTTTCTTTGTAATAAAGAGAGTTTAGACTAATGTCATACAAAGTTAAGAATATCTCTAAAAATATTGGATTTCTGAGAAAGCAAGAAATTGCAATTTTCATCATTAATAGTGGGATTTCTGAATAGTAGAACATGGCATGATATCAGAGTAGTAAATAGGTTAGGGAGGGCGATGAAAAGCATATGAGAAATTGCAAACATATTTCCTTCATCTCTAACAAGCCAAAAGAATTGTAAGTATTTTACCTCAGAATTTAGTTACCAGTACTTGTTGGCCCTTAATAGATTGAGGCTATGAATACCATCAAATTTAAGTTAATCAATGCCAGAAACCTTTGGAACCTAAGTTGTAATTGAAGAAGATTGGGTTGATAGAGTTGAATGCTTATGCTAATAGGAATATGTTGTTGCTGTCCTGAACTAAAATCTGACCTAGATACATGCCTAGAAGTTTGAGAAATGCTAGAGTCAAACTAAGACCCAGGAAATTATAAGTTGATGTTGGCACACTTACTACAAATTGATGTTAGAACCATGAAAAATAAGTCCGCATATAACATAAGTTTATCTATTTGAACGATTTTTGTTGAAGTCGAACATAGAAAGAAATCATTGGATTACTAACCATTAATGGATATCATTAACCAGTGCGAGAAAACTCACCATTAATGTTAATGAGTGTCAAGGTGCAAGAGAACATTCCAACATGTACGAATGGATGTGTTGAAGTCGAGTCACCTGCTATAACAGCCCACGGTGGTTTCACTGATAAAGCAATAACATATCACATGCTTTCATATTGGGGCATGAAAAATGAGGGGAAAATGAAATAATATATTGAGCATATAATAGGGGATTAAAGGTTTTTTATATGTTGTATAGAAATATGTGTATTATAAAGTATTGTTCATAAATGCATGGCCACGCAGAGGCAAAAAACATGTGGGATGGAGAGATAGAGGTTTAGGAGTATTGTGGGATTATAGAGAGTGGGACAGATAAAGAAAATCTATGGTATTATTAGGTCCATATTAGCCTAATATTCAAACCTATGGCCCTAGTATTGATGTGCAATTCATGGTTATGTTAAATTCTTAAAGTAAAGGTGACATTCTCCTTTATATTTCATTTTCATCCTTTTAAATTTTTAACATTACCACGAAATGACTTAGGATGTTTAAAAGTGGTTCTGACCTCATTAGATTTCATATGGAGAAAGCAGAATTTTAGATATCACTCAAAACCCAACAAACTTATTAGTTTTTCAGGATTTCAGGATTTGGGAGATTGCAATGTTTCCATTGGATTTTATCATTTACTAGGGTATGGAACTCATATTTAATCAAGAGAATCAAGCCATGTATGTACCTTGATGTTACTGACATTGGTTTTCAAACTCCTCTATCATGACCCTACTAGAAATGTACTTGTCACTCAAACAAAATCTTGACTTGACATGTTATGTTTTTCCTATCATATGTTAATGCCTAGAGGTTGATATTAATGACAAAGATCCTAAGATAGGCAATGATTTTGATGATATGTAGGTATTTTTTGTAGCATGATTTTTTTAAATGCTAGGGCCCATCCAAAGCCTATTTGTTGATGTTTATGCATTTTCAGTTAAGAGATGGATTGCACTCGATGTTATTTTGGTTATGCACACCCTTACATGCTATATAAATGAGAACTTGTAATTTGTGGACCTGTGGTTGATAAAGATTATAAATACTAGATGAATGATGTTATATGGTTTAATACATGTTTTTACTTTTTTTTCACAAATTCATCATTCTACAAGAATTTTTTGACATATATGCATCAAAATATACAAAAATATATATTATATAAAATTCACTCCCAAAATCACTCCCAACCTATGAGCTTTTAAAAATGTCACTCCTCGCTCCTGCTTCCACTCCCACTTCCTGCTTCTACACTTGCATCCCATTTCCACTCCCGCTCCCAAGCAGCCCTACTACAGAAAAAACATGCATCACATTACTAATACCTCTATGATCTATGTCTAATGTGTGTGTTAATATTTTTTACCTGTTTCTCAGCTAATGATCCTCCCAATGATGGGACAATAAAGAAGACAAAAAATATGGAACCTTCAACCTTTCCTTACACTATTGATGAATAGGTTGAATGAAAGTGAAGGAGACAGTGATACCGAATATTGTTTGGTAGAGGGAACACACATGCCATGGGATATAGTGAAAAAAACTATTGTTTAGAAGAGGACGCACGTGTTGGTGTCTAAGCGTGAATAAACTATTCCACCCTTTTTCCACATTAATTTATCAATCCGGGTGTGTACATTTTTCAAGGTAACACGCAAAGTATATGCAGGGGCAAGGTTACAATCTAACATAAACCAAGGATTCACAGCTAAAGAATCAAAGTGTCGTTGTAACAGTGATTAGAAATAAATTGTAGAAGTTAAAAAAACATGGACAACAATTAATTAAAGAGTTGTAACAACAATAAGAAATTATCACACAACAAAATAAACAACACACATAAAGAAAATACGCAGCACCTAATCAGGAGAGCGAGCACATCTCTCTGATCAGGGCTGTGTCAACTCACAGCTAGGAGAAGAACATCAAACTTGCTCGCATTCAATTAATATATGAAGAACTATTACAATGTATATCTCTGCACGAATAACCTGTTTGCACAGGAATGAAACCCCTTTTATACAAATACATGGGGAAGATATATTCCCCCAAATTTGGCAACTAATGCCCAAAAATATACAACTGTTAGAACATCAACTAGTTGCTGAGAGAGAGAGAACAATAAAGATCTGAAATAAACCTGTGAGCAACTGCGAGTTGGCTATGTTGTTGCAACATTGCTGAATTGCTAATATAAATGTAGGACTGCTGTTGTGAGCTGTGAATGCGATACTTGTTCACCGAAATCTACAGAAATAGAAAAGTTTAGTAGTTCGCATAGGCAAAACCCCGTGACCTTACTTCATCAATTAAATATTCCAAGAGACGTTAGAAGGGAGGTTTACCTTGTAAGTTTATCACAATTAATGCATATCATTGGTGCAAAAAGGATGAAAGGATAGGTGAAAATGTAAGGAAAAGATAGGCAGATTTGGTGCCCAACATCTCCCCCCAACTAGTCTTCTGCATGCCCTCATGCAGCTCGCTGCTTCCGCAGGTCTGGGTTAGAACGGCTGTAGTCAGAGTGGAGCTGGGCGAGATCATACTCATCTTCCATATCTGTTCCTGGGGGCTTGTATCCTTCTGTGAGAAGAACATCCTTCCACCAATCATTTGGTACATTGTATGCTGGGATGTAGTGCTCTGCTGGCAACCAAATGATGGGGAACCTGAACTGGAGTCCCATCCACCAGACCCCACATGTTTGGATGCATGCCACATATCTCGGCACCCGACTTAGTGCTCGTGCAAAATTTGGTGCCCCAAAAGGTTCCCTATTCCAGATAGCTGTAGTTGACGTCATCCACCTCTTTTGACAACTATCAAGGGCCTCATCTTGAAACGTGACTATTTGTTTGACACAGAGGTTAATACACCACTTCTGTGTCCTCAACATCCGTTCTTTATTTCCCTAAATTTCTAAAAATGTGGCGTGCCTATTGTACAGAGTCATGGACTATCTATTCTCCCTTCGTATGACAAGAGACTTCATGTTTTGATTCAATTCAAACGTATTAGAAGCCTTCTGCCAGTTTATTTAGCTGACAGTATAGGAGGTAAGAGCCCTTAAATGACTGTCCCCCACATATGGGACTGGGTTAAACTCTTGGTCCATGCCCAGGAAGTATCCATGCATATAAAGCTCACACATCAGATGTTGGGTTATCATGTCATGGATTCTTAGTATATGGAGGAACTGTATAGAATCCTCGATCTCATGACTAACCTCCTTCTTAATACTTTCCAAACAGAAGAAAAGAAATTGCTCATGAAGGAACAGGGCATAACTAGAAGTAGGAGGGTGACATGCCATTACCTGTTGTGCTAAGTTGAACATCATTTCTTTGTTTGTCTTCAATTCCAACAATTTTCCTTCCAATCTTTCCACTTTGAGTTGTTGCTTTGCATACCTCAGACGTAATATGTCCACTCGTTCTATATACTCAAGGATAGCCTGGGACGATTGTTCTTGGACCCTTTTCACCTCATTCTTGTAATGGGCTGCGGTGGATTTCCAATTTTGAATCTCGGCTGTTAAAAAGAATCCATGGTCGTCGAACAAGTGTTCGATAGAATCTGCTTAGGTGGCAGCAGAGGTTGTAGGCACAAAATCTATCTGTGTTTCTGCTTCGGCCATCGTAACCTTGGCTTCTTAGCTCGTTGTTTATGCTGCTCAAGTCGATGCACCTATCTTCTCAGCCTTCGAACATTTGTTTTCAACCGCATCGTGTCTCTGAACTATAGCTGATATCTCTTTTTAAGGGGTGGTCTCCTCTACTCGCATAGTTCTATCCATTCCTGCTTAACAATCAATTCATCTGGCCTTGTAGCTGGTCCAGAAGGTGGTGGATTACTTGGAGGACTATCCACCAGTCCATCTATCGAGCTTCCCTTACTTGGTTCCCCTTTCTCGGAAGCATTCGCTTCTTCCTCCCTTCTAGACTCTGAGACATTTGTTATCTGAATAGTGCCTTCTTCAACCATTCATTGTTCCCATTCTCCTGCAAGGTTTTTCTTCTCACTCTGTTCTTCAGAATGGCCTTGTTGAGAATCAGCAGCTAACAAACTAGTAGTGGCTGAACCTTTTACCGAACCATCAAACCTCAAAATAGGAGGAACAACGACCTCCTTTTCTGAGCGTTGGGGAGAATGAGACACTTTTGCTCTTCTTGGTATGGTGGCATAAAAAGGAGAATGGAAGATGTTCTCTTCTTGGTCTAGATCGGCCCTGTCTACTACCTAGAGTTCCTTCCCTTCATTAGCCACGATTCTGCTCTGGCCCGAGGCTCCTTCCTGTGTTAACTCTTGTCCCGTAGTTGACATTGGTTCTTGTGGGACAGTGTCAACCTGAGGGATCATTATTTCCAAATTCTCCGAGACCGAATGGGTTGGTGGTGATTCTTGTGTGGAACCACCACCCATATCCAACGCTTCCTGAACAGGTGATGCTAACATTGTTTTCCCTTGCACCCCATTAATGTAAGTGGATTCTTGTATCATCATATCAATCCCATCCATCGTGTCCATGATTTCCTCCTCAATTGGTTCCACAGTCGAGGCTGGTTCTTGTGTAACAACCTCGGCTGTAGCATTGAATGTCTCTTCCATTTCAAGCTCCTTTTCTTGCTTTGGTTCTTCCTCTTCCATTTCCATCTCTTCAAGCTCTTCTTGGTCTAGATATTCTTCCTCTGCTGGTTCATCCTCCATTCTCTCTGGATCTCCTTCTCTAACAGCTATAGCAGCTACTACTTCCTCTTCTGTTGATTCCTAAAATATCACCCAAGGAATTTGAGATCGGGTCAATGCATGCATGACCAGTAATTGAACCGGCCCATGGTTGGTGATGACTGCTAAGATCTGTTGTGAATGTTGAGCAGACTGTGCCATCAATTGGAGGCTTTTCAGCAAAATTAATGGAATGTTCAAAGAAAAGACTTCTTCCTGTGGAAATCAAAGACGAGCTAACATCTTGAAATGATACTTGAATACAGTGGTGAACCATCCTTCGGAATTTATGTATTTCATAAAAAAACTTGCTATATCGCCCCACGGATATAAAAAATAATTTCGTTCATACCCCCGCCCTTTTTGAACGATGCTCTTGACAACCTACAAAACTAATTCAGGGAACTCCGGGAGGGGAGCTCTCCATGAAAACCAGCTCTGTCCTTGCTGAGGTAATCCATTGAATTCTGCAATAGCTTCCTTCGTGACATGGATTTCTATCCCTCTGACTCGAGAGCAGTTCTCATTCAAATTGAGTGTGAATTCCAGTGTAATCCCTCATCGAATCCCTGTAATCTATTAAAGTAGACGTCCTAGCCTGCATTGATAAAAATCTGCCACACCTCTCTATTGCTACGGACCATGGTGGTATCCTCCGGCTCGTGACGCATGTTAGAGTCGGTCTAGTAGCCCTCCATCAACGATCAAAACTCTTTGCATTTGCATAAGTAGGTGTCTCATCAGTGTCATTTTTGCATTCCATTAGGCATGCCATAACCCTGATGGAGGAGCTGGTGCCTTTGTCCCCCTCTTGGCATTGTTGGATCAAGGTTGTTTCAGTCCTTAGACTCTTTCAAGCTTACTTGTCTTGTCTTGAAGTCAAATTCTAGGTCTAGGGTTTTGGTCAAGATTGTCTTCAAGGTCATGTCTCTGAAGGTCAATAAGTGCCCAGCAAGCGAGAGGGATGATTTTCAAAGTATTTCTTCGAAAGATTCTATCTTGTACAACTAAATTTCACCTTGGATTTAAAAACCCTGTTTTTAAAGCCAAGGTCATTTTTCAAAATTTTGTAAAAAATGGTAAAATTTCAAAAGGCTTCAAAGGACAGCATGTAACCCTGGCTCCCTTGCCAAGATCCCTCAGATGTTATCCCTGCAAAAAGTATCGAGCAAAAGCATCAAATTAGTCAATTTCAGGATAAAAGGAAACCAAAACATCAAGTTTATAAAGTGTCAAAGAAAAACATTATAAAGTCGGTTTGGGCATGAAATTAATTCAAATCAAGGTTATAAAAGCCCAATCTCCCTCCATCGAGCCTCATTGTGCATCTAAGTCACTTGCAAGAGAGATTGGGCGAGATATTGGACGAAGTTTTTGAGTTGGACAGGCGCGCGACCCGTTGAGCGCCCTCCGACAGTGCAAATTTATAACGGGCGCGACCCGTTAGCGCCCTCCTTATAAAACCACCTGCAAATTTCACCAAGGAGCCACAAAATCGCCGGATTGTGTGAGGTAGGCCCTCAAGCTTAAAAATTTGTTGCTTGTTATGGTTAAAAGAAATCATGAGTACATTTTCAAAGATCTCCATGTGCAAGAGAAAAGCTCCATGTTGCTGTAGTTTGAAATTGTAAAAGTGGCTAGGGTTTTATGCTGTTTTAAGGTATTCCCTTGTAATCATTTTTTCCCCTTTCCCATTTATTTTTCCTTGACATTCCATGTAAATTTCCCTTGCAAAATTAGTGAAAAGCCCTAAACCCTACCCCTCTTCCCTAACAAGTAAAAATCAAACCCTAACCCTACCTCTAATAATATCCATGTTAATAAGTTTGTATAATGGTGTATATGCAATGATTTTGCAATGATTTTTCCCAAAATCCCTGTTTTATATATTTATTCCCATTTTCCCTTTAAAGTGTCCCTCCCCTAACATTCCCCTCGTGCTCCTTGTCCCCTTGAAACAACATTTTAATCAGCATTTTACCAAGCAGAAACAGCAGTACATTTCAGCCACTTTGCTCCTTAAACAATGTCAGAAACCGAAACCAATTACGAGCAAAGTGATGACCAGGCATCAGCTTCAGAGTTTGAGGTACAGAGGAGGCCTCATAAGGGTGGAAAGGGTGGTCATCATAGGAGAGAGGAGCCCACTTCTTTGACAGATTTACAGGCTTGTCCAATGGCAGTATCATGTTTCCGTTATATGTCTTGTTATGAGTTTTGTGAGAGGATCTCTCGGATTCAGCATCACAGAGAGTTGGCTCGCCTATTTGTTTTACATTTGCATGATGGACATGTCAACCTTGCCGGGGTGGACTTTACATTGACACCCGAGGTGATTGCACAGGCCACAGGGATACCTAATGTCGGAGAGGTATGGAATAAGCGCAAGGTGTTGGATAGTGTTCAGTTTGAGCCTTTCGTTAGACCCGCATTCATGAGACACTTGACAGGTGTGTTTCCCTTCAGATTTCTCAGGAGTGAGTATGCTCCCATGATGAGGCTTATCATGCTCTATTTTACCTGTGAGGGCAGATTTTCACAGGTATATTCGTACCATATTCGCCTATTGATGCATTTCACACGGGTACGGATGATGAACATCCCTGTTTTCTTCTGCCAAAATATTGAGAGGATGGTGCCCGTGATGCAGCGGAAGAGCCCGGCACAGCAGTATAGGAGCCTCTACCATTATGGTTTGATTCAGCTTGTGGTCTTACATCAGTTGGCTTAGCAGGGCATCTCATGGGAGGAGTTCATCTCTCGTGAGTTCTTTACAGCACCACCACCACATCCGGAGATTGTTCATGAGGAAGGAGGACCATCACAGCAGCATGATATCCCTGAGACCAGATATGTCAGCTCTCCTCCATTGGTCACTTATCAGAGAGGCCAAAGGGCCTTATTTGCAGCAGCTAGGCGAGTACTTTCTCCACAGCAGGTGGAAGGGGTCTCGCCTTCTTCATCAGCACCACGAGTGTTATCTCCACACCAGGTGGAAGGGGCCTCGTCTCCGACAGTATCACAAGTATCAGAGAGGGGCAAACAGCCCAGGATTGATGAGGGGCCATCAGGTGTTCCAGATATAGAGCTTGTTGATCTCGATGTCAGTTCTCCTAGCCAAGAGTCAAAGGAGATCATTCAGCACCTTAGAGCTGAAAATGATGCATTGCATAGGAGATTAAAGGGGGCACAATGGACAATCTCATATCTAGAGCAGCGCAACAAATAGTTGGAGGATGAGCAAACTCTTGATGAGTTGTGGAGGATTCGTAGTGACTGCAACTTGAATCGAAGAAGACCCGGTGATCTATTGCCCGCTGAGCGAGAGTCTATGCTTATCCAGCTCAATGCTCATTTGGAGAGGTTGTTGGCCAAGGCAAACCAAGATAAGGAATTGCTTAGAAACATGAAAAATCATTATTGGGCACGGATGCACGTGTACAAGGCAAAGATGAAGGTGCTCCAAAGGTGGTTGGCCAAAGCACAAAAAAGGAGAAAAAGGCCCGATCCCCTCCACATCTTGGTCGAGGCTTCCTTGAAGGAGCAAGGCACTAAATAGCTTATTCACAGCACAAATCCCAAGAAATTTTTAGCGTTTTGGGTCAATTTTGGTTTTTTCAGGCAATTTACAGGTTTTGCCCTTTTAACGGGTCTCACCCCCCGCGCGACCCTTTCACTTGGCAACTCTATTTTGTAAAAACTCGGCATTTCCAGATTTGTCATGAAAAGTTACACATGCTCATCCATTGCCAAGAGATTTTATGAAGTTTTGGGCCTCCAGAAAGTAAAAAAAAAAGCAAAAAATGACTTTCTGCCACATTTTTGAGACACAGAAAGCAGTCTTGGGAGATTGCAATTTTGGAGGCGAAAATGACCACCAAATTCAGAAATTCTAGTTGGGTTGGAAAGTAGACTCACAGAACTTTCCAACAAGCCTACTCTTGCATCATTTGGACACCTCGAAGTGCCCCAAAAGTGCTCTCAAAGGCGCGCGACCCGTCAGGATTTGGCGCGCGACCCATCAGGCAAATTTCATAATTTTTCACTTACAGCTCATGGATTCGCCCAGCTATTACTAGTTTTGACTTTTGATGGGGTTTTTCACCCTCTTTGATGTAATTTATGTATTTTCATGTTGATGTGACACTTATTTACCTATTCTAGAAGATTCATTCATGAAATAGCTTGTATTTAATGAATGAATTGGTTTCCTAGCTTATAGAGGCAAGTTGTTTTGATTGCCTAGTTTTCAGTGCTTAGTTTAGAAGTGGTTGAAACAGCTCCTAGGATAGTGATATCAACCCCTAGAGGCAGGGAAAGATGTTAGATGATCTATATTATGTACTCACTTGCTCATTTTCATGGTTGGACTCTTGAGGGAGAAGCTATCATTGTATTATTCACTGTATCTCTGCAATTTTTGGCTAAGGAAGACCAGGGTTTTGCAGTCCTTTTTGGGATTCTTGTGGTTACATGTATTGATGGTGTGTTTCTCTATGTACTTGTAAGTGTGTTATGTGAATCATTTCCTTTCTTTTCCTTCTGCACATTAAGCAAATGAAGTGTTAAAGTAGAACTCATGACTGTCATGCTCTGCTTTTAAGTTTGTTTAATTTCAATGTTTTCTACTGTTTAAGGAGAATTCAAAGTTATTGTTTGCTCTCCTTAACTCCTCATCTGTGATTCTTAATCATCCACCTCAATCAAAGGCGTCAATATTGTCTCCTACCTCGCCCCAAAGAACCCCCTGCAGAAACTGTGTCCAATCCCCGCACCCAAAATTGCCACCTCCTCAATTTGCCACCAAAAACCCTAAAAATCCCAAATCAACCCTTTGATCAGTTTACTAGCCTAAAATCAGTGTTACCCTATTGGTTATCTCGCCCATTGAAGATCTTTATCGAGATAGACCGGAGAGAGCCCTCTCCTGCCCCGTAGGGCTAGCTACGAGGCTAAGTGGTTTGATGTTACCTTAAGGTTTACCTTTCTCAGCCTGAGGTGAAATTTCAAGCGCTAACAACGCACAACCAACCTACCCATTTATGTAGAAACAATAATAGCACTTGGACGCAGTCGAATATTTGGAAGAGAGTAACAACAACCAATTCAACAGTAATAGTAGCAGCATGGTGGAACGCCGGGTAAAAGGCTGTGAAAGCGGCCGGTGATTTTTCAAAAAATGTAAAGGATTATGGCAAATCATGGTAAGTGAAATGAAATGATTATATGAAATGACGAGATTTATGAGCGTTCCGTTCGCACAAGGTTTAATAATGATATATGATATGTCATTAATGTGGTTTTTAAATACGTTGTTGTTCACTTATGACGGCACCCCCTCCCAACTTAAATGTAGTTATCCACTGCACATAAATGTCTCGACGATGGAATATTTTAATTGAATCCATAAAAGTCAACGGAGACATACCTAGTGACCTACCTGGTGGTGGAGTAACGGTAGAGTAATCGGCGGAGTGACAGCAGCAGTGGCGTAACAATAGTGGTGGAGTAATAGCATCCGACGCTTAGAAAATTTTCCAGGAGTAACACCAGTGGCAGAGTAACAGCATTTGGCACTTAAGAAAATTTTCCAGGAGCAACAGCAGCGGCAGAGTAACAACATCCGACACTTAGAAAATTTTCCAAGAGTAACGGTAGTGGCAGAGTAACAACACCCAAGGAGTAACATCATCCGACACTTGGAAAATTTTCTAGGAGTAAGAAAAGTGGCAGAGTAACAACACCCAAGGAATAACAGCATCCGACACTTAGAAAATTTTCCAGGAGTAATAGCATCCGACACTTAGAAAATTTTCCAGGAGTAACAGCAGCGGTGGAGTAACAACATCCGACACTTAGAAAATTTTCTAGGAGTAACAATAGCGACGAAGTAACGTCACCAGAGTAACAACATTTGACACTTAGAAAATTTCTTGGAAATATCAACAGCAACCATTACTTGGAAAAAAATTTAGCTCCACATCATTGTATTTCGATAGTACTTCCTGCAAAAAGACAAACAAGTAAGTAGTAATAACATATTATATATATATATATATATATATATATATATATATATATATATATATATATATATATATATATATATATATAGATATATTATTTTTATTTATTTATTTATTTTTATTTTAGGGGAATGCAAAGGAAGCATTCTCTGCACCAAAAACCATCAAACCAAATTTATCAGAGAGATGTTTGATGAAGGCACCCCTAGAAGTTGGATGGTGGTATAATTTTAGACAGTGTCCATTCATTAAGAAGGAAGCATAGGTATCATCTATTGTAACCAATCTGACTGTTCCATTGTCAAACACAGCGTCCACTTCATAGTGTCCCATCTAGCGAGTGCAAAGCTTCCCTTTAAAATATTTAAAATGGGAGTCATAGAGTAGTGCCCAATCTCCTTTATGAAACACCTTATTCTTGATAAATTTATCGTGCCATTTCATTCTCTGTTGTTGGATAGCAGTAGTTTTCTGGAAAGCCATTGAACAGGTTTCATCTAACTCATTTAGCTACTCAAGCTAGTGCTTCTGGGCCTCTGATAAGTCCATTCCTACTTCCAAAGCTGTTATGAGCGTGTTGTTCTCAAATTCTATCGGAAACAAGGGGGATTTCCCATAGACTAACTCAAATGGTGAAAACCTGGTTCTATTCCAGCATGTTGTCCTGTATGCCTAGAGAGCTTTAGGAAGTTTTTGAGACCAATCTCAATGATGGCTTGCTACAGTCTTTGTCAATATATTTTCCAATACCTTGTTTGTACTTTCTACTGGTCCATTTGCCTGGGGGTGGTATGGAGACGTCACCTTGTGTTTGATCCCATATTTTTGCATAAGCTTTGCTGTCATGTGGGATGTGAACTGCTCCCCTCCATCTGAAACAATCTCCCTTGGAGTACCATACCAAGCAAAAATCTATTCAAAAAGAAAATTTGAAACCACCTATTTCGTTGCTTTCCCAACAACTTTGGCTTCCACCCACTTAGTCACATAATCGGTGCAGGACAGAATGTGAACCTTCTGATGAGAAGGTGGGTTAAAAGGTCAACCGAATTCGATTGCCCACTTCTTAAAAGGCTCGAGGACTACTTGGGGCTACAATGGCATTTCATCAGACTTTCCAATCTGCCCCATGCATTAACAACTACCGCATCCTCGGATATAATCTCGAGCATCCCAAAAAATAGAAGGCCAATAATATCCCATTTGTAACACCTTGTTGCCTATTCTTTTATCTGCAAAATTCCCTCCACAAGGACTATCATGGGAAACCTTTAATATCTCATAAATGTCATCCTCAAATACACAACGTCGAATCTGCTGATTAGAGCCTGTGTGAAAAAGGTATCCTACCGTCCATGAATATTGGGTACTATGATGAATAATTCTCCATTGTTCCCTATATGACAAGTGACTTGGTACCTTACCTGTAGCAAGATAGTTAGCAATATCTGCATACAACGGAGTGTTATAAGAAATTGCAAAAATATGTTCATCTGGAAAACTATCTTCTATGGGTGTACTTTTAGCATTATTATCTAGTCTAGATAGAAAATCGGCAACCACGTTATCCTTTTGTGGTTTATCTACTATGGTGATGTCAAATTCTTGAAGTAACAACAGCCATCTTGTAATATGACTAGGAGTAATGGGTTTATTCATGAGATACCTAACTGCTGCATGATCAGTGTGTACAAAGGTAGGATACCTGGTAATATAATGCCGGAACTTGTTGATGGCATAGATGACAATAAGAAATTCTTTTTCAGTCACTATGTAGTTTAACTTGGGAAGAGCCAAGTTCTTACTAACATAGTAAAGTGCATATGGAACCTTGTCTACTTGCTGCCCCAAAACTACCCCAACTGCTATCTAAGAGGCATCAACATGGATATGCAATGGTAATGTCCAGTCCGTCTATCGAAGGATCGGAGCTCTACAGACAAGTTCCTTGATCTTCAAAAAGGCTGCATCACAGTCATCTGTCCACACAAAATCTGCATCTTTTGTTAGCAATTGACAAAGTGGATGTGTTATTTTAGCAAAATTTTCTATAAAGCACCTATAATAACCAGTGCAACCGATAAAGCTACGTACCCATGTGGGTGTTTTGGGTATTGGAAAGTGTAATATTACCTCTACCTTAGCTGGATCCATTTGAATTCCAATAGCTGAAAGCAAATGTCCTAGAACTATTCCTTCCTCCATCATCATGTGGCACTTCACTGTACTCAAAGAGACATGGATCTGTTTACATCTTTCAAGAAATTTTTCTAGATTTTCCAGCCCTTCTTCAAATGAGTTCCCATATGGATTAAAATCATCCATATAGATTTCAACACTTCCATCTACCAGATCAAAGAAAATCCCTAAAATTTCCCTTTGGAATGTTGTAGGCGCATTACAGAGACCAAATGGAAGGACTCAGTCTGTGAAAGTTCCCCAAGGGCATGTGAAAGTGCTTTTATCTTGATCCTTGGGAGCTATCTGGATTTGGTTGTACCCACTAAACCCGTCTAGGAAGGAGAAGAACTTCTTCCTAGCCAAAGTATCCAAGACTTGGTCACTGAACGGTAAAGGGAAATGGTCTTTCTGTGTTTCTTTGTTTAATTCTCTATAATTTACACATATCTGCCATTTACCATTTTTCTTGGGAATAATCACCAATGGGGAAACCAATTGGTTGTCCGATATGGGGTAAATAAATCCTACATCCAGCAGCTTTTGAAGTTCTTCCTTCACAATGTTTTTCAAAGCGGGGTTCATTCTCCTCTGGGGCTGTCTCACAGGATGAAAATCCTCTTTGATGTATATATGATGGGTACATAGATTGGCAGGAATCCCCTTCATGTCTGTATAGTCCTAGGCGAAGGCTTCTTTGTGATTTTGGAGAACATCTAGAAGTTGTTTTGTCTGGGATTCTGATAGATTTGGGTTAATATTCAGGTCTTTCCTGGCTCTATCTCTACAAAAATGTTGTCATGGGACACAATTGTAGGCAGTTCTTCAAATCCATCTGTTGTTTCAATACTTTCTTGTGTTTCACAGCTCAAGACAGATTCTAGAATTCGTTGGTTTGAATTTGAAACAGAACAAGGGTCGCTAATGAAGGTAGTAATTGTATCATCCTCAGTTTCTGTTTTCAGCTGAAGGGCCTGCCCAATAGTAAGAACTGGTCTTAATTCTTCATCTTCAGACTCAGACTCTTCCTTTGGTAGAGGTTTCTTATGACAAGATGGTTTCACTGATGGGCTAGGTTCTGCAGGAGGGTATAACACAAGGTTTTTAGTAACCTGCCCATTTGAGATAACCATATTTCCATAACAACACCCAATGTAGGCATCTACGGTTTCCAACCACGGTCTTCCCAAAATCAAGGGGTGGCCACCAACTGGGGACTGTGTTTGCAGCACTAGGAAATCCACAAGATAATGCCATGAATCAACTGAGATTGTAATGTCTTCTAACTTTCCTATCGGTTTGATTGTAGATCTATCTGCTAATTCTAACATAGTAGGTGTATGTTTGAGGTTTTGAAGACCCAATCTATGCATAGCCTCAATAGTGGTGACATTTATAGCAGCACCCAAATCTACCAGTACATTCAGAATTTCCACTCCATTAATTTGTACAGTTAGAATTGGGTTCCCCAAATCCCCATATTTCATAGGCATAGCCTTTCCCAGCATAAAATCTGATAACTTTACCATCACATGAATAGTGAGTTGGTCCCTTGATCTCTTTCTATAATTTTTAGCACAATATTCCCTAAGAGTTTTTGCATATATAGGTACATCCCTCATAGCTTGTAATAGGGGAATCTTAACAAAAAGATTTTGTAACTCCCCTAAAAAGTAAAACTCAACTTGAGGGATCTATTTACTCAAGGCCAATCTCTCAGGATAGGGCAAGTCAACTCAATGTTCTTGAGTAATTAGCAGTTGAGGAGGTGTTTGATTATTACTAGCTTGGTTTTATTTCTCTTCAACTGTTTCCAGTTGTTTAACCTCACTGTCAACTTGTTCAATAATAATAGGTGAGGGTTGAGCATCTACTACCCGCCCAGATCTCAAGTTCATCTCATAAAGTTCTGCGGTAGAGATACTGTAGGAAGGCAGGTTGAGGGTGTCAGCTTGCTAAGCCCCTTTGTTTTTAAGATTCAGATTGGGTTGGATAGGAAGTTGATGGCGAATAAGCGGATTACTAGGAGGCATGTTAGAGGGCAACTGAATTTTTTGTTATGGTATCAAATGGGGAAACTGTCCATGAGGAGAGGGTCCACACCAGCTCGGGGCCCATGGAGAATTTGAACTAGTTTGAGGAGCCCACTATTGCCAAGGTGGAAACTAATATTAAGGCCACATAGGTGAATAAGGCATGGACTGAGGACCCATAATAAAATTGTTAAAATAATGAGATGGATCCTGAAACATACCTTGATTTATAGTTGGTGGTTGAGGTTGCCATGGTTTTTTGAATCCCATGAAGTATAGTTGATCCACCTCTCCGTCTATCCCTTGAAAGACCGCCTTCAATCCTGGCAAGGAGGGGCATGAACTTGTTGCATGACTCAGCTCGCAAATTCTTCCACGGAGTTCAATGGAGATTCTCTAGGTGGATGTTTCTTTTTGCACTTCCAGAAAAATATAGCCATAGTATTTTCCAATTCCATCTGTTTTTGTTTTACTTGCAGTGTGTCCATCTGTGTAGACATGGTACTCAAGATATCAGTCCTTAAGTTATCCAGCAGGTTTCCAATTTCTGCTTTCGTGACACCTCCACCAGATACTTTTGTTGATCGAATTCCTTGTTTATTCCTTGCAACTCCCCTCGAGCACTGGATGCACAACTCACAAATGGTATCAAAGTCCTATTTTGATATATCTCCCTTTCCTACTATGTTTAACAGTTCTAGAGAGTCTTCTTGAAAAGCCCGGAGAAGGATAAATTTAAAAATTTCCTTATCCAAGTTAGAATGACCTGACCTCTATAGCATGTACTTAAAATATTCCACACAATCCTCCATATTCTTGTCTTCCTTCTGCATGAACTTAAAAATCTCTTCCTTAATATCTCGAGATTTGCAATAATCTTGATACTTCTCCATAAAGGAGGTTTTCATCTCTTCCCATGTGCAGATAGTCTTTCGTCCTAGACCCATAAACCATCACAAGGTTGTCCCTTTTAATGTAG
This sequence comes from Pinus tabuliformis, assembly GCA_031772625.1. Taxonomy (NCBI): domain Eukaryota; kingdom Viridiplantae; phylum Streptophyta; class Pinopsida; order Pinales; family Pinaceae; genus Pinus; species Pinus tabuliformis. The sequence continues at coordinate 147,834,398 of CM062811.1, read as the reverse complement.
TAGGGAAGATTTTCAGTTTTTGTTCATCGGTTATGTAGTCATATACCCGACACACAATATCAAATTAAAAAAGGAATGTGTCGGGGTCTTCAGATGTCTTCCCATGAAAGCTAGGTAAATCTACCAAAGGAATGGGCTTCATTGGTGCACCAATGCAAATATCCCTAACTGGGAAGTCAATAGTAGAGGTTGTGGGTGCCATAAATATTCTCCAATAATCACTGGGAATTTCAGCAGGTTCTGCAGGGAATGATGGAGGGGGTCTTATCACGAAAGTTTGAGTTGCCTTAACAACACTCCCTTATCCCGTGGTGATAGGAATACCCTCACAACCCCTTCCTCCTTGCCACAATGGCTTAATTCCTCATACCCCTTCCTTGCAACTTCTTCTTCCCTACTGGAATGGGTTGGTTCCTCAGATATTCTGCTTACAACTTCTTCTTCCTCTGTTACCAGAAATGCTACTCCTTCATCAGGTACATTGCTGCATACTTCTTCTATTGTTGGAATGGTTTGCTGTGTTAAATCAACAGGAGGTACTATAGATAGCATTGGTTGTTCAACATATTGTCCCTCTGATTTTGTTTGAGTCCTCACCCTCATAGCAGCACAAGAAGATGCCTCTAATTCAGCTCTTGCGATGATTTGTTGGATGTAAGTGTTCCTTCCCAAATCTTGTCCTCCTTTCTTCCAGGCTTTTCCTCTGCCCCTTTTATTTAAATCTTTGTTCATGCAAATTGGTAAGAGAGAAACATCTAAATTAAATCACTATGCTCAGGACCTGGAGCAGGGTGTCAAAAGACCATTCCCTCCCCAGGACGAGAGGTTGGGTTTTAACAGACAAGAAAAGAAAACAACTGAAAGGAAATCTAAGGCTCAGGACCTGGAGTAGGGTGTCAAAAGACCATTCCCTCCCCAGGACGAGAGATTGGGTTTTAACAACTCAAAAAAATTTAGAACAATCAACCAAAACAAAGTGACTCGAGCCCAAAAAATGATAAAAAGCAACATAAATCAAAATACTAAGCTCAGGACTTAGAGTAGGGTAGCACTTCCCTCCCTAAGACGAGAGATTGATCCTTTGGTCAATGCAGATCATGTCTTGCACCTTGTTAGCCTTCCCCGGCAACGACACCAAAATGTTGGTGTCCGAGTGTGAATAAACTATTCCACCCTTTTTCCACATTAATTTATCAATCCGGGTGCATACATTTTTCAAGGTAACATGCAAGGTATATGTAGGGGTAAGGTTACAATCTAACATAAACCAAGGATTCACAGATAAAGAATCAAAGCATCATTGTAACGGTAATTAGAAATAAATTGCAGAACTTAAAAAGGCATCCACAACAATTAATTAAAGAGTTGTAACAACAATAAGAAATTATCACACAATAGAAGAAACATCACACATAAAGAAAATACGTAGCACCTGATCAGGAGAGTGGGCCCAGCTCTCTGATCAAGGCGGCGTCAACTCACAGCTAGGAGAAGAACAACAAACTCACATTAAATTAATATATGAAGAACTGTTACAATGTCTATCTCTGCATGGCTAACCCCTTTGCACAGGAATGAAACCCCTTTTATACAAATACATGGAGAAGATATATTCCCCCAAATCTAGAAACTAATGCCCAAAAATATACAACTATTAGAACAACAACTAATTTTCAAGAGAGAGAGAACAATAAATATCTGAAATAAGCCTATAAGCAACTGGGAGTTGGTTATGTTGTTGCAGCATTGCCGAACAACTATTGTAAACGCGGGACTGCTGCTACGAGCTGTGAATGTGATACCTGTTCACCGAAATCTGTGGAAATAACAAAGTTTAGTAGTTTGCATAGGAAAAACTTGTGACCTTACTTAATCAATTAAATATTCCAAGAGACGTTAGAAGGGAGGTTTACCTTGTAAGTTTATCACAATTAATTCATATCATTGGTGCAAAATGGATGAAAGGATAGGTGAAAATATAAGGAAGAGATAGGAAGATTTGGTGCCCAATAACATGCATACTAAGGGCACGCATGTCACACCTTCAATTAATTCCATTTTAGATGTTGTTTCAAATTTAGAAATCTTAGTTTCAGATAGAGTTTTTCTATTATTAGAGCTTTTCATTTGTTATTTTTAGCATGCATGATCTATTTTTACTAAGAGGGTGCATATCCTTAGTCATTAGAATACTTATGCTTTAGAAATTCCCATATTAGGTAGAGGACACAAATCTCAAGGAAGGGATGCATGCTTTCATTCTCCAGTTCATATTTTGATGGAGAGACACTTACTTGGCACTCTTACAATGCAAGTATGGTGCACTACGTAATCAGGTTAGGGCTATGCTTTGAAAAAGTTCAATAAGATAGGATTTTTCATGTGTCCATATTCATTGTACTTTCTCTCCTCTTCCTATTCTATAAGCAAGATGAAAGGTGTACCATTGTGATGGTTATTGAGGTTTTGTTTTGAACTGTGTAGTGTATCTTTTTCAGTATTCAATAGAAGATAGATGCAATTGAGAGTTCAAATATATGTATTTTCCATTCAAATTTTCCACAGTATGTATTTGTAAATTAACCAACTTATATCTGCCTCTTTTTTATTGAAACTTTCAAGTTTTCATCTACTTAGTATTTAGGTTATTATTTCTAGGTCCATAATCTATTTACTATTGTTAATGGAAATAAAGGGATATAAAAATAAAGGTGTATAGAAAATGTTAATGAAAAAATGGTTATCTACAATATCTAGTGAAAGTAGGGGATTTTTAAATTGGGAAGGTGTATTGGTTTTGTATTGGTAGGGGGTTAAATAAAGTGCTTTTTAGAGGTATTTTCCAATATGTAGTCAAATTAAGGGTATTGTTTAGTATACCACAAACGCACATGTTATGTTAGAGGTTGATTGAGTGAAGCCCCCGTGTAACATCCCTGGGTTAAAAGTTCATGTAATAAAGGTTAATAAAGGCCAAATAAGACCAAGGTCATTAGACATGTATTCGAAGTTGAATTTTGGAAAAAGCACTATAGTGGGCATCACATTTGGTTTATTTATGGCTAAGGAAATTGGAAAAGGCATTGGAAAAGGAAAAGAAGAATTACTTGGCATTTATTTATGAAAATAAAGGAAAATAGGAGAAAAGGAAGGTGAAGAGACACAAATCAGGGGAAATAAGAGAAAAAATGAAGAAAATATAGGCCTCAATGATAAAAAGGCTTCTGAGGATTAGTTCACAACTTTTTGTCGGTTTCAATGTGGAAATAGTTTCATAGAGAGAGAGAAGAGCACCAAGAGGAGAAAACAAGAAAGAAAAGGAAGGAAATTAAGGAGAAGGTTGGATCAACAACTTCAATAGGAGGATTCTGTAGGTAACATGTTGCATGTGTGATTTCCTAGTTGAGTTGTGAATGCATGGTACATGAATTTGTTTATTTGTTCATTTTTTGTCATTGGAATGGGTTTTTCTTGGTTTGACAGTGGTTTCAACCCTGCCTTGCCATTTCCTAGATAACCATGGTGTGATGGGATTCATTTCTGGTTGAGCTTTGGATTGCCAGAAGGTTTTGGATCCAGGTGAGGTGATATTGGGAAACTTTCCAAGGGTGTATGGTGGAGATGGTTTTCTCTAGGAAGCCCTCGACAAGTGGATGGAAACAGGAAAATTCCTCAAGGGATAGTGAAGGAATTCTGAGGCATCCAAGCTTGTTTTGATTTTGTGATATCTTGACCGGTTTGGTGAGATCACAGTAGTTTGAGGGTGGAGGTGGTTTAACCTATGGATTCCCTTGGTTGTTTATGTATTGGTTTTATCTCATGAGAGCCCACATTCATGCTTTGAATATAGCATGATGGTGATTGGATGAAATAAATATTTGGCTCAACTCAATCTATGGTCGGGTGGTACATGGGAATCCCTAACTTGGTTGGTTTTTGCATAAGTTAATAAGAGTTATTTTCCTATTGTGATTTATGAGCATTTGTACTCGTTACTATGTTGATTTGATGGCTATTATTTCATGGTTAATATTATGGTTATATGTTGGTTATAAGCATGGTTCTATAACATGTTCTAGCTATGGCTCTTGTTATCCTTTGATTAGTTGATGAATGGTTGATGAATGCATGCACTAACAAGTGTTATTGCAGCTACTTTGAGAGGGAATCAAACCTTCTCAGTGAATTTCAGCTAAAGTAAAGAGATTTACACTCATATATGCATTCATGACATGTATCTTATATGTTTTACCATGTGTTTGATGAAATGTCTAGTATGTTCTAGTTAGTCTAGGTCAAGTTTTGGTTTCAGGTTCAAATGATTAGCATTATCATTATGATAAATATGATTTTGAAAAGTTACTGGAAATTCTAGGCATTGGTCTATAGGGTAGACTAGAGAAGTGGCTCAGATCTTGGGATTGAAGGCACAAAGGTGAGGATCTAGGGTCATAACTACATGTAACGAGTCTTGTGAGTGTGGTTGGAGGCTCACAACTGCATGAAGATAGTGTGAAGGGTGTGACTAAATGGGCATGCTTCCAGGTTCAAAATTTGGACTAGATGGGAGGCTATGATTGTTATGCATGCATGTTATTCATATGCATGCATTTTAGTGGCTATGGTTTTCATGTATCTAGTCGGCGTTATAGTGCATGATTTCGATAGGTTGATATGTTGTTGTCATTATATATATATATATATATATATATATATATATATATAGAGAGAGAGAGAGAGAGAGAGAGATATCGTGCTAATCTAGACTGATTTGTGCAGATGAGATAGCCTCCCATGAACATCACTAAGGTATGTTGGTTATGTTTATATTTGGTTTATCTGACATGGTATGTTTGTAGGAAGAAGAATATCAAATATGACAAGAAGAATGGTGGATTATAGTTCACATGACTCCCCTTATATATCAGTTAAGCATCATCGGGAAAAGTATTATCCTAACATAGTAGATACCTTGAGAAGTCTAAAGGCAGAAATCAGAAGTTGTAAGGTAGATAATGAAAGAATCATTTACTCATAGGAAAGGCTTTCCAGGGCTCAGGAAAAGCAAGCAAAGGTCAATGCAGCGATCCTTCAGATCTTGTCGGATTTGTGGAGGTAGGGACGACCACGGATCAATCATGGATAGGAGGAAAGGACTAATGGGGCATATGGTAGCAGTTCTCGATCAAGATACAGGTCAAACAAAGATGACACGGTTAGATGTGGAAGATGTATAGATACACCTAATAAGAGAGGTAGTGGTTATGAGTTTTATTTAGTTCTGGTTTAGATAGGCATCATGTTCATCATCACCATCATCCTTACAGGAGGAGTGAGAAGGGATACTTTCCAAATGAGTTCAAGAAAGTCAGGCCTCCTACATTTGATAGAGACTTGAAGAAACCGGAAGATGCAGAAGCTTGGTTTCTTGGGATGAAGAAGTTATTTGAGCTGCATGACTATATAGAGAACATGAAGGCCAAGATAGTTATTTTCATACTCAAGGAAAAGGCAGATATTTGGTGGGAATATGTGAAGCGTGTAAGAGACATTAAGATAGAGGATTTGAGTTGGCATGAGTTTAAAAGACTCTTCGATAAGAAGTACGTGTCAGATAAATATTATGATGATAAAGCTAAGGAGTTCTGTGAATTAAAGATGGGTTCTATGAAAGATGAAGAGTATACAACTAAATTTCTAGAGTTTTTGAGGTATGTACCTTACCTCAAGGATGTTAAGGCCAAGGTTCAAAGATTCATCAGTGGACTGTCATTAGCATTCAAGGATTAGATTGAGTATCATGAGCCTCAGTCATTGGAGGAATTCATTGGGAAGTTGAAGCACATTTATGAGCATTTGAAGTGCCAGACAAAGTCTAAGCGTGACTAGAAATGAAATGACAAAACTAAAGGAAAATGGCCTAGAAGTGGAAAAGACCTCAGGATGCAATTGAGAAAGAAAATGTGGCTCCTTATAAGAAGTTCAGTACAACAGAAAAGGAACATGGATCTCATCTTGAAGAGAAGCATAATAAAGGTGGTGGTAGGGAACCATTGCAGTGTTGTATTTGTCGCAAGGATCACTATAAGAAAGATTTTTTTATTGTACTAGGGTGGCAGACCTTAGATCTACAATGCTCAGGAGGCGCAGACAATTGGACATGTTGGTCATAATATTCCTCAAATTTATGCAACATTTGATAACAAGCCGGTAGAACACCAGGAATCCATTATCAAGATGGAAGGTAAGCTTTTTGATTGAGTTTTTTCCATTTTGAGTGATCCTAGATATAATTATAGTTATGTTAATCCTGACCTGGTGGATAAGTGTAAATTGAGAAAAAAGGTGCATGCAGAGTATTGGTTGGTGCAGTTGGCTACAGGTACCAAGAAAAGAGCTCATCATTGGGTAAGAGCTTGTGCATTTGAGTTGAACAGTATGTCTACATCAACACATTTGAATGTGCTTCCTTTGGGTTCATACAATATGATTTTGGTTATGGATTGGATGTACCTTCATAGGACTAAGGTAGATTTCTACAAGAAAGATATCAAGTGCTTGGATGATGATGGAGATAAGAGAATCTTACAGGGAAAGAAGAATCATACATCGGTGAGAATGGTTACAACTATGAAGGCTAAGTGTGCTTGCAGGACAAGGTGTGTATTGTTTGTAGTGCATATTTCCAGTGACAAGCGGACGGATGTTGAGGATGATGAAGTCTTGAAGAGGTATCATGTTTTGCAGTGGTTTTAGGATGTGTTTCTAGCATAGATTTCAAATTTACCACCTCATAGGGAAGTGAAATTTTCTATTGAGTTGGTACTAGGAGCAACACCAATATCAGAGGCACCTTACAAGATGAGCACTCCAGAGTTAGTGGAATTGAAGTTGCAGCTTAAGGAAATGTTTGATAAAGGATGCATTAGGAAAAGTGTGATGCCTTTGGGTGAACCAGTGTTGTTTGTGAAGAAGAAGGACAATACTCTCAGGTTGTGCATTGACTACAGGTAGTTGAACAAGGTGATGATCAAGAACATGTATCCTTTGTCATGGATTGACAACTTGTTTGATCAGTTGAAGGGAGCAACACTATTTTCAAAGATTGACTTGAGATCAAGATATAAATAGCTATGCATCAAAGGATAGGACATCTAGAAGACTACATTTAATACTAGGTATGGGAATTATGAGTTTTTAATGGTTCTATTTGGTCTTACTAATGCTTCAGATACATTCATGTGCTTCATAAATAGTGTGTTTCATCCTTATCTAGAAAATTTTGTGAGAGTATTCATTGATGGCATATTGATATATTCTAAGAATGAGGAAGAGCATGCTAGACACCTGGTAGAAGTGTTAAGATTGTTGAGAGGGCATCAGTTATATGCCAAGCTTAGTAGGTGCAACTTTTTTCAGACAAAAGTTCATTACTTGGGACATGTTGTTTCTAAGGTATATGAGTGGGCTTGGAAAAGATCAAAGCTATCATGGAGTCGGAAGCTGCTAGGAATGTGGACAAGGTCATATCATTTATGGGACTAGCAAGTTATTAAAGGTGGTTGTTATGAAACCAGCTCAAGAAAAGATAGAAAATATAGATCAATGCCTTAGAATTCAGCCTCTTCGAGGGGGCAACCTCCTTTACATTACATAAATGAACAATTATTTGATGATTCAAATGACAAAACCTCCTTTCTATATATAGGAGTCTAAGGAGTCACAATATAATCCAGCCGACCTAACAATAATAATATAAAGCCACAAAAATAACAATAGAGGGATTCTATGGGGCACAGTAATAACAATATGGGGGCAATAGGGGCACAACAATATTAATAAGGGGTATAACTACAATAGTAATGGGGTAATCACTAGTATTATAGGGACCCAACATGCCCCTCTCCTTCAAAAAAGTGTTGTCCTCAACGCTTGAGTAGTTCTGGATACTTCTGCATAAAATTCTCATCCTCCCATGTGGAATCTTCAGTGGATAAGTTCTTCCACTTGATAAGATACTCTGAAATTGATCGATTTCGTAGCTGTCGAGTTCTTGTTTCTGTGACTGCTTCCGGTTCCAATATAATTTTTCCTTCCTCGTCAAGTTCTGGAAATATTGTTTGAACTGGGAGCTTGTCGCCTATAACCTTCTTTAAACATGAAACATGGAAAACTGGGTGCAATCGAGAAGCTGCAGGAAGCTCCAATTTGTATGCCATAGTACCAATCTTTTGCAACACCTTGTACGGACCATAATACTTTGGTGATAATTTATTATCCTTCTTAGCTTGCTTGAGGGACATTTTCTTATATGGTTGTAGCCGTAGGAATACCCAATCACCTACATCAAAACTTCTTTCACTGCGATGTTGATCTGCCTGTTGTTTCATTCTATTATGTGCCAACACGAGGTTATCCTTTAAGAGTTGGAGGACTTGTTGTTGATGTTCGATGTGATGTTCCACTGCCTGAACCTTAGAATTTTCTCTTAAATATGATGTGATGGATGGTGGTTGATACCCATAAAGTGCCATAAATGGGGTCATTTTTGTTGTTGTATGGAAGGAAGTGTTATACCACCATTCAGCCAGAGGCAACCATTTGACCCATTGTGTCTGTTTATCAGATACAAAGCAACGAAGATATCCTTCCAAACATTTGTTTACTATCTCAGTTTGCCCATCAGATTGAGGATGATAAGATGAGCTATGAGCTAACTGAGTACCAAGACAAGAAAATAATTCTGTCCAAAAATTTCCAGTGAAAATGGGATCTCTGTCACTTACAATAATCTTTGGGTTTCCATGTAGCTTTTGAATTGTTTCCATAAATGCAGTAGAAACTGTACTGGCTTTAAATGGATGTGATAATGCACAAAAGTGTGCATACTTGGTAAGTCTGTCAACTACCACCATGATGACACTCTTTCCCTCAGACTTGGGTAAACCTGTGATAAAATCCATTGAAACCTCCTCCCAACGTTGGCTTGGAATGGATAAAGGTTGTAATAGACCCGGTGTCTTAATTGTTTCAACTTTATTTTGTTGGCAAACCAAACATTCCGCCACAAACTTTTGAATATCTGATTTAAGGCCATCCCAAAAAAATTCCTTCTTAACCCTGTGGTAAGTTTTTAAAAATCCTGAGTGCCCTCCTAAGGGAGAAGTGTGCAATTCCATAAGAATATTTTGTTTTAGCTGGGAATTCTTACAGAGGTATAAGCGATCTTTGTACCATAACGAATCATTTTGCCAGCTAAATGTATCAGATGTACTGGAATCTTGTTGTAACTTTCGAATAAGTGCCCACACTTCTTCGTCATTCTTCCATTCCTCCCTTGCTTCGTTTATCCAATCTGGTTGGATAATAGAAATGGCACACAACAATGCTTCCACATCCTCATCCTTTCTTGAGAGTGCATCTGCCACCACATTTTGCTTCCCTTTTTTGTAGATGATTTCAAAGTCATAACCCAACATCTTTGTGACCCACTTTTGTTGCTCTTCAGAGGATAATCTTTGTTCTAAAAAGTATTTAAGGCTATCATGATCCGTTTTTACCTTGAAGTGTCTTCCCATTAGGTAGGGTCGCCATTTCTTAAGTGCATGGAGTATTGCCAACATTTCCTTCTCATAAATAGCTTTGCTTAAAAACTTTCCCTTGATTGGACGACTTTCAAAAGCAATGGGTCTTTCATCTTGCATTAGAACAGCACCAATTCCATTTCCTGAAGCATCACATTCCACAATAAAGGTTTTTGTGAAGTCCGGTGTAGCTAAGACCGGTGCTTGGCACATTGCCTCTTTAAGATGTTCAAAGGCCTTTGTTGCTTCCGGAGTCCATGAAAATGCATCTTTCTTCAATAATGTTGTTAGAGGTGCTGCTATTCTCCCATAATTCTTAACAAACTTGCGATAATACCCTGTCAACCCAAGAAATCCTCGCAGATGCTTTATGGATGTGGGGATTTTCCATTCCTTAATGGCTTTAATTTTGCTAGGGTCTACCTTAACTCCTTCATGAGATACAATATGACCCAGATATTCCACCTCTTGTACTCCAAAGAAACATTTGGATCTTTTTGCATATAATTGTTTCTCCTCCAATAGTTGTAGCACCCTGTCAACATGTTCAACATGATCCTTCCAAGACTTGCTGTAGATTAGTATATCATCAAAAAATACTAACACAAATTTTCTAAGGAATGGTTTGAAAATTGAATTCATCAAACCTTGAAATGTTGAAGGTGCATTGGTAAGGCCAAAAGGCATGACCAAAAATTCATAATGACCCTCATGAGTTCTAAATGCTGTTTTCGGAATGTCTTCAATCTTCATTCTGATTTGATGATATCCCGAACGAAGATCCAACTTGGTGAAGTAAATTGATCCATGCAATTCATCCAGTAATTCATCAATGACAGGAATGGGGAACTTATCTTTAATAGTGAGCTTGTTGAGCTCCCTATAATCCGGACACATGCGCCATGATCCATCCTTCTTGTGCACCAATACTACTGGAGCAGAGAAAGAACTTTGACTTGGTTGAATTATACCAGCCTCTAGCATTTCTGCAACCATACGTTCAATTTCACTCTTTTGGACATAGGGATATCTGTACGGCCTGATGTTTGGAGGAACACTTCCTGGAATCAGATGAATAGCATGATCATGATCACGCATAGGTGGGAGACCTTTGGGAGTCTCAAATACCTTGGAATGATTGTCCAGGACTTTTTGGAGATCTGGAGAAATAGATGATTCCGATGTGGAAACATCTAGCGAACATAATTGTGCAATTACACCTCTTTGCTCCTTTTTTAGAAGCTTTGTCATACCATTAGAGCTGATTATCTTTCCTGGTTTCCCTGCAATACCCCTTAATTCAACTTCCTTTCCTTCTGTAGAAAATTTGATGAAAAGTTCTTGAAAATTAAAAGCTATTGTACCCAAGGATTGTAGCCATTGGACTCCTAGTACAACATCAGCACCTCCCATTGGAATGGAAAGCATTGGGCTAGTCAATACATATTCTCCCATGGATAGCTTGATATTATGGCACTTTCCAGAGCAATTTATTGTTCCTCCATTTGCAATCATCACTTGACACTCTGGTGCTGGATATAGGAAGCAATTCAATTCTTTTGCTACCTTACAATGAATAAAATTGTGGGTGCTTCCTGAATCAATCAACACTATTACCTTTTTCTTCTTGATTTGTCCTTCTATCTTGATGGTTTGAGGAGTGGTAATTCCTGCCAATGCATTACAAGATATGGTCGGATTTATTTGTTCTTCATCTAGGCTTTGTTCCTGGAGTATATCCTCTTCTTTTGACCTTTCTTGCTCCTTTTCTTCTTCCTCTTCACAATCTATGTAGAATAATTTCTTCTCAGCACACTTATGACCTTTAGTGTATTTGCTATCACAACTGTAACAAAGCCCTTTTGCTCTTTTTTCTTCCAATTGTTGTGGTGTCAACCTTATAGGTTGTGGAAGACTAGGGGCAACAACACTTCCATCTTTATAGTTGTGAGTGGTATGCTTCCTGGTTGCCATAATTTTGCTTTCCATTTTTCTTGCTAACCTGAATGCCTTCTCTAATGAATCAGGTTCCCAAAGGCGAACATCATGTTGGATATTATCCTTTAAAGACCCTATGAACACATCAATCCTATGCTCCTCTGGAATATCTTTTACCCTTATGTTCAATTTTTGGAACTCCTCAATGTGCTCCATTATTGAACCCTTTTGTTTGACTTATCAATTGGCTAAAAAAAGTGTTGCTTTTTGTATCCTCATAATGTGCTATCAATTCTTCCGTAAAAATTGCCCAAGTGATAAATTGTTTACGAGAGAAAAGCCATTGATACCATACAAACTGATTTGGTTCCAAATATAAAGTTGCCATACGTACCTTTTGTGTGTTTTGCACATTATTGAGATCGAAGAATTGCTCCATCTGTAATATCCATGTGGCGGGATCCTTGCCATCAAACTTCCTCATATCGATTTTTGGAACATGGTGAGTCTTTGATCCAACATTAGAGTCTATGGAATCATGATTAACATTTCTTTTGTTCTCATCATGAGTTTCCTTTAGTACCCTTTCACCCTTAGTGACCATTTCTTGTAGCAACTTATTCATATTTATCTTCAATTCTTCCATCTTATCATCCATGTCATCAATTTTAGTGTCCATGCCATTCACCTTAGCTTCCATGCCATCCATATTAGCTTCTACACCTTTCTTTAAACCATCCATCTTAGCTTCTACATCTTTCCTTAAACCATCCATCTTAGATTCTGTTGCTTTTTGTGCAAGTGACACTTGTTGCACTTGTTCTTGTAATTTTGATATATCATGTAGCATTTCTTCTTCTTCTTCATGAGTCATGCTAGAGATTTCAGGTTCCTTACTAGGTGTCTGCATCCTCGGGGCATCAGTTACCGATAATAATGCTCTATTATGCCCTTTGAATTCCTTCAAAATAAAGTTTCAAACCAAGCTTAAGTAAAAATTTAAGAAAATCTACACACTTTTTTTCACTTTGTAGGAGCTCGATATTGCCTCTGATGTATCTCTGTACTTTTCAATCATCTAGTTCTGAATTTGTGACCTGCAGTAGCCCTCTGTGTCCTCTTTCCAATGCCACAAGTCTGACCCAAATTGGATTCTCCAAGGAAGAGTTATGTGAAATCTCCCACAGTGACTTGATTATAGACTAGTTCAGTAGAGAGAACTTGTACGACGTGCCACGAGTCACTGTTTCGACCTTTGGATCTAAAAAATGCATACAAGAAACTACAATCCGTCCTCTTTCTGTACCTTCTTACAAAATTTCAATCCGATCCCTAGAGAGAAAGTTATTATTATTTTCCCCAGGTCACCAGTTTGGAATGTAATTAAGGAGTCTGCAAAAAGACCAACTTCCTCAGATCATATCTCCGCAAATATAGCGCAAAAAGCTCTGAAATTCGGACCCGAGGTTCAGCGCGAATTCTTCTCAAATGGGTTGTTTTTACAACTTCTGAAACGTTGCAGAAAAAACGTTATAGTGAAAATTCCACGATCACCTGTTTGGAGCAGCGAAACCCTAGAGTCCAAAGCTCTGATACCAAATGTTATGAAACCAGCTCAAGAAAAGATAGAAAAGATAGATCAACGCCTTAGAATTCAGCCTCTTTGAGGGGGAAACCTCCTTTACATTACATAAATGAACAATTCTTTGATGATTCAAATGACAAAACCTCCTTTCTATATATAGGAGTCTAAGGAGTCACAATATAATCCAGCACCTAACAATAATAATATAAAGCCACAAAAATAACAATAGAGGGATTCTATGGGGCACAGTAATAACAATATGGGGGAAATAGGGGCACAAAAATATTAATAAGGGGTATAACTACAATAGTAATGGGGTAATCACTAGTATTATAGGGACCCAACAGTGGTTCATCAAGAACTTCTCACATATTTCCTATCCTATTACAACTTTGCAGCAAAAAGGGAAGAAGTTTGAATGGACTGAGGAATGTGCAACTAGTTTTGAGCAGTTGAAGCATTTGATTACAAATTATCTAGACTTGAAGATTGCAGATCTAGATAAAGAGTTTGTGGTATGTACATATGCTTACAAGAAGGGATTTGGTTGAGTCATCATGCAAGAAGGACAGGAAGTATGCTATGATTCAAGGAAGTTGAATGAGCACGAGAAAAACTACATGACTCATGATTTTGAGTTGGAAGCTATCATTCATGCCTTGAACATGTGGATACATTATCTTCTTGGTAGGAGGTTCATCCTGATGAGTGATCATAGTGGGTTGAGTTATTTTTTGGACTAACCTAATCTGAATTCCAGGCAAGCTAGATAGTTGGATCCACTCAAAGATTTTTACTTCAAGATCAAGTACATCAAGGGATAGGAGAATAGGGTTGTAGATGATCTTAGTAGTAGAGTGCAGGTGAATCATATTATAATAGTGAGTTCTTATGGGACAAATTTGTAGGAGTGGTTCTTGCAGGTCGGAAAACATGATGACAGGTATAAGAAATTGAGGCACAAGTTACAATAGTAGGGTGAAGGTAATAGGGATGAAGAGTATCATCTCACAGCAAATGGCTTGGCCAGATTCAGGAACGTGATTTATTTGCTAGAAGATAGTAAGTTGAAGAATATTATCTTGAGGGAGTTTCATGTTAAGCCTTATTCAGGTCACTTAGGATATCAAAAGACATTGAAAACAATTAAGAAATTCTATCATTGGTCAAACTTGAAGAAAGAGGTGGTTGAGTTTGTTCGAGATGTTTAGACTATCAGAAGGTTAAAGTATAATGTAAGGATCCATGTGGTTTAGTATAATCAATTTTGATTCCAGAGTGGAAATGGGAGGTCATTTCCATGGACTTCATTACAGGTTTTCTGAGGACATAGAGACAATATGATTCCATCATGGTTGTGGTGTTCCCTAGAAGATCATATCAGACAGAGATGCCAAGTTCAGTTCCAAATTTTGGAAAGAGTTGGTTGCACGTTTGGGGATAGAGTTGGCTTTCAGTACATGTTATCATCTACAAAAAACTGGATAGACATAGAGGGTCAATAGGATTCTTAAAGACATGTTGAGGATGTATGTCATGCATCAGCAGAGGAAGTGGGAAGAGTATCTTCCACTGGTAGAGTTTGCTTATAATAATGGGTATCATGAGTCCTTGAAGATGAGTCCATTTGAGGTTCTTTACAGGAAGAGTTGTAATACTCCTATTAGCTGGAGTGATCTAGTGAACTAGGTCTTGATTGGACCAAACATGTTGGCAAAGATGGAATGGGAAACGTAGGTTACTAAGAGGAAATTGAAGGCAATTCAGGATAGGCAGAAGAGTTATGCACACCAACATAGGGCATTTAAGAAGTTTAAGGTTGGGGAGCATGTGTACTTGTGCATCAAACCCAAGAGGACCTCCTTGAGGATTAGATCATGTGACAATTTGGAAACTCGATATTGCAGGCCTTTCAAAATCCTTGAGAGGATTGGACCAGTGGCCTACAGACTTGCACTTCCTACGAAATTGAAAGTCCACAATTTTTCCATTTTTCATTACTTAAGAAGTATGTCCAGGATGTTGATCATGTGACTGATTAGTTTGTATTTTAGGTGGAACCATCAGGAGAATTCCAGCAAGAACCATAATGCATATTGAAGTGGAAACAACTCATGCTCCACAAATGAGAAATTGAGCAAATTAAAGTGCAGTGGAAGCTCTTTGGATCTGATGAAGCTACATGGGAGATTGTTGATTAGATGTAGGCTTTGTATCCTTCATTATTTGTTGGTTCAAGAAAATGAGTTTTGGTATATGTATGTATATATGTGTATAGTTGTAGATACTACAATGATTTTTGTTATAAAGCTCCAATAAGTGGTATGATTGTCATGTTTTTCATGTTGGTCATTGTTTGCAGTAGTTGTTTATTGTAAATAATGCATTGAGTTATGTTATAAATCTCCATAGGTAGTATGTTTTGTTTTCGATGGTTTACTAGTCATAGGTGTCATAGGACACCAGGGAGGGGTTTGTACCAACCCCGGGTTAAAAGTTCATGTAATAAGGCTAATAAAGGAAAAATAAGACCGAGATCATGTGACATGTATTCCAAGTTGAATGTTGGGCAAATCACTATAGTGCACATCACTTTTGGTTTATTTATGGCTAAGGAAATTGGAAAATGCACTGGTAAAGGCAAAGAGGCATAAGTGGAATTTATTTATGAAAATAAAGGAAAATAGGAGAAAAGGAAGGTGAAGAGACATAAATTTGCATGAGAGGGAAATTAGAGGAAAAATGAAGAAAATAGAGGCCTTAATGATAAAAAGACTTATGAGGATCAGTTCACAACTTTTTTGCAGTTTGGCTTTGGAATTAGTTTCAGAGAGAGAGAGAAGAGCACCAAGAGGAGAAAGAAAGCAAGTAAAGGAAGGAAAATGACAAGCAAGGAAAGCAATGAGAAGGTTGGATCAACAAATTTAGCAGGAGGACTTTGCAGGTAATCGGTTGCATGTGTGATTTCCTTGCTGAGGTGTGAATGCATGGTACATGCATTTGTTTATTTGGTTCATTTGTTGTCATCATCATGGGTTTTTTCGAGTTTGACATTGGTTTCAACCTTGCCTTGCCATTTCTTGGATAACCATGGTGTGATTGGGTTCATTTTTGGCTCAGTTTTGGATTGTCGGAATATTTTGGACTCTGGTGAGGTGGTCTCAAGAAAATTCCCAAGGGTTGGGGGTGGATATGGTTTTTTCCGAGAAGCCCTTGACATGTGGGCGAAGACAGGAAAATTCCTCAAGGCCCAGGTGAAGGAATTTTGAGGCTTCCAAGCTTGTTTTGGTTTTGTTGAGGTGGCTTAACCTCTAGATTCCCTTGTTTGTTTATGTCTTGTTTTTATCTAGTGAGATCCTACATCCATGCTTGGAATATGGCACAGGGTTGATTGGCTGAAATAAATATTTGGTTCATCTCAATCTATGGTTGGGTGGTATGTGGAAGTCCCTGACTTCGTTGGCTTTTGCATAAGTTAATAAGATTTATTTTCCTATTGTGATTTATGAGTATTTGTACTTGTTATTATTTTGCTTTGATGGTTATTCTGTTATGGTTAATATTTTGGTTATATGTCGGTTATAAGCATGGTTCTATAACATGTTCTAGAAATGGATCTTGTTATGCCTTGATTAGTTGATGAATGGTTGATGAATACATGGGCTAACAAGTGTTGTTGTAGCTACTTGAGAGGGAATTAGACCTTCTTGATGTTTTTTAGCTAAAGTACAAAGATTTACGCTTAGATATGCATACATGACCTGTAGCTTACATGTTTACCATGTGTTTGACGAAATTCCTAGTATGTTCTAGTCAGTCTAGGTCAAGTTTGAATTATTAGTATTGTCGCTATGAGAAATATGATTATGGAAAGTTACAGGAAGTTTTGGGTAGTGTTACAAGGCTAGCCTAGATCTCATGATTGTGTGCACAAAAATGAGGATCTCAGGTCATAACATCACGGGTCAAGGCTTGTGAGTGTGGTTGGATGCTCACAACCGCATGCAAGTAGTTTCAAGGGTGCGGTTATAGGTCTAGGTTTGAGAAAAGGGTTCCAGCTCAAGGATTGGCCACCTAGGCTAGTTTTTTAGCCTCTGAGTGATCTATGGTTCTCGAGGAAGGTTAGTAAGTCTTAGTTGTAGGCCTCACTTCCTTAACTGGAACTAGGAGTTCAAGTCATGTCATCATGGCACTCTACTTCACATTTACCCAGAGGGCTTATAAAAGCAGGTAAATGTGGGGTGGTGTCGTTACACCTGCAGAATCTAGAAATCAAGAAACATTAAGGTATTCCCTTGTTTTCAGTGATTAAGTTTGTCATTGATGTATGCAAACGCCAAATAACTTAGAAATATCTTTGATCTTGGTCCCATATAAGGTGTTGAAGTTGATGGAACAATATCTATTGAAAGGTGGGCCTTAAGGAATCTGAGATCAGCCAACTCGAGCACAAAACCAAAAATATTTTTAAGAACCAATATGAAATTACATAGTTTATTATGGATCTTGTGAGCCAAGAGACCTGGTTTTCAAGCAATATCCATGTCTAGTTGCGTCGGTTGCCCACTTTTCACAACTAGACTTATTTTTATATTTACTATTTTATTCATTAATTTTATTTATTGTACTATCCTACCATACTTTGAGAAAGAACATTGTCCTTCAAGTATAAGAGTACTTCTAGTGAATTCATGTCCATAACAAGATAATAATTATACTCATACTAAGGTTTGAAAGGTAGGCTTCAATGGATACCATATTATGAGAATCTTTTTGCTTCAGATGATGTGGTGTCAATAATAATTGAAGAAGAGAGTGTTACTTTGATCTGGTGGTAATCTGGAACCAATATTCGATGCAGTCATAGTGTTCTTGGTTATCTTGATCTTTTGGTACACTTTGTAGGTCCTCGTCTACCATGCCATGTAGATATTTTTCTATCAAATGACTGGTAGCTTGATCACATAATGGATCTGATGGTATGCATGTCAAGAACTCCTCAATATTAGGTTCTAATGGTTGATCTCCATCGAACTCAACCCATAATTCTTTGGTCTCCTCGACAAATTAGTGAAGGTGATCAGATTAAACTTCTAGATCTTCTTGTGGCTCCTGAAACTTGTTATCTTCTATCACTTCTGGAAAGGCATATATGTTCTTGATTTCTACCAAGAATTTCTCTTCCCGAGAGGCAAATGAAAAAACATTGGATGTTGTTAGAATTTGAGAGAGTTCTCAAATAAAATGCTCCAACAAGTTCTTGAATAATTTTGGAGGCCGCCTTGTTAGTTTTTTATTCTTGTCTAACACATGGATTTGTATGCGGGGGGGAGGGGGGGTTCTTACATCACCCAAATAGAAACTTATTAAAGAGGTGAATGAAATATACTGAAGGAAAACAACTCCAAAGCAAGATTTGACATGCAATCAGACACCTTCACATTACTATGACTTGTTGCGACCAATTATTTGTTCATCATGAGTTAGGTTATTCCTTTCCATGAGTCAAACTAAAAGAAACACATTGAACCACATGATAAGGCTTTGGAGAAACCCACTAAAGTGGATGCAGTAGACTAGGACCCTTTTCAAATATTTTGAAATGAGGGCATCTTTGTGTCTTACTATTTCTCCTCCCCCAAGTCACAAGTGTTGGCAAAATTAAGAAAAGAAATAAACTACCATGCTATAATCCATTTTCAGCGCCCCCTCAGCAACAATGCCAAAATAATTTTTCAAAATTTATGGAATATATTTCCAACACTTAATTATTGGACCACGATCGTAATACTTACATATGCTAGCAAAATATATGAAAGATTAAAGTGTAATCTAATATAATCTACTGTCAAAAAATAATATTGCAAATTAACAAACAAATGACATGTTTAAGAAGGAAAACTAAAGGTTGATAAACATACATATTTAAATTAAAATCCATATGGTTGGTCCTTGTCTCAAACAGTTGGCACAACTCCAGAGTTTGATATTTCACTCTATGAGACAATGTTCATGCAATCAGTAACAGGTTGGGTTTGAGTAGCAAAGGATTATGGTCCTAGTTTTTAGTTCCTTGAAATCAAATGTTGAAATTAGAGACAATGCATTAAAATATTAAGCATGTAAAAAGAATTAAAATCAAACTATGTTATCTAAATATAAGGAACATCTAACTAACAAAACAAAAGGGCATATCGTTACCCAGGATTGAGGGGCCCTTCCCATCTAGAGTAATGTTGTCAAGAGTAATCATATCAGGCTACACTAATGCAACAAAACTCATGAATCAATAGCATTCATTGATGGAAAAATCAACATTGTAACAAGGAGGAGTGACACTTTTCTTGTTGCCTTAATCAACCTCCCATCAACTACTTATCCCAAGCCCTATTACATGAATGAATAATCAACAACTCTAGCGTTGTTCCAAATCTGATTATTTGTACAAAAGAGAGTATTGGATGGGCCAACACCAATCCCCAAATCCATGATTTTTGCTTAACTATGAGATGCATATAAATTAGCAAATGATGATCTACAAGATAAGATAGGGTGCTTTTTCTCCCCAAAATACAATAAGATGATTCTCATGCTTTGAAAATAAATTATATCCATTCCCCTTACTGTTTGGACCATTGATTTTGTAATTTCCTCAAATATGGGCATGATTTCGAAATATGGGCAAACAATGCATTCTGCACAGATTGACATCAAAGAATTGAGAATATATTTCAAACTGTAACGAATTTTGCGAAAAGTTATGAGACTTAACGAATTTTGTATGTTAGGAATAACACCTATGTTCTGAAATTTTCATATTTTCCTTTGTCACCTCGAGAATTGTACCCAAAGTTGGCAGCCTAGAAACTATGACCTGTAAAGTTATTTTTTAGTTTAGGCTTCACACATGCGACCTAGATGTAATATGAATGGTGTACAATTGTTTTAAGACCTCTAGCTTCAAAACCCATGTGGAAAAATTTCTTCTAGAAGTGTACAAATGTGCCAACCACAATCAGGTATTGAAACTGCACCACTGGTACCAAAACATAGCTAAATAATTCATCATCAATAAAAATAAATCAAAACTCAATTAATCTACCAAAGACTTAGGAATTAATGAAAATAACCATTTTTTACCTCAATGTGTGTCAAAAAGGTTTCAGGTTAAAAGGGTTAAGAATGCATACTAAGAAGGTAAATTATGTGGTTATAGAGGTAAGATGTGCAAGGTAAAAGGTCAAATAAGTAGTCAAAAATGATGACAACAAGAACCCAATAATACATTGAAATTGTTGTTTATTGATTAATATTTCAAAAATTATTTATGCACAACTTAATTAAATTTTTACAATTTCATGTTATAAGAAAAATCCAAATCTTATTAGTCCCAGAGATCAACCAATTATAAGTGATTATGAGTTCATACATGTTGCATTTTAGACAAAAAAAAATGATAGTTATAAGCTTATTCTTCTTAATTTAGTAGATAGAACGAGTCATAGCCAAATATTGGTTCATGATTTTGTGTTAAGAAAACTAACATTTGAGGATAAAGATGCAAAAGGATAGATCATTAAAATTTATCAAAAGCCACATGCATTGATTAATTATCTTTTAGATTTATGTTCAAATGAAGGAGATTGGATTTTGGATTTGTTCTCAGATTTAGGTAAGTTTTATGATATGAAATTGAACTTCAAACTCTTTTTTTTATGTGTTTATACTAATTTACTTAATTATTTTATTTGTATTTGATGATTAGCCACAACATTAGCGTGCTACCTAGAAAAAGGAAGAAATTGCATAGCCATTGAAAAAGACCCACTACAATGCATTTTCATTCAGCTAATAATTAATGTTATTAAATTTCTTCCAGATTCAATGCAAGAAGTTGGTTTGAGGAAAGGAGAATTTTAATGAATCATGTGTGGCAAAAAATGCAGAGGAACCCCATCCACCATTAGATGGAATGATTGGAAAGAGATACTTCAGGATATTTCTCGACATCAAAGATCCAACATGAGAGGAAAATGACCAAACAAAAGCACAAAATACTATGGAAGAAGACAATAATGAAGTTCCTAAACAAAAGCACAAATTACTATGGAAGAAGACGATAATGAAGTTCCTAAAGATAATGAGCATGGATTATATGAAATTGTTGACTAAATTTAAGTATGCTTGAAAATCAAACTCATTTTTTAGAACTATTCATAAGTAATACTTGTAATGTTTTTACTTTAAGATTTTATGATAAGTATTCAATTATTATTGTTATATGTTTAATATTTTTATTATTTGATTTTCACTTTAATTTTTATGTGAATCATTATTTTTGAAGAAAAAAAAATGAATATTACTATTTTTTGATGTTAGGATATTCTGACACATAGGAAATAATTAAGTTCAGCTTGGTCTAGTGTATAGTTAAGTAAAGTGTGTTTCTTTAATACGTACTTTTTGTAACTTACAATCTGACAGTCATGATATCTCCTAGACATGAAGTGATCCGACGGTTCATTATCTCCTCGGTATTACTGACACTTGATCTGTGGCTTAACACAAGATTTGTCCATGATCTCTTTTTAAAGAGCATGGAGGGTCATTTGTTAGGTGACCGTTCATGAGAGAAGCTTATGTAAGTTTTCTTTCTTTTACACTAATAAATTGCCTAAAGTGGTTGCGTTGGCTTAGGTCGTGGATAGTTTCCCTCTTTGAGAGTTTTGACCACGTCACACATACTGGTGTACTAATATGTGATCTATTTGTGAGCAGTATTCTTTGGTTTTCTATCTAAGGAACTTACCCTGTAAATTCCTACATGGTATCAGAGTTATTTGATCCATTGTTGATCCAAATCCGAAGTCGGTACAACTGCATCCAACTATCTTTTCCTAGATCTACTATTTCTGATCACTTTCGGGCCGAGATGACTGCTCTATTGTGTTAGGAGCATTTGTTCCAGTAAGAAAACCCTTTCGTTTTGCACAAAAAGGTTTCTGGTAGCCCCAGCTACATCATTTTATGATCTTGAGGTATACAGTTTTTATTTGCATTTATAGTTATTTATCTCTTTGTTTATTTTTGTTTATAGTCCTCTATAATTTTTTATATTTACTTACCGGATCTATGCATTTCATTTCTGTGTATGCTCTTTGCCCTGTGACTCTGTGCAATTTGGGAAAACCTAAAGTAGAAAGAAAATATTTTTCTCATGTGTATGCTCTTTTCCATCGCGCTTTAGTGTGATCTCAAAAAATCAGAAACATTGAGAAAAATATTTAGTTTTTGGTCCAATCTTTACTTTAAGTTGTAAGGCTTAGATTACTTTTGTTTGTTCGTTTTGGGTTATGTGGTTTTTTTTTGTTTTGTAGGCAAAAAATGGTTTTTTTCAAGTAAGCACGCACTCCAAAGCTTCAGTGAGAATATAGTCTTGGGTTCAAGTCTTTTTTTTTGTTGAGTTACTTTTTCAAAAAGCACATGTAACTTATGTTTTAAAGGTAATTTATGTAAAAGTGTTCTCACCCATTATAAAAAGTGAGTCAACTATAATTCTAAAGTCATTTTATCTTTTATTTAAGTTATAATTTAGTGGATAGTTCATAAAGTACCATTGTAAAAGTGACTTTCACTTATTTATAAAAGTAGGTCACATAAAGTAATTTTTTTTAAAGTGAGCTAATTAGATTAAGTTTGGAGGGGGGGAGGGGGACATTTTTTTAAATATAACATTACACTACAAGAAAAAAGGACATTGGTGAGGGGCGAAAAATGTCACCATAAGCTCATTGGTGACGGTCAAAAGAGCATTTGTCACAAAAAACTGAACGTCACCAAAGGTGGCGTCGCCAAAAATATAGGTGTTGTAGTGACATACAAAGTCCGTTACCAATAATGATTTATAATGACGGATAACGACCATCATCATTTCATATGAGCAATGGTGATGGACCATAGCCTCTGTCACCAAAAATTGAACGTCGCCAAAAGTATAGGTGTTGCAGTGACATTCAAAGTTCGTCACCAATAATGATTTATAATGACAGATAGCGACCGTCACCATTGCATATGAGCAATGGTGACGGACCATAACCTCGGTCACCAAAAATTGAATGTCGCCAAAAGTATAGGTGTTATGGTGACATTCAAGGTCCATCGCGAATATTGATTATAATGACGGATAGTGACCGTCACCATTTCATATGAACAATAATGATTTATTATGATGGACCTTTAATGGCAATCACTATTGGTGCATATATATGGTGACATTCATTGACTGTCACCAAAAGCTGCATTGCTAGAAGTATAGGTGTTGTGGTGACATTCAATGTCCATCACGAATAATGACTATAATGACGGACAACGACCGTCACCATTTCATATCAACAACAACGATTTATGGTTACGGACCTTTGAGGGTCGTCATTATTGATGCGTATATATGGTGGCGTTCATTGACCATCACCATTTCATATTTTTGGTGAGGGTCGAAAAATGTCACCAAAGCTCATTGGTGATGGTCAAAAGAGCCTCTGTCACCAAAAATTGATCATCGCCATTCCATATGGATGTTAGGGCATGATGGAATCGAACCACCAACCTCCTGCTTGTAAAGCAGGTGCTCTTCCATTGAGCTAGCACCCTTTAAAGAATTATATTTTTTAAAATTAGACCTTGAAACTTCATAAATTGTAAATTCTACAACTTTCAATAAATTAAAGTCTCAACAATATTTTACTAAACAAGCAAAGCAACATCGAAGATGTAGGTCCCTACCTAATGGTTATTGAAGTTATGAAAATTGGGTGGAGGGAAAAATAGTTATGTATAATAGAATCAATATGTTTAGTTGAATATTCAATAAGAAGTGAAACTCTAAAGACATTTATAACCTATAAATGACCTATAACTATCAAATGCACCAAATATTGCAAAGGAAATGTCATAAGTGGATATCATATGGAAGAAGAAGAGGTAGGGACTTGGAACCCATGTACATCTTGGCATGCCTTAGCATTTGGCACATCTTAGCTTGTTTGACATGTCTTCGTACTATCTGGCACATCTTAACATGCCCTAGCATTCCCTAACACACCTTGGCAGTCATGACCTCAGAACTAGCATTGCATTGTTCCATGACTTGGGAACCTTACATTCACTAGAACACCTTGGCACTCCCTAGTTGTCATGCCCTCTGTTATCCTCCATAATGTCCCAGGCTAATGAAGAGATCGACGGAGGTAACAACAGACCAAGCTTTTAGTTTGGTAGCTAGCCCTACCAAGCCAGAGAGGGATCTCTCTATGAAATCACAACCAAGAGATTATTGGAATGTAAAGGATTTTAGACTAGATAGCTAGGGTCAAATGGGTTTTTGGAAAATTTAGGGACTTGGAACTCTATCCACCGGTGTCTTGTCTAGCAGGGACTTTGTCAAGGAGGAAGGACTTGGAACTCTGTCTAGGATAAAGCACCTAACATGCATAATAGAAGCTCCCTAGAATAGAGTACCTCCTACCTAGAAGAGTGTCCCCTGCTCAAAATATAGAACCCTTCTCTATTGTGCACTTTTCTTAAAGATAAATATTTACATCAAATAGTACTAATAAAAACACCTGAATTAAGAAAAGTGAGCATCTAAGTCAAACTATAAAAGTATAATAAATATTGCTCTATATAAGTTTGGGAAACACTAGACAAGCATGCTTTCATACAACAACAATAAGATGCCTAAAATCTATGTGATTCTTTCATTATTGCTATACGCTCACAGCAAAGCTGAAATCTATAGCATGTACCCCAAGGCTATATGCATTTACTGAAGGTGTAGATTGAAAGGATATGCTGAGATGAAGTACTATTGATGGAGAAACACCTTCAAAACAATAGATAAAGTCTATTGTGAATTCAAACCATTTACACATAGGCCAAGGCTGCTACTAGGTACACTTCTCCGCTGAATGGAAACTACAATGTATTGTAGTGCTACTGAAGGAAAAACACTTTTAGTGCAACACAGATAAAACTCTAACAAATATTGTCAATGTGGTCTTGATTATCAATGATCTCATCAATATAGGTAACAAATTTAATAATTGAAAAACCAAAAGGTGAGATGCATAGATAATTTGATGACAGATTTGTGCATACTTTATTATTGTTTAGGAGTGTTAGTATAGAAAATGCAAGGTAACTTGTTGCGTCTTTATGTCACAGGCCAAGGATGCGAAGAAATACATAAAATATTAAATAGCATGGTATAAGTCAATTGTAGGTTATTTTGAAACAGGAATGGAATTATCCTTGTGCGGGTTCTAATCTAGTGGGTATAACTTTAAATAAGAAACTGATAGTTATGGGGTTGAAATTGTTTCACAATTCATGAAAATTCCCAAATTTGTTCACTAGAAATAAGTAAAGTGATTCATCAGGTTTATGGAAGGGAACACCCTATTCACAGGAAGGTAACTTGAAATTATTCGGGCATATTATTTCTCGTCTTCTTGTACGTGTGTGCTTTGAAAAGATAACCACATCCAAAGACTCAATAAAAACCCTGGTAAATTTTATAGATGTGAAGCACTTCTGAGAAAACCCATCACTTAATGACAATTGAGCGAGGAATATGTCGAAGGATTCAATCTTGCACTTAGTCATAAACAGGAAGTTGGGGTATCCAGCATCTTGCCAACAAACCGAATTTTATAGATGTGAAGCACTTTTGAGAAAACCCATCACTCAATGACAATTGAGCGAGGAATATGTCGAAGGATTCAATCTTGCACTTAGTCATAAAAAGGAAGTTGGGGTATCCAACATCTTGCCAACAAACCAACTCCAACCATAATGTGAAAGGCAGGTTGTTGGAAATAATACTAAAAGAGGGGGGGGGGGGGGGGGGGGGGGGGGGGGGGGGCGGTGAATCAGTATTAGCAAGTCAACAATATTTCATTTCCATATTCTGATTCGTATACGCTACTTCAGTTAATGAAACTTGCGTGCATACGCAACTGTATAGAAGGAAACTAGCGTATACCCTGTAAACTTATAATTTAGTTAATTCTTCATAAGTGGATCTTTAATCTGTGCATCAAAACCATATAAACAGTAACCAAGAGCAGTAAAAACAGAACGGACAGTCACACACATGAACACAAGATATAAGGTGGAAACCCAATGTGGGTGAAAACCACATGTTGCAATCGTCTCTATCTTTCTTTTAATAAGAAACTTCTTTTTACAATATTTTGTACTGGTGCAATTTTATACCAGTACACAGGCTTCTACCTGCAGAAGGCTACAACATTCTCTTGTTCTCCAGCTTCTCCTGGAAGGGAGCTACAACCCCCTAGCTCTTTTACTAGCTGATGTACCAGTACGTAGGTGTTGACCTACAGAAGGCTACAACCTTCGCTTTTCTTCCAGGGACCACGTTTCATAAATTTTCAAACTGGATCCATCAATAACATCAATCAAACGTCAATTATATCTGCATCAACCAATCTCCTTTGCAACAACCAAAAACTGAATCAAACAATCACTTCTCTAAATGCTGTAACCAAAACCCAAGCCAGAATCCAGAACACTGCAACAGCAATCAGAATAGCTAAAGCATATTTTATGAGGTGTACGCCACTTCAATGTGATGAACCTGCGTCCATACGCACTTGTATCAAGGCAAACCTACGTATACACACTTTTTAAATGCTGAACCGGCGCGTATACGTGACTTTGCTATAATGAACCTGCGTACAGATATGTAAATGATGATTTTAACCTTTACAATTATTCAAACATCAGTTACACCCAGATCATCATATTTACAGAATACAACATGCGCCAATTATGCAGATAAAAGATCAAAACCACACAAAGATACTTCTCTTCAAGCCTTAAGATCTTGACCCATCAATAGAAATTATCCTTCATCAAGTGCTCAGGTTCATCCTTGATTCAGATCCAGCTGTGCACCATAACCCAATAACCAATATTCTAGATATTTCTCTTCATTAGATATTCAATTCATAAGTGTCTTTGCCTAATGTTCTTCTCCTCCTTTTATAGTCCTAGGCCTTACTCAATACCATGGACCAAAACCACTTAGAACCAATACCGTGGACTGAATACCTGGGGTCAACACTTCGGATCAAATACCATGGATCAATACCGAAATACCATGGATCAAATACCACGGACCAAATTTTAGTTTTCCAACATGTACGCGCCTTTCCTTCTATGAAAGTGCATGTGTATGCATACGCGCCTTTCCTTCTATGAAAGTGCATGTGTACGCATACGCGCCTATTGTTTAATTAACCTGCGTGTATATGCGGGGTGTTCAAGGTTAACTTA
Source organism: Pinus tabuliformis (assembly GCA_031772625.1). Lineage (NCBI taxonomy): Eukaryota > Viridiplantae > Streptophyta > Pinopsida > Pinales > Pinaceae > Pinus > Pinus tabuliformis. The sequence continues at coordinate 147,806,933 of CM062811.1, read as the reverse complement.
CGTATACCTTTCTTTCTTCATTCTATGAGGCCTGAACTGTGATTTTCCATTTGAGTGAGTTTCCATCAAGTACAACACATGTATCACCTAAATCATAATGCCAACAATCTCCCCCTTTGGACTTGATGGCAACAACAACATCATTCTCCCCCTTTGTCATCAAGGGCAAAGGGTCATGCTCCCCTTGAGTACCAACTGAAATCTCTGATATGCTGAAGTGCTGATTGAGCTTCTATGATCGAGTCCATGCTCCCCCTAAGCATAAGCAAGGCCTGCAAAAAGATAACATGACTCTATACATACACCACCAAGGACCTTCCTATCACCAAAGACTCATACATACATCCATCTCCCAACCAAGTGGGGATATACCAATTTTGACTCATCCACCCAACCAAGTGGGGATATACCAATTGTTTATACATGTCAAAACAAGAACATTACATCATCCATCCCATGCACAGTGGGGTAACAAAATATGACCTTTACATTGAAAGATATACATGACATATAAAACAGAGATCAAACATCTGAAATAAGACCATGATAGTCATCAGCAACTATCATTAGCAGCATCTATCAATCAGCATCCAGACCAGCAACCATGATCTCCCCCTGAGCCTGTTCCACCTGAATAAAAAACAACTGTGAATTTGTACCAAGACCTTCTAAGATAATGCCAACAATGCATTACTATAAGTATATGCTCCCCCAGAATTTGTGCCAGACGATCACTGTCAAACCCATATCAGGCTCCTTTCATCCACTATTTGTCTTCAAACTAACACATACGTGACTGTATCGACATAAAATGGCGTATATATGTGGGTACACTTCATGAAACTCACGTACAACCACTTTTCTCTGAAATAGATAAGATTTAATAGCAAGATGATGCATCAACTACTCCTAGCTTCTGTCTGAGATATTCAAATGTCTCTCTAGGCAGTGGTTTGGTGAATATATCAGCAACCTATTCTTTGGAGGGAACATACTCCAATTTGACCTTTTGTTCAAGCACTTGTTCACGTAGAAAATGATATTTGATGGGTATGTGCTTGGTCTTGGAATGCATGACTGGATTCTTTGAAACACTGATTGCACTTGTATTATCACATAGAATGGAAATGGGTGGAGTACATGTGATCTGAATGTCTTGCAATGTTTGCATCATCCAAAGGAGTTGTGTGCAGCAAGATGCAGCAGCCACATGTTCTGCTTCAGCTATAAATAATGCAATGGAACTTTGTTTCTTACTGAACCAAGACACTAATCTGGAACCCATAGAGAATGCACCACCACTAGTGCTTTTTCTGTCATCCATGCTTCTTGTGTAAGATCTGTATCCCTAGGATACCATAAACCAAAATTTTGAGTTCCTTGAAGATTCTTGAAGATCCTTTTGACTGCCTGAAGATGTGATTCCTTTGGATTTGCTTAAAATCTTGCAACTATTCCTACTACATGCATGATGTCTGGTCGGGTACCTGTTAGATAAAGCAAACTGCCAATCATGGATCTTTAGGTTGGTTGATGTACTACTGCTGATTCATCATTTGAGCTGAGACTGTATCCTGTTACCATGGGGGTACATACCGGTTTAGAATCTTCCATGCCATATTTTTTCAAGATCTACTTGAGATACTTGGTTTGTGATAGAAAAATACCATCTTTCTTTTGTTGAACTTGTAGACCAAGAAAATATGTGAGCTCACCAAGCAGGGACATTTCAAATTCTTTATGCGTTACCAAAGCAAAGTTTTGAGTCATGGATTATTCATTGCTACCAAAAATGATATCATCAACATACACAACAAGTATTAGCAATTTATCATTATCAATCTTTATATATAGATTGCTATCAGCTGATCCTTTTGAAAAACCTTGTTGATGGAGGTATTTGTTAAGACGGTAATACCAGGCCCTTGGAGCTTGTTTTAGACCATAGAGAGCCTTTTTGAGTCAACATACAAGTTTTGGATCATTTCCAAGAATTAATCCATCTAGTTGCTTAATATATACTTCTTCTAAGTCCCTATTATGAAAAGCAGATTTTACATCCATTTGGTATACTTTAAATTTATGAAAACTAGAAAGAGCAAGGAACATTCTTATGGCTTCAAGTCTTGCAACAGGTGCAAAAGTTTCTTCAAAATCTATACCTTCTTGTTGAGCATACCCTTTACAAACAAGTCTGGCCTTGTTTCTAATAACTTCTCCATTTTCATTCAACTTGCTTTTGAATATCCATTTGGTTCCTATGATATTTTTATCATGAGGTCTAGGAACTAATTCCCAAGTATTATTCTTTTCAATATGATCAAGCTCTTCATTCATGGCCTTGACCCAACATTCATCTTTGCATGCTTCATTTACATTTTGAGGTTCGATGGAGGAAAGTAATGCAAGATAGCTTGAGGATTCTGTAATAGTTCTTCTTGTCTGCACACCTGCCTCTTTCTGTCCCAAAATTTGAGTCTCTGGATGATTTTTCTAGACATACCTGGATGGAGGCCTTTCTTCTACCGTTATCTGTTCTTCTGGTGCTTCATTGGTTTCTTCTTCAGAATTAATCTGATTTGATGTGGAAGCATAATCCTCATCTTCTTCATAATCTTCGATTTTTACTTGCTTTGGATTTTTGCCTGCTTCATCAATCACAACATCAATACTTTCAACAATTTTCCCAAGTCTTTTATTATAACACTTATATCCTTTACTTCGGGAAGAGTAACCAAGGAGAATGCCTTCATCTGCTCTAGGTTCAAACTTGCCAAGGTTTTCATCAATCCTTTTGATGTAACATTTGCTTCCAAAAACTTTGAAGTATTTTACAGTAGGAGTCTTACCATACCAAAGTTCATGAGGAGTTTGAATGTTGTTTACCCAAAAGTTTGTTTTGTTGAGAATAGTGATGGTAGCGAATGCAGCTTCACCCCAGAAGGTTGCAGGAGTTCCAGACTCATCTAGCATAGCCCGAGCCATTTGTTGAATAGTTCTGTTCATCCTTTCTACCACTCCATTTTGCTGAGGTGTTCTTGCGATGGAGAATTCCCTTTTTATCCCATGTTCTTCACAAAAGTCGAAGAATTCATCCGAGGTAAATTCCCCTCCTCGATCAGATCTGAGACATTTGATTTTGCGATCTGATTCATTTTCAACTAAAGCTTTGAAAGCTTTGAACTTTTCAAATGCTTCATCTTTATGCTTTAGAAGTCCTATCCAACACATTCTTGAAAAATCGTCAATGAACAATATAAAATATTCTTCTCCACGAGGTGACTTTTTCCTTGATGGTCCACATAAATCAATATGAACAAGTTCAAGAGGCTTACTAGCTGATCCTTCCTTTTCAGGGAAATGTGCTCTGGTTTGCTTACCAAATTGACATGATTTTCATATTGTATTTTCTAGAATGCGGATATCCAGAAGATCACGAACTGCCTGGTATCTGCATGCTTTTCTTATTTGAGGGAAGCTTAGATGCCCCAGTCTTCTGTGCCATAGCCAGTGTTCATCATTTTTGCTTAGATAGCATTGTTGTTGTCCTCCCTTGAGTATGTACAAGTTGTTTGGAGTTCTTACACCTTTGATCACTGTTTCTCCTATATCAAGCTCACGAACAACACATCCATTTGATCGAAATACTACTTCATTTCCTTGATCACACATTTGACTGACACTTAATAGGTTATGCTTAAGACCATCAACATACATAACATTTCCAGCTTTAACCTTTTCTTTTAAGAGAACAAAGCCTTTACCTTTTATGACAGTAGGAGTGTCATTTCCAAAAGAGACCTTCTTTTCCTTTTCTAAGGCATTATATGACTGAAGTTTTTCTTTGTCACCTGTCATGTGTTTTGAGCATCCACTATCGATATACCACTAATTTTCTTGTCCTTCTGCATACAAGGCTATACCACATCTTTCTATTTGTGGTTCTTTCTTTCTCCATGTTTTGGGACCTAATGAAGTTTGCTCCTTCTGAGATGTTTGCCAAAATTTACTCCTGCATTCAGAATCTTCATGACCAAAGTTGCTACAGATAGAGCATTCTATTTCATTTTCAAGAGCAGAAAAATTATTGTAGGTCCTTTACATGATCCCAGTCACATTCCTTTGATTTTGTGCTTCTCTAGTTATGATGGTCTTGTAAGCAACACATTGAGCAGCTTTGTGTCCAAAGTTATGACATGAAAAACATTGGCCATTAAAGAAATTCCTGCGATTATCGAACCTACTGACCTAGTGATTGTAGTTTCCATTGACATTCATTCTTGAAGCAAATTGAGTATGATTTACCTAAGGTTGGTTGTAGCTTCTGTTCATCCTTGAAGTAGATTGAACCCGATTTACCTGGTGATCTGCTTTATGCCTTTGCTGACGATTGTCAAACTGTTCACTTCTCCTTGCTGCATCAAGATAGCTTTTGGAGGTTGATGGCTTTTGTGCTTGAGATGCTTCTTCAGTATATCCAAGACCTATCTTTATCAGAGGAGAATGCTGCACTTTGATAATTTCATCTAAAGTTTCTGATCCTTTAGCAAATCTGAGATTGAGAGCTTTTGTTTTCTCAATATCTTTTCTTAGACCCACAATTTCACTTTCTAATTTTTCATTGTGTTTTTCTCTTTCAGCAAGTTTGGAATTTCAGAGTATCTATAATCATATTATTTTCTTCTAAACAAATTTTAAGTTTATAAATTTCTTCATAAAGACCATCTTCATCTAAAGCATCCAAGAAATCATCATCTTCAAAAGCCATTAGAAGTCTATAGTCATTACCATGTTCATCTTCATCACTATTTGATAAACCATCGCTATCTTCATGCGTATAATAGCTCTTCTTAATTACATTCTATTTTCTATTCCATTTTGTTGATTCCTTACCTTTATCAAGCTTATCTTTATGAGGACATTTGGCTGCATAATGACTGACTCTTCCACAAGCAAAGAATTTGAAAGGTAGCTTACCTCTGAATCTTCCAGAACCCCGTTGAAGGTTATTGACAAAGTTTGCTTCTTCCTATCCTTCTTAAATATGTCCCGATTCATTGAGTTCTTCTCTTCCTAAAGCTTTGAACGCAGCTTCTCTCATATCTGATAGACCACCTTTTCTCATTTCGAAAGTAGTTAGGATTCCGTGCAGCTGTGTCATAGTAATACTCTGAAGATTCTTCTTTTCCTCTATGGCAGAAACTTTTGATTCAAACTTAGAAGACAAGGATCTTAAAACCTTTTCAACTACAGTAACTTCTTTTATCTCTTCACCCAAGTTTTTCATGTGATTAACAATCTCATCTATACGTAAGAAGTAATTAGCTATACTTTCATCATTGTGCATTTTGAGAGTTTTATACTGAATTCTAAGAGATTGTAGTTTTACACGTTTTACCTGATTGTCTCCTTCATAACTTAGAACGATCTTGTCCCATATTTCTTTGGCAGTTTTGAGTTGCATAACCTTGACAAATTCTGATTGTGACAGACTCCCCAATAATGTATTAACAGCCTTGGCATTTGTTTCAAACTGCTTTTTACCTGCCATATCTGTAGGAAATACTGATGGAAATGTGTATCCTCCTTCCACAATTTCCCAAACATCTGTTCCAAGAGATTGAAGATAGGTTGTGGTTCTTACTTTCCAATAGACGAAGTTGCTCCCATCAAATATTGGTGGTCTAATGGATCCCTCTCTTTCATAGGTACTCATGATGATAGATATTCCTTCAAGCGATCAAGCTTCTTTTGAAGGACCTGATCTGATACCAATTGTTGGAAATAATACTAAGAGGGCAGGTGGGGGGGGGGGGGGGTGAATTAGTATTAGCAAGTCAAAAATATTTCATTTCCATATTCTGATTCATATACGCTACTTCAATTAATGAAACTTGCATGTATACACAATTGTATATAAGGAAACTAGTGTATACCCTGTAAACTTATAATTTAGTTAATTCTTCATAAGTTGATCTTTAATATGTGCATCAGAACCATATAAACAGTAACCAGGAGCAGTAAAAACAGAACATACAGTCACACACATGAACACAAGATATAAAGTGGAAACCTAATGTGGGTGAAAATCACCTGCTGCAATCGTCTCTATATTTCTTTTAATAACAAACTTATTTTTATAATATTTTGTACTAGTGCAGTCTTATACCAGTACGCAGGCTTCTACCTACAGAAGGCTACAACCTTCTCTTATTCTCCAGCTTCTCCTGGAAGGGAGCTACAACCCCCTAGCTCTTGTACTAGTTGATGTACTAGTACGTAGGTGCTGACCTACAGAAGGCTACAACCTTCTTTTTTCTTCTAGGGACCACGTTTCATAAATTTTCAGACTAGATCCATAAATAACATCAATCAAACATCAAGTATATCTGCATCAACCAATCTCCTTTTCACCAACTAAAAACTGAATCAAACAATCACTTCTCTAAATGCTATAACCAGAATACAGTAATAGTAACCAGAACCCAAGCTAGAATCTAGAATAGTGCAATAGCAATCAGAAGTAGCTAAAGAATATTTTCTGAGTTGTACGCTACTTCAATGTGACAAACCTACATGCATACACACTTGTATCAAGGAAAACCTGCATATACGCACTTTTTAAATGTCGAACCAGCGTGTATACGTGCCTTTGCTATAATGAACTTGCGTACAGATCTGTAAATGATGATTTTAACCTTTACAATTATTCAGACATCAGTTATACCCAGATCATCATATTTACATATTACGACATGCGCCAATTATTCAGATAAAAGATCAAAACCACACAAATATACTTCTCTTCAAGCCTTAATATCTTGACCCATCAATAGAACTTATCCTTTATCAAGCGCTCAGGTTCATCCTTGATTCAGATCCAGCTGTGCACCATAACCCAATAACTAGTATTCTAGATTTTGCTCTTCATTCGATATTCAATTCATAGGTGTCTTTGCCTAATGTTCTTCTCCTCCTTTTATATTCCTAGGCCTTACTAAATACCATGGACCAAAACCACTTAGAACCAATACCGTGGACCGAATACCTGGGGTCAACATTTCGGATCAAATACCACGGACCAAATTTTAGTTTTCCAACATGTACGTGCCTTTCCTTCTGTGAAAGTGCGTGTGTACGCATACGCGCCTTTTGTTTAATTAACCTACATGTATATGCGAGGTGGTCAAGGTTAACCTATGCATACCTTTCTTTCTTCATTCTATGAGGCCTGAACTATGATTTTCCATTTCAGTGAGTTTCCATCAAGTACAACACCTGTATCACCTGAATCATAATCCCAACACAGGTTAACTACGAAAACTCTTTCCCACTTTGTAGTATTGTTCCCTCTTGAAGTTCAACAGGTGTCTGGCTGCTTAGATCCACAAAACTCATGCCAGGTAAACTTTGCATGATACAATTGTGACATGCAAGCTTGACACACACTCTAGTTTTTGTATAAAAGAGGGTAAGTCAAAATATTATGACAATCTTAATTGTAATTTGATCATACAATATTGAGGTATTACATGGAATACACAATATACTATCAATGCACTAATGAAGAACTCAAAATAAACGAATTTATTATTGGTACAATAGCGCCTCTTGGGATTCTGGGATAAAGCACCTAACCTGCATGGTAAAAGCTTCCTAGAATAGAGTACCTCCTACCTAGAAGTGTGTCCCCTACTCAAAATATAGAACCCTTCTCTACTGTGCACTTTTCTTAAAGATAAATCTGTGCATAAAGCAAAACTAAGAAAAACTGTTAAACACACACATGGGCAACATAATTTGAAAGATAAAACATGAGAATTTCTTTCTATTAACAACTGATATACATTTATAGTACATATTGTGACTATTGAATTTCACATCCCAAGGCCTCTTGGACTCCTTTTGTCTTTTCAGTTTCCACACTAACCCATTGAGGATTAGGTGTCCAACATTCCCCCCCTTAATCCGAAGGGTTATGTATGAGTCCAAGAAGAGAGCTGTAATACAAAACGTGTAAAAAATGCATGGCAGCACTAGGCTGAATGTGCTCTCTGAAATGTTGGTATAAAGGGCAGTGGTTTAAGGATGACCACCAACACTAAAACGCTTAGTGTAGTTCCCGAAACTCTCCCAAAACGGGCAAGAAGCTGAAGTCTTCTGCTAGAGGAAGTGCTCCTATTGTTTTGAAGAGGGAAACCTTCAACCATGAAAGGGAGGTCTCACCCCGCATAAAAGGGAGAACTTCAACCTAAAAAGGGAAGTCTCAACCTGTGATGGTTTAAGGATGGCCAACAACTTTGGAATTCTTAATGCAATTCCTGGAACTCTTCCAAATCTGGCAGGAAGATGAAGTCTTCTGCGAGAGGAAGTGTTCTCAACTCTATTCCTGGAAGTCTTCCAAAACTAGAAAGAAGCTGAAGTCTTCTTCTAGAGGAAGTGTCCTAGATTACCAAATCAAGGCATGCTCAGGGGCATCTTTGTTTCTGAAACTGGTGTGGCAGGTTGTGGCTCAGGCTCGTTTGATGTAGCTTTGAAGCTTGTAGATGACCATCATTTCCCCCGTTGTCAGATACAAGGTGAGATGATGGAGAAGACTCAACTGCAAGACTGTTCAATACTCTAGAACAAGTTCTGACATGTGATTGGAATATCTTCTTGGTTGTTGATGCCCATTGCCAAGAAGCGATCCATCCAAGATGAATCTTTGTTCTTGCAGGACGTTTGTTTTTGAAGCATCTGTGTGAAGAATGGGTGGTTTTATGACAATGCTTACATGGATGAAGATCAAAACAATGATCTTTCAGATGGCCAACATGGTCACAGTGTTGACATGTCACAATCTGTTGTTGTTTTTGCTGTTGTGGAAGAGGGGCAGAATCTGGAACAGCTAGAGGCGAACTGTCATGAATGAATCCAGCACTCTGAAACTGAATGGGCTTTGAGTAGTTTGGAATGTGAAAGGATATGTCTTTATCATATCCAAGACCAGTTCTGTGCTTGTTATGGACAAGTTGTTCCCAAGGTCTGATGATGGGCTTGGGAAGTGCAGACTGAGTTTTTGCATCTGCATGTACAACTGTTGCTTTATTGGGTACTAAATCTGAACCAACTGTAACATTATTGACTTGCTTCTGATGGGTTGCAGTCTAAATGTTCTGAACAGAAACATGTTCAGAATGATTCCTCTATTTTAATTCCTCTTGCTGTAGCTGAGGTTCGAGCTACAAAAAATCAATTTTCTCTTATGCATTTTGTAGACAGACCTGAATGTCTGTGAGAGAAACTTTGTTGACTTTTAATGTATCATGAGTAGTAGACAATATTAGAGTTTTGAGGAACTCTAATACTTCATTGATTCTGGCCATTTTCTCCAATGTTAAACTTACACTTTAAGCCAACTATGAACCAATGTCACTACAAGGTATTCTCAAAGTTTGTTCTCTCAGAAAACTACAACAATCAAATGAGATTATTCCTTGAGGAATGAATCAAAAGCTAGATTTTAACTCTACTTATTCTCCAAATCCACACACAACGATGGTTGGTTGCATTCATATACAAGGAAAGTATATTGTGCATTCCCAAACAATGAGACTCAAATGCTACAACAAATAAAATACTTGTTTTTCCACTCAGAAATATATATCAGCAAGGATGCAAGCTTTACACAGATATCTATTCAAGAAATACAGTGTATTTTATCAATTTTACACCCAAGGTTCAAGGAGGAACTTCCATCACAACACTGGTAGAGGGCATCCTAGGTACTTTTTCATCTGGCAGGAGTACTGTTTGGCATGATACAGTGCCTCATAAAACTGGAGCAAGCCCTCCAGGTAATCCAAACATGCTAGATAGGAAAATTGAACCACAACACGGGGCACAAGTTAACACAGTTACAACAACAAATTCCAACAAACCTCTGAATGTTTTATCAGCACCAGCATTGGGAGGACTGACTTTGTTCGTTAAGAATCTCATATCAACAAGTTTTGGAATTTGAGGAGGTGTGGTGCTGCGAATAAGAGCCCAGTTTGCGCTGTCAAAAAATGGATGTTGTTTGATTTCAGTGGCTCCCCTTTTAAAGCCTATCCTATGTTGCGGGTCTTTCACAAGAAAACCTCTGATCAAGTCGCGAGCAGCAAAACTTACAGTCAGAGAATCTGGGAACTTTAATGGCTGCCCAACAACGTTCTCTAACGTTTCTCGATTGCTTGCCCCCTTGAATGGTGTCGTCCGTAAAGCAGCTCGTATAAAAAGATCCCAAATGTCCACCAGTCAACAGTTGTAAGCCAATCATATATATAAGCATCGTTTCATACATGGTCACCGCACCAGTCCAAAACTCGCATCGGAATCCCCGATTTGCGAAACCCTCACGTCCGAATTCTACCCCAAAGAAGGGAGTATTTCTTCTGGCCAGTCGCAATTCATGGAGGTGCAATTCATCCTTTGACTCGTTAAGTAAGGCGGACAGCGAGGTATTAATTGTGCCAGGATAGTACCAAATTCTGCAGTAAAATTTTACAGCTATGAACAGGCTTCAAGTGCAATTCTCTGGGTTTATAGGTGACAGGCAGGCAATGAAGATGCAGAGCTAACACCAGTTCTACGTTTAGGAGCAGGAGCATGTGCAGGAATAATTGCTATGTCTGCAACATATCCAATGGACATGGTTCGCGGAAGGTTAACTGTACAGACAGAAAACTCACCTTATCAGTACCGTGGAATGTTCCATGCATTGTCAACTGTCTTGCGTGAGGAAGGTCCAAGAGCTTTATACAAAGGCTGGTTTCCTTCTGTGATTGGAGTGATTCCATATGTTGGGCTGATTCCATACAATGATTGGAGTGATTCTGCTCTGCCTTGCTTTTGCTCCATCATTCCCAATACATTGAGATTTTCTTCCACCAGGGCAACTACAAACTCTGTGAGGAGATGGTCAGTGGAGGCTTGGACGGTTTTCTCTGTTGCCGGTAATCACTTCGATAAAGCCAAAGAGAGCCCTGGGGCGAAGGATGCTTGGACAATTCACTCTGGTAATACTACGTCCGTGGTGAAAGGTATCAGTGAACATAGTCATGATGAATTTGTTTTCGCGGAGAAGTAGCCGCGGACGTTAGGTAAGACAAAGAATTTCATAATTGGAAAAGCTGCCAGAGGACAGTCCAACGTTCAACCGAATGCAGGCGGAGGAGGCGGTATAGGTCGGGCATTAACCAAACTGCAACAGCATATGGCAGGTCAGGTGTATGAGAAAGAGCCTGGTTGAGTCGGTTGCCAAAGGCTGAAAGAAATTCAATAAAATGTGGAATCCCAGTGGGCATGCACAGAAACCCTGCTTGTAAAACTATTAAAGATGGGCAAGCATGTCAGATGTATGGTCGCGACAACGTGTGCGTGGAGGGTCAATGGCAAATGGAATAGCAAGGTGGCTCTCCAGCTTCCCATTGATGAAGCCAAGTGAGAGGATGGCGGATGCGTTGCGGTTTGGAGCATATGACCAGCGTGGAGAGAGCAGCGTTGTTGTACTCTGTTATACCATACAATGCCAACGGTGGTTCAGTCACACAGTCTACACAGTCTGACACACAAGTCGGATATTAAATCACCACTTAGTACAACGCAGCTAATAAAATGCAGTTTCCCACCAAAACAGCGAAGACGACCCTAGAAAAAATCCAACAATAAATTTTCAAATTGCAAGAAATTATGCATGGCAACACAAATTCCTGTCAAAGAATGGACTCCAGAGAGCCCAGAGAATGTAGAAAGGAAAATTATGCACAGCCTAGGGAGTGTAGAGGGCACAGAGAGAAAATATAGCAAAAATGATCTGCACATAAAGGCCATAAAACAAATGGCTCAAAGTAATTATGCAGGGAAGGAATACGCCTGCTCTTATACCATGTTAAATACACACATGGGCAACATAATCTGAAAGATAAAACATGAGAATTTATTTTTATTAACAACTGATATACATTTATAGTACATATTGTGACCGTTGAATTTCACATCCCAAGGTCTCTTGGACTCCTTTTGTCTTTTCGGTTTCCACACTAACCCATTGAGGATTAGGTGTCCAACAAAAACACCTAATTAAGAAAAGTGAGCATCTAAGTCAAACTATAAAATCATACTAAATATGGTTGTATACAATATTGAGGTATTGCATGGAATAAACAATAGACTATTAATGCACTAATGATGATCCAAAATGGATCCTAAAACCTCTAAGTCTAAGTCTTTAAAACTATCGGAAAACATTTTCACAGCGAAAACATGAAGGAATGGCAGAAAAACCAAGTTCAGCGGAGAATGCAGTCTCGATACACCAGTGTCATTGGATTGGATAGATCAACGACCCAGATTAAATCAGGACATTGCATCGAAGCAGGCCAGCTGATTGTATCAGAGGCAACCTTATGGGAAATGCGACTGCGACCCAGTGACACAACGTGGACCGTTGATCAAGCACGCAGATCAACAGCCGAGATTACATTATCGCATTATAGATTCCAACAAGGAAAGGCCCAAACCATTGGCCTGAAGACCATGCGATATGCGACTTATCGCATCGCAAAACAACAAAGGGGAATGACCTGAAGACTATGCGATATACACGGACCCGAAAGGTTTATAAACACAGCCTTATGTTATTTGAGTTCCATGGTAAACAGTATTTAGGGTGGGCTTCAGGTGGTAAGCATTATTGAAGAGGCTCCGCCCGATTCCATACACCGGCCGACACGTAGCACACCGCAGGAGAGAGAAAACTGCTTTTTCGGGTGGGTAATATCCATGCAAGTGGGTTTCCTGAAATAATCGTCTGCCGTGGATTATTGATCATTGATCAGATGGTGGACGATGAACGAGCTATTTTACGGACCCAACATGCCACACTGTAAAATTTGAAATCTGATATGTGGCATTTTGTCGGATTTTCCATTGTTTTTAGTGTATTTCTGTTTTTGAACGAGAAGTGTATTTTTGGGGATTTTCACTCCACCCAAAGATCCTTCCATTTGTAAACAATTCTCTGGTGCCTTAAGAATTTATTACAATGAGTGTTTAACGCTCAAAGGGAGATGAACGGACAGGGGCCGGGAGCCCGAAAGCTCGAGGAGGGAAGGTGAACAAACAGGGCCGATAGGCTTAAAAGCCATCCAATGGCAGAACAAAGGGCAGCAACAGAGAAGAGAGCAAGAGAAAGCAGAAGACAAAGAGCAAGAGGGAGAGTCTATGCACTCTTTTAGACTCGAGTATTTCGAGTAAATCCTTGCTGTTTTGTCACTGTTGTGTTGAGACTCTATTTGAGCTCACACTTGTAATATTCTTCTCTTAAAGACATAATATAGAGGTCAACACTGAAAGCTAGACCAGGAGACATAGCCAAGAAGTCTGGTGAACTCCTTGATTATTTTGTTGTGTTGATGTGTGTGCTTATTATGTTTTATAACTGTTCATTGTCTATATTATTCACAATCTTTTTGATCCGTTGCACTAAATAATATAGGCATTCCTGCACATGAGTCTATAATACCTTAATATTGATTTAAGATCTCATTTTCAGATCAATTGGTATCAGAGCATTTGGTTTTGGTTTTGTTAAGTTTAGACAAGCTTGTGTTGGATTTTGAATGCTAACTAGATTAAAGCTCAGACTAGGAGAAGGAGAACTTGTTGAGGCTAATCCAAAGATTGGAAGAGTCTATTCTCATTGGAGAATGGCAGAAGAAACTCCAATGGATTAGAATATCAATTTATAGAAAGTTTTAAGGCACTCCAAGCCATGGTGGAAGAGATGTATCTGGGATTTAAGAAGGATCGAGGTGAAAGCACTTTAACACCTTAACTAGACAAAGGAGAAAAGGATCCTTTTCTAGTTGCCCCTCCAGAATGCAAAGGGAAAGGAGAAATGCCTTCTCTACCATCTCCTCCATCATCACCTTCATCATCCTCATCATCTTCTAGCTCTTCTAAGAAAAAGAAGAAAACTTCCTTAATCAAATTAGATGTGAAGTTTGATTTGCCAATTTATGATGGAGAACTCAATGCAAAAAAGCTAGATAATTGGATAAGACAAATTGATGTATATTGCAGGGTACAAAATGTTGATTCCGAAAGGAAGAAGATTCAGCTGGCTAGCCTTCGACTTGGAGGAACTGCACTAGTATGGTGGGAAGGCAAGACACAAGCTAATCTGCAAAAACATGGTAAAATAATTTCTACCTAGAATGAATTTGTTTCTGCTACAAAAAAGCAATTCTATCCTTTAGCTTACATGCAGCAGGCAATGATGAGTTGGCAAACTCTTCATCAGTTGAAGGGTCAAAGTGTATAGAGTTATACTCAGGAATTCAGAAAGAGAGTGTTAACTCTAGGTATGTCATTAGATTCACCTGAGACTTTATTGAAGTATATAGGTGGTCTTCATAGATATTTAAAGCATACTATTCTCATGTTTAATCCCACTAGCTTAGATGATGTATCAGCCAAACCACACATCTAGAAGCTAGAGGTAAGAATGTAAACCCAGAGGTTGGGGGATCATCTAAATATTCTGTAAGCAAGAGCAAGGAAAAGAAGAAACTGAAATGGAAGGAGAGGAAAGCAAACACTATAAAGAAGGATAAACCTTCATGCACTCATTGCAAGAAAGAAGGACACGATGAGGCACACTGTTGGTTTTTGCATCTAGAACTGAAACCTAAGAAGTTCAATGGAAAGAAGAAAAAGAATGTTGTAGCTATTCAGAAAGACTTGGGATCAGATTCAAGCGATGAAACAATAGTTATAGCCACATGCATTAAAGGTAAAGATTTTGAAGCATCCACAAGTAATTCTGCACAATCTGTTGATAATGAAAATAATGAGAGGGAAAGAAATGAGCTTTTTCGTATTAGAGTAATTTCCAAGCATAACAAGATTGATACCTTATTTGATAATGGATCACAAGTAAATTTGATTTCTAAAACAATTGTAAAGAATGTGGGATTAGAAACAAAGCCTCATGAGAAGCCATATCCATTAGGTTGGGTGTGTGATAAAAGAAAGCTACAAGTAACGAGTCAATGTAAACTTAGGTTTGTTGTTGGATCAACATTTGTAGATGAGGTTGAGTTACATATAGTTCCATTGGATATATGTGGTATTGTTTTGGGAAGTCCATACTTGTATGATAGGAAATCTATTTTCTATAGAGTTGAAAATAAGTATCAACTCACTAAATATGGAATGGAATATATTGTAAGAACTCATAAACTCAGGAAAGATGAAAATAATTGTAAATTCAAGTAAGCAATTTTTACTAATGGTTGTAAAGGCAAAGGATCCTGAAAATTCCAATGCATTTGAAGGCTGTGATGCTAAACAGAAGGCTAATTTATTTAAAGTTGTTTCAGAATATGATATCCTATTTCAAGAACCTAATGGTCTGCCACCCAAAAGGGAACTAGTACATGATATTTGTCTGCAGCAAGATGCTCCATCACCTAACATTGGAATGTACAGGTTATCAGATTTAGATAATGCAGAGATAAAGAAGCAAGTACAGGAGTTGCTCGATAAAGGGTTTATACGACCAAGAACATCACCATGTGAATCTCCAATGTGATGGTGAGAAGAAAGATGGTTTTTGGAGAATGTCATTGATTATAGAGAACTAAATAAAATAACGATCAAGAATCGTTATCATCTTCCTCGTATTGATGATTTATTAGATCAATTGAAAGAAGCAGTTTACTCTTCTAAGTTAGACTTGTGAAGTGGTTATCATCAAGTCAGAGTTGCAGAACATGATGCATGGAAGACTGCTTTCAAGACAAAGCAAGGACTTTATGAATGGTTGGTTATGCCTTTTGGCTTAACTAATGCTTCTGTTTATGAGAGTTATGAATGATGTACACAGACCTTTTATTGATGATTTTTCAATTGTTTATTTAGATGACATTCTTGTTTTTAGTAGGACATGGGAATACCATGTAAGGCATGTCAAGAAAACTTTATATGTTTTAAAAAAGAGAAAATATCTATGTAAAACTGTCAAAATGTGAATTTGGCATAACATCTTTAAATTATTTGGGTTATATTGTAGGGGGTGGTGAATTGAAGATAGATCCCTCTAAGGTTGAAGTCATTATGAACTGGCCTAAACCCAAATCTACTATAGAGGTTAGGAGTTTCCTAGGGGCAGCACAATACTAGAGAAAGTTTATTGCTAACTTTTCTTTGATTGCAACTCCATTACATGCTTTAACAGGATTGAAACAGGTGTTTCAGTGGGGAGGCAAACAACAAAAAGCCTTCGACACCTTAAAAGATAAAATTAGTACAGCACCAGTACTAGCACTGCCAGATATTCAACATCCATTTGAGATTGAGATAGATGCCAGTGACTATGCCATGGGAGCAGTGCTGATGCAACATGGAAAACCCATATGTTGTCATTCTGAGACATTTACTTCTGTAGTAGTTAATTATCCCACATATGATAAAGAATTGTATGCATTAGTACAAAGTGTGAAAATGTGGAAACATTACCTAATGGGTAAGGAAACAATCATACACACAAATCATCAACCACTTCAATATTTGCACTCACAAACTAAATTGCAGTAATCAAGACATTATGGGGGGATGGGTTTCCTATAGAAATTTCATCTTGTCATCAGATATAAGAAGGGAATACACAATAAGGTTGCAGATATGTTCTCAAGACCAATCATAAATGCATCTACTATACTTAAGCATAACTCAGTAATGCATGAAAGTTACATTGAACAATATGCTCAAGATGTAGATTTTAAAGATGTATATGCAACTTTAAGTCATGGCAGGAAAGTAGGAGAATTGGATTATTATGTAAAGGACCAACTCTTATATATTTTCAGAAAGTTATGCATTCCACAAACTAAAAGAGTTAACATAATCCGAGAAGCACATACTTCTCTAGTATCAGGTCATTTTGGTGTAAGTAAAACAGCTGCACAATTACAAAGGTTCTGTTATTGGCCAAGAATGCATGAGACAGTTTCTAGATATACCAAACGATGTATAATGTGTGCTACAAGCAAACCAAGTAATAGAAAATTAGGCTTGTACACTCCACTTCCAATTCCTTCTCATCCTTGGGAAAGTGTTTCCATGGATTTTATTAGTGGATTGCCAAAGTCTAGGAAAGGTCATGATTATTTGTATGTTGTTGTGGATAGGTTCAGTAAAATGTGTATTTTGATACCATGTAACAAGCAGGTTACATCTGAACAAACAGAAAAGTTGTTCTTTCAGAATGTATGGGTTCATTTTGGTTTACCCACTTCTATTATATCTTATCAAGATTCTCGATTTATTGGGAAGTTGTGGTCAAGTTGATGGGAGTTGATGGACACCAGGTTGAGGAAGAGCATAGCATTTCATCCACAAACAGATGGTCAGACAAAAGTGGTCAACAGGACAGCGTTCCAATTGCTCAAAGGTTATTACAGCAAGCATCCCAAGCTTTGGGATGAGCATTTGTGTTATGTGCAGCATGATTACAACCGTGCCAAGCACTCTTCTACTAAGAGATCTCCTTTTGAGACTTGTTTTGGTTTTATACCAAAGTCTCCCTTGGATTTTGTCTTTGGTAAAGACATAGCAGTTAAAGGACACAGTGATGTGGACAAAGCAACCAAATTCATTGAGAAAATCCAAGAAATTCACCAGGCAGTACAAGAATAGCTGGAAAGAAGTCAAGCCAAGTACAAGGCAAGACATGACAAGCATCAAGTTGAGCATAGTTTTCAAGTTGGTGGTCAAGTCTAGTTGTACATCAACAAAGACAGAATGTAAGGTGAAGGTAAGAAGCTAAAACCAATAAGGTATGGACCTTTCAAAATACTTGATAAAATTGGTGAAAATGCTTTTCACCTTGATTTGCCAGATTATATGCAGATCTATTCAGTCGTTAATGCAGAAAACTTGAGATTGTATGAACCTTCATTGATTGAAGATCCTGAAGAGAAAATTCAGTTGCCTTCTATTAGGGATTTGTTGCCTGAGTATCTCAATGAGTTACAGGAGGACACATTTCTGGATAGGAAGGTAATAACTACGCGTCAAAGGGATGTTGAGTACCTGAGAGTGGGACTCAAAGGTTCAAATCCAAGCAAAGCACAATGGATATAAGTTAAACAAGTGAGGGAGTTGTATCCTCACTTGATCGATGCCTAAAAACCAACTTTTGGTGGTCCAAAATCTTTTCAGTGGGAAGGCATGATCCAAAATGGATCTTAAAACCTCTAAGTCTAAGTCTTTAAAACTATCGGAAAACATTATTGCAGCGAAAACACTAAGGAATGGCGGAAAAACCAAGTTCAGCAGAGAATGCAGTCTCGTTACACCAAAGCCATTGGATCAGATAGATCAACGACCCAGATTAAATCGGGACATCGCATCGGAGCAGGCCAGCGGAGTGTATTGGATGCAGCCTTATGGGAAATGCGACTGCGACCCAATGACACAACGTGGACCGTTTATCGAGCGTGCAGATCAACGGCCGAGATTACATTATCGCATCGCAGATTCCAACGGGGAAAGGCCCAAACCGCAGGCCCGAAGACCATGTGATATGTGACTTATCGCATCGCAAAACAACAAAGGGGAATGACCCAAAGACTATGTGATATACACGGATCCGAAAGGTTTATAAACACGGCCTTATGTTATTTGAGTTCCGTGGTAAACAATATTTCAGGTGGCCTTCAGGGGGTAAGCAGTATTGGAGAGAATCCTCCAGATTCCATGCACCGGCTGACACGTAGCACACCGCAGGAGAGAGAAAACTGCTTTTTCGGGCGTGTAATCTCTATGCAAGTGGGCCAGCCGAAATGATCATTTGTCGTGGATTATCGATCACTGATCAGACGGTGGACAATGAACGAGCTATTTTATGGACCCAACAAGGTTATAGATGTAGCACCATAAAATTTGAAATCTGATATGCGGCGTTTTGTTGGATTTTCCATTGTTTTTAGTGTATTTTCGTTTTTGAACGAGAAGTGTATTTTTGGGGATTTTCACCCGCGCCCAAAGATCCTTCCATTTGTAAACAATTGTATGGTGCCTTAAGTGTTTATTACAATGAGTGTTTAACGCTCAAAAAGGAGATGAACAGACAGGGGTCGAGAGCCCGAAAGCCTAAGGAGGGAAGGTGAAAAAACAGGGTCGATAGGCTTAAAAGCCATCCAATGGTAGAACAGAGGGTAGCGACAGAGAAGAGAGCAAGAGAAAGCAAAAGAAAGAGAGCAAGAGGGAGAGTCTGTGCACTCTTTTAGACTCAAGGATTTCAAGTAAATCCCTATTGTTTTGTCACTGTTGTGTTGAGACTCTATTCAAGCTCACACTCGTAATATTCTTCTCTTAAAGACATAATATAGAGGTCGACACTGAAAGCTGGACCAAGAGACATAGCTAAGAAGTCTGGTGAACTCCTTGATTATTGTGTTGTGTTGACGTGTGTTCTTATTATTTTTTATAACTGTTCATTGTCTATATTATTCGCAATCTTTTCGATCCGTTGCACTAAATAATATAGGCATTCCTGCACATGAGTCTGTAATACCTTAATATTGATTTAAGATCTCATTTTCAGATCAAATGAAGAACTCAAAATAAATGAATTTATTATTGCTACAATAGCGTCTCTTGGGATTCTCGGATAAAGTACCTAATCTACATGGAAAAACCTTCCTAGAATAGAGTACCTCCTACCTAGAAGTGTGCCCCCTGCTCAAAATATAGAACCCTTCTCTACTGTGCACTTTTCTTAAAGATAAATCTATGCATAAAACAAAACCAAGAAAAACACCTAAATTAAGAAAAGTGAGTATCTAAGTCAAACTATAAAAGCATACTAAATATGCCTAAAATCGATGCACTTCTTTCATCACTGCTACAACCTCATAGGAAAACTATAATCTACAACATGTATCCCAAGGCTGCATGCATCTACTAAAGGTGCAGACCGAAAGTATCTACTAAGATGAAGTATTGTTGAAGGAGAAACACCTTCAAAACAACAAATAGAGTCTAATGTGCATTCAACCCATCTGCACATAGGCCAAGGTTGCTACTGGGTACACTTCTCCCCTAAATGGAAACTACAGTGTATTGTTGCTCTACTGAAGGAGAAACACCTTCAGAGAAACATGGATAAAACTATAACATATATTGTCACTGTGGTATCGGTTGTAGAAGTTCTCATCAATATAGGTAACAACTTCGATAATTGAAAAACCAAAAGGTGAGCTACATAGATCATTTGAAATGATATATTTGGGCATACTTTATTATTTTTAAGGAGTGTTAGTATAGAAAATGCAAGGTATCCTGTTGCATCTTTATGTCACAGACCAAGGCTGAAATAAATACAGAAAATATTAAATAGCATGGTACAAGTCGATTGTAGGTTCTTTCGAAACAAGAATGGAGTTCTCCTTGTGCAGATTCTAATCTATTGGGTATATATTTAAATAATAAATTTATAGTTATGGGGTTGGAATTGTCTCACGATTCATGGCAAGTCCCAAAGTTGTTCACTAGAAAGAAGTAGAGTGAGTCGTCAGGTTTATGAATGGGAACACCCTATTGACAGGTAGATAATTTCAAATTATCCGGGCATATTATTTCTCCTCTTCTTGTATGTGTGTGATTTGAAAAGCTAACCACCTCCGAAGACTCAAGAACAACTCTAGTAAAGTTTATAGGTGTGCAACACTTCTAAGAAAACCCATCACTTAATGAAAATTGAACGAGGAATATGTCGAAGGATTCAATCTTGCACTCAGTCATAAAAAGGAAGTTGGGGTATCCAGCATCTTGCCAACAAACCAACTCCAACCATAATGTGAAATCCAAGTTAACTGTGAAACCTCTTTCCCACTTTGTAGTATTGTTGCCTCTTGAATTCCAACAGGTATCTTGCTACTTAGATCCACAAAACTTGTCCCAGGTAAACTTTGCATGATACAATTTTGATGTGCAAGCTTGGCACGCACTCTAGTTTCCCTCTAAAAGAGGGGTAAGTCAAAATAATATGATAGGCTTAACTGTAATTTGATCATACACTGTTGAGGTATTGTATGGAATAAACAATATACCATCAATGCACTAATGAAGAACTCAAAATAAATGAATTTCTTGTTGCTACAATAATGCCACTCTTGGGATTCTCCAAGGAGCCACTAATTTATACACATTTGGAATCTTTACTTGGTCTACAGAAAGATTAAGCAATGGTAGCGATCACTCTTTGCCCTCCCATGGAAGGTATATACAGAGTCAGCAATAAATTCATTTAAAAGTGACGTATATGCCTGAAAAATAGGAGACCGACTCTTCAACTTTAATTTAGTGGCAAGGAAATATTCAACTGTAAATGCTTGATCTTCTACAGTGTAAATTTCTAGATAAATGGTTACCGTAAATTTATCCATTGTCCACATATCCCAAAAAACCATGTATGTCTGGACTCTGGTTGTGTGTAAGAGAGGGGAGATCACATAAATAATCCATTATCAAAAGAAAAAGTTAAAGCACAACATTCTATGGAGAATTTTTTAAAATTTTATTACATACCTTAGAAAGTTTGAAAGGACATAACTGAAGCTTCCCTCTCCTTCCACACTTCATTAAATATGCCCCTTTTTCAATGCAGATTTGGCCTGCAGAATCAAAATTAGAAAATAGAATATGAAAAGTAAATTTAATGAATTAAAGTAGCTTTGTTATACCTCAAGCAAATGGACTATGAGAAACTAAATTCATTCTCTACAAAAGATGATATAGCAAGATCTAATTACATTTTTAACTGAAACAAAGATAAATTGGATTCATGCTCTGTAATAGACGATATAATGAGATCTAATGACATTTTCAACTCAAACAAAGGTAAGTTGAGTAAGCTCAAGCTCCAAAATGATGGCATCCAACTTCTGAGTGGCAGTTACTGTATGTATCCAGCTAGAGGCTATAACATAAAGATATTTGTTATATGTGAAGATAAAAAAATGAAAGAAATGTGAAATTTTGACCATCAACTATAAGTTCCTTTCAAGGACTAGATCAAATCATAACATTGTTATCAAGATAATCAACTCACCCATTCTAGTATGCTTTTAGTAGTTTCATGATAAAACTCAAACTCAATAAACATCAAACAACATAAATTAACTAGCAATATGTTTGAGGTTGGTTACCTAAGGATTATAATATACTAAATTACCTTTTGCATCTAACATTGAAAATGATTGTGAAAGAAATGAAGACAAATCAGTGATTATGATGGATGCATGTGATGAAATATAATGAAAAAAAAAGACCTTTCTTCTTGCTACTGTTGAGCCTTCTAGGGGATTCTTGGATGAAGCTGATCCTGATCTGCTTTCTGAAATCAAAGAGACACTTTCTAGCTACTCTGATTTGACGGACAACAACCCTAATGCTTATGAAAATGAATATGGAAAGCAATAAGCATCGATGAACTTGGTCTTGAAGAAGGTGTCCCAAAGTCTAATATGGATAGTATTTTAAATTTCTATAGCAGGCAGAGGGTTTTCCTAGTTGGGTTCTAATCTAGGTTGATATTGGTGGCCACCCAACAAGTCCACTTGGACCCCCACCATTGTTCCTTTCAGCTTTTTAGTTTCCTTAATTGTCGCACAAGTTACTATTTTTAGCAGTTTTTCAAGTCTTGAACTTCTGGAGTCGTTTTGAGGCCCTAAACGACGTTTTCTGGGAAAACTAGGAGTAACATGGGTCCATGAATTGATGTTTCTCTTCCAAAACTTGTAGTTCTCGGATAGATCTTTCTAAAGAGATATTGTACGCATCAAACGGAGATTATATGCCAAAGTTATGACCCCGGGAAGTTGATGTACCAATTTACCCAAACGGGGCCCACAGTTTGGCGGTTCATCTTCTAGGGTTAGGTTTTTGGATGTTTAGGGTTCTCCATTGTTTCTCAACAATAAATAGGCATTCAAGCCTCATTGTAACATAGTTCAGAAGCATGTAGCTACCACATCTCTTCTCAGAGATAAGTTACCATTGCCCTAGCAGGTTTATTTCCATTGTTGTTAGTAAGCATATTTCAGTACTTTACATTAATGAAATGAAGTATTATTTCTGCTGCATCTCCGTGTTTATGGTTATCTCTCTAATTTGTTGCATTCTTGTTTAAATCCAAATCAGTGGTATCAGAGGGTTTGCTTTTTCTCTCTTTTTCTTTGCATGTCCCCATCGAGGTCGGGACATAAGGAGTTAGGGCTTGAACTGGTCAAACCATTGCAAGACCAGCCTCGCAAATCCTGACGACCTCTCATGGCAGATGAGAAGAAAGACGAGGGGGCAGGAAATCCTATCAAAATCTTTCTCGAAGAAGCCCTCGAGCGACAAAGGAGTGCGATGATGGACAACTTTGCCCAGATCCTTCAGTGGCTACCCAGAGGCGACGCATCGACTTCCAGCAACTACTCTGGAAACACCACACCCTTTAAGGTACAAGTTAATTTTGAAATCCCCATATTCGAAGGGCAGATAGATGCAGATGTCATAGATAAATGGTTAAATTTGCTAGAGGGTTATTTTTCTGTTCATGAATTTTCAAGTCGGGAAAAGATTGTTTTTTCTCTTCTCAAAGCAGCCCCCCACGTCAAGGACTGGTGGGAAACCTACTGTGAGCAGAAGGATGAAAATACTGGCTCACTATATTCAGCCGCACCCACCTAGAATTCATTTCGGGATGCCATCAAGGAGCAGTACTACCCTGTCAGAAGCTATGAGGATCAATACATAAAGTGGACCACGCTGCGGTAGGGAAGGGACCAAGACGTGCTAGAGTTTACCAATCTTTTCCATACCCTTCGCACAAAGTTGGGTATCAAGGATTAGGAGCAGGGTTTGATATTCAAATACCACGCCTGCCTGCACAAGTACATCCAAGAAGAAATATAATTCCTAAACATCTCCTCGCTCGGCACAGCATACCGATACGCCATCAAGGTCAAGCAGAAGTTTAAACAAAAGAAGTGAGACTTTGGAACTGCAAATCCGAAGCAAGAGAAAGGTGCCCCCAAACCGTAAAACAAAGGACAAAGCCAAGGTGGGGCAGCCCAAGACAACTCGCCAAAGCTGCAAGCAAAGAACAACATCACAAAGCCAAAAAACGACACGGGAAAATGGTGTGAGTTCCATAAGAGCTCCACTCAGAACACAAGTGAGTGTCGGGCCAAGCAGTCACTAGTGGCTAAGCTAAAGGTTTCAGAATCAAATGCATGTTCCGACTCTGAGTCAGAACCCGACAAGGGAAATGACAAAGGGAAGCAAATTATCGATGCAGAGCCTAAGCCACCGTTGCCACCACGAAGATCCAGAAGGAGGAACTCGAAGATCCAGAGGAGGAGGAGCGTCTCTTCCACTCCCAGATGTGGGTAAGGGATCCCCGCTACAATTCATTGTCGACAGCAGGAGCCAAAAGAACCTCATTTCAGTAGAGGTCATGAAGTGACTGGGCTTACCGACCACAGCACATCCACAACCGTACACCATCGGGTGGCTTCACCAAGGACGGGATCTTCGTGTGAGCTAGCAGTGTCGCCTTCCATACAACATCAAGCCCCTCACGGATGAGGTATTATGTGATATTGCTCCCCTTGAAGTTTGTGATGTATTATTAGGAAAACCATACTTGTGGAAGCGACATGCTGTGTATGAATCAAGGCCCCATGCTGTTATTATTACTTTGGGAAATAAGTTGTACAGGATACTGGAGGTAGCACCGCCTACTGCCATCTCTTTGGTTACTGCAAAACAATGCAGTAAGCTTATTTCCAAAACCGGGAAACTTGTTTTCCTGATGATACGCCCTCAAGGAAAGAAGAAGATGGTGGCTGCGACCTCCAGACAGGGCCCCTCCGCACGAAAATTACAGATGGACAAGGTCGTGGAGGAGTACGAGGACATCTTCACCTCCCCCACAAGGGTTCCTTTGCACTGTCAGGTCAAGCACTCCATCGATCTGACCCTAGGTGCACCGCTGCCCAATGGACCAATCTATTGGCACTCCATTATGGAGAACGATGAAATTAATAGGCAGATTCAGGAGCTGTTGCAGAAAGGTCACATCCATCTGAGTTCATCACCCTGTGGGAGCCCGATCGTGTTGGTAGAAAAGAAGGATGGGACATGGAGACTCTGTATTGACTATCGGGCGTTGAACAAGATCATTGTTCGTAATAGGTACCCGATCCCATGGATTGATGACCTCCTGGACCAATTTAAGGGGGCAAAATATTTCAGCAAGATCTATTTGAAGTCAGGATATCACCAGGTACCAATCGAACCCTCTGATGTGTGGAAGACTGCCTTCAAAGCCAAGGAGGGCCTTTTCGAATGGTTGGTTATGCCTTTCAGATTAACGAATGCTCCTACAGCCTTCATGAGGCTAATGGATGACATCTTGTGGCCATTCACCAACTCATTTGTAGTGGTATACTTGGATGACATCCTGATCTTCAGCCAGAGTTGGGAAGAGCACCTCCACCACATCCGACAAGTCCTCCAAACACTACGGCAACACAAGTTATGTGCCAATTTGGAGAAATACACTTTTGGCATGACCCAGGTTCAATATCTGGGATACATTATTGATGAATAGGGGTGCATGTGGATCCAGCCAAGATCCAAGTCATCGGGATTGGCCCTCTCCAACCACTCTAACAGAGCTCCGCAACATTCTAGGTATTTCCAACTTCTACCACAAGTTCGTGTTGGGATTTTCTCATATCACTTGGCCCTTGAGTCAAGTCATCAAGGGAGGAGCGAAAGAAAAATTATTTTGTTCTGAATCTCAACAGAAGGCATTCACAGAGTTGAAAGAGCACCTTTGCTCGGCACCAGTGCTCGCATTGCCAGACTTGCAACAACCATTTGAGGTCGAGACAGTTGCCTTTGACTATGCTATTAGGGAAGTCCTTACTTAACATGGGCATCCAGTGGCATATCACAGTGAGACACTTTCAGACACAGTCCAGAAGTATCCCACTTATGACAAAGAGATGTATTCCATTGTGCAAGCCTGCTAACAATGGAAACACTACATTTTGGGGAAGGAAATGGTCATCCACACAGTCCAGAAGTATCCCACTTATGACAAAGAGATGTATTCCATTGTGCAAGCCTACTGAAAATGGAAACACTACATTTTGGGGAAGGAAATGGTCATCCACACAGACCACCAACCCCTCCAGTTCATACAGACCCAAGGGAAATTGCAAAATAATCGCCATCGGAAGTGGTCGACATACCTACAACAGTTCCATTTGAATATCAAGTATAAGAAGGGCAGCACCAATAATGTTGCAGATTGCCTCAGTCGACCACCGATCATGGCATTAACCACCATGCTCAACTCTTGTGGGCACGAGACTTCTGATTGGCCACTTCTCTACAAAAGCGACCCAGATTTCGGCCACACATACCAGACACTCTTGGAGGGTCAGCATGCTCCATATTTTCACCTCCAAGATGCCCGGTTATGCCACCAGGGTCACCTTTGTGTTCCTTCAAGCGAGTGTGCCAAGATGAACTAGGAAGCACACTACAGTCAGGCTGCTGGGCATTTCGGGGTCAAGAAAACGGTGGCAGTACTACAAAAGTATTTCTATTGGCTGAATCTGTGACAGGATGTTGGGAAGTACATCAGATCATGCACTGCTTGTGCCATTTCCAAACTGGCCGTCAAGAAGCGAGGCCTCTATACCCCATTACCTACCCCTAGTCGATCTTGGGAATCCATCTCCATGGATTACATGTTAGGCCTTCCTTCCACTAAGCATGGAAAGAACTGTGTTTTTGTGGTTGTTGACAGGTTCTCTAAGATGGCCATTATGGCGGCCTACAAGAAGAATATCACAGCAGAAGCCACTGTTAAACTCTTCTTTGAACAAGTTTGGGTACACTTTGGGATCCCACAGTCTATCATCTCAGATCGGGACAACAGGTTCCTCAGTACATTTTGGTCTAGTCTCTGGTCGATGTTGGACACCAAAGTCACTAAGTCCACAACCTTCCATCCTCAAACTAATGGCCAGACAGAGGTTGTCAACAAGATGATTGTACACATTTTGCGCATGTACAACTCAAAACATCCACACACATGGGACGAGGGCCTCCCCTACATTCAGCACAGCTACAATCGGGCTCTCCACAGCTCGACTAGCCACAACCCTTTTCAGGTGGGCTTGGGATTCCAGCCACTATGTCCCATTGATGTGGCCATGCCATTTGCAGCTACTCACGTAGATTCGGCTCATGTCCAGTCCGAAATAGATAAGGTAAACAGCTTCATTGAGCACATCCAACATATTCGCCAGTAGGTCCATGACATTCTGGAGAAATCACATGCCAAGTACAAGCAGCGATATGATCAACATCGGGTGCCACACAAGTTTTAGGTGGGCAACAAACTCTGGTTGCATTTGCAAAAGGAACACCTTACCGGAGCCTATCGAAAACTCAGACCACTCCAATATGGTCCTTACACCATTACTAAGGTTGTGGGAGACAATGCATTTGAGCTCAGCATTCCCCCATTCCTTAGCCTGCACCCAGTGTTCAATGTGGACCGCCTTCGACCATACTTTCCACCATTACTAGACACATCCGACATTTTAGAACAGCTCACACCCACAGAGTTAAATCCAGATTGCATGTAACAAGCTGCAACTGATCGGATCATGGACACACAGATTAAGCACACTCACCATCAGAATATCCAACTGTATCGAGTTGTCAAAGCAGGCCAACTCCTTCACCAGGGCAAGTGGCTCACCAGGACCAAGTTCAACAGAAGTTTCCTCATCTCATGGAGGAACTCAACGCAATGGGGACCATTGCTTCCTAAGGGGGGAGGAATGATTCAGGTGGATATTGGTGGCCACCCACCAAGTCCACTTGGACCCCCACCATTGTTCCTTTTAGCTTTTTAGTTTCCTTAATTGTCGCACAAGTTACTATTTTTAGCATTTTTTCGAGTCCTGAACTTCTGGAGCCATTTTGAGGCCCTAAATGACGTTTTTTGGAAAATTGGGAGAAATGTGGGTCCATGGATCGATGTTTTTCCTCCCAAAGTTGTAGTTCTCGGATAGATATTTCTAACGAGATATTGTACGCATCAAACGGAAATTGTATGCCAAAGTTACGACCCCGAGAAGTTGATGTACCAATTTACCCAAATGGGGCCCACAGTTTGGAGGTTCATCTTCTAGGGTTAGGTTTTTGGATGTTTATGGTTCTCCATTGTTTCTCAACAATAAATAGGCCTTCGAGCCTCATTGTAACATAGTTCAGAGGCATGTAGCCGCCACATCTCTTCTCAGAGATAGCTACCATCGCCCTTGCTGGTGTATTTTCATTGTTGTTTGTAAGCATATTTCAGTACTTTACATTAATGAAATGAGGCATTATTTCCGCTGCATCTCTGTGTTTATGGTTATCTCTGTAATTTGTTGCATTCCCGTTTAAATCTGGATCAGGTTCCCTAGAAAATTTTGTTTTTTTTGCTATAGTGTGACTGTGTTTTATTTATGTTCTATTCCACTACAAACTAGTAGAGATAGTTTTTGTCTTCATGCAACAATTAGTTTCAGATTTATTCATTCAAGCACTAGCAGAATTTCAAGGAAATTATACACAAGGGACAATTAATCTATATTTTCACTTATATCTTTTGCAAGTAAAATTCACAACTAAATTTTCATCCAAAGTGTTTAGGTTACTAGCAAGTGGTATCACAGCATATCTCAATATTGCAAGGCATAAATCATATTATTCAATAAGGTTGAGACTTGAGATACAAAAAACTTCCCAACAAGAAAACCGCTGATTTTTGGTTCTAAATCTATCCAACTATAACAAAATTATGTCGTTTTCAACACCCTCTAGTCAAAGTTATTCCTGGCCTCATTCAACTCAATTAAAAATATGTCAATCTTGCTGAGATTTCTTCTTCATTTCATGCTTCTAAGATATATATTTATGCAACCTAATATATCATTTATGTTAAGTGATTATTCATTAAAAATTATTTAGTCCGTCCACCGCCTTTACCTAATTTTCTTACCAGTTTCTAGGAAGACTCTATCGAACATTTGCAGTAGAAAATAGAAGATTGTTTTAGTACCTAGTGTTGTAAAACTCTAATTTGGAAAAAGTATTTTGGGTTGTTTCCCTAAAAATATTTACAAAATTTTCAATCCCAAATCTATTTCAGGGAGAATTTTAGTCAGGGAGAAATTTAGTATTATTTTTGGAAAATTTGAATGCAACTAAAAGAAATTCTTCCTGTTTGCTCAAAATATTCCAGCACCAAATATGAGTGAATTCATAGAACTTAAGATTTGGAAATAATTAAATTTCACTTCGCTTTTCCAGGACCATATATGAGTGAATTCACAAAACCTGAGATTTGGATTCTGGAAACACTTAAATTTCACCTCATTTATTAGGATTGGAAGTTCCCTGAGATACAAACATGTAGCATTAAGGATCTACTTTGTTGTTTAAGGACATTGTTCAGTTTATAAATAGTGATACAAGAATCCTTGTATACATGCCTGACACAGTTCTTTGGTCACAACTAATGAAACTAAACTCCATCAATACATAACAAACAAGGTAGAATGTAAGAGAGCATCTACTTTTCAACATATACCCTAACAAAAATAAACATCTATGCAGTCATATAAAGTTGTCACCACACCAAAGAAGAAATTAAAAACCAAAATAAAAATAGGAACATGCTTGGATTGTTATGGTTACTCTCACAAAATGTTAAATAGGATCAATATGTTAATATGGAAAATAATGTAGTTGATTATGATTTATTGAGCCCAAGGGGTTAGCCCAACCAAATGTCATTAATGTTACTGGGTATTTAGCTAGTTCTGTGCTGGCAGGTGCCCTGTTTGAAATCCCTTGGGTGAGGTGCACTAGTAATGGGTTTACCATGGATGCCATCCATGAATTTGGGGAAACATCCATTTGGGTTCCCCAGAGAGTTTTTCTTGGAAAGAATAAAAATAGGATTTCCTAAAGAGAAATTTTGAGATACATACAATGTACACCCAGTAAAATCAACTCTAAAGAGATAAACCATAAAAGAAGGAAAAATACATATGCTTTCACCTATGTTCACTCATTTTCCCTCCCGCCCTATGAAAAGTGAAAATATTCTACTCTTAAACTTAAAATAAAGGATAAAAAAGTAGTGAATTTTGAACCAATCCTCCTTGTGTGGAAGAAGACTAAAATTGGGGTGGAAATGCAGCGAGGTTAGAAATGAAACATACATGGGCACCATTAATGGATTGAAGAGGTAAAACCTTAACTCACAACTCTCTTCAATCTCGTTTTCCCTCCCACCCTGTGAAAAGTGAAAATATGCTACTCGTAAACTTAAAAGCAAGGATGAAAAAAATAGTGAATTTTGAACCAAAGATCTGAGGTGTGTGTACTCCTCCCTATGTGGAAGAAGACTAAAAGTTGGGTGTAAATGCAGCGAGGTTAGAAATGAAACATACTTGAGCACCATTAATGGATTGAAGATCCACTGGTGGGGGATATGAGGTGTGTGTACTCCTCCCTGTGAGGAAGAAGACTAAAAGTGGGGTGGAAATGCAGCGAGGTTAGAAATGAAACATACCTAGGCACCATTAATGGATTGAAGATCCAATGGTGGGGTTCGATATCCGTCTACTATTGGTAAAACCTTAATTCACAACACTCTTGAATCTAGTTTTCCCTCCCGCCCTGTGAAAAGTGAAAATATGCTACTCTTAAACTTAAAAGGAATGAAAAAATATTGAATTTTGAACCAGAGATCTAAGGTGTGTGTACTCCTCCCTGTGTGGAAGAAGACTACAAGTGGGGTGTAAATGTTGTGAGATTAAAAGTGAAACATACCTGGGTGTCATTAATGGATTGGAGATCTAATGGCGGGGTTCGATATTAATCTACTACTGGTAAAACCTTAATTCACAACTCTCTTCAATCTCGTTTTCCCTCCCGCCTTGTGAAAAGTGAAAATATGCTACTAGTTTTCCCTCCCTCCGCCTTATGAAAAGTGAAAATTTAATTCACAACTCTCTTCAATCTCGTTTTCCCTCCCGCCTTGTGAAAAGAGAAAATATCTACTAGTTTTACGCCCTATGAAAAGTGAAAATATACTACTTGTTTTAGAAAGTAAATGAAGATTGGAATTAGGAGGGCTTTCTTACATCAAAATTAAGGCTGAATTTTTTCAAAAATGTTAAAATTTCCCTTCCTAAAAAACAATAAATACAATATTTATAGAGTATAGAGTAGATGTGTAGGTGTAATGTAAGTATGTAAACAATTCTAAATATGGGCTTAGTTAAAGAATAATAGTAATAATAATAATAAAAGTCAAAAGTATGGGGATGAGTGCAAAAATCTAAATGTTGGCTCAATTAATAATAAAAATAATAAAATTCAATTTGTTATATTTTGATTTTGTTATTAACTTGTGAATAGGTTTTGTTACAATACCATGAGCCAATACCATGGCTTATCAATACCTCAAGCCTAAGAACCATAACTTATTTCACAACCAAATATTTTATAACAATATGACAAGATTCTTAACCAAAGATATTCACCCCCCACTTTACAGTGGATATTATTAACTTGTAAAAAATTGGTTTTGTTATAATACCATGGGCCAATACTATGGCTTATCAATACCACATGCTCTAAAAACATAACTTATTTCACAATCAAAATATTTTATAACAATATGAAAATATTCTTAACCATGGATATTCATTCTCACTTTACCATGGATATTATTAACTTGGAAATAGACTTTGTTACAATACCATGGGCCAATACCATGGCTTATCAATATCACATGCCCAAAAAACATAACTTATTTCAAAATCAAAATATTTTATAAGAATATGACAAGATTCTTAATCATGGATATTCAACCCCGCTTTGTCATTGATATTATGAACTTGTGAATAGGCTTTGTTACAATAGCGTGGGCTAATACATGTCTTATCAATACCACATGCCAAAAAATCATATCTTATTTCACAATCTAAATATTTTATAACAATATGACAAGATTCTTAACCATCAATATTCACCCCCACTTTACCATGGATATTATTAACTTGTAAATAGTCTTTGTTACAATACCATGGGCTAATATCATGCCTGATCAATACCACATGCCCAAAAAACATAACTTATTTCACAATAAAAATATTTTAATTTAATTCAATTTTATAACATTTTTTATTTGAAGCTAATAGGAAAAGGGTTGTAATTAGTTTTGAGATATATATAAACCCTCTATCCTCACGACTACTAGAATTATTCCCATATAAATTAGATTAAGGTTTTAATAAAATTAAAAATTAGAATACTTTTGTATTTAAAGATGTGAAATTTAATAATACAAATATAAGTAAGAACCAACATAGATCTATATTAACTAAGGATCCAAGTGATGATAGCAAGCAAAGTGAAGGGAAGAGTGGTGGGGGGGGGGGGGGGGGGGGGGGTTGGGGGGGGTAGTGACAAAGATGGGGGTGAGAGAGAGAGAGAGAAAGAGAGAGTGATGGGGGGAGACAAAGAGGAGGTAGGAAGAGAGAGATGGGAGAGAGAGAAGAAGAGAATGGGGGAGAGAGATATAGAGTTGGAGGGGGAGAGAGGGGGAGGAAAGAACTAAGGCATATGGAGATAGAGGTGGAGAGAGAGGGGGGGTGACAAGGGATAGATGGATAGAGAGAGAGGGAGAGAAGAGAGGAGGGGAGAGAGAGAATAGGTGGGGATAAAGATAGGGAGAGAAGGGAAAGAGAGAGAGAGAGAGAGAGAGAGAGAGAGAGAGAGAGAGAGAGTGATGGGGGGGAGAGAGGGAGGTGAGAGAGAAAGGGAGAGAGAGGACTAAGAGAGAGGAGAGAGAGATGAAGTTAGAGGGGGAGAGAGAGGGACGGAAGAAGAAAGACATAGAGGGAGAAAGGTAGAGAGAAAGAGGGAGTGACAAGGGAGCAATGGAGAGAGGAGAGATAGAGGGAAGAGAGAGAGGTGGAGAGGAAGAGGGAGGGAGAGAGATAGATATGGAGAGAGAGTGTGTATGTTTTGGGGATGAGATAGAGAGAGAATAAGAAAGAGACACATAGATACAAATATAGATATTATATAGTATTATATAACTAGTCTAGATCCATCATAACCTGGATCTACCAAGCGCCAAAAAAGAGGTTTGCACATCGAGATATTGGATCCCTCTCGGCGGTTATAGGTCCAGGTTAAGATGGATCTAGGCTAGCTTAATAATTTTGTAGTTGTATTTGATAAACTAACACTTTTTTTATGGTTGTGTTTGAAAACAATTTTTCCATATTTGGTGTATTTATCATAATAATAATAATCAAATTTTAATTTAATTTTAAGCTTACCTTTTTTATGCAATGATTTTGTTGTTAGTTTATAGAGATATACATGTTATACTTTTGGAATTTGGAAAGGAAACATGTGCTCTTCACTTGGTTGTATTGAAAACATTTAAGTGTAAGAAAGAAACATGCCCTCTTAACTTGGTTATATTAAAAACATAAGTGTTCTTGTATACTAGGTGGGTGAAAACAAGAGAGAGTATATGGTAAGTGGATTAAATAGTTAAAAACAAATGTTAGTTAAGGAGGAAGTTACAAAAATCTAACAAATGGGCTAGGATTAGGATATTACTGTTTTGGGACATCTAAAGTTGAAGGTACATTTTATGGAGGTGTAGTCTAAGCCCTTGGGTGTAGGGCACATAGTATGGGTATCTTGGACTTTTGGTGTGTGTTAGTGGTATCAACTAGTGGTGGAGTGTCCAACCAATGAGTAGGAAAAGTTTTTCATTTACAAGGTTAGCATCAATCAAGTATTCTCCCTCTCTACCCAACTCTAAGATGAGGAGTGTGCGTAATGGATTTATTATTGTAACAAATTGCAAATATTTGATTATCTTTAAGTTCAAGGGCTTGAAGTGGTTGCCTCAACCTAAAAATATTTAAAGGAACTATGTGTTTTTCAATTAAACCCTTGTGGTCAAGGAGTTGCAAAAGAGGAAGGCCTTATGGCTATTTTTAAGGGGTTGTAATGACCCTCGTCTTGTGGTAAATATGTAGATATGAGGGTAATGATCCTGATCTTAGTACATTCACGTATATAGTGTAAATATTTTCCTATCACCTTGCATTGTGTAAATATGATAAATATTTTGTGGTTACCCTGATGTACATGCTGAAGTTCCACTTGCATGATTATGGGAAACACTTCTCAGTTATCCTTGTGTACATGGGGAAGATCATAATTACTCTATGCGATAAAAACACCTAGTAATATTTTCACATGAACACTATACAATAAACTTAACCCTAATATCTTAGTGAAGAACAAGTAACTAGCTAGACTCTGGAAGGGTTTTTGGATTGATTGTTAGTGAAACTCATTGCAGTTAGGTGTGCCAATGTGTGGTGAGTGTTAGTGAGTGCTAGGGAAACATAAGGGAGCACTAGGTAAAAATGCATGGAAATGAATGAATAAGAGTGTGTGATAGGGAGTGTCAATGAGTTCCAGGTGTCATAAGAGGGGATTGACATGGTATGCTAAGCAATGCTAAGTCATTCTAGTGTGCTAGAGTGACATGCAGCCAATATGTGCTAGGCTCCAAGGTGTGCCAAATAGTGCTAGGAAGTGTTAGGGAAACACAAGGGAGCACTTGGTGAAAATAATGCATGCAAATGAACGATTAAGAGTTTGTGACAGGAAATGTCAGTGATTTCAGGGTGTGCTAAGGAGGGAGTGACAAGGTATTCTAGGCAGTGCTAAGGCGTTCTAGACGCTAGGGAAACATGACAAGATGTGCTAGGTGCTAAGGTGTGCCAATGCATGCCAGGGTGAGTTATGGAGTGTCAGGGGAAAACAAGGGAGCACTAGTTTCAAATGCATGCAAATGAATGAATAAGAGTGTGTGACAGGGGTTGGCAATGAATTATAGGTGTGCTAAGGAGGGAGTGACAAGGTATACTAGGTAGTTCGAAGGAATGCTAGAGTTCCAAGGCGACATGCCAAGATGTGCCAAGTCCTAGGGTGTGCTAATGTGTGTCAAGGAGTGCCATGAGAACACAAGGGAGAACTAGTTCAAATTGCATGGAAATGAATAGGTAAGAGTGTGTGATAGGGAGTGTCAGCAAGTTCCAATTGTGTTAAAGAGGGAGTGACAAGGGTATATGATAGGTAGTGCCAAGGCATGCTAGAGTGTCAAGGCATGTTAGGGAATGGTAGGGTCTGTTAGGGAGTGGAAAATCATGCCAAGGAATGCAAGGGATGATAATGTGTGCCATGTAGTGCCAATGGATTGTTATACATGCCAGATGTTATGGCATGTGAAGATGTAAACTATGTTGCTTAGTTGTTTTATGGGCATTGTTGGATGTGAGCCTTGACTTGGTAACTTGTTAAGTGGGATGAGTTAATATTAGACATGAGAAGCCTAAGATGATTTATATTCCATTAGGGGAACATGACATACTCTAGTTGTAGTAAATGTAACTTGGTAAAGTTATTGTAGCCGAGGCAAGACTTGGTTAGGTTCCTAAGTCTGAAAGAAAATAAGGTTAGTTATGAGGGAATGATAATTAAGGAGTGCCATGGCATGCCAAGGAATGAAAATGTGTGCTGACATATGCCAGATAGTGTCAATGCATGTCAAGGAGTGTTTGGGAGTGTCAAGGAATTATAAGGGAGAACTAGGTCAAAGTGCATGGAAATGAATGAATAAGAGACTATGCCAGGGAGTGTCAATGAATTCTAGGTGTCCCATGCACGAAGTGTGTTAGGAGAATTTCATATTAGGACTTGTAGGAGGAAAGCCTACGATTGTGATAAGGGGATGGAAAAAGAAGTTTGAGACAAAGGGAGACTTTGGTCTAGGCACAACGCTATTTTTTCAATGACTTGATTTGGTTCCCAAGTCACAAAAAAAGTAAGGTTATCTATGAGGGAATGAAAACTAGGGAGTGCCAAGGTGTGTAGGGAATTTCAGGAAGTGCTAAAACATGTTATAAAGTTCCAAGGAATGTTAGGCATGTCAAGACATGACAAGTGCTAAGGCATGCCAATGTGTGCTAGGTTCTAGAATGTGGCGCCAACACATGCTAGGGATTGCCAAGGAAACACAAGGGAGGAATCATTTCAATTACATGTAAATGAATGAATGTGCGTGTGTGATAGAGAGTGTTAACAAGTTATAGGTGTGCTAAGGATGGAGTGACAACATATGATAAGTAGTGCCAATAGATGATAGAGTGCTAGAAAATCCTACTAAGATGTGACAAGTGCCATGGTGTGCTAATGTGTGCCAAGAAGTGTTAGGGAGTGTTAGGGAAGCACAAGGGAGCACTAGGTCATAATGCATGGAAATGAAGGAATAAGAGTGTGTGGCATGGAGTGTTAGTGAGTTCCAAGATGTTAAGGAGCAGTTACAAGGCATGCTTGGCAATGCTAAGGAATGCTAGAGTTCTAGGGCGACATGCGGCCAAGATGTGCCAACACGTGTAAGGAAGTGTTAGCTGGGAGTGCCAGGGAAACGCAAGGGAGAACTATGTCAAAATGAATGGAAACGAACAAATAAGAGTTTGTGACTAGAAGTTTCAGTGAGTTCTAGGTGTGCTAAGGACAAATTGACAAGGTATGCTAGGTAGTGCTAAGGCATGCTAGAGGCTAGAGCAACATGCAAAGATGTCATAGGTGCTAGGGTGTAAAAACACGTGTCAAGGAGTGATAAGGAGTGCTAGGGAAACACAAGGGAGAACTAGGTAAAAATGCATGGAAATGAATGGTTTGTGACCAAGAGTGTCAGCGATGTCTAGGTGTGCTAAGGAGAGAGTGACAAGGTATACTATGTACTACCAAGGAATTCTAGAGTGTTGAGGCGATAGGCCAAGATGTGTCAGGTGCTAGGGTGAGCTAGGGAGTGTTAGGGGGTGTCAAGGAAACATAATGAAGCACTAGTTCAAAATGTATGGAAATTAACAAATAAGAGTGTGTGAGAGGGAGTTTCAATGAGTTCTAAGTGTGCTAAGGAGGGAGTGACAAGGTTATATGCTAGGAAATTCCAAGGTATGCTAAACTACCAAGGCATGTCAAGAAGTGCCACGGTGTGCTAGAGAGTGTCAAAGCATGCCAAGGAATGTAGGGGATGTTAATGCATGCCACATAGTGCCAAGGCATTCTAAGAAATGTCAGGTGCTATGGCATGTCAAGATGTAAATTGTGTTGCTTAATTGTTTTATACCAAGGTTGGATGTGATGAGCCTTGTCTTGGTAACTTGTTAAGTGGGATGAGTGAGATTGTACATGAGTACCTTAAGATGAGTTACAAGTAGTTCTTAGGTGAACAAGGTATATGTTGAATTTCCATGACACATGAGAATCCAGGTTTGGCTTTATAAATTTTTATGCGAACACACTCAAGTGCCACAACACATCTACTATGCAGAATGAAATCTGCCATGAAAGAAAAAGTAATGGATTGAATGCACATAGTTTAGGGTCGGCACATCTTCATATGTTAATTCTTTTTATTGTGATACACAATAGCCATTTATATGTCTGGTGTAAGATTCCTCTGGAGATTTCTATCCAACAACAACATCTCTGTGGTAAAAGGTGTATTGTCAGAGGTTGCTCAATCAAAAATAGCAACCAAAAGGGACCTTACTGTACACACAAATGAAGAATTAATAATATTGTTATCTATGAGTGCTGATGTGGAGGTATGGAACAAAATTACACAAGCAGCAAACCTTTTTGTTCAACCAATCAAGATCTAAAAAGGAAAATGTGTGATAGTATTTGGAGAAATTCCAACCTAACCCACAAATTTGTTGACATTTTGTTGGAGCTGACTTTAATTGTTCCTAAATTTAATAAACATGTAAAATAGGACTGACTTTTCAATACAAAATATAAATTGATAGGAACATGACCAAATTGTGAAAGTGTAAATATTGGTATGGTTTAAAGGGACCGATCCCTTTGTAAAGTCTTAAATGTGGTAATGAAGGTTGAGCCTCGTTCTAGAACCCCTTTGGGCATCCATATTAGGAATTGGTGTAGGATGCAACACTTCAGAATAATTTTTGTAGCAGTGATGTCAACACTTGTATAGTGACACAGGGTTAGAGTTGGCCTATCAAAGCTCACTGGTCTACTTTGGAACTTCTCTAGGGTGATGCCTTCGATGATTTGGAGTACGAGGGCATGATTTGATATTTAGTTTGCATTGAAGAAGCTTTAGAGGCTAGAGACTACAGAAAAACCCCTTGTTCTGAATAGGGAAGCACATGCCACTAAAGAATGTAACAGCAAGTACAAAGATTTGAAACTCAAATCACATCACTATTTATTACTCTTTGAAACAAAAAATAATTAAAAATTTCAAACATTAATATTCAATTTTACTTTAGTATAGAAGGTACAATGAATCTGGAAACATGTACAACAATGTCTCAACTTTCTTAACTCCTAATCTAATGCACCTTCCTTGCATGGATAGATAAGACAATTAAATTCTGCAGCTAATGAATATGATATGAGATATGCAAACATGCTTCCTTAGCTAAGGCTGAGAATTAAGAACTAGATAAGTGATCCTTTTAACTATGCATGCAAAAACTAAATAAAGCAAAGAGTTTCACTACTCCAGGGGCCAGAAACGAATCCATTGCCTAAGGTAAGTGCTTTGCCCGGAACAAGATATTAAGGACTCAAAAACTTTGTTGCTTCCTTCAAGAGAGGTGTATGCCAAACAGAACTAAGCTATAATGCACTATCCTCCAAATTCATTCACCTTTAACAGAAATCTTGTGCCCAGAAAAAGACAAGAGACCAATATCCAACAAAATTCGCTGACCAACTAGAGACCCTTGTGCTTAAACAGTGAGATAATAAGGGAATGTCAACTAGGGTGGAATATTTCACCAATGAAATTGACAAGAGATAGAAGGGGTCAAAAACCTTTAGACCTAATGCTCAAGAAAAAATGAATTAATCCACACTTGGTGATCCAAAATGAATTCAATCCTTCTTTATTTATAGATTTTACAGAGCGGTTTCATATTCTTAAGTGATTGAGTAAACCTTACTCCAAACTCCAAATTTGGGTTTTTTAAACCCATCTTCCCCAAAAATTGCCCAACAATGGGTATTTTGGGGGGTTTTCCCCTTTATGGAGGACTATAGTCTATGGGGATGGATAGGATATTACGTCCCATTCATCCTCAATTTGTAGAGGACGTTACATGGCACCTAATAAAAGAAACAATGCTTTAGTTTAGGAGGTAATAACTAAATGCTTATTTCTTTCCACGTAAGACATACATCTTGCAAAAATGATCATGGGGTACAAATACTACAAAATGCCTAAATCTTACTAGCATTGTCATAGCCCAAGAATAAAAACCCTTTCCAGTGAAACAAGGTCAGTACCACATACTGCAAGCACAAATGGAAAATTCAAAAATAATATACTTATTCAATGAAAGAATTATGAATCATATTAACGCACTTTAAATTTAATAGCTCTTGAGTTGCAGTGTTAATAAAAATTTCTCAAGTTGGATCATAATTAAGTACTCAATGTTGTTTTGGGTCCAATTTGGGGAAAGGAGGAGCTCTTGGTCACAATGGGATGATCAGGCTTTTCAGAAGGGAGATTTGCTATATTTTTCAACATACAAGCAATTCATTCTAGTGGAGGAGATATAAAGAAGCCTTTAATAAGGACCTTTCCAAGATCAATTTGGAGGAAAACCCATTTTCAAAGCTTAAACATAGTTCTAGATTCAAACAAGAGTAGTCATTTTTCAAAAAAAATATTAATTCCCAAGAAATTGGAGCCAAGCTAACATGTTGATCATTTATTCTTGTACCGGACAAGGAAGCATTTATGAAAAGTCCTTGGCCCTTTGATCCAGTATTTGATGTAAATCTCTTGATTAGAAGTGTAATAAGAGATGCAGTTTATATTAAGGAAAAGGGAAATGTAGAGGGCTAGTTAATAATTATCTCTAAAAAACTCTCAATAGAATCCTAAGATATTTGAAATGGAAAAGCATAACTCCATCGTTATTTTTTGCTTTAGAAACTTTGATAATTCCATGATTGAAGCATGTATTCATGCCTTGAAAGAAGCTCACAAATTATTTTGATATTGGTTGAAGCAAAGAAAATGTGCAAAGTTTCACTGGCATAGGGGTATGGAAAAAAAGTATGTGGAGCTTGTTGTCCCAGACTCCAAACAAATAATGGACAAAAGGTGAAAAAACCAAGTCAAAAGGTATGTGTATCTTTTGTCATGCAGAGGTAGGTGTTAAATCCACACTCTACAGTGAAGGCTCTGCGGCGCAAGTGACACAAAGGTTTGCATGCAGAACTTTGGATTAAAAGGAGTGGAGCTTGATGCTACATGTCCACTATTACCCCACTTTCTGTATGAGTTACAGGAGATAAAAATAATGAGATATGGGAGATACAGAGTAGATACTATTGTTATTCAAATTTAATAAAAAAATATTACTATGTCTTCCTCGACATGAAAGAAACATCTTCCATAAAATATTTTCTCCATGAACTTGATTTAAAATGAATATCTTCCGTTGGCACACCCAACCGCAAATAGAAACGATGCCGATGGGCCAATTTTAATTTAGAAAATTCACAATTAGTTTCAATTGTAAGATCTCTTATTTTGAGTTCAAATTTCAGTTACAAGCAGTGAAACAGGACTCACCGATCAATTGCGATTAATCACAAGTTGGAATCTGCTTCCTCTCCAAACGATCCGATCTAAATATTTAGGATTCTAACTCAGTTGAGCAAGTTTAAGTCATGGTCAATGCAAGTTTGACTTGAGACTTGCTGATAAAAACAGATTCCTGTGATTGATTCCAATTTATTCAATTTTTAGCCTTGACTCGACGAGCACGAGTTTTTCAAGTTTAGGTATGCCGCATTGCTAAAAACTAAACGTCAATCATTACAAAATTTATTTCTCATTTCTCAGGCCCAAAACTCATACGTCGAGACCTTCAGTAATCAATCACTACTCACTAGTACATAGTCCAAACTCAATATCGAGGAACCACCAAGGTGAGCCTAATTCCAGACTCCATATCAGGCAGTCACGCATCACCTTCAGCGTGTGTTACCTTTAGGCTTAGCCACTTCACTATTCAACAATCGAGGTACATTGGCGCCTGGCTTAAATAATAGGTATATTACTTTATTGAAGCTTCAATGTTGTTTTGAATGGCAAGTTTCAAGTTTCACTATTTAGCAATCGAATTTTCGGCGTATTCCTTTGGTTATGACTTTTCAACCATACAAATGGGGCTTAAA
Source organism: Pinus tabuliformis (assembly GCA_031772625.1). Classification (NCBI taxonomy): domain Eukaryota; kingdom Viridiplantae; phylum Streptophyta; class Pinopsida; order Pinales; family Pinaceae; genus Pinus; species Pinus tabuliformis. The sequence goes on along the minus strand of CM062811.1, from coordinate 147,765,407 downwards.
TAGATTTTTAAAATGCACTAATAAATGGTTTCATACCAACCATGGACCAAGTCATCAAGCATTCCTTCCTTGGTCAATGTCTTGCCGACTTCAAAGGCTTTAACCATGCATTCACAATTTTGGGTATTTTTGTTCTTTTAGAATCTGTTATTGATGTATTGGTTCAGTTGTCTTATGCTAAATGAACTTGCAAATTCAAGATTACAATGCAATATATGTTGATAATATTTCCTTTAGGTAGCATTTCCTCATATATACCTTATTGTGTTTCAAGGTCATAATGATATATTAGGTCGAAATGTGTGTGTGTTTCTGGACAGACTCCTCTTTGATCCTTAACAAAACCTCATATCCTTTAAAACCAACCCTCTTTTTGCGAAGTTATATATGGCATTTTTAATTTTAATTTTTTATTGTATTTTATAGGAGCCAAATTAATTAGAAGGCACAACTCCAAATCTAAACAGAAGCCACAAGTTAAACACAAGTCCAAAACAACGATAATGCCGAGGGAGAAGGATTTTGCTTGGGCTTATTGTGACAAGATTCTTGGAGACCCTAAGCTCCTTTGTAAATTTTGCAAAGCGAAATGTAGTGGAGGCATTTATAGATTCAGGTACCACCTTGCACAAATACCCGACCATGATATAGGTCTCTACAAAAACGTTGACAAAAATGTCAAACACCAAGAAACCTTGGCCATTGATATGTTGAGTCAGCATAATGTAAAGAAAGAAAAGAAAAAAACAGAAATAGGAACTCCTGGAGTTGACAATTTTTCTTCCGCTACCCCATTGTCATCTCCCTCTGTTTAATCCTCAATGCAGTTCCCAAGTTTCCCACACATGCCTCCAAGTCCAAGTCAAACTCAAGGCCAAATGAATCCTCCTACATTCAATATTGGAGGCGAAAAGATAAAACCTTTTTTTCTCCCCGCACAAAACCTAGTTCCCAACCTACCTTGGATACCACTGGTTGGGAAAAAAATATCCATAATCACGCAAGGAAGGCCATTGCTAACTTTTGGTACTATCCTGACATACCTTTCCACTATGCCATAAGTCCTTATTGGAAAGCTATGATTGATGCAGTTGCTATTGCAGGTCCAGGGTTCAAAGCTCCTTCATTCGAGAGCATTAGGACAATTTTTCTATTAGAAAGTGTTGAAGATGCGATGCTTTTGCTATCTAAGTTTCGTTCATCATGGGTAGAAACAGGGTGCGCGATCATGATTGATGGATGGACAGATCAGAGGAATAGAACTTTAATAAATCTCCTTGTATCTTGTCCAGTAGGTACAATGTTTCTCAAATCAGTGGATTCCTCAGACAAGGTTAAGACTGCACAACTTATTTGTGAAATGATGGAGGAATTCGTTCAAGAAGTGGGAGAATTACATGTTGTACAAATTGTCACCAACAATGCAGCTAATTATATGGCTGATGGTAGACTTTTTGAGATTAGGCACCCCACTATTTTTTGGAGCTATTGTGTTTCCCATTGTATATATTTAATTCTTTAGGACATTGGTAAGCTTGATTGGATACATGAGGTTGCGGAGAAGGAAAAATCCATAAGCAAATACCTATACAACCACATTATTATCCTAAACACCATGAGAAAATACACTAAAGGTAAAGAAATTGTTCGACCTGCAATGACTAGATTTGCAACGAACTACATATCTTTGCAATTTGTGGTTGAGTAAAAGATAAATATAAAGAGGATTTCCTTGGGACTTGAGTGGATGGCATCTAAACATTCCAAGACCCTTGAAGGCATTGAAGTTGTTGCACTTGTGTTTAATGATAGTTTCTGGAAAGATGTCGAAGAGATTATAGTTGTGATGGAGTCCCTTGTTAGAGTTCTCAGGTACTTTGTTAGGTCCCTATACTACTAGTGTAACCCCTTATTGTTATTATTACAACCCCCTTATTATATTGTTGTGACCATGTAGTCCCCATATTGTTATTATTGTGCCCTTACATTATTATTGTTATGTCGGCTCTGATTATATTATCACCCCTTAGACTCCTATATATAGAAAGGAGGTCTTGTCATTTGTATCATCCAAGAATTGTTCATTTGTGTAATGTAAAGGAAGTTTCCCCCTCGAAGAGGCTTATTTCTAAGGTGTTCATCTATCTTTTCTATCTTTTTGTGAGCTGGTTTCATAACATTTGGTATCAGAGCCAGGTTCTAGGGTTTCGCTGCTCCAAACAGGTCATTGTGGTATTTGCACTATAACTTTTTTCTGCGATGTTTCAAATGCTAAAAAACAAACCAATTTGGGTTGAAATCATTATGAACCTCGGGACCAAATTTCAGAGCTTTTCGCGCTCTATTTGCGGAGATATGATCTGAGAAATTTGACCTTTTTGCAAACTCCCGAATTACATTCCAAACAGGTGACCTAGGGAAAATCATCATAACTTTCGTTTTGAGTATCAGATTGAAATTTCATAAGAATTTACAGAAAGAGGATGGACTATATTTTCTTGTGTATATTTTTCAGATCCTAAGGTCAAAACAGTGATACGTGGCACTTCATACAAGTTCGCTCTTCTGAAAAAGGTATATAATCAGGTTATCTTGGGAGATTGTGCATAACTCTTTCTTGGAGAATCCAGTTTTGATTAGACTGGTGGCATTGGAAAGAGGACATAGAGGACTACTATAGGTCGTAATTTCATAACTGGAAGAGTCGAAATTACAGAGTTATAGTCATTTCAAGATCGAGCTCCTAAAATCAAGAAAAGGCGATATGAGGAAGTTTGATGACAAGGATCCGATAAATTGGATACTTCAGATGGAGCAATATTTTGATATACATGGTGTACCACTGTTACAAAAGGTATGTATTGCATCTTCATATTTAGAACCAGATCAATTTTTATGGCATAAAAGGCTTTGTTCTTGTAAACAAATTGTTATGTGGTCAAATTTCACAGAGGAAATGATAGCACATTATGAGGATACAAAGAGCAACACCTTCTTTAGAGCAACACCACAACAATTGGAAGAAAAAAGAGAAAAAGGGCTTTGTTACAAAGTGGAAAGAAAAATTATGGCAACAAGGAAGTCTACCCATCACAACTATAAAGATGGAAGTGTTGTTTCTCCTAGCCTTCCACAACCTACAATGGTTACACCACAACAATTGGAAGAAAAAAGAGAAAAAGGGCTTTGTTACAATTGTGATAACAAATACATTAAAGGTCATAAGTGTGCTGAGAAGAAATTATTTTACATTCATTGTGAAGAGGAGGAAGAAAAGGATCAAGAAAGATCAAAATAAGAGTATATACACCAGGGACCAACCCCAGAGAAAGAAGAAATGAATCTAACCATATCTTGTAAAGCATTGGAAAGAATTACCACTCCTAAAACTCTGAAGATAGAAGGACATATCAAGAAGAAAATGGTTCAAGAAGTGAAAGATCACATTGATAAAGAAGAAATGAATCCGACCATATCTTGTAATGCATTGGACAGAATTAGCACTCCTCAAACTATCAATATAGAAGGACATATCAATAAGAAAAATGTTCAAGAATTGAAAGATCACATCGAGTCTCAAGATATCAATCCGACCATATCTTGTAATGCATTGGAAGAAATTACCACTCCTCAAACTATCAAGATAGAAGGACATATCAAGAAGAAAAAGGTAAGAGTGTTGATTGATTCGGGTAGTACCCATAATTTTATTGATTGTAAGATAGCTAAGGAATTGAATTTCTTCCTATATCCAACACCGAAGTTTCAAGTGATGGTTGCAAGTGGAGGAACCATAAATTGCTCTGGAAAGTGCCATAATATCAAGCTATCCATGGGAGGATATGTATTGAATAGCCCAATGCTTTCCATTCCAATGGGTGGTGCTGATGTTTTACTAGGAGTCCAATGGCTACAATCTTTGGGTGCGATAGCTTTTAATTTTCAAGAAATTTTCTTGAAATTTTTTTGGGAAGGAAAGGAAGTTGAATTAAGGGGTATCGAAGGAAAACCTGGAAATATAATCAACTCTAATAGCATGACAAAGCTTCTAAATAAAGAACAATGGGGTGTAATTGCACAATTATGTTCACTAGAGGATCCCACATCGAAATCATGTATTTCTCCAAATCTCCAAAATGTTTTGGACAATCATTCCAAGGTATTTGAGACTCCCAAATGCCTCCCACCTATTCATGATCATGATCATAATATTCATTTGATTCCATGAAGTGTTCCTCCAAACATCAGGCGTTACATATATCCATATGCCCAAAGGAGTGGGAACTCATTCAAAAGTTGCAGAAGATCCCAATTCAAACAGTATTGCAAGAACTTGACAAGGAAGGAAAAATCATATTGGAACCTGAAGCAGTCACAAAACCGAGAAATCGAAAGCTATGAAATAGATCAATTTCAGAGTATCTCATCAAGTGGAAGAACTTACCCGCTGAAGATTCCACATGGGAGGACAAGAATTCATACATAAGCATCAAGAACTACTCAAGCATTGAGGACAACACTTTTTGAAGGAGGGGCATGTTAGGTCCCTATAGTACTAGTGTAACCCCTTATTGTTATTAGTACAACCCCCTTATTATATTGTTGTGCCCATGTAATCCCCATATTGTTATTATTGTGCCTTTACATTATTATTGTTATGTCGGCTCTGATTATATTATGACCCCTTAGACTCCTATATATAGAAAGGAGGTCTTGTCATTTGTATAATCCAAGAATTGTTCATTTGTGTAATGTAAAGGAGGTTGCCCCCTTCAAGAGGCTTATTTCTAAGGCATTCATCCATATTTTCTATCTTTTTGTGAGTTGGTTTCATAACATACTTCAAGTCTTTTAACTTTTTCATGTTTTAAATTTCATTTCAAGCTTCTTTTTATTTTCAATGTTTCATATTAATTAAAATTTGAAAGCTTGAACTTTCAAGATGGTTGATGGTGACAAACCTGCTATGGGTTACATTTAAGAGGTGATGGATCTCACAATGGAGGCCATCAAAAGAAGATATGGGGATGAGGAGGCAAAGTATATGCCTCTTTGGGACATTATTGATGCACATTGGGATAGGAAATTGCATTCCCCCTTGCATGTTTCTAGGTACTTCTTAAACCCATAGTATTTTTATAATAAGAGAAAATTTAATGAGGATGGGGAGGTTCACAGAGGACTTATGACATGAATGGAAAGGTGCTTCCCTGTTCCAGAATTTCAAAGTTGTGTCTTTTCCAAACTAGAGGATTATAGAGAACCACCTAAATTATTTTCCTATACCATTGTTATACGAGAAAGGTCTAAGGTGTTGCTAAGTACCCTTTGAGGCTTGAAGGCTTTATCAGTTCATTAAATTTGTTTAAAGTTTAAACTTTATTTTGTATGTTAAATGTTTTATTAAATTTTGTTGTCTTTTTAAGTTTTTACTATTTACTATTTAGTATGTCTACTCACGAACCATTGCCACTTGCTAAGTCTTTGGTGGAAAATTTTTTGTAGTGATACGCCAGATTTGAAGCGATTTGTCATTAGAATCTTGAACCAAGCATGCAATGCTTTAGGTTGTGAGTGCACCTGGAGCATGTTTGAGAAAATGCATTCTAAGAAGCGCAACTGATTGACACAAAAGTGCTTAAATGACCTTGTATTTTTCCATTACAATCTACAACTTCGCAACAAGAAAATACTAGGTGAGAGCTTGAATTTGAAGGTTTCATAATCTGATTTGGAATTTAAAGTTTAAACTTTAAAGTTCAAAGTCAAACTTAAATTCACATTTTAATGTCTCATGATAATGATAGGTTTGGATCATTCACCAATAGACCTTGAAGAGATAGATTTGCAAACTACAAATGCAATAGATTGGGTCCAATTAGAGGAGGCTCCTATTTTAAGCCTACATGACTTGAAGAACTTTGAGAGTCAAGCAAGCGGAGGAGTGGGAGGAATCGCTTCTAGTTCTCACTCTTAAGAGTCTTAGACTCTTAGTTACTGATTTTTTCTAATTAGTATGCAGTTGTATGTAAAATTTTAGAAGCAGTTTCTTCTAGTTCTATGTAGTCACTAGTTAGGAGTCATAACTCAGTACTTTGGATCATGTTTGAACTCATAACATATATGTGATGCTTATTTATTCATGATATTTTGGACATATATTGATATTATGAATTTTTTGGACATTTCTTTACTGAATATCAATGAAAAATGTTTTTTTTTAATTCAATATATGTGTATATTTTTATTTATTGAATTCACTGATTTTTTCCCGATTTTTTTTTCCGATTTTTCCCCAATCCAATTAAAACTCTTAGCTCTTTTGCCTTTGCCGATTTATTATCTATTCCGATTTTGGTAACATTGGTTACAAGTTTCATTCTTCACTTATGAATGCTAAGGTGTGCTAGAGAGTGCCAATGCATGCTAAGGAGTGTTAGGGAGTACTAGGACAACAAGGGAACACTAGGTCAAAATGCATGGAAGTGAATGAATATGAGGGTGTGTTGGGGAGTTTCAATCAGTGCTAGTTGTCATGCCAAGGAGGGAGTGACAAGGTATGCTAAGAACGGGTAAGGCATGCCAGGGAATATCAGGGAATGTCAAGAAGTGCTAGAGTGTGCTAGGTAGTTCCGGGGTGTGCTAACATGTGCCAAATAGTGCCAAGGAATTCCAGGTGCTAAGACATGCTAGGATGTGCAGGGTGCTAGAGTATGCCAATATGCATCAAGGAGTTTCAAGGCAACAAAAGGAATAACCAAGCTAAAATGAAAGGAAATGAACACATAAGAGGGTTAATAAGTCAGGACTTTATCTTTTTCAAAAGGGGCATGCTAGGCACACTAATAATATGTTCCAATACATGCCAAGTGCCAATGTGTGCCAAGTGCTAATTTTTGTCAATGCAATATTATGCCAAGGAGTTCCAGGGCATGCTAGGGACTACAGGGAATGCCAACACATGATAGGGGAGTGCTATGCTATGCTATGGCATGCCAACATGTGCTTTGGCGTCCTACTCATGGCAAGATGTTCTAGGTACAAAGATGTTCCAGGTACAAAGATGTTCCAAGACATGCGAGGTGCCAAGGAATGTTAGTGTATTGTTCCAAAGCATGTTAAGGTGTGCCATGAGTGTTGAGGAGTGCTAGGTCTCTCTCATTAATAGAATTGATAGAGCTTGATTATGTATTAAATAATATAGTTCCTACACACACTAGTGGAACTTTATTTAAAGGAAATTTGCTAGATAATAAACCTAATAGAGATGAATCATGTGTTGACTCATAGGAAGACTATATTCTTATGACTTGAGGGAAATGATACACACTAATTACTTCTTAACAAATTGACTGGCTATTATAATCACTATGACCTTGGACACATAATGAAAAAGACTCCGCAACAATGGTCTAAAATCATTATATTTTGACAAAAATATAGTAACAGGTACATAGTGTCATCAAAACTCATTGGAATGATCAATGATGACGAACATTTTTTTACTGTCACCAAAAGTAACCAAAAATAGCATTTGTGAGGGTCAATAAATATCATCACTTAAAGTGTCGCCAAAGAGAGAATTAGTGATGGACCTTTAACGACCCTCACCAAAAGTGTCACCAAAGAGAGAATTAGTGATGGGAAATTAACGACCCTCACCAAAAGTGTCATTGAAAATGGCTTTGGTGACAAACCTTAAAGAACCATCACTATATAGACTTACAACAACGATTTTTTAAAGACCGTCACCATATGCGACATTGGTGATGGACCTTAAAGGTTCGTCGCAGGCATGAAGTGTCATAAAAAACTCATTGGAATGCTAAATGATGACGAACATTTATTAACCGTCACCCAAAGTAACCAAAAAGATCATTGGTGATGGTCAATAAAATATCATCACTAGAAGTGTCACCAAAGAGAGAATTAGTGATGGGCCTTTAACGACCCTCACCAAAAGTGTTACCAAAGAGAGAATTAGTGACGGGCCTTCAATGACCCTCACCAAGAGTGTCATTCAAAATGGCTTTGGTGATAAATCGTAAAGGACCATCACTATATACACTTACTTCAGAAATTTTGAATAATATGACAGTTATTCACAGAGATTATCCCGATTATACACTATTGCGGAATACATGCATAATACATAACCTCCTCTACATTGATCATCAATTTTGCAGAATTAAAAACAATGAAACATCAATCGCATGCACACATTAACATAGTATGTAACCCAAGGAAAGCATACAGCTAAAAACCCCACACTATCTGTATATTATAATGATTGAGAACATGTAACAATACATATTACAATACTCCTCACGAGTACTCAGTACTATCTCCACCTGTTACACACAAAACTAGCTCAGATCTGAATCAATCACAGGTTCAAATCTCCTCCGCTGCTTGCCTGCCTCCACTGCGCAATCCTGCATGAGAATCATGATGAATGGCTGATCCAAACTCGTATTTCCTTGGCTGAACCACGCAATCCTCATTGGCATTACTCAATCCATGCATGTGCAAAATCCCATGCACAACTATAGTCACAACTGATAGCAATCTCAACCTCTAACACCTGTCTCCACCGAACTGTCCATGCACTGAGTTAACTGATGTATTATTTAGTTGCTTTGTGAGTTAATAATTAGTGAATTAATTAACAATTAATTCACATCACTCATCACTAGTGTATTCTGCAGTTAGACTAAATACAACTAGTTTAATCAAGTCAAACTGAACACAACTCCATCAACTCCACCAAACTCAACCACATGAGTTCTAACTAAAGTCCACCATGCAATAGCTCAACTGACCCACAAGTAAAGCGTATTTCCTTCTGACAGCTGCATGTGCCACATCTATAGCTCAAACTGAAGTGCTCCAAGAGGATAAGGTAATGTTTATAGTCCAAATATTATTATGAGCTAATAATATTCGACTGTTCTATTTTTAGCCTAGCAGTCTAAAAATAGACTCCGCCCATATGTATAAAAACAGAAGTCCATCTATTTTTACCAACATGACCAATCATCCACAAATAGCATCCTGCAACTCATAGACCATGATCCATATGTCTAAAAATAGACTTTGCGCCAAAATAGCCTACGGGCCCACTTAGTGAAGGCGACTTCTTTTCACTAAGCTCCATCATCTTGTTGCATTTTCAACACTCCCTCTCAACAAGATATGGATTATCTGCAACCCCTATACTGCAACTCTGGAATGTTCTGCATGCAACACATTTGCCCGGTCCACTTGCTCCAACAACACTTGGAACAAAAACACTCCCAACTGACCACTCTGTTGGGCTAGGAACATACTCTGATGCTGAAGCTCTACCTGTTGCTGACAAGTGCTCTGTCTCTGACATCTGCGCTACTGCAACATCTCCATGCATCTCGCACCATTGCACACCTCTCTGTGCCACCTAGCACTGTGCAAAACACTTGTGCCTCTCGCATTCTTGCAGCCTACTAGCTATGCGTTGTCTTGGGATTCCCTGCACTGTCGCTCTCTCTACTGCTCCATCCGCATCTGTCTCTACCAAATCAGTCAGTTCCTGCTACTCCACATCGGGGCTCCCGTAGCAAGGTCTCATGCAAGAGGTTGGGTACCTCAAGGATCCTACCCCTCCTCCTTGGGACGATCAATCAACATCACCCCACCTCCTACCTGGAGGTATGGCTGCATGCGATCCCTCGGCCCACCTGGCTCGAAGTTTCCCCCTACTGGAGGTCTCTGCATGAGTAGATGTCTCTACTCAATCTCCTCTCAGCTTCCCTTTTTGTGGCTGCTCCACAACCTCCTGACGTTGCTGCACCAATCGTGGCTCCTCCACAATCGTTTGAGACTTCTTCTGGCTCTGCATGTTGAGAGGTAATATACGCTCCCTCTCAACCACCAAGTCTCCATCAGTTGCCTCGTTGCTCAAGGCTTCGCATGCATCTTGAACCTCAAGAGCATACAGGTTCTTGACCCGTGAACCAATCTGCTTCACCTGTCTAGTGATGATGTGTCTAAGGAAAACCTTTCCCTTACTGAAGACTACATCATAGCCTTTGTCTTCCAGCATCGTGATTGACACCAAGTTTCTCTCCAGTCCTGGTACATACTTGACATCGGTCAAGGTAAGGCGAGCTCCATGCTCCCTCTGAAAAATAACCATGCCTACACCTGAGACACTATACTTCTCATCATTACCCATCGCTATGAGTATCTGGAGATCTTTCTCCTCCAAAGTACTGAACAAAGTCTTGTCACCGGTCATGTGGAAAGAAGCTCCACTGTCAAGAAACAAACCACTTCCCACCATGGATGAAACCATGCATAAGAAGAGTGTGAAATCCAACTCGAACTGTGAAGCAAGTGCCTCACCTTCAGATCCTTCCCCGGATCCCTTCTTAGATTTCTTCTTTGGGCAATTAGTAGCATAATGGCCCAACTCATGACAACGAAAGCATCTCACCTTTGACTTGTCAACCTTCTTCCCATCATTGGAAGAACTAGATTCGGAAAGAGAATCCTTCTCCTTTCCCTTCTTTGCTTTGGTAGCCAAAGCGCAATCTTCTTCATCAGATGCCTTTGATGAAGATCCGTCCCTAGTATTCCGCCTGATCTCCTCTTGCACAAAATCTGACCAAAGTCTTTCCCATCCTGGCAATTTCTCCTGACCATTAACAGAGTCCTGATAGGAATTCCAACTCTTCGTAAGACCAAGGAGAGACAAGCTCACCAAGTCCTCATCATCTACAGTCACCCCCACACTTTCCAGCTCATCCCGGCATTGGGTGAACTTAGTGAGATACCTGGGCATACTGTCTCCATTCTCACACTTAATGTTTCTGAGTTTATCCTTGAGCGCCAACTTCCTCTGGTCACTCTTGCCTTGGAATAAATATGTCAACGCTTTCCACATCAAGTATGGAGAAGCCTTTCCATGCAGGCTGGATACAATGTGATCCTTCACGCCCTCCAACAGAATCCTTCGACACTTTGCTGTCTTCTTTTGCCAAGCCTCAATGTGAGCAACATCAGTAGGCTTTGGGACCTCAGCCTCTATGAACTCCTTCAGCCCATTGTCATCTAACACCACCTCCATCCTGTCCTTCCATGCAATATAATTCGAGCTGCCTTTAAGAGCATACTCCAATCGCAATCTGTAGAAAGACATTTCAACTTTGACACCAAGAAAACACTGCTGCAAATTCGAATTCCACCAGCTCAAAACTCAACCGCCTCTGATCTAGAAATCGTAAGAACAAGGCACTTCTCATACAGAGATTGACTGTATGGGCTTTTACCGAATATCTCACCTTCCAAAGGAAGGATGAATCTAGAGGCTACCTGGCCCGATTACAGACTCTGCCTGAAGAAATAAAATGTAAAAACTTTCTGAATAATAGATCTGATGATCAACCTGGCTCTGATACCATGTAGAAATTTTGAATAATATGACACTTATTCACAGAGATTATCCCAATTATACACTATTGTGGAATACATGCATAATACATAACCTCCTCTACATTGATCATCAATTTTGCGGAATTAAAAACAATGAAACATCAATCGCATGTGCACATTAACACAGTATGTAACCCAAGGAAAGCATACATCTGAAAACCCCACACTATTTGTATATTATAATGATTGAGAACATGTAACAATACATAGTACAATACTCCTCATGAGTACTCAGTACTATCTCCACCTGTTACACACAAAACTAGCTCAGATCTGAATCAATCACAGGTTCAAATCTCCTCCGCTGCTTGCCTGCCTCCACTGTGCAATCCTGCATGAGAATCATGATGAATGGCTGATCCAAACTCGTATTTCCTTGGCTGAACCACGCAATCCTCATTGGCATTACTCAATCCATGCATGTGCAAAATCTCATGCACAACTATAGTCACAACTGATAGCAATCTCAACCTCTAACACCTGTCTCCACTAAACTGTCCATGCACTGAGTTAACTGATGTATTCTTTAGTTGCTTTATGAGTTAATAATTAGTGAATTAATTAACAATTAATTCACATCACTCATCACTAGTGTATTCTGCAGTTAGACTAAATACAACTAGTTTAACCAAGTCAAACTGAACACAACTCCATCAACTCCTCAATCAACTCCACCAAACTCAACCACATGAGTTTTAACTAAAGTCCACCATGCAATAGCTCAACTGACCCACAAGAAAAGCGTATTTCCTTCTGACAGCTGCATGTGCCACATTTGTAGCTCAAACTGAAGTGCTCCAAGAGGATAAGATAATGTTTATAGTCCAAATATTATTATGAGCTAATAATATTCGACTGTTCTATTTTTAGCCTGGCAGTCTAAAAATAGATTCCGCCCATATGTCTAAAAATAGAAGTCCATCTATTTTTACCAACATGACTAATCATTCACAAATAGCATCCTACAACTCATAGACCATAATCCATATGTCTAAAAATAGACTTTGCGCCAAAAATAGCCTACGAGTCCACTTAGTGAAGGCGACTTCTTTTCACTAAGCTCCATCATCTTGTTTCATTTTCAACACTTACAACAACTCTTTTTTAAAGACCATCACACCTTTTTTCTTGTAGTGATAATTCACTTCCCAACATTCATGTAGTTCGTCGGCATCTTCAACAACTTTTCTTCAAAAAGCCACAACTTCTTCATCTAGAAGCCGTTTTTTTTTTAATCAGCCTAATTTTTCGAGATCTTTCCATTGGAACACTTCGTTTCAAAAATATACAAATTTAGTTTCTTTTAAAATGGAAATTCCATTCCTAGTTATTCTTGACAACACTAACTACTTCCAATGGCTCCTACATTGTGGATTTACTTAGAAGTAAAGGTATTTATAGAATAGCCTCGAGCCAAGAGTCTAAAACTAAAGATGGAGATAAGCAAGCCAAATGGGAAAATAAGCAATATCAAGCACGTGGGTTCATAGGGATGTCTATTTCTTTAGACCTTAGATTCCATATCGTAGAAATTGATACCACGCTGAAGCAATGAAACAATTCAATAAAGTTTTTGGAATTAAAAATGAAATTAGAGCCCATCAACTCAAAAATGAGTTTCTTACATTGGAACCCAATAACTTTTCTTCGATTGAAGATTTTTTGTCCAAGTTCAAGACCCTTAGACTTCTTTTAGACGGTGTTAAGGTTAAGAAAGAATATGGTATTCTTATCTATTCCATTTTTACTAAGTTAGGACCAGTATTGGCTTGGTGGGGCCTGACCCAGGTTCAACGTTAGTTAACCAAACAAATCCCTACACTACTGGCCCTTTTGGCATCATCCCGTGGAGCACGGACCAAAGTGTCACCCGAAGCAGTATGGGGGGATGGTGGAACCAAGTTTCCACACCCTGATATGGTCGTGATGTCAGTTTATTCCTTCTATTCCTACTTTCGCGCAGGTCGTTGAGTTCTAGGGCTCTGTCTATTTAACCCCTTACTCCACCCTCCGGTACCTCCATGAAGGGTTACAATCGGCCTTTGCATAGCCCTAACTTGCGGTTCAGGTACTTTCATGCTGCTAGGGCAGCGTATCATGCAAATTTCCAAACTAGCTTAAGTATCTTACTTATCTTATTAAACAATCATAGTTAGTGCTGCGTAAACAGGTATTCTTACTTGCGTTCAATTAACCAATGAAATTACATACATTCATGCATCACATAAGCATTATAAATGAAATTCATACACAATTGACACAATGCATTAACAGGAAACAAAGACGTAGAATTTGTAGAATGCTTCTCTTTATTGATATCTTCAGATGATTACAGACTCTATCCGCCCTGCGCACACAGTTGCAGGGGTCCACGCACTTAGTTGCAGCCTTCTACCCTAGGCCTATGCGCACTAATCTGCAAAGCCTCTACCTACACTAAGACCTGAAACTTAGACTTCTCTCTTTATCACTCAAGACTTCTTCTACAACTCATGACTCCTATCGCTACTTAGAGCTTACTTACTTAGATATTTTTATACAATCCCATGGTCTGTGAACCATGGGTAGATATTTACAGCCGACTTTACTTTACAAAATAATGGCAGACAACCCTTTATGACTCATGACACCTTCGCGCTCTGTGACCACAAAATGCAAAGACTTTACAACTTTATTACAAAACTAGACCTAAAACATGGGATTTTAACCCCAAAACTATCCTTGGGGGAATCTCGTTCCCAACAGGCCCCTAACATAAACATCGTGACTCACCCTCGAGTCACGAAGCAGGTGTGGAGATTTTAGCATGGATACCTCCTAGCTCGACCCGTATGATCGCAACCTCAGTAGTGCTTTGTGCGGCCACCTGCTTCGTGTCTTCAACCATCTGCTTGGTCACAACTCCTGAACTGTCGGCCTGAAGCTTTTGCTGAGTTGCTCGCAGAGTCACAAGCTTTCCTTCAACAAAGGTTGTCACCGTGTAAGCCTCATCCAACCAGGGCTTCAGTCGTGCCTTCAATACTGCTTCCTTGTGCAGCGCTACATCCACCTATTCCTTCAGCTGCTTGGCCTCCTACAGCTTTGCCAGTCTCTGTGTGAGCACGACGATTCGTGCTTTGCCTTTGAATTCATCATAGCGTTGTTGTAGCTCGCATGCTTCTGTCTCAAGTCACTGTACATTAGGGTCCTCCTGCAAGCTCATCAGGACCTCGAACAACTACTCAAAAAGTTTCGTGCAGTCTGCTACTAAACTTTCGACAGTTGTTATTGCTTCTGTGACAGTGGTCGCCTGTTGCTCCTTTACTTCTGGTGGGGTTGAGGTTGGGCCTTCAACTGTAACTCAGTGATTTGCAAGTTCAGTTCCAACTGAACCCACGCCATTTCCATACGAGCATCACGCACCCCTGTAGCTAGCTTGTGGACGTGCACCTCGAGTGGTTCTTCCTCAGGAATGGCCAACTCTGGGACCATTCGACATGCCTCCTTGACGACTTGCATTATACGCTTGTTTTGGTTGGTCACCTTGGTCACAGCGGTGATGGCAGAGTCTCGTTGTAGTGCCATCTTCTCATTGTTAAGCCACTCCTCACTAATCACCTGGAGGGCACGATGCTCACGAGCCCTCAGCTCCGCAATCACTCCATCTTGCAAAAGGTGGAGCGCTTCACCAGGGAGCACTGTCAGATTCATTCTCCGTGGTCAGTGCTCCATCAAGAAGCACTATCATGTTGGACGCCTTCACATGTAGCATCTCGACAGCTTCTGAAGTGCCGATATCAAGGCTGGTAAACACCGTACCAGCTTGTAATGCACAGAATTTCAGCTCCTACAAACTTGTTTGGGCCTCCGTGGTGACATCCCGCATCATGTCACCGAAGTCATTCAAATCACCCTCTGTGAGGGTGATTGGGTCCAGTGATGTCTTAGTAGCCTTTGATTTATTTCTAGACCCTCCTTTCTCTTTCTCCCTTGGACGCATGATGCGGACAGATGTAGCCTGTCGGTCCGCATCGTTTTGTTCTGTCTGCTTGCCCATCTCCTCCTCTGTCTCAGGTGAAGGTGACCTCTCTCTATTCCACCCATTTTCTCCTCTGTCTGCTGAGCGACATTGCGCTCCGCCTGGGCCTTGTCAGTGGCCTCCTTCTTTCTCTTTTCAACCAATTGCGTCATCATTAGCTTGGCCTCCTCCTTCTTTCTCTACGCGCAGACTTGCTCCCTCCCACCGCCATGTCTGTTATAGTGCGCCACTCTACCGACCATCAATCAAGTACTGCATCAATGGCATCATCTGTTTCTAGGTAAGGCAAGTCATACCATTTCTGCGCAGGGTCCTTCCACACCCTGATGGCCACATGGTGAAAATCTTCTTTAAACTCTGCGTAGCCCTGCAGGTTGGCAAACACCATAGGCAACAACTGCAGTTTGCGATTGATGGCCATGCAGATGTTCATCTCCATCAAGATCCAAAATATCTTGTTGTCCTTGATGCGTTGCGCATCCTTGGTCGCCCACAGCGAAGCATACTTCACTACTTCTGGTAGCTCTGGTGCGAGCAAAGGGAATTAGCTTTCCTCTGACAGCTCCCATGCTACCAGCACAATAGATAGCAAGAGCCCGTGGAACGTCTTACTGAGCTCCTGTTCCTCACAGCAGTTTGCAAGGAACTCACTGCAGAGATAGTCTGCCCAATTGAACTAAACTCCTTTGGCGCACTAGGCTGCTAGCATGATGACAGGCGCCGACACCTCATCGGCGCGACACTTCCTCATCACCTTCCCTACTAAAATCTGCGTAGCCACCTTTACAGCAGGGTCACAGATGCTGGATATGGCATATCCACGCGGCTTCTTTACTAGCTTAAACTTCTCTTTCATGGCCTCCGCGAGGGCCTGCTCACCACCTTTTCTGCCAAATATCATGGCCGGATTTTCTCCTGTGTAGGGCAACCACGTGATCCTGTGGATCAACCTGTTAGTGATGGGTATTGGCTCCTCCAGCCACAGACACCCATCATGCACCAAGCATAGCAGCTGCTTGATGACCAAGACTGTAATCAAGGTGCGGTTGTAGTGTGGCACCCATAGCATGTTGAGCAACCCTGCCTTGTCTACTCCTCTAAGCCACCTCTGTGGCTCCAATGCGGTCATTCTGGTGGTTGTATCAATAATGCGATGCATCAACTACTCGGTCGCCAGGTGTGGGAACTTCTCATGGTCAGCCAAGTCCCAGTCTTCAAGTTTTAACAGAGGAACCTGCCCCAAGCACGGTCCTTCAAAAACAATTTCATCCGGTAGCAGAGGGGTTTATAAGGGGACCTTGCTCTCGTTGATATCTTTCAGTACCTTGGCCTTGCCTTTGTGCGGAGGGATGTACTCAAGCAACCGAGTGATAGGGTCAGCACCCTGGGTTTCAACTTCCTCCACTTCTATCCCCATGTCCTCATCATCCATAGGGATGTCTTTGATTTCTTCCTCCTCCGACTCTAGATTGATGGCTTTTCCCTTCTCTTATGCAGTGGGCTTATCCTTCGGTGGGTTTCTTCTCAGCGATGCACACATCAGTATTGTAGGTTGCTTACCTTTCTTATTCTTCGCGCTCTCCTTGGTTGGGGTCGGCTTTGGTCTCGGCATCCTTAGTGATTTGGGGACTTCCGTTAACACTTTGGCAACCTCTGGAGCAGCTACTTTTGCCTCGCTAACCACTTCCGGCATATCCTCCTCGATCGTCACTGCTTTGGTGTTCATGGCTATGAGAGCGCTCATCAACAATGCTCGTGATATCTCTGGTAAGTTCTCAAATGCTGGACTCGCTATCAGAGCCTCGAAGAATTCTCAGTTCATGTGCGCCTGAGAGCTCAACAACTCAATGCTCAAAATGCCAAGTGTTTTTCGCTGGGTAGCCACCTATAATTTATAGGGCATTTTGAATTCAAATCCAACCATTCCCCCCAAATTCGGTTCATTAATGTTGGATTGGCGGCAAATTTTCAAGGATCTGACCCATAAATTTCATCTTAAATGTCGGCCACGTGCTCCATTTGGCTGCATTTCTACCATCAAATCATGAACAGTGACTTTAACGATCACTTTCCAGCAGACTTGCGCAATTTCTCCCTTGGTGGCGCAGCTCCCTCGCGTTGTCGCGAACCCTATGACACTTCCTTGCTTCGCACAATCCTCCAATCGCGCAGCTCCCCAACTCGGGCAGTGTAGTTTGTAGTCCCATGCCTCCTTTCAGCTGCCTAAAGCTCTAAGACAGTTCTACCTTCATATAGTCACATGGCCGGACCACCGGTGTATGGCTTCAAGCGACTACCATTCACCTTTCGTGGGAAGGGATCTCCATTCAATTTGACTAGCTGAACCGCTCCTTCGTCAATAATCTCCTTAATGACATAGGGCCCTAACTAGTGCATTCTGAATTTTCTTGGAAATTTATCAAACTTGTTGTCATATAACAAAACCAAATCATTTACCTTAAAGGTGCGCAGCCTAATGCGTTGATCATGCCATGCTTTTTTGCGTTGCTTTTGGACCTGTTGGTGAAATCCAGCTAAAAATCTTTCTTCCTCAAGCTCAGCCAGCTGCGCAAGCCTCTCTTCCAGGGCTCCGCGATCTGTCATAAATATAGTTACCGATCAAATGAGAAAGTGAACTAGTACCCGTTTTCTTGAGGTAACAAAGAATACACTTTTTTTTTAACATATTTTTGGCACTTTAAATTTTCCTTGTATCAAGTATGAACATTTTTTTTCGATGTTAGTGATTTTCACACTGATTTTGAAAAGTGTTGATGCAGCATCAACACATTTTTTTAGAGGGCTTATTTTTGACACTTTAAATTTTTTTATGTATCAAGTGTGAACATTTTTTTTCTTAGTGATTTTCATCTTGATTTTGAAAAGTGTTGATGAGCATCAACCATTTTTGTTTAGAGGGCTTAATTTTTACGCTTTAAATTTTCTAATGAATTAAGTGTCGATATTTTTTTTAAATGTTGGTTATTTTCATGTTAGTAATAAAACATAAAAAAATAATAAAAACATGACAAAAAAAAATCAAATACAAAAAATATATAAAAAAAACAAAAAACCTATAAAAATGAATAAAAAAAAAAAAAACATAAAACATAAAGCATGACAAAAATAAAAATAATAAAAACATGTTAGTAATAAAACATATATATATATATAAAACAAAAATAAAAAACATAAAAAAACATGACAAAAAAATTAAAAGAAAACACAAAACACAAAACTTGTTAGTAATAAAACATAAAAATAAAAATAAAAAAATATGAAAAAAAAATCAAATACAAAAAATATATAAAAAGGAAAAAAAACAAAAACAAAAAACCTATAAAATTGTCAAAAAAAAAAAAAAAATTAACTCGTTAAAAAAAAATAAATAAATAAAAAATAAAAAAATTAATGAAAAAAAAAAACAAAAAATAAATTAAATTTTTTTTTTAAATATATAATTTAAAGAAAAACAAATTGATGCAACAAGAAAAACTAAGAACTTTTTTTTAAGTTAAAAAAATAAATAAATAAACCCTCATTACAAAAAACAAAACTTAAAATAATTACAAAAAAAATTAAACTAAAATAAAAAATTAAATAAATAAATAAATAATTTAAATAAACAAAATTAAAAATTTAAGAGTTATTTTTTAAAATTAAAATTATAAAAAAATTAATAACAAAATTTAAAGAAAATAATAATGATAATTCAAAACTAGTAAAAAAAAATAACCATTAAAACAAAAACCATTAAAATAAACAATTAAAAATATATATAAAAAAAAAAAAAACCATAAAAAAAAACACAATTTAAAAAAAACAAAAACAAAACAAAACAATTAATTTTTTTTAAAACAATATAAAAAAACAATTCAAATAAAAACCGAAAAACACAATTAAAAAAACATATTAAAAAACAACCTCCTCTCCCCTCCGTCCGCCCCTCCCCTCTCGCTTCACACCGCTTACCACTATATATTATCACACCTTAAAAATATATCTTATCATTGATATAATAACCAATTCTCAAACCTAATTAATAAAACTTAAAACCTAAACACATATATTAAACCACCTAAGCACATAACAACAACAACATATTATATTAAACGTAAACCCACATAATAAAACATAAATTTACAACATCCATCGGGCAGGAACAAAGAGCACATAATAATAATAAACACATTATATTAAATATAAACACACATAATAAAACCTACATGTAGAATTATTTACAACATCCATCGGGTGAGGGCCGAGGGTTTAATTTTTTTAATTATTTTTTTTTTAATTTTTAAATTTTAATTTAAGTTTCTTTGAGGTTTGTTTTGAATTTTTTTTTCATCTTTTTTAATTTTTAAATTCAAATATTTTTTATTTTAATTTTTAAATTCAAATATTTTTTATTTTAATTTTTTTTTATAATTTACATTTTAAAATACAATTTTTTTTAATTTAAATATTTTTAAATTTGTTTTTTAATTTTAATTTTTAATTTTTTTTAAGTGTTTTGATTTTTTTCTTTATTTTCATTTTTAATCTTATTTTATTTTTTTTTTAATTATATATTAAAAAAAAAAAATCATTTTTAATCTTATTTTATTTTTTTTATAATTATATTTTAAAAAAAATTAAATGAAGTAAGTTTATTTGCTTGTTTGTTTTTGTTTTTGTTTTTTTGGTTAAATGGTCTTTTTAATTTTTATTTATTTTTTATATTTATTTATTTATTTATTTATTATTTAAATTTTTCATTTTTACAAGTTAATTTTTTATTTTTATTTTTTTAATATATATTTTTATGAAATTTAATTTATTTTTAGTCATGAATCGTCCCCTTGCCACCCCTAGCCAGTTGGGCCTTGAGATCACAGGGGATTTTTTTTTAAGTTTTTTCTTTAATGTTGTATTTTTTTTTTATAATTTTTTATTTTTACTTTTTATTTTTTCTTTTTTTCTTTTTCTTTTTTAAATTTTACATGGTATGGTTAATTTTTTTTTACATTTTATAGTTTTTTTTTTTTCATTACTATATATTTTTTATATTTGATTTTTTTTGTCGTGTTTTTTTATTATGTTTTATTACTTGTTATTATTTTTTATTTTTTATTTTTTTCAATATTTGAATTTTTGTTTTCTTAGGTATCTTTCATACATATATATATATATATATATATATATATATATATATATTTTGTAGAGTATGTGTCGATGCTTGTCTTGCAACCTAATCCCATTATGTGCAATTTGATAGTTTTAAATTTTTCGTTATAATGAATCAAGTCTGGCCCACAATGTGTTAATTTCATGGTTGGTCTTTAAGTTTTCATTACAATGGGTTGAGCTTACCTACACTGTGTGTCAATTTGATAGTTGATTTTTATTTTTTTTCACAATGTATCAAGTTGTCTTATGCTAAAATTTCAAAATTGCTATACATTTAACATTTAAAAAAAAATATTCTTGGTATAATAACTTTTTGATTCAGGTGTTCATTTTTAAAGCTTTTGTAGTCATAAAATTTTTCTACAATGTCATGCTTGAAATATTTTGAAAATTTAAAATTGTTTTGTAGTTATAATCTTTGGTTTTAATTCCATGGTTGAAAAATTGTCAAGATTTTTAATGTTTTTCTAAATTGTGATATTTTATCTTTAATGTTATGGTTGAAAACAATTATAAATATTTTTTCTTAGTACCATGCTTGAAAATTGTTGGAATTTTAAGGTTTTTCAAAGAAATGATATTTTAAAATTAATGTCATGCTTAAAAATCATTGGAATTTTAAGGGTTTTCAAATACGTGATATTTTATCGTTAATTTCATGCTTGAAAATCATTGGAAATTTAAAGTTTTTCAGAGTCACGATACTTTGTTTTTAACATCATTACTAAAAAATATTGAAAATGTACCCTAAAAAAAAAACGTTATTCTAGCATCAACACTTTTCGATTTCAAGGTGTTTTTTGTACCAAACAAAATGGCTTTTATTGTTTTTTACTGTTATTTTTAAAAAATATTGAAAATTTACTATTAAAAAAAACATTATTCCGGCATCAACACTTTTCGATTCAAGGTGTTTTTTCATGTTTTTTTGGGATTTTTGGACTCGAGTACCCGTTTTGAGGTAATAGTTCCCGTTTGATCGGTAACTATGTTCATACCCGTGAGTGTCGCTATGCGCAGACTAGGCACAATGTATTCCATGGGCATCACTAATTCAACATTATATACAAGCCTAAAGGGTGTTTGTCTAGTCAATTTCTTGCATGTCATCTGATAGGCCCATAGTACTACGGGTATGCGCAGGTCCCAATCACTTCACTCACCGTTGCAAACCTTGGTCAGTGCATTCTCGAACACTTTATCGAATGATTCCACTATCCCGTTAACTTGTGGGTGATCAGGCGTGCTTTTCTGGTGATATACCTGAAATTCCTTCATCAGCACGCTAATCGTCTCATTCCGAAAGTGTGTACCACCATCACTCATCAAAATCTTTAGACACCCACATCGCGTCAATACATACTCAAAGAGGAAATTTGCAGCATTCACATATGTGCAATCCTTCACTGGTTGTGCCTCCGCCCCTCGAGTCAAATACTCCGTCGCGATGATATTGTACCTCGCTTCTATCTTCTTTCCTTAGGGCTAAATGGGTCCCACAAAATCTATCACCCATTTCTCAAAGGGTTGTAATGTCATCTGGATTCAGAGGCAGCTCATCCCTCCGGGATGGCCTGCCAGTCCTTTGACACACATCACATGCTTTGCAGTGAGATTTTGAATCCTAATGGAGGGTTGGCCACCATAACCATGCATGTAGAATCTTCTGCGCGGTCGCTCTCCCTGCATAATGTCCTCCCGTGGCGCCGCCATGAGTGTCCACGAGGACACTGCTCCTTTCAAACTCCGTACATGTCGTCGCAATATTTCATCAGACCCCATTTTGTACAGATGTTCAACAATGACAGAGAAATCTGTCGTGCGTACCACTAACTCCTTCTTCTGTTGGACAGTGTATCCTTTCGAGGCAGTGCCTGTCGTTAGGAAGTGTATGATATCTTCAAAATAACCATTTGCAACGCGCGCTGCAAATAGTTGTGCGTCAGGTAATCCTTCTTCCAAATTAGTGGGCTCTTTCCCTGTTTCGATGTGCGACAGATGAGCTGGTCCCCCGTTCAGTCATCCATGCTTCACAATAACTTCAAAATCATACTCCTTGAACAATAACAACTATCTGCAGATTCTCCCACCCAACACAGGCTTATTGACCAGGTATTTCAGCACAGAATGATCTATATACATCTTAAAATGGCCACCCAGCAAGTAGTGTCTAAACTTCTAGAGCGTGTATACCATGGCTAACCCTTCACGCTCGGTAGTGGAATATTTCTTCTCCACTTTAGATAACCTTCTGCTTGTGAATGCTATAGGATGGTCCAAGTCTCCTCCGCCATACTGTGTCAGTACTGCTCTCAGCATTATACATGACGCGTCAACATGTACATGAAACTCCTTCTTCCAATCTGGGAAGACTAAAATCGGTGCGGTGACCATCTTTTTCTTTCAATGCATCCAAGCTTTTGTTACAGTCCTCATTCCAACAGAATGTGACATCATTTTTCAACAACTTTTCCATAGGTGTGGTGATCTGGGCATAGCCTTTAATAAACTTTTTGTAATATCATGTATGTCCTAGGGTAGTGCGCAACTGTTTCACACTCCTCGACGCTTCCAAGTTAAGTATCACCGTGACCCTTGTGGGATCTACCATCAATCCCTGTCTACAAACCACATGACCCAATAGGGTCCTAAAAGGAACACAAAACAAGCATTTCTTCAAATTGAGTGCGATCTGATATCTTCGACAGGTATCTAGCATCAAGCATAAACTAGCGACATGGCATTTCAACAGCCAAACATAGTCTAGTCATCAAAGTACTTTTCGAGGAACTTATGAATAAATTCCTTGAACGTTGCAATGACTACGCGCAAAAAAATCGCAGGCTCATTCTTCAATCCAAAAGGCATTACATTGTATTGAAAACACCCCCACTCAGTCGCAAAGGTTGTCTTGCTCCTATCCTCCAATGCGATTTTGATCTGATGGTACCCAGAGAACCCATCAGTGAAGGAATATGCTTCCTGGCCACCTACATTGTCCAACACCTCATCAATGAACGGAATCGGGAAAGGATCATGTACACAAGCATCATTCAACTTCCTGAGATCTACGCATATCCTTATTTCATCCTTCTACTTCTTTTCCTATACCACCATTGGGCTTACCCAATCAGATTCTTCTACAGGATTAATGATGCCTGCCGCAAGCATCTTGTTTGGCTCTAAACAGGCCTTCTCTTTATACTTCAGATTGAGATGGTAAGATCTTTTCTTAACCAGCTTCGCGTCAAGCTTCAACGTGATCTTCATAACACCTAGGTCCCCAATTATCCCTTTTAGATATGTAAACTTGATAGGGAACAAATCCTGGTATTTGCAGAGAAATTCAGTGACCTTATCCACCGTCGTGTTGTCCCAATAATCTTCAATCTTCGTGAATTTGGGCTCTGCCTTTGTACCAATATTTACCTGTTTCGTTTTCAGTGGCATGGTTATATTAGGATTCTCAATCTTCAGTCCTTCAACCTCGCAGTGACCTTCTATTTCAGGGATGTTAACCTTTCGCGGATCCTCATCTTCTTCTTCAACAGTTACGTTATAGCATTCCAACGCATGACTCAGCTGAGTAGTCCAATTAGGGTGAATCAAGTCCAAAGGATCCTGCGGTATCCTATAGAGCCTCGTCGATACAGTCAAAACCATCTTCAAAGCTGAATGTTATTATGAATCCCTCGTGCAGAATATCCCATTCACATGTACCATGGCGAAGCTCCGTTTCTAAGTACCAGTTCATTGGGATGACATCCAGGGTGTGACAGAACAAGTGCACCCATTCAGGTTGGGGCTTCTCCCCATAAGCCTGAGCCCATTTGGCCAAGTGCACGCATGGATCATCCTGCCCATCATATTTGTCTGTGATTCATACCTTTGGCTTCCCAAAGCATGTTCTCATCATCCTTCTACACTTGCACCAATCATCAAAGCTACCCTTGTGCATACCCCACCATCTTTCGGGCGTAGTGCACAATGCCCAGTCCAAAACTTGGAAGCATTGCTTCTTTGGTACCTCCCTCTCAAATGCATCCAAAAATATATCTACATCATTCAGGCCATCATAAGTGGGCAGATTTCTTACCTCTGATGACACACAGCGCAGCGACCGGGTCATCATGTTACAACTCATTGTGGTTACTTCATGTAACCGATTATGCTAGCACTCTAATTCTTCATCAGAGTCTGAGATGCAGGAACTCTCATGATCCCATGTAATTCTTCCATCCGCTATTGGATTCACCTAATCTTTGTCTCGCGTTGTTATCTTATAGATACAATCCAAATCATCATCGCTCTCATAATCGAAAACTGGTTCAGTATAGCGCGATCCTTCAGCAGGATCTAGGAGTACTATTACACAGAGTGATTTCTTCTCAAATATCATCTTTCGCTTCTTTAGGTTGATTACCTTGTTCATATCAGTAGCCCAATCAATGTCAATGAGCGTAGGGTAGGGGTTGCTATCATCCACAATTTCTATTACTTCAAAGTCAGCCAACGCGCCCACGCCTTCAATATCTACAGTCACCCCTTGCAGTCGTCCCATGGGGATGATCTTTTGTTGATTTTCCATCCTTAACTGAATCGGTGACCACTGCAGCGCGGGTCTTCCTGTCCATTCCCAAGTCTGTTTCGATAGGACATTCGCATCTGACCCCAGATCCCAAATAACTTGATCCATTTCATACTCTCCTATCTGTGCGGTCAGTCTCATCTCTCGTCCTGTCCTTGTTTTATGCTTACCAACCTTTCGTACCATGCCCGGTTCACCCGAAGTGTTTCCGACACATCTATTTATAAGCTCCTGTAATCCCTTCACATCCTTGTTATCGCGCAACAACTTCATGCAGGTTTCTAGAAAGGTCGTAAGCATAGAATGGTCCATTTCCTGATCAGGATTATCCTTTCTTCCTGAGGTGGAAGCCTCAGCGAAGCTCTTCTTTACTTCCATGAATGTTTTGCATGCATGTTCCAGATCAAATTTAGCCTCCTTCGCCGAAGCTTTGTGAACCCATGCACTGTCTTCGAGCTATTTCCCCTTATCATCTCCTATTGCAATTCCACTTCAGAGCACTATATTCACATCTGGGTCCTCCTCTCAAGGGTCAGACCTGATCATCTGCAGGTTCTGAATCGGCTGAGGTGGTAGCACCCCTTTGTCATGTATCCTCTCTATCAGCATAGGTAGTCCTCTGTTTCGTGATCAAACAAAGTGTAATATTTGCACGACGGACACGTTGGGTTAATGCAATCGCAGGCGTAGTGTCCTGGTCCTCCGCAATTATAGCAGATTAGTTGTCCCCGACCTCTACCAGGTCCTCCTCCACCTCAGCCTCATTCACGCCCCTGAAAGCCTATTCATGCCATCCCTACGCTCTGGTCAAGGGGGCACGTTTTTTCCTGAACCCTATAGGCGGGTGTTCTATCCATCATCAATTCATAACTTCTGTAGTTGCGCTCATCATGCCCTACCGACCTACAAAAGTTGTAGAATAGTTTTTGTGGTGTTTGTACAAACTTTTGCAGCAAATGATAGTTATCTATCATATGTTTTCATGATACCTGACATATAACGCACAACAACGTAGGCCCTGCGCTTGGTCTTGCTTGAGCTTCCAGCCTCAAAGGCATCGGTTCCCCTCCTGCAATGTAATTTGCAAAGACTGGGCAATGGTCCTTTTCATGCCCCTAACCCTTGAATTTCAGGCACCATACCTCTTCGCACGCCTCTGGTTGAACTGTTCTGTCCTGCTTCAAACTTTGCATCTCAAGGCAAAGGTTTTGCAACTGTGCATGGATCTGTTGAACCCCCAGATTCGGATCTTGCATCGCAGTTTCATGTAATTTCATTGCAATCTCCAAGGCCTTTACCTAAGTCATTATCTTTTGTTGTGACAGTGCAACCCTTAGGTGTGGCAGGAGCGAAGCCACGAACCATTTGTGGTGTTGCCCATCTGTTAAGTTCATATTAGCTTCACAGATTTTACACTTCAATCTCTGATCTAGTTCCCAAGGTGTCTCGCATGGTTTCATCATGATTTCCTTGAACCCCAAAATCGACTGTGCCTTAGATTTAGGCCTACTAAATTCTTTGTTCAACGCAGTTTGGATGTATGCCACTCCAGCGTTTGGGTTATCATTAGAGTATTTAGTGTACCAGGTTAACGTGCGATCCTGCAGAGCACTAATCAATGTTGCCTTCTTCATGTGATCATCTGTAACGCCCTGAGCTTCCCATATAGCATTCACAACCAACTAGAACTGGTCCGGGTCCTTATTTCCCAAGCCTTTAAACAAAGGCAACTTCACTGAGTTTGCCATGCTGAACTACAGTGGAGGTGGAGGTGGTACGGGTGAAGTTGCATGCGATGGTGATGAAGTTGGAGGTGGTAGTTGCGGAAATCCTTGTCTTATTAACTGAATAACACTTCGTGGAGAAGCCTGCGTTATTCCCTCTTTGTCACCCAATGGAGGTGAAATCAAGGGGCTATATTTAGGACCCTTTCTTCCTTCATTCCTATAATTCTTTCCGCTTCGCGTAGCTTTAAATATCAAGGTAGCTGCATAACCTGTTTTTTACACAATAACATCTTAATCTAGGTATTCAAAGACTTCAAGTACTTACCTCACGGACCTTTGAAAAAGTGCCACTCTACCTCATTGTAGCTAACTGAGGTATCGACCGTGAATTCAGTCACAAATCCTCCTATGATGTGATCGAGCCAATGATTGATAGTGCGGGTGATCTTATCCTCAGAGGCTTCTAGTCTCTGTACTAACTCCGGGGTCCAAACAATAGGACCGTCAAGTCTCCACCTTCCTTGGCTATCTGCTAGCTTCGTGATCCACTCATATAGCTCAACCAGAAAGGAACAGAAAAAGATCTTGTGTATTTTTGTATATAAGTACCTATCCAGCCACTGTTCCTTTGTCAGTCGCAGATTTTTGTTCTCTTGCACCGTGAATTCATGTATCTTCCTATCCAACTAGTGTTTGATCTCTTTCTTAGTTGGATTCCAGTGATACGACATCACACATCTCTTATGCATATTTTGGTCCCGACAATGGAACCATTTGTTGGCTTGGTGGGGCCTGACCCAGGTTCAGCGTTAGTTAGCCAAACAAATCCCTACACTACTGGCCCTTTTAGCATCAGCGAACGGAGTGCGGACCGAAGTCTCACCTGAAGCAGTATGGGGGGATGCTGGAACCAAGTTTCTGCACCCTGAGATGGTCATGATGTCAATTTATTCCTTATATTCCTGCTTTCGCGCAGGTCATTGAGTTCTAGGGCTCTGTTTGTTTAACCCCTTACTCCGCCCTCTAGTACCTCCGCAAAGGGGTAAAATCGGCCTTCGTGCAACCCTAACCTGTAGTTCAAGTACTTTCACGCTGCTAGGGCAGTGTATCGTGCAGATTTCCAAACTAGCTTAAGTATCTTACTTATCTTATTAAACAATCACAGTTAGCGCTGCATAAACAGATATTCTTACTTGCGTTCAATTAACCAATGGAATTACATACATTCGCGCATCACATAAGAATTATAAATGAAATTCATACACAATTGACAAGATGCATTAACAGGAAACAAAGACACAGAATTTGTAGAATGCTTCTCTTTATTGATATCTTCAGATGATTACAGACTCTATCCGCCATGCGCACACAGCTGTAGGGGTCCATGCACTTAGTTGCGGACTTCTACCCTAGGCCTCTACACACTCAGCTACAGAGCCTCTACCTACACTAAGACTTGAAACTTAGACTTCTCTCTTTATCGCTCAAGACTTCTTCTACAACTCATGACTCCTATTGCTACTTAGAGCTTACTTACTTAGCTCTTTTTATACAATCCCATGGTCTGCAGACCATGGGTAGATCTTTACAGCCGAATTTACTTTACAAAATAAGGGCAGACAACCCTTTATGACTCATGACACTTTCGCGCTCCGTGACCACAAAATGTGGAGACTTTACAACTTTATTACAAAATTCGACCCAAAACATGGGCTTTTAGCCCCAAAACTGTCCTTGGGGGGATCCTGTTCCTAACAACCAGCCTACTTTGTGTTTGTTTCCACCTTCCATTCTACTAGAGAAGCCTTTATTTCTCAAGGACGAGCCTACAAGTCCCCCTCTTTTGATGCTTTTTGTGATTCTTTACTAAGAGAATAACAAAAACTCTTACATCTTGGTCTTCGTAATACTGGAAACTCCTCTAAGAAAGCCTTAGCAGCCCAGCAGCAACCAAATTCAAAGAATCCTAAGAAGCAACATCCTAAAAAGAATGGTCCTAAACCAAACAAGGGTCTTAAGAAATTTCAGTCTCAAAATGAAAAATCAACTCAACAAAATGATAACGCAACTCAAAACAAATGGAAGAAGACTGATAGACATTGAAACTTTTGTAATCGTGATGGCCACCTAGAATCCAAATGCTTTAAGAAGATGGAAGCCTTGGAAGTAGCAATGAAGAAGCATAACATCCATTTTGAGCACTCTTCAACTTCAACTTCATCTTCAGGAATATCACTTTCTACATGTGGTTGTCAAGCATCTCGGTTTGGTTATGCACTAAATGTATCTTGTTCTTCTCATTCTCATGAGTGGCTCATTGATTTTGGAGCTTCTTATCACATGGCCAAAAACAAAGCCATGTTTTCTTCTTTAAATGATTGTAACACCAAAAATATATATGTTGGTGATGATAGATCTCTTAGTGTTGTAGGGATTGGAACTATTCATCTAGACAATGGTCAATTTAATGATGTATTATGTGTTCCTACCTTATCCTGCAACCTTCTATCTGTATATCAGATAACTCATTCAGGTGAAGGTAAAACCGTTGAATTTTCACCTCATGATGTTGTAATTAAGGACCTAAGAGATCCTAAACATATTTTAGCTACTGGCATTGCTGATGATTCTACAAGGTTGTATAAGTTTAACAACTTTGGGTCATCAACTCTTCCCTCAGTATTTGTTGCTCATAATGATGAAGTGAGCAAACTTTGGCATGAGCAATTTGGTCACTTAAACTATCGCTCCCTTCAAAATCTATGTAAAGAAAATATGGTGACAGGTCTTCCTATGGTATCTTGCAAATATGGTGTTTGTTCCGGATGTGTACTCAGAAAACATCATCGGGATAGTTTTGAAAAATGTGCCTCTTGGAACGCCTTAGCCTCTTTACAAATTGTGCATAGTGATTTATGTGGTCCACTTCCAGTTGTTTCATTCTCTGGCTAAATTATTTCTTAACTTTCATTGATGATTTCTCGAGATGCACTTGGGTATACTTCTTAAAACTCAAGAATGAAGTCTTTAACATGTTCTTAGCCTTTAAGGCCTTTGTTGAGAAACAAATTGGACATCAAATTCTTAAGTTAAGATCTGATAATGGAAGAGAATGTGCTAACAACAAATTCATCAACTTTTGAACTAAGCATGGAATTCAATTGTAACATACTGTTCCATATACTCCACAACAAAATGGTGTAGTTGAAAGGAAGAATCACACCTTAAAGGAAATGGCTAATTGTATGCTTCAATCTAAAGGACTTAGTCTTAACTTTTGGGCAGAAGCAATTGATTGTGCAAATTACATAGTAAATCACATTCCTACTAAGGTTTTAAAGAATATCACTCCAGAAGAAGCATGGAGCTCAATTAAACTAGATGCAAGTCACTTTCGTGTTTTTGGAAGTGAAGCATGGGCCCATATTCTAGATGAGAAACATAAAGACTTAGAACCTAAGAGTGAAAAATGTATTTTTGTTGGATATTCTGAAGATGTCAAAGGATATAGACTTCTTCAACCTAAATCCAAAAATGTTATCATTAGAAGAGATGTAAAGTTTGTTGAAAATATATCGGCCTACAAGCCTAGTTCGATAGATGTGCCACCTCTCTCTATCCCTTCTACTTCTGAAAATATTTCTTCTTCAGATGATGATAGCAAGGACCATGATACTACCCCACATTCTCAGGATCCTAATTCAGCTCCTCAGCTTCCAAAATGGGTTTGTGCTACTCGGGATGCAGCAGGTGCTCTTGCAGGTGATCCTACAGATCAGCATTGTACATGTTCTCAGTTTGATAGAGCCTTTTCTTTACTAGATCAAACTTTAGCGAATTATAATTTTAACACCTTTGCAGAAGCTTTAGGCCATCCAGACTGGGACACGACTATGAATGAAGAATATCATTCATTATTGGAAAATGATACATGGGACCTTGTTCTTCTTCCGAAGGGACGAAAACTTGTTATATGCAAATTAGTTTACAGAACCAAGTTTGGACCAGATGGAAAAGTTGATAAACATAAATCTCATCTTGTTGCTAAGGGTTTTTCACAAGTTGAAGGCATTGACTATAATGAAACCTTCTCCCTTGTTGCCAAAATGAACTCTATCCGCCTTGTTCTTTCCCTTGCTGCCCTTTCAAATGGGAATTCCATCAGATGGATGTTAAATCTTCCTTCTTGCATGGGGACTTGCATGAAGAAATCTATATGGAACAACCTCCTAGCTTTATACAAACAGACTCCAACTTTGTATGTCGATTTAAGAAATCCCTTTATGGTCTAAATCAAGCCCCTCGGGCTTGGTATGCCAAAATGGCTAGCTTTCTTTTATATATTTGCTTTTCTAGGTGTCATTCTGACAATACTGTCTACACCAAGAAAGTGGGTAAGTCTCTTATCATTCTTTTTCTTTATGGTGATGATCTTATCCTTACTAGTAGTGGTCCCAGCCTTATAAACCATGTGAAGTCCAGCCTTAAAAATCACTTTGAAATGACATACTTAGGACACTTGCATTATTTTCTTGGTCTTCAAGTCTTGCAATCCAAAGAAGGTATTTCCCTTTCCTAGTCCAAGTATGCCTGTGATCTTATACACCACTTTCACATGGAATACTGTAAGCCATCCCCTTCTCCCTTTCAGTCTGGAGCCAAACTTTTAGTCACTTGTACTTCCCCTGAAGTTGATGCTACCTTATATCGTCAGCTTGTTGGAAAACTTTTGTATTTCACACATACCCGTCCTGACCTTTCCTTTGTTGTTGGCCTTGTTGCTTAGTTTATGCAAAACCCACATGAAAGTCATTGGAAAGTAGCTAAAAGGCTACTTCATTATGTTCGAGGTACAATTCATTTTGGGATTCATTACAGTGTTAAAGAATCTCCTCTATTGGTTGGTTTCAATGATTATGATTGGGCTGGTGACCCTGATGATCGAAAGTCTACTACAGGTTATGTTTTCACTCTTAGTTCTGGACCTATTACATGGGATTGGAAGAAACAAAGTGTCATTTCTCTTTCTTCAGTAGAATTAGAGTATCATGGTGTCATTGAAGCTAGTAAGGAAGCCTTGTGGCTTCGTCAAATCTCGTCAGAGTTTAGTTTTCAGCAGCAACATCCGACTACACTTTTGTGTGATAATAAAAGTGTCATTCAACTATTCAAAGATCCAGTCCAACATCAGCACAACAAACACATTGAACTACACATGCACTTCATCAGAAAGCTCATTCGTGATCATGTTCTTGAAGTGAAATATTGTTTAACTGATGATCAAGTTGCAGACATCTTTACAAAGGCTCTCACAGAGGCGAAGTTCACTAAACTTCGATTTATGGTTGGAGTTCAATAAGTTGTCACTAAGGGGGGGTAGGCTCTAATTCATCCTTCCTTCTCCTATTTTGTCATCTTTGTACATCCTTCAATCCTATCCCAAGTTGTTCTTAAGAGGGGATGTTAGGATATTCCGACACATAGGAAATAATTAAGTACAACTTGGTCTAGTGTATGGTTAGGTAAAGTGTGTTTCTTTAATATGTACTTTTTGTAACTTACAATCCAACGGTCGCGATATGTTCTAGACATGAAGTGATCCGACGATTCATTCTCTCCTTGGTATTACCGACACTTGATCTGTGGCTTAACACCCCATTGGTCCATGATCTCTAGTTAAAGAGCATGGAGGGTCATTTTTTAGGTGACCGTTACGAGAGAAGCTTATGCAAATTTTCTTTCTTTTACTTTAATAAATTATCTGAAGTGGCCGTGTTGGCTCAAGCCATGGATTGTTTCCCTCTTTGAGGGTTTTAACCACGTTAAGAATATCAATGTACTAATCTGTGATCTATTTATGAGCGGTGTCCTTTGGTGTTCTATCTAAGGAACTTACCCTGTAAATTCCTACATTTGACATAAAATTCATAAAAAATCTCATTTTTAAAACTTGTTTTTCAAATTTTCCCATAAAAATAATCTATTTGACTTATTATATCTATATTCAACATATGTATTTTTTTGTCAAATGTTTAAAATTATTGTTTTTTTAGTGAAATTATTTAATGTATATTGAAATATTAATTAATGATCCATAAATATATAGAAATCCTAACTTCAAAATATTGACCCCTTTTTTTTAACTTTGAAAAAATTGAAATTTTCATTACAAAAAAATTGAAAAGAAAAACAAAAAATTAGAAACTTTAAAAAAACTTTAAAAACAAACATCTCGTGAAAAAAAACGACAACTACTTGAAAATTTGTCAAATAACCAACATTTTAAAAAATGTATACATACTTAATACATAAGAGAATTCAAAGTGTAAAAAATATGCATCAACACTTTTCTGCATCAAAGTGAAAATTGGAATTAGCACTTTTTAAAATGCGCATGAAAATCACTAACATTTAAAAAAAATGTCCATACTTAATACATAAGAAAAATTAAAGTGTCAAAAATATGCTCCAAAAAAAGGTTGATGTTGCATCAACACTTTTCAAAATCAGCATGAAAATCATGATTTGTTGTGGCCTCTAAAAAAATGAGAACTCAATACAGTTCCTGTTAAGTTGGTAACTATGTTACCCATGAGGTATATGTGATTGAGTAAATAAATTTGACCTGTATCTTTTACTAATCATTGCTTTGATGGCCATGAATTTTAACGGGTGAAGAGGCCTTTTTTTTTTCAGATGGGGGATACATTAGGCCACGTGTCAATATAATGTTTGACAATGGTAGGTTATAGTATGGGATTTTTTTAACAGGACCATGCAAAAGCATGATAATATTCTTAGAAAGGTCATATACGTTGTAGCCTATTCAAGAGAATATGCAACTCCAAGGAGCTTTTTTTCAATGATATTTGGCATAGTACACATGTTTACCTTGATGGTAGGTGAGATGTTGGCCATATTTCCTTCCTCGAATGGGTCAAGGGATGGTATGGGGCATTTAAACCAGTTGAAATGTCCATAGAGAATGAAATATTTTACCTTGACCATCCATTGTTTGGGTAAGGTGATGGGGGCGATGTATCCCAATGAAGAAAAATGAGTATCCAAATGGTAATTAACAACATCCATAGTGTCTAAGATGTTTTTTTCAAAATGAAAAACATGATCATTAGAGATAAATCATCATGGGATGGTGTGGTTTGTAATTGTTGTTTCTAGCTACCATCTATGTCACATGTGTGACACATTACTAACCATAAAAGGGCATGTTGACATGGAAATTTTACAAGTAGAGTGGAATTCCAACCATAGCATTCTTGTTGACTAATCCTAAAGGGAACTATCAATATCTACACTAAGAACAATGAAGGTTGGTTGCAGGTTGTAGTCCCATAGTAGAATAAATAACATATACCACTAGTGGCAGTAGTACCTATTGTCAAGATTCTTCTAGTGAACTACCTAGGGTGGGAATCTGGCAAACTATAGCTAGTGTAGTATGGAACTGTAGAAGAATTTGGTGATTGTAGTATCCAAATGTATAGATGATTTGTACACAATATTTGTTTCATGCCTTCGTAGATCTCTTTACGAAAACTAGGGGAAAACCCAAGTGGATGTTGCCAATGAGAATGTGGTATAATGGGGTTATCACTAGTGGGAGAAGAGGGTTCCTTAAATTTGGAATTGTGGGGTATATAATTGTGGCATGGTCATTGAAATTCCACGGGGTGCATTCCATGGGGCATAAGAGGGTTGGAACCCAAATGTGGTTATTAGCTTGAGTGATCATACTTAAAATAGGGGTATCAATTCCCCCTACTTTCATTCCACCCAACCCCCAGTATTGTAAACAACCTTTGAAATATTTGGTAAAATGATAGGCACTCCTAGTTTTGTGACTCCTACTATAGAGGTATGCAGAGGTGCAATCAAGTTAAAATCTAAAAGAGAGGATCCTATGAGAAAATGAAAAGTTGAAGTGGGTGGAAGATACCATATTATTATCCCAAGGTAAACCATAAAAGAGTAAGTTCTACCATCACTAGATGACCAACAATCCCTAGTGGTGGAAAGAAGAATGGAATCTAAGAAATGGGGCTTACAAAATCAAGGATTTGATTGATAGTCTCGATTGGAAGAGATGGGATCTTGGGAGTAGATGATGAGCTTGATAACCAGTATAGATCCATCTTAACCATGGATCTAGCAATATTTGAGAGGGATCAAATCTCTTAAGGTGAAAACCCTTTTTATAATGCAAAACTTTTTTTGTGTAAGGGTTCGACTTTCATTACTTCAGAAAAAAATAGTACAAAGGAAGTGGCTTTGTGCTACCATTCTACTCAAGGGGAAACCAAACTAGTAGCACAAGTTCATGATCTTGGTATTACATTG
Organism: Pinus tabuliformis; assembly: GCA_031772625.1. NCBI lineage: Eukaryota > Viridiplantae > Streptophyta > Pinopsida > Pinales > Pinaceae > Pinus > Pinus tabuliformis. The sequence goes on along the minus strand of CM062811.1, from coordinate 147,730,072 downwards.
TCTTTGTTTGATCATTGTATCAAATAGAAAAAAATGACTAGAGAATTTATGAAAACTATGAGGCTGACTACATGCTCACAGACCTATCATTTCTGAAAAAAATTTGACAAAATTGGAGAATATTCTTGTCATCCCAAAGAGTTATTCCTGTTAGCTATGGAAAGAAAACCACTTTTAGCATAGAGTTTAGACTGACTTGGACAAATATGTAGAAGACCACTTAATACTTGATGCCAATGTAAGGCACATTGGGCGTTATTACTTGGTTAGTCCCTCCTCATTCTAAGTTGCGAGCAGGAACTTGAGTGAGTGGACAATGCATCATAAGCCAACCAAGAAGCATTGTTTCGAAGATTAGAACCCTATTCGGCGCAACCAGTACCAAACCCTTGACCATGTTTGCACCGCGTAGAGCATACTTGAAATGAAATTGAGCTATTGTCATGCCTAGGAGGACCGCTTGAGTGCCCGAGCAGTAAAAATTGAGCAATTGACAAACATCGAGGCTCTGAATTTGAAAAAAGAAGCTTTAAAGTGAGAGCTAGTGCGGCCAGAAGGTGGATGGATTTCAGGAGAGCCTCCACACCATGATGAAACAACAAAGTATGCGAGACAGGTGAAACCACACTATCATGTGAGTAGGCTGGTTTGGTCCTTAGAGGAACCAAGAAAATTATGTTGGGATGAGAGTGCCCTGCACCAAATGAAAAGCAACCACAATTCGTCATGTTTGTGAGACCAACAGATAGCCACTACGGGTCCAACTAGGGAATGCATGAACATTGAAAAGAAGATCGGAATGGCTACCAACTATTTGCATTTCGGATCTCAGACATAAGGTGGCAATATGATGGTCAACTTGTGAAGACATTTCCAGAAGCAAATTACATTGCCGATTAATTTTATTCTCATGCTTACATTCGCTGAGGCTTACCTTGTTATGATGAATTTCCATAATGATTTTTCACACTATGGTTTACTCGCACATGATGATGGTGATTGTTCACAACATATGTAAATTTAACAACCTATACCTACCCTTGCACATTGTTGCATGGCCATTCAGGTGGTCTATGGATCGAAGGCTATTCATAATTATCATGGCATAAGAGTTAGATCAACACCTGCAATGGGGTTTTATAGTGCAAAACTTAAAAATTTGGCACCTCCCAAAATTGCTCCATTCAAAATTAACCCTAATAAAAGGGTCAAAATGTACAATAATAATACTTGAAATGCTATAACAATAATAATTTATTTTTTTAATTACTTTATGTAATATATAGACATTTTATTATTATTAGTAGTAGTAGTAGTATGTTAAACCATATATAATATGTAAATTGTTCACATTGAAATAATTTAGTTAACATGAGCATTGAGATATTTTATTTATGGATTACATTTTCCACATTAAAGTTTTTTTTTTCTATTAATATATTTTTAAATACATTTCAATATTACTTAATTTTATATATTGAAATATTTTATTTATGATACACATTGAATTTTTTTAATTATTATTAATATTTTTAAATGTTATATTTTTTTTGTTTGTCAAGTTGTCTAAATTCTCTAGAGATTACTTCAGGCTTGACTTGTGACTTGAGAAATTACGACCTAGGGGCATTTAAGCCGTGAAAATCACCTAGGGATCACAACTAGCCTAGGCTACACCCACCCTTAGCATGGTTGGATCTTTTCCCACAAAATTTCGAACCAGTGACTTTCACATCATGGAGTGACTTAACAGTGCACTCCATCACCGTTTATTCTACGCCCCGTGGGCTTAAATGTTACATATTAATTTTATTGTAAGAATTGAATTAATTGTACATCTCCCTATTATTACTATTATAAGGAAGGAATTGCATCTTTTTACTTTCAATTACTTCTTCTCTTTGTACATTGAAATATTTGATTGTGGTTCATATATATGCATATATATTCATGTTTTTTCTAAAGTTGATATCAAGATAAATTAGTTAACATGGATATTAAAATGGTTTATTTACGTATCCAATTGAAATATAAAAATATAAATAATATCAACTTTATTTGTTTTTTAATTACTTTAAAAGAATTTTAATTGATATAAAATTATCTTATTTCATATAGACATGGAAATATTTTATTCATAGTTGAGAGCGGTGAGAGTGAAATATGTTTACCATGTCTTCTTTGTATTTGGTTATAATATAAATAACGAATAAAAGCACACTTAGAGTAGGACTAGGTTTTATAATATTTTGAAGTAAAACTATCAAAATATGTATCTCTATTTTTTATTTTGATTACAAGTGATATTATTTTTTAATTTAGAAAATATTATATTTTTATTTTAAAATAGACACATGTTGAGCACGAACAAAATTATACATCGCCCTCCGCATTGTAGAATGAGCTCCTCGGCTCAACAAGCATAATTAGAGTGACACTATGTTTTATAATACTTTTAAATAAAACTAACCATATATATATATATATATATATATATATATATATATATATATATATATATATATATATATAATTTATCATAGCCAACATTATTTTTTAATTTAAAAATACTTTGTTTTTGTTTTAAAATTGACATATGTCAACTCCATGTTGAACACGGATGGAATTATACATTGCGCTCATATTAAGTTGTAGAATAAACCTCTCAGCTCAATGAAGAAGTAATCAATACCTCTTTTATTGACATAATTATACATGTAAAAGAAAATCCTATTAAATTAACCTAGAATATTACCCCATAATATGACCCAAGCTCAATGTAAAATTCTTCAAAGTACCTAGACCCCTCTTAACATAAGATGGGATCTATTGACTAGGCCCTACGAAAGGTAAAATGTTATCTACATTAGTAAATGGTTGAGGGTCATAATGTGTTAAGTAATTTATAAGGACCATTAAATGGGAACATTGGGAACATCGAGTGTACTTTGACATAAATTTACCCATTAAATTTTTTCAAAATATTTGCCTTATTTTCTAACATATAAAATCTATATCCATCCGTTACATCTTAAAAGTTTTTTTTAGAACCTATATTCTCAGCGGATTGTTTTCATATTTGAATACCCAATTTTGAATAATGAGCCTTTCCCAAAATAGGTTTTTTAGCCTATATTCTGAGCGGATTGTTTTCATTTTTGAATACCAAAAATTTTGAATAATGAGCCTTTTCCAGAGTCTTGCACAATTATGATAAATTTTTAAAATGTCAATATCAAGTTTAAATCCAAAAAACTATTGTATTTTAAAAATAGTTTCTCTGTGTTCGAAGTTAGAAAGAAATGGGGCCATATGTCAAATTAAAAGTTTATAAAATTATTAGGTCCTCCCACCAGATTCAGTAATAAGCTCCAATCTCATCGAGTCGGCATTCCATTTTGCTCAAATCCCACATCATGGGTCTAAATCTTTATCATCCACCCCACTCAAAAGCTAAGCACTTACATCTGAGAATTAAAGGTCAAATCCACTCATACGGCCGAGATCCAACAATCCCACTTCATTTTGGCTCCACCAGGTGGGCATGATTCAGAAATGTAATACCATAGTTTCTACGTAGTTAACACTACCTCCAATTTCCAATATGGCAACAAGTATTATAACTTTGAATGTTACACTTTACAAATAAAATGACAATGACATTTTCATGTGAATATTGTCTTAACACTTTGTTGCTCTCAATTCAATTCAATTCAATGTAAACGTGAACTTAAACAAAAGCATACTCCAAAGAAATGACTTTCCAGTTGTCGAAATAGCGAAAGAAAAAAGGTAAACATTGTCCATAGAAAAACTATCGTTCCCTTCAAGAAATTTGAATATAAATGTCATGGTGTTTTTAACGTAGTCAGTGGCAAAGGTAAATTACAGCTTTTAGCTGCCCTCTCTGATATTCCAAAATCCGTAAGGTTATTAAAACAATTGGTAGTTGGAATGAGTGCTCTCTTAAAAAGCCAAAAAGTTATTGTCATCTCGCATCATTGAAAGACGTGTAGATTCTCTTGGATGGTGTTTTTGATATATTTATTAGGGAATCTCACAAATTCTAAAGGCTAACCATTAACAAGTGCAAAGATTTGGAGCAGGGGCCACCCATCATTATGTCACTAACTTATGGCAGTGATATATAGTCATAGAGTTAGAGTAGTATTTTTGGCTTTGCAAAAATGTTTACGAAAAATGTTTTTTACATTGTTCACTTTATATTTAAACGCTTGCGTATTACAAAATCGGTTTACTATTCTGGCCGCTGCCACTAAGGTTCCAAAGCCAAAAGGGAATACGTCAGCCTATGTCGGAAACATTATTGCATGCCTCAAAATTGCCAATACACTACTCGACTTGTCTTATTCTTGCTCGAGTCTTAACGTCGATTGCTTTGCTTTCAATACACTACTCGACTTGTCTTATTCTTGCTCGAGTCTTAACGTCGATTGCTTTGCTTTAGTTATGTTTTAGTCGGGCTTGCCTCCATCACGTTGTTTTAGTTGGGTTGCCTCCATCACGTTTTAATAGGGCTTGCCATGAGTCTATGAAAAGACAAGAGATATTTTATTCATCAGCATAGATCTATCTTAATCACTGATCTAACATGAGCTTGTTAACGTTTTCCCAACTACCGCCGACAATTACGGAAGTAAACCGCAGTTATTTCTTTCATTCACTAAAACCCACTGCAGTCATTTCCTTAAATTACAGAAATCAACTACAGTTAATTAATTTCTTGCTGGGAGCTTCTGGAGTGGTCCATTACTCCTTCTGCAGTTCTCTACCATGATTTGTGGAACACTTGACACATAGCCAACAGAAGCTTGATGGAAGCTTGGCTATAAATACTTGTGTTTGGTCCCCAAGCTCACTAACTCAATCCCCTTCAGTCTTACACCATCAAGTTAGAGTGAGCAGAGCTTGGAAGTGCCACACAGAGATTTTGGGTGAATTTTGTAAATCTAAAGGCGGTGTTTGCAAAGGTGTTTGTCTCTGTCTTTCCCTTTTGACTATTACTCTGTGCTTCAATTGCTATTGATTGACATTATTAACTATCAAAGCTCATTTTCTATTAGCATATCAAGCACCTGTGCGTTTGGGATTTTCAAAGAGGGAATGATCAGCGTTCCATGTATCCGTAGCTAATGTGAAGAACACGACACCAAAGAAAAAGAGACGTGAGATACCAAGATCAGAGTTAACATAGCTTATACGCTCAAGAAGGCCAATCTCAAGGTTGTTCTAGTGGTGAAAAAGTGATAACTACAATAAGTTTGGATGTGATCAATATATAATTTGTTTCCGCTCCCTACACCTTCTGCTTTAATAAATATCGTAGAAAAAAATTCTTGTATTTCGCCGGTTCTTGTGCTTTGTTCCCCTGCTTCGTTTGGAGTCTCCATTGGAGCTTCGGCATTGAGCGTTCAAGGTTTTTGCAAAGAGATATCTACCTCAAGCGAAGCGAAACTCTGGTGTTGGAGTGTGAATAGCATCAATGGCTGGAGGTATGTTTTTTTGGGCATCAAGTTTTTTACGATTCTTTACGATTCTTTTAAGTATTTATTCCGCATTAAAGAATCGTTATTTAGTTATCATTTGGTATCAGAGAAATTTTTTTATCTCTGCCTTGGTGTTTATAGACATGCTCTATTATGCTAATGTTATATTTTGAGAATTTTCTGAATTAAGGCATTTATTTGGAAATATGTCTAATTTTTGCTCAATTTTTATGCTTATAATATTTATTTAATTATATGCATTTTGGATAATTGTTGTGCAAAATTTATTAACTATGCTCGTATTTAATTTGCATGAATTGATTATTTCTGTTCTAAATTAAAACATGCTATTTTGGATGAGTATACGAGACCCATCGTTGAATGTTATGCATGAATATTATAGTTTATTTCAAGCTAATTTTTTATGCATAAAAGAAATAATGTCTAGTGATCCATATAATTTTAATTGATTAGAGAATAGCCACAACATCTCTAATTAAATAATATTATATATTATGATTGATTAGGATCACATAAAGAATATTTAGACATTAATTGTAATTAATTATACTAAATATAATAAATTTTATCCCACAGGAATTTTTATTATATTTATATAATTAATTAGGATAAAATATTCATAACTTACCCACAGGAATTATGAATTAATAGTTTTGTCATAAAGTTCAAATCTAAAATAGAATTTATATCGAATTATAATCATAATATACCATTTAGAATTATGAATTAAGTGAATAATTTGATAAATTCTATCATAAAGAATAATTGAATCTGGTTGAATTGAAAATTTAGTCCACAGACAATTTTTATGTCATTAGATTCAATTTTTAAGCATGATTTACATTGGTAAAGCATGAAATCTTATTTAGGCCTCAAATTTAACATAAGCATGTGATCTTTAATTTTATGCAGTTGTACAACTTGCAAATTTCTCTGAAATTCGTTGTGATATCCCTGAACTTAAGGGAGATAACTATAAGGTCTAGAAGGAGAGAATTCTCCTTCATTTAAGGTGGATGGACATAGACTATGCTATTGGGAAAGATGAACCACCGACACTCACTAATACCAGCACTGCAACGGACATCACCCTTTATGAACGATGGGAGTGATCTAATCGCCTAAGCATGATGTTCATTAAGACTAAAATTTCAGCTGGTATTCGTGGTTCCGTTGATCAGCATGAAAAGGTCCGAGACTTGCTAAAATCCATTGATGATCAATTCGTCACTTCAGACAAAGCACTAGCAAGCACCCTAGTCATGAAGTTCTCATCCCTAAGGCTCACCGGTGTGAAAGGTGTGCGCGAGCACATCATGCAAATGAGGGACACTGTGGTTCAATTGAAGAAACTCAAGGTTGAAATATCGAAGTCCTTCCTGGTGCACTACATTCTGAACACCCTTCCGCACCAATACAGACCTTTCAAAATCTCATACAACACACACAAGGATAAATGGTCAATTAATGAACTCATGACCATGTGTGTTCAAGAGGAAGAGAGAGTGGTGATGGAACTAGGAGAAAGTGCAATGTTGGCAATGCCTGGAAAGGGCAAATCTCAAGCCAATAAGAAAGGGAAAGGTAAAGTACCTCCCCAAGCTGATATCAAGAAGGATTCCAAGTGTTTCTTCTGTAAAAAGAAGCGACACATGAAGAAGGAATGCACCAAATTTCAGAAATGGCTTGCAGACAAAAGTAATCCAATCTCATTTGTTTGTTATGAATCTAATATGTTTAATGTCAATATTAACACCTGGTGGATTGATTCTGGATCAACAATTCACATTTTTAATTCCTTGCAGGGTTTGCAAAACCTAAGGAAGCCAGTGGGAAGTGAGCAAAGCATCTTGTTAGGAAACAAGATGGGCTCGCATGTTGAAGCTATAGGAACATGCTATTTAAATTTAAGTAGTGGCATTGTTTTAGAATTAGAAAAGACCTTTTATGTTCCAAGTTTTTCTAGAAACTTGATTTTAGTTTCAAGGCTTGTACCTTTTGGATATTCTTTTAACTTTTCAGAAACATCCTTCAGTTTATTTTATAAATCTGATTGTGTTGGGAATGGTATTTTTTTTAATAGTCTTTACTGCATTAATTTACAAAACAATGTCACTTATGATTCAATGCATGTTCACACTGGCACTAAAAGATGTGTTATTAATGAATATTCATCTAAATTATGGCACCAGATATCAGGTCATATCTCCATAGAAAGAATTAAAAGATTAGTAAATGAAGGGGTACTTAATACTCTGGATTTTACTGATTTTGAGACTTGTGTGGACTGCATAAAGGGAAAGCAGACCAACAAGTCAAAGAAGGTGCCAATAGGAGTTCGGACATATTAGAGATCATACATAATGATATATGTAGTCCAGACATGGACTCACATGGTCAGAGATACTTCATCTCTTTTATAGATGATTACTCACAATATATGTATCTCTACATGCTTCATAAAAAGAGCAAAGCATTAGATGCCTTTAAGATCTTTAAGGCTGAAGTAGAGAAACAATGCGGCAAGCAAATTAAGATCGTGAAATTAGATAGAGGTGGAGAATATTATGATAGATACACAAAAGATGGACAAGCACCTAGGCCATTCGCAAAATTTCTTCAAGAGCATGGGATTGTTTCCCAAAACACCATGCCTAGTTCACCCGACCAAAATGGTGTAGCAGAAAGAAGAAACCGAACATTATTGGACATGGTGCGGAGTATGCTTAGCAACTCCAATCTTCCTAAATCCTTGTGGACTGAAGCACTTAAGACAGCAGTGTATATATTAAATCAAGTTCCAACCAAAGTTGTTCCTAAAACTCCATTTGAATTATGGAAAGGTTGGAAACCAAGTTTGTGACATATGCACGTTTGGGGATGCCCGTCTGAAGTAAGAATATATAATCCACAAGAGAAGAAGCTGGACCCAAGGACCATTAGTGGGTATTTCACCGGATATGCTGAAAAGTCTAAAGGTTACAGATTTTATTGTCCATCTCACAGCACTAGGATTGTGGAATCAAAAAATGCAAAGTTTCGTGAAAATGACTTGATCAGTGGGAGCAATCAAACCAGGAACATAGTTTCTGAGAAGGATCATTCAGAATCTCAACCTTCCACCTCAAGTGATAAATTGGTTATTGTTCACAACACCCCTCAAGTACAAACTGGTGTTTAACAACCAATTGTTGAAGTTCCACAAGCTGTTGATGACATTCCAGTAGAATAGGTAGTTCATGAGTTGCCAAGAACTTCTGAACAACGAGTTGAACCACATAATTCTCAGGAAGATGATGGTATGTACAACAATAAGAAGATCTACTAGACCAAAGAGATCAGCAATTCCTGATGATTATGTTGTGTATCTGCAAGAATCTGACTACAACATTGGAGCCGAAAATGATCCTGAGTCCTTTTCACAAGCCGTGAGTTGCAAAGAATCAGAATTATGGTACGATGCCATGAAGGAAGAGATGAATTCTATAAAGAGTAATGAAGTCTGGTATCTTTTTGAGTTGCCTAATGGTGCAAGAGCCATTGGATGTAAATGGGTCTTTAAGACAAAGAAAGACTCATTAGGAAACATTGAGAATCAACTACATGGAGACTTTCTCTCCTGTATCTAAGAAAGATTCCTTGCACGTTATTATGGAATTAGTAGCCCATTTAGACTTGGAGTTGCAACAAATAGATGTGAAAATGACATTTCTCAATGGAAATCTAGAGAAGGAGGTTTACATGAAACAACCTGAAGGATTCCCCTCTAGTGATGGTGAGCAATTGGTTTGCAAGCTCAAGAAATCCTTATACGGATTAAAACAAGCATCCCGCCAATGGTATTTGAAATTCCATAATGTAATTTCTTCTTTCGGTTTTGTAGAAAACATTATGGATCAATACATATATACTTGAAAGTCAGTGGGAGTAAAATCTGTTTTCTTGTTTTATATGTGGATGACATTTTGCTAGCAACTAGTGATATTAAGGGTTTGTTGCATGAGGTGAAACAATTCCTCTCTAAAAATTTTGATATGAAGGATATGGGTGAGGCATCTTATGTCATTGGCATTAAGATCCATAGAGACAGATTTGGAGGCATCTTGGGTCTGTCTTAGGAAACCTATATTAATAAAATTTTATAGAGATTTTGGATGAAGGATTGTTCACCAAGTGTAGCTCCCATTGTGAAGGGTGATAGGTTCAATTTGAACCAATGCCCGAAGAACGACTTTGAAAGGGAACAAATGAAGAACATTCCATATGATTCTGTTGTCAAAAGCCTAATGTATGCTCAGGTATGCACAAGACCTGACATTGCATTTGTTTTGGGAATGTTGGGACGATATCAGAGTGATCTAGGTATAGACCACTAGAGAGCTGCAAAGAAAGTAATGAGGTACCTTCAAGGAACCAAAAACTACATGCTTATGTATAGACAGACGGACAATTTGGAAGTAATTGGCTACTTAGATTCTGACTTTGCTGGATGTGTTGATTCACGCAAATCAACATCATGATACATTTTTATGATGGCCGGTGGAGTTGTATCATGGAGGAGTGCCAAGCAGACTTTGATTGCCACTTCCACTATGGAAGTCGAGTTCGTCTCCTGTTTTGAGGCTACTTTACATGGTGTATGGCTTAAGAGTTTCATTTATGGGCTTAGAATTATGGATTCTATCTCTAAGCCATTGAGAATATATTGCGACAATTCAGCTACTGTTTTTATGGCTAAGAACAACAAAAGTGAGAGTCGAAATAAACACATCAACATTAAGTATTTAGCTATAAGGGAACGTGTTAAAGAAAAGAAAGTGATCATTAAGCACGTCAACACTGAGTTGATGATCATTGATCCTTTGACCAAGGGCATGCCATCGTTTAAATTCAAGGATCATGTAATGAATATGGGACTTGGTTCCATTATGTAGTTTCTCATTGTATGGAAAATGTTATTTTAATGAAATTCTTAATTATTGTGATGTTTTTTCTCATATTTATGTGCACCTTAATTTGATTTGAGAGAATTCATATGTGTAGGACCAAAAATAAACATAGGGTTTATTCATTAAGAAATTGTTACCACATAAATTATAATAGAAATAAATATATAGTAATATATGGAAGATAATACTCGTCATTAGAGGACCTATCACCATGATTCATGTATCTATTACTTAATATAGATTATCAATGGGTTTTAAGATGAGACATTAAGATTGGAAGTATGGACCAAGTGGGAGAATGTTAAGCTCCCTTTACATTTTCCCAACTGCCGCCGACAATTACGGAAGTAAACTGCAGTTATTTCCTTCATTTACTGAAACCAACTGCAGTCATTTCCTTAAATTATAGAAATCAACTGCAGTTAATTAATTTCTTGTTGGGAGCTTCTAGAGTGGTCCATTACTCCCTCTGCAATTCTCTACCATGATCTGTGAAACACTTGACACATAGCCAACAGAAGATCGATAGAAGCTTGGCTATAAATACTTTTGTTTGGTCCCCAAGCTCACTAACTCAATCCCCTTTAGTCTTACACCATCAAATTAGAGTGAGCAGAGCTTGGAAGTGCCACACGGAGATTTTGGGTGAATTTTGTAAATCGAAAGGCAGTGTTTGTAAAGCTGTTTGTCTATGTCTTTCCGTTTTGATTGTTACTTTGTGCTTCAATTGCTATTGATTGACATTATTAACTACCAGAGATCGTTTTCTATTAGCATATCAAGCACCTATGCGTTTGGGATTTTCAAAGAGGGAATGGTCAGCGTTCCATTTATCCATAACTAATGTGAAGAACACGACACCAAAGAAAAAGAGACGTAAGATACCAAGATCGGAGTTAACATAGCTTATACGCTCAAGAAGGCCAATCTCGAGGCTGTGTTGGTGGTGAAAAAGTGATAACTTCAATAAGTTTAGACGTGATAAATATATAATTTGTTTCCACTCCCTACACCTTCTGCTTTAATAAATATCGTAGAAAAAATTCTTGTATTTCGCCGGTTCTTGTGCTTTGTTCCCCTGCTCCGTTTGGAGTCTCCATTGGAGCTTCGACATTGAGTGTTTGAGGTTTTTACAAAGAGATATCTACCTCAAGCGAAGTGAAAGTCTGGTGTCGGAGTGTGAGTAGCATCAATGGCCGGAGGTATGTTTTTTTGGGCATCAAGTTTTTTACGATTCTTTTAAGTATTTATTCTGCATTAAAGAATCATTATTTAGTTATCAGAGCCGAAAGAGATCAAATTTCAGGTGTAAACTTATTTTAGAATGCAAAAAACAATATGTAATTTTTTATTATTTCAATTGTATTTTTGAATATTATAGAGATTACATAACTTATGCATTGTGTCACTTTATCAGAGTACTTACATTGGATATTTTATTCTATACAACATTAAAAAAAAATTAACATTATTTTCAATATATAGATAGATATGAAATTGATATCACTTGTTATAATATTTTTGAAAAGTACAAGGTATTAGCATGTTACTCACACACACACACACATATATTACTTCTAATTACTATATATGGAATTATATTAGGTTAAATGGACAACTAATTAAATATGCATAACATAATTTTATTTTACAAGGGACATTACTTTTCTATTTAGAGAATATTTTATTTTAATTATAAGTGGGACAGACATACTTACACGTTGCCTTCACATTGGATTGTAAATTAAGTCTCTCAATTCAATAAATAACAACACAAAACACAAATAAATATTTGTAAATGTGTTGTTGCTTCAAACAATTTGATTTAAAAAAATAAATATATAAAATAATTTAATTATAAATATAAATATGTAAAAATATTAACCCAATTAATAAAAAAATTATTATTATGTAATGTTTACATAATTTTATTTTATATAATTTTGTAATTTAAAAAATACTAATATAATTTAATCATATTAAACTTTACTATATTTAAAAATGCATTTCACACATTATAGGAAAAGAGTCACATGAACTACCATTGACCTTGTTCATCCATTTTTATATCAAAATATAATCTCCGGAACATAATTGAAACCTCCTTATTTGAAATTGCTCCTTTCTCCTTTTGGATAATCACATAAAGTAACAAAAATAATATAATCAGCAACAATTTTTAGCCCCGATGTAATAAATATGATATTTCATCTTTAATAATTAAATGAAGAGTCAAAAATAAATATGCATTTCACGCATTATGAAGAGGGCCATATGAACTACCATTGACCTTGCTCATCCATCTCTATATCAAACCTCCTTATTAGTCCCTGCCATCTGGCAATGGCCAGGGACTATAGCAATCAAAAAATGTGAGTTAGCATTAGTTCTAGCTGGTCACTTTCATGGATAACCTAACTTTATCCAAACTCTTTAAAGATCACCGTGTAGTTTTATAAGGCAATCTGTTTAATCATCTTATTTGGCCTCTTCCCGAGGCGGGGAGGCTATAAGAGACTAAAATCATATCTTATATTAGTATGTTCCTTTCGCATTTTTGAGAGAGGTAAACTAATTCTAGTATTAGTTTAAAGCATTAAATGTTATGAATATCCACCACTACATGTAACTATATTATCCACCACTGCATCGCCACTGCATGTACGCCTGCCACCACTTCGTTTACATCTAAACATGTGTCATACATGTGTCGTACATTCGAAAGTTGACAACACTGTGTCATACACTTCCACTCAATATTTTTTAAGAAAAACCAGGTAGATGGTTAGCAATATTTTTTAAGAAAAAACCAGGTAGATGGTTAGCAAGTAGGATAGTAGGAAACCAGATAGATGGTTAACAGGTTAACAAGTAGGATAGCAGGAAGGTAGAAACCAGGCATAACAGGAAGGCAGAAACCAGGCAGACGGTTAGCACATAACATGAAGGAAGAAACCAGACAGATTGTTAGCAAGAAGATAAAAAAAATATGTATCGCATGCCTGTGTCGCCAACCAGGACGCTATGGACTTGAAACTAGCTAGGATGTTGCAGACTTGACTTTGTCTGGTCCCAAATCAATTGGATCTGTTGAACCCTACCACGGACTATGTATGCTTTGGTTCACCTTGGGTGCACGCTAATATGCTAGTTCTTCATCAAGAGGGGAAATTACTGCAAGTCTATAGCAATCAATATTGTAGCGCTTCCTCCCGCTAGCAATCAATATTGTAGCATTGTCTCCCACAAATAGGAGAAATATTAAAGTGATCCGAGCGTGGTGGTTGTTGGCTCTGCTGCTCCTTTCACTCGGTCAATAGAATAAGAAACTGCTGCTAGCTAATAATGGTGGTCACACTGCTAGATTTTTTAAAGGCGTTCTAATTTGCGGCTTGCCGCTTAATCTTCTGCTTCAACTGCTAGGTTGGCTTGAGCTTAATCTGTCCATCCATCATGGACACAAGAAATGATTGAAGTAAAGGTAAAAAAAAAGGTACTATTCTTCCCCAACAGAATATACTAATTCTTTAGGAGGCACTAGTTTGATTTTTGGTCCAGTCGAAGATCCAACGCAACATAAGTAAATCCACCACCTTGCCTCGCATCTCTTCCTGTCCCAGCAACTGATTCAGTTGTTTAAGCCAATGATTCTGTATATTATTAAGACCCAGCACCAGTAATTAGTAACCAGTAACAGGAGCAGATACAACACCAATAACAGAGCAAGTCCCTAGTGAATAACCAACAGATTAATATGCACATCTATAATGTGTTCTCGATTTTGGTACATTCACCCTTGTTCCTCTATTCCAGATCCCCCAGGAGCAGACGCAGTTGACCGAGCACAACCACTAGCAAAGGCAGATATATCTACGATACCTCAAGCAGTAGCATAAGTAGATCTAGAACCAGCAGCAAAGACAGTAGCACGAGAAGTTCCAGATCCAGCTGCAGTACTAGCTCCAGTTCCAGCACCAACAACAGAGTAGTACTCCAGTTCCAGCACCAGCAATAGAGGCATAGAAAAGAGCAGAGGCAGAGGCATAGAGAGGCAGCAGCAGGGGTGGTTAAAGCAACAAAGGCATGGGGCAACTTTTTTATTTATTCAGTGGATTCAACACCTTACGCGCCCTCACACTACTATTCTGGTGTGTCGAAGTGTCCAACTAGAGAGAATCAGTTCCTGTGACACCTGTGATGCATGCATGGTTAACGTCACCACAATCTAATTTTAATTTATTTATTAATTTTTTTTTATTATAACTTTCCCATTCATTTATTATATATATTTTTTATTCAAATGTAATTTAAGTGCAGAGCAATATTCTGATTTCAATCAAGTGGTGGATAAACCCAACGATCAATCAGGGATCTAACCTAGGAGTGTCGAATGCTTTTTGCTTGTGAATCGTGGAGTCAAAAGAGAATAAGCCTCTAATTGCAGAGGATTTCAATAAAGCTATGGTTGATCTTGTATGAGGATCAGTTTTCTCAGTAGATTCATTTGTTGATTCCTCTTCATGATTGAATGTGCTTTAAATGCTGTAAAATTTCATGGTTTTGAAGAGTACTTGTGGGGATGCATTTCAGGAACGTGTGCCTTTGGATGAGGTGATTGAACAACTAAGATGTAGTTGTTCAAGAGCAGGACTTACATCTCAGGAAAGGGCGTTTCGTTTGCAAATTTTTGGTTTCAACAAATTAGAGGAGAAACCCCAAGTGTCCCATACTTTCTATGAGATTCACTACCCTCGCAAATGTCAACTTTTACTTTCTCAAATACATAACATTATAGTCTTTAACTACTGGAAAATGGCACCAATGAATCCAGTGTCCGTAAAACGGAATTGTCTATGTTAACTATAGTGTGACATGTTTTTTTAGCATCCACAGTTTGACTATTTATATTTGCAATACACTTATTTTTGTCCACAACTTGTTGTAAAAAATGAAAATACTAGAACTCACCAGAAAACATGGAATCCAATATGACGATTTCCCTTTTAAATAATGTCGAAAATAGTTTTCTGACCTAACATCCCATGGAGGCAGTTCTTTGTTTTACACTATTTAAGTAAAATTAGGAGCATAAGAGTTGCTCGAGTCAAATCCCCTGATAGAAAAACAAAGGAGAAATTACAACGTGCAAGACTATTAAACTGGATTTGGTGTATCAAGGCTCTCATCCATTTTTATATCTTTCCAAGGAAACGGATTCACTCTTACCCTGGGCTCCTGAGTGCTGAAAAATCTATTCCATTTTCCGTAGTTTCTCAGAAAAAAAAAAAAAAAAAAAAAAAAAAAAAAAAAAAAAAAAAATCCTATTTTATCTCAATGCCCTCTTCTTGGATTATAGTGGTAAAAAGAAACATTTTGGCATGTAGAATCTCAAATTTATAATGCTCAACAAAACATTTTACATTTTCACAGCGTCGTTAAGTTTATCATTTTTAGTATTATTTTCAAATTTTGAGCTACAGGCTCAGATTCAGGGTCTCGTATATATTGTTGACCCATCTATAGTTCTACAATTTATATAATTTTTTGCCAGTTTTTTCTTTATATTTATATTGTTTCCCCAATCAATCAGCAGTTTTGGATGCCCCAAAATTTTCACTCTTCCATCCATCATAATGTCCTTATATTACTTGGAAAATCGAAGAGATATTTTCCTTTGTACATCTTTTAATAGGCCTGGTAGTGCATTTGTGGGTATTGTTCTCACATGTGGCCTTTTGATAACATCACTCGATGCTTGGATTAATAATTTTAAATTTCTGTTTTCACTATCAAGGATAATTGATCCAAATGTCAAAATAGAACATTCCTCCCAGCAGAGGTATTCTATTTTGAATAATAATATGCCAAAGTTGTTTACTAGTTATCTGTCAGCACTTAAGGCTATTGTTCTTCCTAGAAGAGAAAAATGAAGGTAATGCTGCAGCTGCTCTCATGGTGTGTTTAGCTCCTAAAATGAAGGTCCGGATTCTCCTCTTTTATAAACAAAGTCAGCCAAAACAAGGAAGATTACAAGCTAGACAATGCAACTTATACATTATCACGACAACCGTAATCAGTGATTTTTTTTTATTTAGGTTCTCAGAGATGGGCAATGGCAAGAACAAGATGCAACAATTCTGGTTCCAGGGGATGTTATTAGCATTAAACTATGAGATATTGTTCCTGCAGATGCTAGTTTAGGTGATCCTTTAAAAAATGACTAGGTATGAGCACGCGTACCACTTATCGTGGTTAAACAAGCATTGTATGTCATGCCAATTAAAGCATCGGTTCCTCTTTTCAGAGTGTAATATATCGATGTAGGGATACATGCCCCTGTTTTGATAGAGTCGGGTTTTTTTTTCTCTCTTTCGTAATGCATTTATGTTTTCCTTTTCCTTTTTTTTTTGGGGAAGTTGTGTTTCTTGTGTTTTTCATACAGTCACCCTTGACTGGTGAATCTCTTCCTCTTACAAAGAAGCCTCAAGACGAAGTCTTCTCCGGTTCAACGTGTAAGCGAGGAGAGTTTTCATTGCTACTGTTGTTCATACATTCTTTGGTAAAGATGCCCATCTTGTTGATTTGACAGAAGTTGTTGGGCATTTCAAGAAGGTAAGGGGATCATTGACCTGAAGATCAAAGTGTCGAATTGGCAGGTTCTCAGTCATGTAGATGTGCTAAATTTAATGAAATATCATACATTCAATTCTATATTTTACTGACTTAAGCCAAAGCACTTTAAGTCTGATTTTGCAGTGGCAAAACTAGACAACTTGTTGGATTCAGGGTTTCCCGACATTTCAAAGTAAGTGAAGTCGAAAATGCCTTCAACCATAGTCACCTTTCATGAAATATCTATACCTTCCATAATGGACAGACCAAGTTTTCTTGTGCGCCTTACAAAGAAAGAACTGGAAAAATCCTCGTGATCAAATCCAGAAAAGACTTCTCTGTAATCATTCACAGGAGTAGAAAGTTAGTGATTACAGGCGGTTCAGAGAAGTAGCCTTCCAATCTATACCTTTGCTCATGTTGGTGGGTCAACGATGATCTAAATCTAGCTTTCGCTGATTGCCTTTGTCGTTTATTATATGGCTGAGTTATCCGACATTCAAGGCTCTCCCAACAAAAAACAGGGACTAGCTGCGACGCAGCCTCCCTTGTTTGAAATTGCTCCTTTATCCATTTTGGATAATAATGTAAAGTAACCAAAATAACATAATATTCAACAAATTTTGGCACCGATTTAATAAATATGATGTTTCATCTTCAATAATTAAATGAAGAGTCAAAAATAAATATCCTACTTTAGATTTAGTCTCCCCGGTTTAGATTTAGTATATATATGGAACAATATTTGGATTTGTATTGGGTTGTTAATTTCTTAGAGTTAAAAAATAAAATATTTTACTTTAAATTTAATCACTGGTTAAAATCATATAGGATATTGTCGATATGTTATGAATATAGGATATGGCACTTTAATTAATATGTGAATAGCTGTAGATTATTATGGAATGGATTGTAAACTTTATATAATAATTATAATGTTTAGGTTAAGTAAATAATTAATAAGAACCATCATAGTAAATTATTAGAAATAAACTTAGTAGAAAAAATTTAAAGTAGAGTAGAATTTTAGTGTGAATAAGATATTTTTTATAAAGAGGTTCTAAATTAGATTTAATTTTTTTTCGTTAAATGTAATATGAAGTAATAAATTAATTTATATTTTATAATTATATATAATGGTTATTATGTTTATGGATTTTGGATAGATGGTGATTGGATGTTTTGTTAATATAATTTTTTTATATGTGAAGTATATTGGACATAATGAAGATGTAGTCTTGTTAAAATATATATATATATTTTAAAAATGTAAATATATTTTATGATGCTAAAATAAAATTTATTTGTTTATTTTTCCATAAAAAGTATATGTTTAGAGTAAAAGTGTATATAAGTTTGTATAGCATCGAGAAAATGATTAATGGGATGGGAAGCTTATTTTGGTCTTGAAAATAATTGTAAAACGACAAACCGTGTAATGTGAGATAGAAAGAAGTTCCTCTTTGAAACTTTAGTCACTCATGTTATCTTATATGGATGTGAGGTTTGGGGTTGCAGCATCTCTAGAGAATCCTAGAGAAAAATTGAGCAAATCTAGAAGCATCTTATAACGTACAACCTCAAAATTAAAAGAAATACACCCTATTCTATTCTCCTTATAGAAGTGGGTCTTTCCCTTATCGAGAGCCTAGCTATGACTAGGTTTATGTTGTACAAGCACAAACTCAATAACATAGGAGACCATAGACTTCCTAAGATAGCTTTAAATTCCAGCCAAAACCACCTAAGGCTCAAACGAGGTTGGTATAAAGACATTAGGGCCTAGTTAAACCATTGGGAGAATGACAAGAATGTTGCATTGCAAAACATTAATAACATTAAAAATATTTTTACTTCTAAGTTCAAAGAAAAATGTGGTGTGAGAAAGATCTAGCAGTTAAAAGAAAATTAAGATATTATAAGGAGGTCATCAACCCCACCCTAGAATATCAAAAGTATCTCTCTGTTTTAACTAGCTCAAAGAAGAAAATTAATATAGCCAAGATTAGGACGAATTCTCATGTTCCATAGTGAAACGGGTTGTTGGGCAATTCCTAAAACACCATGGATGGAAAGGATCTGCTATCTCTGTAAGAATATGAACATCGAGGATGAGAATCACTTCCTCTTAGAGTGCCCCGCATACAACCACATTAGATATCAGTTTCATAATCTTTGTTGCAATACTGACCTTCCTAGCCTTTTACGATGTCAAAATTATAGTGAGCTCGAGAGGCTTCTCTCCAAGCTTTTTTAGCATAGGAATAAAATCTTAAATCAAACTAAATAATATTTCGTTTCTTTAGGTCCGATAGACCAAAGTTTAGTCTAAATGGGAGTTGTTCATCATCATCATCATCATCATCATCATCATCATCATCATCATCATCATCATCATCATCATCATCATCATCATCATCATCATCATCATCATCAATTTTTAAAAGTTTAATTTATCATATGGATGGGTATAAGTATGTATATATAATATAAAAGGTATATATTTATTTTGTGAACATAATAATAATATTATTATATGTGTATATATCTGTATTATTAAATGAAAGAAAACTATTTATTTTATTAAGAATACATCTTAATTTAATGTTTAATTTAATTATAAATATTATTAATTAAATTTAAATCTTTATTTTATTATATTAAAATAACTATTTTACCATTAAATATACTAAAATACTTATATTAGGTTATGTTGTGTTAGATAAACTCTTTGACTTGGTCAAATTACACAAACATGAAATATTTATTTGATCTTCTTTGTGCTTGATACATTAGGAGTTTGTTTTGTGTAGTAATTCTTATATATTTATTATTGTAGTGTATGTACAATGTTGCATTTTGATTTTATTATCAGATATATACTTAATTTTTTAATTAAATTGAATATTATATTAAGTGTTTATTTTTTTTAATGAATATTTTTTAGATTGTTTTATATGTCACTATTTTTTTCACAAAAAACAAAAGTCACGTGGTGGCAATATGCAAAAAAAAAACAGTTACATTGCCACCATGTGACTCTCGTTGAAAATGAAGCTGGAGTGGATCTTGTTGAAAATGAAAATGGATTAATTAGATATTTAATATATAAATAAGTTGGCTAATGAGGGGTCAAGGTCCTCCCAGGTTTAGACTTTGGATTGTTGCCTATCCATGACTTTAAATCTGCAAATATTTTGTGTAAATATCCATATCAATGACTATAGTTCAATTAGGGCCATATTGAGGGGTTTGAACTGGTTACCATAGTTTCGGGCATGCGTGAGTTGGCATCCAACTATTGTGTCCGGGCCCTCTCAAGTAGTATTCCCAAACCATTTAATTCCTCCTCCCCCAAAATGATGGAACAACAAGTGGCATGGTGGTTTTGATAGGCAAAGACAATGGACAGTGAGATGAACATAATATATTTCAATTCTAATTCCTTATACTAGGCTCGAGCCATGCATCTAATAAAGAAAATATATTTAGCGTCGCTCCAAATGAAGAGAAAACCAGCATAGGTCAATTATTTTTTTCCAAGAGGAAGGATAGGAGAGGACAAGATAGGAACTTCATCGAATTTCAAACATAGGGTAAAGTTGTAAGTGCTAAATTTATCTATCTCGATTGCAACATATCCTGGAATCCTATGTACAAGAGCGAAGTTAAAATAAGCTAGAATCTTATGTATAACAACAAAATCAATTGTTTCTCCCGATTGGGATGAGGAAACGTGGAGATGATAATGGTAAGGGCATTGATTATAAGGACAGGATAGTAGGAAATGACCGCAGGTATCAGGCCACCATCCCAACAAGTGAAATGAATACTCTGTCAGACAAAACTTCAAGTGGCAGGGGTGGGAAAGGAGGCGTACAGATGATGGAGAAAAATGGCGGTGGTTATGACTGGGAGAGAAGGACGGTGAAGAAGCATAACAAGAAGGTGACGGGAGGCGAAGAAAATGATAATGCGGATGGAGTGAAGGAGGAACGGCTTGAGGAGCAAGAGGAAAACAATACCAGGGTAATCTGCAAGCTTTGGTACGTGCAAACTTCTTTTCTCACCTTACTTGTTCTCCTTTTAATCAGTAGAATGAATAACAGTCAGTTGTGGGAGGAGATGGGAGGTGGAATGAGTCCGGGAAAACTGGGAAGGACCCATGTTTTGCAGTATGAAGACCATCTGGAGAGATCCTAGGGAGGAGGAAGAAACTGCATTCAGGAGCAGAGGTTGAGAAATAATGAGGGAAACTAGAATGGGGCAGCCATGGCTGGAAGCAAAGGAAAGATAGAAGCCAGAGATTTGCCGACGGACCCCTTCAAATGGCACTCGACCCGCATGACAGAGGGAGTGCTTCACCCCGTGAACTCGGGAAAGGAGTATCATGAACAAAACTTAAAAATGGAAGGGGAGAGTAGTAGGAGGAAAGAAATTCCATAGAGTCAAGTGGTTTTCGATGAAGAGCAAGAATTCACTGTAAATCTAACACCTGCGATTGATGTGTGTTAACAGGAGGAGGTAGAAGCCAGGATGGCTCGACAGGGTCGAAGGCGTGGTCAAGGAGGAAGAGGCCGCCTGAGACAAAGTAATCAGGGTGACAGGCCTGTGGAGGAACCCGAGAATCAACGTAGAGAGAGGTGGTCTTCCCGAACTGTTAGCCAAGAGGCAGCCCATGCCTACCAAGAGGAAACGGACGAAGACATTCGCAAGATAATTCAAAATCTAGAGGAAAGAGTCCTTGAAGAGCAGTCAGGCTCGGAAACGGAAGAATGGGCTGCTATAGTTAGTGACCCAGGCAATACAAGGGGGAGACAGACGCTGTATAGAAGATCCCTGCACATTTATTGGGTTTTGAAGAGTCTTTTGGCAAAAGCCTTGGAACAAGTTGCTAAAGAAATGGCTGAAATTGCCAATGGCATCCCAAATGTTCAGAAGGAAATGAAAAATTTCCAAACCATTATGATCAACCAGAACAATAAGCTGGCAGAGATATCTCAGACCCTGTCCAGGATAGCAAGTTTGGTCTCAAGCCAGGAAGAGCATGCGAATTTCCCCATGGAAACAAACAAAGATACTGGAACCAGAACTGGCTGATGCGGAGGACGATACACTGGAGGTTTTTTGTTTCTTTACAAACACTGTTTTATGCTGCATAGAAGCTTATTAAGTAATTTCAGATGTTATGTTTATATAGCTAGTATGGACAGAATCACCAAATTTTGGTTTTGGAATGCCTACAGTAAACTGAGGTGGCCAACAGACCTGGTTTCCCCTAGGGGCAGGTTGAGGCCACCATAACTGTGTATCTGGTCTTTAAGTTTAATGTGAATAGAAAAGAAGAGAACTACCTTACATACAAAAAAAAAACAAAATCAATTGTTTGACTTTTTTGTTACGAAATGCAAGAAAGAATTTATGTTTAACAACTTTCTAAATGAAGAGGAAATCATGGGTGAGTTATATTTTTGCAAAAAGAAGGATCTAAAAGGACAAGACAATAGAGAAAGGTCGTAAATGTTAAAGGTCAAACAATTAACCTAACTGTTATCCGTTGGATTCAAATATATTCTACAATCAGGATAAGTTCAGAATTATCATCTCCAATGGTGGACTTAGATATTTTTGTATTCACTCAGAAGAAGAAGAGGATTTACAAGACAAAAAATTATTCTATAAGGATGTCCTCAGCGTTATTAATTCATATCAATAGCATGGGATCAATAGAAATGTTATCTTTCCTGGTATTTTGTCTATGGAGTGTGTTAACTCCAACTGTGGAAGTGAAGAATTTGTGTTATCAAGAAAACATGATATAGCCCTTCTTCCTTCTGAATCTTGGGCTTTAAAGATAAAAGTCGTAGGATGGAAGGACTTCCCTTTTAAGTATCCACTTGTAGAACTTGAAACTTCATTAGGTTTAGGGAGGCTTAAGGGATCTAAGATTCTTAAATGGATTATCCATAATTCTCTTGCTTAAAAGGTCATAATTGATATGCTAATGACTTGTTACGCCAATAGGCATCCCCCCTATTGGAATTGGCCACTTTAATGATTTTGCTAATTAATTATTTTGATCTAATGGTCTAAATTGAAAGATGTTGGTATATTCTCGTCGTCGCCACTATATCAATGGATCATATTCACACCATTAACTTATTTGCATATATAAATCATGTGATTAAACCATACTTAAATTAAAAATTTACAAATCGTGATTAAAAATTTACTATGTCATTTATTAATTCCCAGCTGTCAAAATTAACAAGGAGTGGAAGAATACAAGTCAATGGAAGGATAGATGAAACATTTTACTCTACCATGTTGATCAAATACTTATTTTAATGGAAATATAAATGAAACACTTTATTCTAGCATGGGGGTCAAACTCGAAGTTGGATGTTTTGTTGCAACATGTCATGGTGCATTGAATTTTTGTAATGTGCCGCAATGTGTCATGGTGCATTGAATTTTTTTAAAACTGAAGCTTGATAACACTTGTCAATTTAGAATGCAACATGTCATGGTTGCATTAAATCCTTATAAGTTGTCAATTTTACAAGAATATTAATTTTTACATGGTAACTTATGTTGGTTTTGATAGGTTTATTTGTTTTTAGGTTTTAGAATATGAAGGGACTAGAGATGCTAGATAAAAGTGGCCATTCTGATGTCTGTTCAATATTTATTCAGTAAATGTCCCTATTGGCTAGATTTTTGGTGGAGAACGTTAGGGTTTCCAACCAAGGTAACTTTAGAATTTATGGGCATGGTTTGTAGCTAGCTTGGGATACAATATGCCCACGGTTTAAGCCGTGAAGCAGGGAGGTTGGGATTGGGGGATTGAGGCCTAAATTCATGAATTTGTACACCCTAGTGGCTTCATTTGTAAGCACACGATGACCAGTGACTTCACAAACCCAACACTACCGCATACTCATATCAGTGTTGGCTTTTGTTATATTTGCACTTTGGAATTTCATATTTTACAGTTTTTTTGTGATAGATTACTATCACATAGTTGTTATTTGTGTTTGGTAGTTTTTATTAGATCAAATTATAAGATGTAATGGGTGTCGAGTGCTTCGAAAGGGATGCAGGGAATCTTGTGCTCTTAAGCCATGTGTCCACCACAAAATCACATAGTAACCCAATTATTATTTTTTCCTAGTTTTATGAGTGCACTAGGTTAACTAATCTCACATGCAATGGTCCTGAACATTTGTGGCCTAGTAAGACCTATGTAAATTCGGCTTTGTAAGTGATATTATCAAACTCATGTTACTTAAATAATTAGTTTAGTATTTATTTAGAGCTGAATCTAGCCCAACTTTTTATGAATAAAAAATAATAATAATAAAAAATAAAATAAATAAATAAATTCAAAAAAATATTTTACTATCACATAATATTGAAATCCCTATTGGAATACTAACTATATTTCAAACTTGGAAACACATTTATCACACAATGTACCATAAAAATAAAACTACAAACCATGTATTGAAGAGACAACTCACGAATTAAGTGTTGAATAACATAAACTTGTGCTCAACAGAGGCAACTCTGTCCACCATATAATTAATTAGACAATTGTAAAATTAAACTCTATGTTGGTGCATTCAGATGATATCATAGCATAAATCCTCCTTAAAAGTTAAACATTAAAAGTGGCAGCATTATTCAATGTTAACTATCTTCATCATAACTTAAAAACTAAATTATAGCATAGTTGATCGATCATTACGTGATAAAAATCTGTGGGTATGATAAGATCACCAACCTACCAGTAAATTTTTTTAATCTTTTTAATTTCTTTAACACATTCAGTAAACTTTCTATTCTATGAGTATGATAAGATCACCAACCTACCAGTAAATTTTTTTTTGATCTTTTTCAATTTCTTTAACACATTCAGTAAACTTTCTATTGCCTCAATGAATGTTTTTTTTATATCGTGTCACTTCAATTTTCCATATAAACTTAGAAACCCTTATTTTCTTAGTTAACATTTTTAATAAGGTTACTGTATCTTTATATTTTTTTGGGTTAATACCTTATTAACCAATGTATTGATTTTATCCGTCATTGTGAAAACCAAAACCAAACCTCTGTTCGGGCACAACCAATGAGAAAGACCTCCTCTCTCAACAAACCACTTCATCATAAAATCATAAATCAATGTGAGAAGGAATTGCCCATAAAAATAGGGAACAATGCTAACGAGAGTAGTTTCACTTTTTATTTTTCTGGCACTAACATTTTCAACTCAAACAATCTTTTCACATATATCTTGGTCTATATATATAATAAAATATTAATCTTTTCACATATATCTTGGTCTATATATATAATAAAATATTAATCTTTTCACATATATCTTGGTCTATATATTAAAGTATGTACATTTAAAATAAATTTAAAAAACCATGAAAGTATATATATTAAAGTATGTACATTTAAAAATAAATGGTCTATATATTAAAGTATGTACATTTAAAAATAAATTTAAAAAACCATGAAAGTATATATATTAAAGTATGTACATTTAAAAATAAATTTAAAAAACCATGAAAGTATACACATTTTCCTAAATTTTGAGATAGAAAATGTTTTATAGAATATTATAATTATCACATTCAATTTCAAGTTGATATCAATAGCTCCCCTTACGCGTATTTAGCGATATCTTTCAGGTTTGTCACTTTATTCTTCGAGAAAATGGGTCCCTTTCTTATGTCCATCCTAATTGCCTTCTTCTGATAAGTCAATATGCTATAAAGTTTATTGTAATTATTACATTCATTATTTTGAAATTGTTGTAAGTCAATATGCTATAATGTTGATTGTAAATATTACATTCATTATTTTGAAATTGTTGTATATAATGTCTTTTTTTTGTGTAATGAAAGATGAACATTAATATAAATTTAGGATATAGAGCATAAACTTAAAATCAAACCCTATATCAAAATACAAATTGATGTAAAGCAATATATGCACAATTGTAAGCTATAAACTGAATGTAAGCTAAAATCTAATAAGCAATACCGACCTAAATACCGACCTAATGCAATAAACAATGTAAATTGAAACTAAATGTAATTGTAGCTAAAAGATTATAAGCTATATAAACTAAGTGTAAAAAAAAATATAATTATATTAAACCTTAGTATTCAAATGTAATATGCCCAATCTTAATAAGTAAAAACTAAATAGAATGCGTCAAATTATATTAAACCTCAAAAAGAAAATGTAATGTGCTAAAATGCACTAAACCTCAACTCAATGTAATGTGCTATTTTTTTAGTTTTAGTTTTAATATTAGGTTTAAGTTTAATAAATATAATATAATATAATATGTTTCTATGTTTATATATAATATAATGTTTTTAGTTTTAGTTTTAATATTAGGTTTAAGTTTAATAAATATAATATAATATAATATGGTTTTAAGTTTATATATAATATAATGTTTCATAGAAAATTTAGCTATTATACCATTTTAGGTTTAAGTTTATAAGTAAAATATAAGATAATATAATATAATATGATGTTTTTAAAGTTCTATAACAAATTTTTATATTAGTTTATGATATAATTTTTTAAGGTTTTAATATTATGTTTTATAACGATAATATATTTTAGGTTTAGATATTATGTTTATATAATTAGGTTTATAATATTAAATTTAGGTTTAATAATTGTACTATATCTTTTTAAATTTTAATATTATGTTTACTCAGTTTTAATAATTATATTATATCTTTTTAAGTTTTAGATGTTATATTTATTAATTAGGTTTATAATATTAGGTTTAGGTTTAATAACTATAATATATTTTTCTAAGTTTTAATATTGTGTTTTTATAATGATAATAGGTTTTAGGTTTAAATATTAGATTTTAGTATTAGGTTTTATATTAGATCAATCATGGTTAACAATGATAGGTTTGATAAGTTAATTACATCTACTAATGTGGTTGATATACTTTAACAGGCTTATGGTTAACAATGATCTGTCATGGTCAACCATGGCTAGTCATGGTCAACCATGTTCAACAAGGGTCAACTATGGTTAACCATCATCATCTAAGGTCAACCATCATCATCAACTATGGGTTTATAATATTTGTTATTTTTGTTTATTAATCCCTTGGATTTATAATATTAATCCCATGTGTTTATAATATTATTACCTTCAATTGATTAATCACTTGATTTTATAATATTAGTAATCCCTTGTTAATCCATTAGGTTTATAATATTAATCCCTTGGGTTTGTTAATCTATTGGGTCTATAATATCATGATGTTGAGATGATATAGAAAATTTTTTGACATTGTATTGTGACAAACATTATCTCAATGTGCCAATCAATCTAATAATGATTGTCGAAATCTTACATTACATTACAATATATTCAATGTTGCAATGTGACATTACAAAATTGGGGTTTAATACGAGGTTTTAAAATATTAGAGTTTATAATATTGGGTTTATAATTGGTTTAATACTAGCGCCTTAGGTTTATAATCCATTGAGTTTATAATATTAATCTTAGGTTTATAACCCCTTGGGTTTATAATATTAATCTTAGGTTGCATATTCCTAGGGTTTAATATTAATCCTATTGTTTATAATATTAATTCTAGTATTTAATATTAATTTCTTAAGTTTATGATATTAATCCATTGGGTTTATAATATTGATCTCTTTGTTTTATAATATTAATAATCCCCTAGGTTTATTAATACCATAGGTTTATAATATTAATTCATTAAGTTTATTAATCTCTTAGGTTTATAATATCGTGATGTTGGAATGGTACATAAATGTGTCAAATATTGCATTGCGATAAACATTGTCTCAATGCGACAATTAATCTAATAATGATTGTCGCAATGTGACATTACAAAATTAAGGTTTAATATCAAAGTTTATAATATTAGGTTTCTAATATTGGGTTTAAAATAATGGGTTTAATATCAATGCCTTAGGTTATATTCCCTTGGGTTTATAATATGGATCGCTTAATTTTATTGATCCCTTGGTAATATTAATAGTCACTTGGGTTTATTAATCCCTTTGATTTATAATATTGATAATTTGTTAGGTTTATATTATTAATCTTGTTGGTTTATTAATCCATTAGTTTTATAATATTAATACCTTCGATGATTAATCACTTGATTTTATAATATCAATAATTCATTGGCTTTATTAATCCCTTGGGTTTATGATATTAATATTAAGGTTTATTAAATTAATGTTGTTATATCCCTTGGGTTTATAATATTAATATTAGGGTTTATTAAATTAATGTTGTTATATCCCTTGGGTTTATAATCCTTTGGGTTTTTAGTATTAATCACTTTGGTTTATAATATAGATCCCTTGGGTTTATTAATGCAAGGGTTCTTATTCCTAGGGTTTAGTATTATTCATAAGGTTTATAATATTAATCCTTGGGTCTAACACATGTTTATTTTAGGGCTTATAATATTTATTTTAGGGTTTATATACCTTAGGTTTATAATACCAAAGGGATTAATATGTCTCATTATGAAAAATATTGACTGCATATGAAAATAAATCATGGTCGACCATGGTGCAAAGTCGCATAGTGAGAAAGATTGTCTCAATATGAAAATCAACCATGTTCGGCCATGATAATTCTAGGTTTTACAATATATTTATCTTTGGGTATTTAGAAATTAGGTTTATAATATTCATTCATTGGGTGTAATATTATTGCCTTGGATTCATAGTCCTTTGGGGTTTTATACCCCAAGGGACTGTACAGTCAACCATAGTAAGCCATGTTTATTTTAGGGTTTATAATATTTATTTTAAAGTTTATATACCTTAGGTTTATAATATTAATCCCTTGGATTTAATATTATTCATATGGTTTTATAAAACATTGGGTTTTTAGGGTTTATAATATTTATCCCTCATTTAATATTATTCCCTTGCATTTATTAATCTAAGGGTTATTATTCCTAGGGTTTAATAATATTCATAGGGTTTATAATATTAATTCTTGGGTTTAATATAAATCCCCTTGGTTTATAATCATGGTAAACCATGGTCCAACATCACATTGTGACAAAGATTTTCTCAATATGAAAATCAATCATCGTCCAATGTTGCATTATGACAAAGATTGACTACATATGAAAATCAATCATGGTAAATCAAGGTGAAACATTGTATTGTGACAACGATTGTCTCAATATGAAAATTAACCATGGTCAACCATGATAATTCAAGGGTTTACAATATTTATCTTGGGGTTTATATACCTTGGATTTATAATATTATTCCTTTGTGTGTAATATTGTTCCCTTGAGGAAAATCGTAATCGAACATCAACGTAGGGTGAAAAATGCTCTGATGCGAATTACTGCCCATCGCAGCCAAACCCTAACCAACGGCCGCCCCTGACTGCTTTCACTGCTACAGCCGCCGCACCCCTGCTGGTCAATAGCAATGGAAATGGCAATAGGAGGGGAGAGCTCTGCTTCCCCTCCAAAAAACTCCACAAGTTCTGACAATACCAAGTACGCACAGCCTCTGCGCCCTTCTGGTGCAGGCCCAGACGCAAGTCAAGACGGACATCGGAAGACTGAGGCCAGGATTCATACGGTCCCGACAGGAGAAGACGATGTTGACAAAGAGATCCACGATAAAGCTAAGGCGACTCAGCCAAAGACAACCTCAGCCACTTGTATCCCAAAAGCTGCTGAACCCATCAAGGTTGACCTGCCCAGCCACCGCATCAATGGTGAAATCCAGTACATGTAAGATCATGCACTCATAGGAAAGTTTCTAGGCTTCTGGCCTACGGAAAAAGCCTTACAAGGTTGGATAGCTTCAAAATGGAAGCCCAAAGGACAAATAACTCTGCAACTAGGACCAAAGGGCTTTTTTACAGCAATCTTTCATTGTATGGAGGACAGAGTGCGGATATTCGAAGGAGGTCCGTACTTCTTCAACTCTTCAGGCCTCTATCTCACAGAATGGAAGCCCAGATTCAATCCCGATAAGGAAGATTTCAGCTGGGCACCGGTCTGGATCAGGATGTACTCCCTCCCAGCGGAGTACTGGAAAGAAGAAACGCTGGCGGATATAGGCAACAAACTTGGCACCTTCATCCGAGTCGCGGCTGAGACAAAAACTCGCAAATACACCTCATACGCCCGGATCTGCGTCCAGATGCATCTGACCAAAGCTCTCGCTGATACGGTAAAACTCTGTCACGATGATTATGAATGGACTCAACCTTTAGATTATGAACACATTCCCTTCCGCTGTCGTAAGTGTCATGAGCACGGCCACCTATTCCGTGACTGTCCTTTAAATTCCCAGTCCAAAGCAGCTGCTGCTGTCTCTGATAAAGACTCTGAAGGTTTTACCAAAATCCCCAACCGCCGTAGGCATGCCAAAAAGAGTCAGTCAGTTATGGAAACCACTCTCAAAGCGGACCACCAGAACAAATTCTTTGTTCTTGCAACGCATGACAAACATGATCATCCCAGTTCTGAACCCCCACTCAACCCCTCTTCGCCCTCTTCCTCCCTCCTTCACTCAGATCCCTTGCTGCCCTCTGACCCTGCTCCAATGAATCCCACTCCAAGCCCCTCTTTGGAGAAAGGTAAATCTGTATCAAGTCTCAGTCCCCTCTCTTTCTCACAAGAGAAACCCTCAGTGGATAATAAGCAGCAGGACTATGACATGGAAACCGATGCTACTCTGGCTCTCAGTCTTCAGCAAGAAGCGGATGAGGAAGTTCTAGGAGAAACTACTGTTATGGAAGAAGATCAGGCGGATGTCAATATAGATGGATTAGACATCTTCACACTTGAAACGGCATGCAAACAGAAAGAATACAACTCTATTCAACCCTGGCAAATAGACAAGCTGGAAGGAGTCTTAGCCAAGGCGCAGCATAATAAAAGCCTGGGCATACAGGGAGGCAGCCTTTGGGATGGAAAAAAGGTACTCAAGGATCTCAAGAAAAGGGGAAGAAAGACAGACCTACAGCGTACCATAGCAATAGGCGAACTACTTATGGAATCGGGGCGATTCCCTAAGTTGACAAAGTTCTACAAACCCAAATCACAGTTTACATGAAGTTAATATCCTAGAATGGGAGAGGACTCAACAGCCCCTCAAAACACAGAATGATCAAAAATTTGATTCAACAAGAAAAACCAACCATAGTTTTTCTGCAAGAAACCAAAAGCAGCACTGATGCTATTGAACGAATCCGTGGCAAAGTTTGGGCAGGAAGCAGGGCCATCTCTGTAGATGCCTCCGGAGCCTCAGGTGGTTTAGCTATCTTATGGAACCCACAGATCATCACACTATATGACTTCCACGCCACCCTCCATCTCATTCAAGCCTCATTCCACCTCGTTGGCACTGGAATACATGGTCATCTCACAAATGTATACTTTCCTCAAATAATTCAGCAAAAACTAGAACTGCTGGAAACGATCTCTATCCTCAATGAAAACAGGCAATTCCCGCTATGGATCGGAGGCGGCGACTTCAACATAATAATTTCCATGGCAGAGAAACAGGGAGGTAGAATCAGGCTCGACAGTGACAGTGAAGGCCTCAAAGAATTCATTCAAAACAATCAACTTATGGACATACCTACCTCCAATGGAATTTTCACCTGGACAAACAAGCGACGAGGTATTCATCACATAGCCTCCAGACTTGACAGATTCCTTCTCTCTGACAATGCAATCCATCTGGGAGGGGATTTCAATGCTTCCATCCTCCCCCAAAGCGGTTCTGATCACTGGCCAATTTTGCTACAATGGACCAGGCCAGGTAACCGATGCAACAGACCCTTCAGATTCGAAGCATTCTGGCTAACAAACACCACTTTCAGGAAGGTAGTCAGCGATGCATGGGCAGCTTACATTCCGCCAGAGGGAGCCAAAATGTATCAATTCCAGCAAAAGCTGAAAAATCTGAAATATGTCCTCAAAGTGTGGAATCGCACAAGTTTTGGCAACATTCAGGAGAAGCGCTCACAATTGGAACAGCAAATGCGCAAGCTCCAACAAAATCTCATTCTTCAAGGCAGAACAGAAGAACAAGCACAACAGGAACAGGTACTTTGGAACCAAATCGAGGAACGCAGGAAGCAAGAAGAAATACTCTGGCGGCAAAAATCGAGAATCAACTGGCTCAAAGAGGGGGAGAAGAATACAAAATTCTTCCATAAGGACACCATTCAAAGGCGAATGCACAATAATATAGCGTTCATCAACAACCAACAAGGTGAAAGAATTGACGAGCATGAGGACATGGAAAAGGAATTCACAGGGTATTTCAAGGAAATCTTAACGGAACCCATTGCGAACAGGGATGCAGCAATTAGAGCCATCACGCAGCATATTCCAAGCATCATAACTGAGGATCACAACAACAGATTACTCCAGCCCACGACCCTGCAAGAAGTTGAAGAAGCCATGGCTCAACTCAAGGACGGAAAAGCGCCTGGTCCTGATGGCTTTACAGCCAATTTCTTCCACGAATTCTGGGACCTCATCAAAAATGAAGTTTGGAACCTTGTTGAAGAATCCAGAAGTATGCACTGGATCCTCCCAGCCCTCAATACCACCTTCCTAGCTCTGGTTCCCAAAGGCGAAGAACCCAACAGGCCGGAAAACTTCAGACCAATCGCATTATGCAATGTCATATACAAGCTAATCTCAAAGGTCATTGCAAATAGGCTCAAACCTCTCCTACCCTTGCTCATATCTTCGGAACAAACAGGATATGTGGAAGGACGGCAGATTATGGATGGAATCATACTATCAAATGAGGTTATATACTCTTTAAAGATTCTTAAGAAACCAGGTATGATTCTAAAACTCGACCTCTCCAAAGCTTTTGATAAGCTTAGTTGGAATTTTATTCAGAAAATGCTTTTAGCCTTTGGCTTCAGTGCAACATGGACCAGGTGGATTATGAATCTCATTACCTCTCCCAGCTTCTCTGTTCTTTTGAATGGCTCTCCCTCTTCTCCCTTTCGACCCTCTCGCGGCATTAGACAAGGGGATCCTCTCTCTCCTTTTCTCTTTGTTCTAATGGCAGAGGGTCTCAGCAGACTTCTCAAATCAGCTATTGCCTCTCAAGAGCTTAAAGGTATTTCTATCCATGGTCTCAATCCGCTGTCCCATCAGCAGTTCGTGGACGACACCATGTTATTTGGTCATCCATCCTCGAAAGAAGCCTCAGTGTTTAAATCTCTCCTCTCCCTTTACTCTGATGCCTCAGGCACCTCCATCAATGCCTCGAAGTCGCAACTCTTCTTTTTCAACACCCCCCCCTCCACACAAAGGAATATTGCCAGAATCCTGGGATTCACCATTTCCCATCTGCCATCTAAATACCTTGGAGCACCCCTCTCAGACTCAGCTATTAAACACGCTTCATGGCGGTCTCTCCTTGATAGGCTGGAATCAAAACTCTCTTCGTGGACCTTTCGTGCTCTCAACATGGCAGGCAGATTGGTCTTGATCAAGTCTGTCCTTCAAGCTATGCCGCTGTACCTCTTCTCCACATTGGCAGCTCCAAAATGGGTCCTTAAAGCCATTCGTAACCTTCAGCGCAACTTCCTATGGGGCTCCACGGGCAGAAATCGAAAATGGGCTCTCGTTAATTGGAAAGAAGTGTGCAAACTCAAAACAGAGGGCGGACTAGGGCTTCGAGATCCACTTCAAAGTAACAACACTATGGGAGCCCGAATGTGGTGGAACTGGCTCTCCAAGCCTCATTCACCTTGGGCACGCTTATGGCAAGAAAAATATGCTCTGGGAAGTCAATGGCACGATCTCATCAGAATTAACTCCATCGCCCAAGGCTCTCCAATCTGGAATGCTGCAAAGATACACAGCCGCTTCATTCAGGAACACAGTTTCTGGGAAATCCACTCCGGCACGTCAACTAAGTTCTGGGAGGATTCGTGGCAGCAGCTCCCCAAAATGGCAAATCTATTCCAAATGCCACTCTGGCAATCTTATATGCAGCAAGAAAACCTCATTCAGGTTCATCAGTTCTGGCAACAAACACAGCATCAAGGATACCAACTATGGAGACCCGCAAACAGCTGGCAAAGGGACTGGGCAGGTGAAACTTACTCAGACTTGGATCAGGAACTCTCACAACGCAGAATTCGCTACTCCAACCAGCAGGATAAGCTCAGATGGGGTCACAAGCACAAAGGTACATTCACCACTAAAGAAGCACATCAGCTGCGCTATTCAGACACCCAAGGGGATCAAGACCAAATTTGGGCACGAGTCTGGCTTCCAGGGCTATGGCCTAAAATTTCAACCTTCTTATGGCTGCTCAGTAAAAAGCGCATTCTTACTTGGGATAATTTGATAAAACGGGGATTCATTGGGCCTTCTAGATGCCCGAATTGCAATCTTCACACTGAGACAATCAGCCATCTAATGGAGACCTGTCCATTAGCAAAACAACTCTGGGAGAAAGTGGAGAAATGCAATAAAAGAACAACACCAAGAGGTGAGGATGTAATGGACAATATTAGGAACTGGGACAAGAACCCATTCAAAAGCCAACTTCTCAATACCTTATGGGGTCTAATTCCAGGTTTTCTGTACTGGCTTCTCTGGAAAGAGCGCAACTCTCGAATCTTCAACAACACCTCCCGGACAACAGACGCTCTGTGGCTTATCTACAAAAGAAATATCCAGGAAACCTTAGCCATAAGAACCTAGTATGACACTGACATGCCAGAAGCGCAACAAGAGAGGGATATTTTTAAAGAATGGAATCTTGACCTTTCAGCCTTTGCAAAGGTCATTACCCGTCCCCCTCACAGCTCCACCTCCCCGTCCTCCTGGTCCCCACCAGCTTTCAACTCTTTCAAGCTCAACTTTGATGGGGCAGCAAAGGGTAATCCCGGTCCGGCAGGATTCGGAGGAATCATCAGAAGTCATACAGGAGCACCTCTGCATATCTATTATGGCTCTCTAGGCAAAGACACTAACAATGTAGCGGAGATGGAAGGACTTTGGCAAGGGATCTGTTTAGCAGAGCAACAACACTTCTTCCCTCCTGAGGTGGAAGGTGACTCTCTCATCCTAATCACTGCAGCCAAGAAAATTCAGGCAGGGGCGACAGCGGTCAAAGTAGCAACCAGCTGGAGACTTCTAAGCAGGTTGGAATCCTTGGAAGCGAAGCTTAAAAATCCACATAGCATTACCTTTCAGCATGTGAGACGAACAACAAATTAGGTAGCCGACAGAATGGCTAACCAAGGTGTTTCTCAGACTTCACCATACTTTTCAGGCTCCCTGGACATAGTTGAAGATGAACAACTCAAAAAAGACTGCATCGCCTTGGTGCAAAAGGATCTCTCCCTCTCAGATGCGGGTGGTTATTAGTTATAAAAGGTTTATGGCTCGTCAGCAGGGCAAGTGTCCGCCCGGACAAGCCACGTACACCAGGAGGACTGGCCCTAAATGTCACAACACGCAGCATTTAACGATGAAAGTTATGGTTCGTGGCAGAAGCGTCCCTTCGACATTAACTACTCGCCTTGATAACTAGAACATGGCGCTTCAAAGCCACAGGTTCTCGGACATTCTCCCGCATTTCACGTTTGCTCCTGCTCTGGTCTTGAGGGAGGTGGCGGTGGCTCACTGTATTGGCTCCTATTCGGGTTCTGAGAGCGACTGTGGCGGTTCAGAGGCCTTCGATTCAGGCAATTCGGGGGCATACCCGCAGTCTGGTAAAGAGATTGGGAGCTTGGCGGTGGTGCAAACCTGCTACCCGCAATCTGGTTTAAGGTTTGGGAGTCTGGTTCTGAGAGAAATTAAGCGTAAGCATATTTGCTACCCGCACAATTCCAGCATGCAGCGAGAACGCCAACGAGGAATCAGTAGGCGTGGAAGTTATAGTGGCAGGGCCTCGTCTCAGAGGCATGCCCCCTCTCCCTCCTCCTCAATTGAAGTTTCTTCTGAGCGCAGACGAACCAGAGGAAGGCCTCCGGGCAGAGGAAGAGCGGCGGAATTTCAAGAGCGGATGGAATGTGGGCACTCTGAGCACCCAATGGTAAGATACCGCATTCCATGTACATTGTCTAATTCCACTTTCTTTGTAACGGTTTCGGTGGAGCACTGCAGCAATCCATGGGGTGAAGATGAGGCTCCTCGTGCCAGCCCTCCGCGGATTCCTGGGATGGCACCCACAGTTGACATGCAACTTCCCGCCATTGACATTCTGCGCCCTGTTCAAGACAGCCTCTCCCCAGATCCTGGAGCAGGCCCAAGTGAACCTGTGCAGCGCAACGTTGGAAAGGACATCCACCAGCCTCCCCGTTGCAAGATGGAGGACGACCCGCACTCCACTGATGATGAATAGTACGCCCAGCTTCGCGCTCCAGGTTTCTCAGCAAGGAATTTTCTCTTTGTCTGCTCCCACCGTTATCTTATATGTGTCTGCACTTTGTCATTATGTACCTCTGTTCTTCTCTGTTACAGTGTCGGCTATCTACAGTTGTTTCAGACTCCATGTGTTTCAGTCTCAGCTAAATATGTATGTCGGTCTCATGAATGTCGATCTGGTATCAGTCTTTTGTAATCCTGGAAATGAATATTCCTGAGTCTACTGTCAGTCCTACGACAGGAATTACAGGGCCTCGGCTCTGTTGTAATACTGCTGATGTAATTTTTGCTTTTGCTGTAATATAATAGCTCAGTCTTATTTAGAAAAAAAAAAATATTGTTCCCTTGAGTATAAAATTTTTCTCGTGTTTATAATCCCTTGGGTATATTATTCCCGTGGGTTTAAAATATCAATCCCTTGGGTTTATTAATCTAAGGATTCATATTCCTAAAGTGTAATATTATTCATAAGGTTTATAATATTAATTCTCGTGTCTAATATAAATATCTCGTAACAATCATTAAAAAAAACATAATATTTATATTTTTTAATAAATAATAAAAATAATTAATTAATGGATTAAATATTATTAATTAAAAATGAATTAAATAATAAAAATAATTATTATTATTATTTAATTAATTGTTATTATTATATAATAATAATTGAAGGTGGTTGTAGTAGTTGTTATATATATATATATAATTATGGTTAATTAATTAATTAATTAATATTAATATTTATTAGTTAATAATTATATTGAATTCAATGAACGATCAAAATAAGAATATAGTTATATTAATTAATAATAATAATAAAATAATATTAATAAGAATAAGAAATAATAAATAAATAGTAATAATACTAATTATTTTAAAATGGTTTACATTATAATTAATTATTAATATAAATTAATAATTATTTTTTATTATAATAATAATATTTTTATTGTAATAGTTATTTTTTAATATTATTATTTTCATTATTATATATTTATCAATATGAATATTAATTTTATAATTAATATTTGATTTATTCTTTTGAGTTTGTAATTTTTTGGGTTTTTAGTATTAATTTTTTTGGTCTATAATATCAATCTCTTTGGTTTATTAATCTAAGGGTTATTATTCCTAGGGTTTAAAATTATTCATAGGGTTTATAATATTAATCCTTGGGTCTAATATAAATCCCCTTGGTTTATAATCATGGTGAACCATGGTCCAACATCACATTGTGACAAAGATTTTCTCAATATGAAAATCAACCATGGTCCAATCTTGCTTTATGACAAAGACTCACTGCATATGAAAATCAACCATGGTCAAACATGGTGCAATGTCGCATTTTGACAAAGATTGTATCAATATGAAAATCAATCATGGTCAACCATGATAATTCTATTGTTTACAATATTTATCTTGGGGTATATATACTTTTAGTTTATAATATTATTCCTTTGTGTGTAATAGTATTCCCTTGGGTGTAAAATTATTCTCTTGGGTTTGTAATACTTTGGGTTTTTAGTATTAATCTCTCGGGTTTATTATTCCTGCGGGTTTATAATGCTAATCTCTTTTCCCGAAGAAAAAAGAGAACTTTTTATTAAGGAAATAAAAAGTTACATTGCATATGCTGTGCATTTCTGTTGCTGCTGTTTGACTGCCCATGCAATCAAAAAACGACCTTCCTTCAGGAGGGTCCATCTGATCTCAAAAAAAGACAGCTGAAAACAATATAGAACGGCTGCTTTGAACTGTCCAGCCATGTACTGTATCAACCCTTTCAAAAAGAGGGCAGCAAAAAACATCATAAAGCGGGTCTCCTCATATGAGGAAAACAACCCTTACAAAAATAGATAAGTTCTGAGTTGTCTAACATGCAGTTTTTGAATCAAAATTTCCATAATAAAGTCTGTGTAATAAGTATGACATAAAAACAAAAATGTTGTAAAGCTGTCACTGAGAAAAAGTATGAGGCGGCTGATCCGTTGTTTGGGTCTGTCCCTGGTTTTCTTCTACGATTTTCCAGCTGCCCAGATTCTGCTGCAAACCTTCCTTAGAAAGTTTGTCGGCTGTATCATTTCTATCCCTGTAAATATGACATAAAGAGAAACTGTTAAAAGAAGTTTTTAATACCTGCATTTCTTCCAGCAATGGTTTCAGAATTTGATTTTTGCATGAACTTTTCCCATTGACCCAATTGATAACGTTTAGTGAGTCTCCAAAGATCTGAATTGAGAAGATGTTCCTTTGAATGAGCCAACAGAGAAGAAGCTTCAAAGCTGACATTTCTGCAAAGTTGTTTGATCCTGTCCCTAGTCCAACTGAGGCTTTGAGGATATGGTTTGCATTTACGTGGATGACTATTCCGGCTCCTGCCCTATTGTTCTGAGAGGCACCGTAAAAAAAAGCCCATGGAGTACCCTCTTTAATGTGTACATCTTTGTTTTGTCTTTGAGATTTGTTCTCCTCTGGTTCGGGGATACTCAAGTATATAGAGACACTTTGGATTGTTGTGACAGCTATCGGGGTTTCCTTGTCCTGAAAAATACTCCTGTTTCTAGCGATCCAAACCCCCCAACAGATAATGAGGGGTAGGTTCCTCATATTCCCATCTGGGTATTTTTGCCACCATTTTTCCCAAACCTCTGTTAGATTTTCACCTCCCCATTCAAACCTTTTGTTCATCAATTTCTCTGCCTCCCCCCAAATCTTTTTGGTTTCTGAACAGGTTAGGAAAAGATGGTTGATGGATTCCGCTTCAGACTTGCATAAGGTACATCTCCCTGGACCATAGATAATGCCAATCTCTTGGGTTTATTAATCTAAAGATTCATATTCCTAGGGTGTAATATTGTTCATAGGATTTATAATATTAATCCTTGGGTTTAATTAATTAACAATAATTAATAAAAAATAATAAAAAAAAACAATATTTTATATTTTTAATAAATAATAAAAATAATTAATTAATTGATTAATTATTATTAATTAAAATAAATTAAATAATAATAATTTAATTAGTTGTTATTATTATGTAATAATAATTAATTAATTAATTTATGACTATTATTAAATTAACAATATGATTGTTTTTATTATTATTAGTAACCATAAATAATATAAATATATAAAAAATATATATTTATATTTTTTAATAAATAATAATATTATTTTAATAAATAATAATAATAATTAATTAGTAATAATATTTATTAATTAATAATGAGATTAAATTTAATGAACAATAATATAATACATAATTAGCAATAAAACTAATTATGTTAAAATGGTTATAATAATAATAATTTATTTACCTTATAATTAATTATTAATAAAAATTAATAATTATTATTATAATAAAAAATATTAATAATTATAATAATAATAATAATTTTATTGTAATAGTGATTTTTTAATATTATTATTATTTCTATTATTATATATTAATAAATATGAATAAGTTTTATAATTAACATTATATTTTATATCATTAATGTTGGTTGTGGTTGGGTTTATAATATTAACAATTTTTAGGTTTTATTAATTTTAAGGCTTATAATATTAATAATCGCATGGGTTTATCAATCACTTGGGTTTAAAATGTTAATTCTTAAGACTTATTAATCCCATGTGTTTTTAATATTGATTCTTTGGGTTTGTTGATCCTTTAGGTTTATAATATTTATCCCTTGGGTTTACTAATTCATTGAGCTTATAATAATAAACGCTTGTATTTATTAGTCGCTTTGCTTTTAAGGTTTATAATATTTATTTTAGGGTTTATATATCTTAGGTTTATAATATTTATTTTAGGGTTTATATACCTTAGTTTTATAATATTAATCCCTTGGATTTAATATTATTCCCTTGGGTATATAAAACGTTGGGTTTTAGGGTTTGTAATATTTATCTTAGGATTTATATACTTTGGGTTTATAATATTTATCCCTAGTTTAATTTTATTCCCTTGGGTTTATAATCCCATGGGTTTTTAGTGTTAATCCCTTTGGTTTATTAATCTAAGGGTTCTTATTCCAAGGGTTTAATATTATTCATAGGGTTTATAATATTAATCTTTGGGTCTAATATAAATCCTCTTGGTTTATAATCATGGTTAACCATGGCCCAAAGCCATATTGTAACAAATATTTTCTCAATATGAAAATCAACCATGGTCCAATGTTGCTTTATGACAAAGATTGACTACACATGAAAATCAATCATGGTCGACCATGGTACAATGTTGCATTGTGACAAAAGGTTGTCTCAATATGAAAATCAACCATGGTCAACCATGATAATTTTAGGGTTTACAATATTTATCTTGGGGTATATATACCTTTTGTTTATAATATTATTCCTTTGTGTGTAATAGTATTCTCTTGGGTGTAATATTATTCCCTTGGGTTTATAGTATTAACTTGTCCTGACGATGAACCACACTGGTTGGTTCAAAACACGTCGACAAATGAAATATCATGTGATTTAGGCCGAAAAATCTCTCATAAACTTGATATGGATCACAGAAGCCTCAATTCAATAGTATTAATCCCTCAGGTTTATTATTCTTGTTGGTTTATACTATTAATCCCTTAGGTTTATTAAGTTAAAAGTTCATATTCCTATGGTGTAATATTGTTCTTAGAGTTTATAATATTAATCCTTGAGTTTAATATCAATCCTTTGGGTTTAAATAATTAATATAAATTAAAAGAAAAAAAAAACAAAATTTAATATTTAAAAAATAAGAAATAAAATAAATAAATAAATTATTATTAAAAAATATTTCGGCGTAAATCACATGCAGAAAGTATCTGTCGACGCGTTACGAACCAACAAGTGTGGTTCATTGTCAGGACAAGTTGAAGAAACAGATCCAGCTTAGCATATTAAATAGTTTGAGCAGAGCCTCCAACGGCTACTTTTGACTTTAGGACCAGGGTCATAAAAAAAAATGACGACAAGTGACAATGAAGCACACTTGTTGGTTCGAAACGCGTCGACAGATACTTTCTACATGTGATTTACGCCATAATATTTCTTATAAATGTTATGGACCACAGAAGCCTCAATTCAACCATTAATTATTATTAATTAAAAATAAATTAATAATAATAATTTAATTAATTGTTATTATTATGTAATAATAATAAATTAATTAATTGATTAATTATTAATAAATTATTATCAAATTAAAAATACTATTATTATTATTATTAACCATAAATAATAGAAATAAATAAATAAATATTTATATTTTTTTAATAAATTAGTATTAATTAGTATTAATATTTATTAATGAAGAATGATATTAAATTTAATTAGCAATAATTATTGGCAATAAAACTAATTATTTTAAATTTATTATTATAATTACTTATTTACATTATAATTAATTATTAATATACATTAATAATTAATATTATAATAAAAATATTAATAATTATTACTAGTATAATAATAATATTTTTATTGTAATATTTATTTTTTAATATCATTTTTATTTTTATTATTATATATTTATCAATATGAATATTATTTTTATAATTAATATTAGACTTATATCATTAATGTTATGGTTGGGTTTATAATATTAACAATTTCTAGAGTTTATTAATTCCTAAGGTTTATAATATAATATCAACAATCGTGTGGGTTTATCAATCCCTTAGCTTTAAAATATTAATGCCTTGGGTTTATAAATCCCTTGTATTTTTAATATTGATCATTTGGGTTTGTTGATAGCTTAGGTTTATAATATTTATTCCTTTGGTTTACTAATTCCTTGGGTTTATTAGTCGCTTGGGTTTATAATTTAATCCCTTGGGTTTATTAATCCTTTGAGTTTAAAATATTAATTCCTACGGTTTATTAATTCTTTGGCCTTTTAATATTTATCCCTTGGGTTTGTTGATCCTTTAGGTTTATAATATTTATCCCTTGGGTTTACTAATTCGTTGGGTTTATAATATTACTAATCCCATGGGTTTATTAATCCCTTGGGTTTAAAATGTTAATTGTTAGTCTTTGTTAATCCCATGTGTTTTTAATATTGATTCATTGGGTTTGTTGATCCTCTTTGGGTTTATAATATTAAACCTTTGGTTTTATTATCGCTTTGGTTTATAATATTTATCTCTTGGGTTTGTTGATCCCTTAGGTTTATAATATTTGTCCCTTGGGTTTACTAATTTTTTGGTTTATAATATTAATAATCTCATGGGTTTATTAACCCCTTGGGTTTGAAATGTTAATTGTTAGGGTTTATTAATCTCATGTGTTTTTAATATTCATTCCTTGGGTTTGTTGATCTTTTAGGTTTATAATATTATTCCTCGGGTTTACTAATTCATTGAGTTTATAATATTAAACCATTGGTTTGACTAGTCGCTTTGGTTTATAATATCAATAATTCATTGGGTTTATAATTAATCCCTTCGGCTTAATAATTCATTAGGTTTAAAATATTAATTCCTAGGGGTTATTAATATCATGAGATCAATATTTAAAACGCAAGGGATTAATAAGATCTAGCATTTAAATATTATTATTATTATTATTATGATTATTATATTTTAGTTTAATATATATTTTATATTATTAATATACTCCAAGTAAATATATAATAATTATTGACAATAATATAATGGTGAGAGATAAATGCATATTATTAGTAATAAATAAATGTTATTATTATGTTATATGTGAATTAGATTATAGTTTTAAATATAGCTATCAATATATTAGCAATATTTTATGTAATTATTGTAGTAATATATAAAATAATGTTAATAAATTAAATGTGATTATATAATTAAAAAATAATATGGCTATTATTATTTATATAGTTGTTAATAATGAAAAATAGTTATCCTTTATCAAAATATTCCCAAGAGTGATTAATGTGTTGGGTGGTGGATATAGGCTTATCGGCGTATATCAACCACATTGGTAAATGTGATTGTAGATGTATTTCAAATATTCCTATCCGCATATATCAACCACATTAGTAAATGTTGATGTGATAGTTACGCTGATAGGCATCCCCCCTATTGGAATTGGCCACTTTAATGATTTTGCTAATTAATTATTTTGATATGATGGTCTAAATTGAAAGATGTTGGTATATTCTCACCGTTGCCACTATATCAATGGATCATATTCACACCATTAATTTCCTTGCATATCTAAATCATGTGATTAAACCATACTTAAATTAAAAATTTACAAAGCGCGATTAAAAATTTACTATGTCATTTATTAATTCCTAGTCGTCAAAATTTATAAGGAGTGGAAGAATACAACTCAATGGAAGGATAGACGAAACATTTTACTCTACCATGTAGATCAAATAATTATTTTAATAGAAATATAGATGAAACGTCTTATTCTAGCATGGAGATCAAACCTGAAGCTAGACGTTTTGTTGCGACGTGTCATGGTGCATTGAGTTTTTATAACGCGTCGCAATGTGTCGTGGTGCATTGAATTTTTTTTAAACTGAAGCTTGATAATGCTTGTCAATTTAGAATGCAACATGTCATGGTTCCATTAAATATTTATAAGCTGTCAATTTTACAAGAATATTAATTTTCACATTGTAACTTCTATTGGTTTTGATAGGTTTATTTGTTTTTAGATTTTGGAATATGAAGGGATGAGAGATGCTGGATAAAAGCGACCATTCTAATGTCTGTTCATTATTTATTTAGTAAATGTACCTTTTGGCTAGATGATTTTGGTGGAGAACATTAAGGTTTCTCACCAAGGTAACTTTAGAATTTATGGGCAGGGTTTGTAGTTAGCTTGGGATACATTATGCCCACGGTTTGAGCAGTGAAGCAGGGAGGTTGGGATTGGGGGATTGAGACCTAAGTTCATGAATTTGTACATTCTAGTGTCTTCGTTTGCAAGCATAAAATGACCAGTGACTTCACAAACCCA
Organism: Pinus tabuliformis; assembly: GCA_031772625.1. NCBI lineage: Eukaryota > Viridiplantae > Streptophyta > Pinopsida > Pinales > Pinaceae > Pinus > Pinus tabuliformis. The sequence continues at coordinate 147,685,586 of CM062811.1, read as the reverse complement.
ATACTACCACATACTCATATAAGTGTTGGATTTCGGTATATTTTCACTTTGCAATTTCATATTTTATAGTTTATTTGTGATAGATTCCTATCACATAGTTTTTATTTCTGTTTGGTAGCTTTTATCAGATCAAATTATAAGATGTAATGGGTGTCGAGTGCTTCGAAAGGGATGCACATAATCTTGTGCTCTTAAGCCCTATGTCCACAACAAAATCACACAATAACCCAATTATTTTTTTTGCCTAGTTTTATTAGCGCACTAGGTTAACTAATCTCACATCCAATGCTCTTGAATATTTGTGGCCTAGTAATACCCATGTAAATTTGGCTTTCTAAGTTATATTACCAAACTAATGTTACTTAAATAATTAGTTTAGTATTTATGCAGAGTTGAATATAGCCCAAAGTTTTCTGAATAAAATAAAATAAAATAAAAAATAAAATAAAATATTTTAGTATTGAAATCCCTGTTGGAATACTAACTATATTTCAAACTTGGAAACACATTTATCACACAATGTACCATACAAATAGTACTACAAACCAGGCATTGAAGAGACAAATCGCGAATTAGGTGTTGAATAACATAAACTTGTGATCAAGGGAGGCAATTGTATCCACCATATAATTAATTAGACAATTGTAAAATTTAACTCTATGTTGGTGCATTCAGATGATATCATAGCATAAATCCTCCTTGAAAGTTAAACATTAAAAATGGCAACATTATTCCATGTTAACTATCTTCATCATAACTTAAAAACTAAATTATAGCATAATTGATCGATCATTACGTGATGAAAATGTGTGGGTGTGATAAGATCACCAACCTACCAGTGTAATTTTTCGATACTTTTTTATTTCTTTAACACATTCAGTGAGCTTTCTATCACCTTAATGAATGTGTTTTTATGTCGTGTCACTTCAATTTTCCTAAAGCCTAATTTTCTGAGTTAACATCGTTAATAAGGCTATTGTACCTATATTTTGTTTCGTGGTAATACCTTGTTAGCCAATGTGTTGATTTTTTCCGTCATTGTGAAAACAAATACCAAACCTCTCTTCGGGCACAACCAATGAGAAGTACCTCCTCTCTCAAGAAACCACTTCTGTTAGAAAACTTATAAACTTAAACAGCGATTCTGCATGTGGAAAGAACTGAAAAGAATCACTGAAACTTAATGCCCAGGGATACGAATTACCTCCAGCCATTGGTGAAACTGTTGATGCAATTTCCTTCTGAAACACCACGCTCCAGCTGCACATGCAAAAAGGAAAGAAGACAGCTGATCTGAAGGCACTTCCAAGCTCTGCTATCTCAGCTAGATGGTGTAAAACTGAAGGGGGTTGAGATATGAGCTTGGGGACCAAACAGATGAACATATAGCTAAGCTTCCATCAAGCTTCTAAAAGCTATGTGTTAGAAAAACCACAAATCAAGGTAGAGATCAGATCAAAGTGATGGACCACTTTAGTAGCTCCTAATTATAAATTTAGTAATTGCAGTTGATTTTCTTAACTTAAGGAAACTACTGCAGTTGGTTTCCTTAAGTTAAGAAAAGCTGCAATTCCATAAATCAAGGTAGCTTTTGTGTAAAATCAATGGAGCTTAACATTCTCCCACTTGGTCCATACTTCCAAACTTAATGTCTCAAAAACCATTGACAATCTTTATTAAGTAATAGATACATGAATCATGGCGATAAGTCCTCTAATGATGAGTATTATCTTCCATGTATTACTATGCATTTATTCTTATTCTAATTTATGTGGCAACAATTTCTTAATGAATAAACCTTATGTTTATTCTTGGTCCTTCTTAAATGAATTTTCTCAAATCAACTTAAGGTGCACATAAATATGAGAAAAAACATCACAATAATTAAGAATTTCATTAACATTGTCCATACAATGAAAAAGCTGCATAATGGAACCAAGTCCCATATTCAATACATGATCCTTGAATTTAAACGGTGGCATGCCCTTAGTCAAAAGATCAGCGATCATTAACTTAGTGCCGACGTGCTCAATGACCACTTTCTTTTCTTTAACACGCTCCCTTATAGCTAAATACTTAATGTCGATGTGTTTATTTCGACTCCCACTTTTTTAGCCATAAAACCAGCAGCTGAATTATCACAATATATTCTCAATGGCTTAGATATAGAATCCATAATTCTAAGCCCAGAAATGAAATTCCTAAGCCATACACCATGTAAAGTAGCCTCAAAACAGGAGACGAACTCGGCTTCCATAGTGGAAGTGGCAATCAAGGTCTGCTTGGCAAATGTATCCTGATGTTGATTTGCGTGAATCAACACATTTAGCAAAGTCAGAATTTGAGTAGCCAGTTACTTCCAAGTTGTCCGTCCGTCTATACATAAGCATGTAGTCTTTGGTCCCTTGAAGGTACCTCATTACTTTCTTTGCAGCTCTCCAGTGGTCTAAACCTGGATCACTCTGATATCGTCCCAACATTCCCACAACAAATGCAATGTCAGGTCTTGTGCAGACTTGAGCATACATTAGGAATTGCTGATCTCTTAGGTCTAGTAGATCTTCTTAATGTTGTACCATCATCTTCCTGAGAAGTATGTGGTTCAAATTGTTGTTCAAAAGTTCTTGGCAACTCTTGAACTCCTTGATCTACTGGAATATCGTCAGCAGCTTGTGGAACTTCAACAATTGGTTGTTCAACACCAGTTCGTACTTGAGGGGTGCTATGAACAATAACCAATCTTTCACTTGAAGTGGAAGGTTAAGATTCTGAATGATCTTTCTCAGAAACTATGTTTCTGGTTTGATCGCTCCCACTGATCAAGTCATTTTCAAGAAACTTTGCATTTCTTGATTCCACAATCCTAGTGCTGTGAGATGGACAATAAAATCTGTAAGTATGTATGATTTCTAATATGTCTGAACTCCTATTGGCACCTTTCTTTGACTTGTTGGTCTGCTTTCCCTTTATGCAGTCCACACAAGTCTCAAGATCAGTAAAATCTAGAGTATTAAGTATTCCTTCATTTACCAATCTTTTAATTCTATCTATGGAGATATGACCTAGTCTCCGGTGCCATAATTTAGAGGAATCTTCATTAACAACACATCTTTTAGTGCCAGTGTAAACATGCATTGAATCATATGTGACATTGTTTTGTAAATTAATGCAGTAAAGACCATTAGACAAAATACCATTCCCAACATAATCAGATTTATAGAATAGACTGAAAGATTTTTCTGAAAAGTTTAAGGAATATCCAAAGGTACAAGCCTTGAAACTGAAATCAAGTTTCTAGAAAACTTGGAACATAAAAGGTCTTTTCTAACTCCAAAACAAAGTCACTACTTAAAGTTAAATAACATGTTCTTATAGCTTCCACATGCACTGGCTTCCTTAGGTTCTACAAACCCTGCAAGGAATTCAAAATGTGAATTGTTGATCCAGAATCAATCCACCATGTGTTAATATTAACATTAACCATATTAGATTCATAACAAACAAACGAGATTACTTCCTCAAGTTCGGGAATGTCAGAATGAATTTCAGAGAAATTTGCAGGTTGTACTACTGCATCAAAATAAAGAATCACATGCTTATGTTGAGGCTTAACAAACTTTCATGTTCTACCAATGTAAAACATGGTAAAAAGAATTGAATCAAATGACATGAAAATTGCCTGTGGGCTAAATTTTCAATTCAAACAGATTCAATAAAACTTTATGAACTTTCATGTTTTACCAATGTAAAACATGCTAAAAAGAATTGAATCAAATGACATGAAAATTGCATGTGGGCTAAATTTTCAATTCAAGCAGATTCAATAAAACTTTATGAACTTTCACATTTTACCAATGTAAAACATGCTAAAAAGAATTGAATCAAATGACATGAAAATTGCCTGTGGGCTAAATTTTCAATTCAAACAGATTCAATAAAACTTTATGAACTTTCACGTTTTACCAATGTAAAACATGCTAAAAAGAATTGAATCAAATGACATGAAAATTTCCTGTGGGCTAAATTTTCAATTCAAATAGATTCAATAAAACTTTATGATAAAACTTATTAATTCATAACTCCTGTGGGTAGGTTATGAAATTTTATCCTAATTAATCACATAAATATAATAAAAATTCCTGTGGGATAAAATTTATTATATTCAGTGTAATTAATTACAATTTAATGTCTAAATAATCTTTATGTGATCTTGCCAATCAATATATAATTTTATTTAATTAAAGATGCTGTGGCTATTCTCTAATTAATTAAAATCATATGGATCACTAGACATTATTTTGTTGCATAAACAAAACTTAACCAGAGAGAAAAATAATGTTTACTGAAAGGAGTAAGTCAAAATGACATTTTAATAAACTCCATAAAACTGTAATAATTCTCCAACAAAATCAAAAGTAGTCAGCATTACCGAAAATGACTACAAATTGATTGTTCAATTTATAAACTTAACCCGGAGATTGACTGAAGCAGCTTTGATCTACTTTGCACTTGCATAGAAAATGCAGTTCGAAGACTAGCTGGCTTGACTTCAGGCTCCGTCCTTAAGTTGATAAAACAACAAAATAGACCAGCAAACAAGCTATTTTGCTCACAAGATAAATGGAATTAAAATCAAATTTACATTCCTTAGTCTCACTGTCCCATAATTTATTTAAGACTAATTCTTAAATTAATTACAAAATGGGCTCTAAACAATTTGCAAACAAAACTGCAAATTCAAAGACTAAACTATTTCAACTGTTCAAATAGTGAAATATTCAAATATTTAAGAATGCATAAACTATTTCCTTTAATTTGCAAACATAAACTTTTTGCTAATGAAGAGTTGCAAAGCAACTTTATTTTGCAATCAGTGTAAATATAAAACCAAACAAAATCAAATTCCAAAATATGCTAACATAAACCCATTTGCTAATGCAAAATTAGCAATGCTCCTATATATTGCAATCAAGTAAAATACCCTTTTAAATTAAGTTCGGGACTCTTGATTGTATGAAACGGAGTTTAATAGTGGTCTAAATATAAGGTTGGTTATATATATAACCAACTCCATTATTAAACAAACAAAAATAGACCAGTAAACAAGCTTTCCAAATTGGAATAAATTTACAGCATCATAAAACTGAAATTCATTAAAGAAAATGCCAAAAACGGTGACATTCTGATATTTGCGCGATATTATAACTATGGCACAAAATTCCTACATGCAAAATACACACCCTTTGAACAACAATCATGTGCTATCAAAACTCCGACTTCTTTACATATATGTCGGTTGAAGCATAAAAATTAAAAATGATTGTGGACACTATTATAGGGCATGAAAACAGATAAAATATAAAAATTATACGAACAGAGTTAGGTCAGCCCTAAACTCTTAGACATGATGCATCGTTTAGTTTCTTCGCATGTTGCTTAATAATGTCTTTCAAAAGAGTAATGCCATGAAAAGATGTGGTTCAGTACTCACTTTAATAAAAAACAAAGACACAAAATACTATACTATATTTCCAATATGTTTCTTCTTTTGTCTCGTTTTTGACTGAGTAGAACATCATCTCATTTACCCATAGGGAACGTGACAAATGAGAATTTTATTTCTGTAATCTGGAATAGGATCATGCAGCCAAAGACATGGCGGAAGGCATAGGCTCCAATCGTATGCCCATCATGTAATTCAGAGAAATTTTAAAGCATGCTTATCGAACCATATGTAAACATGACTAATGGACTTAACGCAATCATTTGCAAAAAAAATAAAAAAAAATTCCAAATATGCATATGATACGAAGATCAGATTAATATTATTAATTGTGAGCCGTGATTGTTCACCAACCAGATCAAATTAATAAATAGACCTAAGATCTTCACTGTGACGTAATGATCATAACTGTTTGCTGAAGTTAATTTTGATCTTTTAAATGTGTACATAAAACGACCCTCTGTTCCCAGTGGATAAAGAATCTTAAAATAGCAGAACTTTAAAAAGTGCATAGAATTTAGTAAGACTTCGAAAAGCTTAGCTAAATTTAGCCCATACCTGCTAATTCAGTCTATTTTGCCCGAGACAAGAAAAGCACTCATATTAAAGAATGACGCAGTCAGAACCCTGTGCCTCACTAGACTTGAGTAGCCAATTTGTCAATTCCGTTTATATGCAGACCACATACTCAGATAATCTCAATTTCCAAAAAAAAACGTTCTAAGAATTCAGTCTTGAGTTATACAAATACTGATATTAACTTTTAAATATCATACAATATGACGCATTCAAAACAGAATTAATCCAATAAGGAAAGACGTAATTAATTCAATGTTTATTCCCAAATATCATTTATGAAAATGGCAATGTTAAACCTCCAGGATTTCCCAAAACATGGTTATAAGAAATTCCAAAGACATTTCGCGACAACTATGGATCAATATCAAAAACTTAATGGATGATCGCAGGGCATATAAAACGCTAGATAAAACGATGAAACTTACAATTTTCCCGCCATGGACTTGCTGAGAAAGAACCTCAAGAATGCGAAATCCGAAAGAAACAAACCTTCAACTTAAATGGCGAGAATGAGTCAAACCGAATCCGCTAAATTCTGGAAGAGGCTTCTGACAGTTCCTTCTATACTCAATCCTCGGAGACGACAACAATTTATAGGCAGCGAAGGGTATGTCATAGGATTGGCCAAACATGCATATGCACATAATACACAGGTCATGTATACGACCCACGGTTTGCGCAAAAGGAAATAAATTATGGAACGAAACGGTGGATCGAAATTTGTTTCTTGGCCAACACACAACAAGGCAGAGGAAAAAGTGCTCCGATACCAACTGTTAGAAAACTAATAAACTTAAACAGCGATTCTGCATGCGGAAAGAACTGAAAAGAATCACTGAAACTTAATGCCCAGGGATACGAATTACCTCCAGCCATTGGTGAAACTGTTGATGCAATTTCCTTCTGAAACACCACGCTCCAGCTGCACATGCAAAAAGGAAAGAAGACAGCTGATCTGAAGGCACTTCCAAGCTCTGCTATCTCAGCTAGATGATGTAAAACTGAAGGGGGTTGAGATATGAGCTTGGGGACCAAACAGATGAACATATAGCTAAGCTTCCATCAAGCTTCTAAAAGCTATGTGTTAGAAAAACCACAAATCAAGGTAGAGATCAGATCAAAGTGATGGACCACTTTAGTAGCTCCTAATTATAAATTTAGTAATTGCAGTTGATTTTCTTAACTTAAGGAAACTACTGCAGTTGGTTTCCATAAGTTAAGAAAAGCTGCAATTCCATAAATCAAGGTAGCTTTTGTGAAAAATCAATGGAGCTTAACAACTTTTCCATCATAAATCAATGTAAAAAGGAATTTTAAAAATATAAAACAATGCTAACGAGAGTAGTTTCACTTTTTATTTTTCTGTCACTCACATTTTCAACTCAAACAATCTCTTCACATATATCTTGGTATATATATTATAAAATATAAATATTTTCACATATATGTTGGTCTATGTATATTAAATTATGTACATTTAAAAATAAATTTAAAAAACCATGAAAGTATACACATTTTCCTAAATTTTGAGATAGAAAATGTTTTACAGAATACTATAATTATCACATTCAATTTCAAGTTGATATCAATACCTTCCCTTATGCGTATCTAGCGATATATTTCAGGTTTGTTACTTTATTCTTCGAGAAAATGGATCCCTTTCTTATGTCCATCCTAATTTCCTTCTTCTGATAAGTCAATATACTATAAATTTGACTGTAATTATTACATTCATTATTTTGAAATTGTTATATATAATGTCTCTTTATTGTGGTATATAATGTCTCTTTTTTGTGTGTGATGAAGGATGAACATTAATGTAAATTTGGAATATAGAGCACAAACTTAAAATCGGACCCTATATTAAAACACAAATTGATGTAAAACAATATATGCACAACTGTAAACTAAAATCTAATAAGCAATACCAACCTAGATGTAATAAACAATGTAAATACCAACCTAGATGTAAGAAACAATGTAAATTAAAACTAAATGTAATTGTAACAAAACATACACTAAAATGTAACAAATCTCTGTAAACTAAATGTAAAAAGAAATATAACTATATTAAACCTTAAAATTCAAATGTAATATGCCAAATCCTAATAAGTAAAAACTAAATAGAATGTGTTAAATTATATTAAATCTCAAAAGAAAAGAAAATGTGATGTGCTAAAATGCAGTAAGCCTGAACTCAATGTAATGTACCAATTTTTTTTAATGTAATGTACCAATTTTTTTGTTTTAGTTTTAATATTAGGTTTATGTTTAATAAATATAATATGTTTTTAAGTTTATATATATATAAAAGAGGGTGATAATGCGCTCTGAATATATATCTATATATTTATTTTAGGTTTATAATGCTATATATATTAGGTGTATAATGCTACATTTATATATAACATAATGTTTTCAAGTTTAATAAAAAAATTAATTATTATATTATTTTTAAGTTTAAGTTTATAAGTAAAATATAAGATAATATAATATAATATGATTTTTTTAAAGTTCTATGCCAAATTTTTATATTTTTTAATATTATGTTTTATAATAATAATATATTTTAGGTTTAAATATTATGTTTGCTAAATAGGTTTATAATATTAAATTTAGGTTTAATAATTATAATATATTTTTCTAAATTTTAATCTTATCTTTACTAATTTTTAATAACTATAATATATCTTTCTAAGTTTTAGATGTTATACTTTTCTAAATTTTAATCTTATGTTTACTAATATTTAATAACTATAATATATCTTTCTAAGTTTTAGATGTTATATTTACTAATTAGGTTTATAATATTAAGTTTAGGTTTACCCGGATGCGGGTGCATTAACGGTGTGTTAATCGCACTGCATGCAACAGGGGCAGCTGTCAAACCACTTGGCCGGATCTGGCAGTTCGCGGTAAGTGATATCAAGGCATTTATGGTTCATTCGGCTCGAGGTCTGCAGGTAAGGGATTTAATCATGGCGCGCCTTAATCACGGTTCATTAGCTCCGAGTTCTTCAGGTATTGGTAATCTGGTTTTCCTCTGTTTGTTATGCCCTCAGCACCCCTGCGCAGCTCAGGGTGTTTGGAAGCCCCTCTGGCTTCTCAACCGGTCTCAATCTGCCTGCTTCTGGTATATTGATTTGGTCTTCTCCGCCGGTGTCTGGTGTATTGAGTTGGTCTTCTTCGCCTGCGTCTGGTTTATTGATTTCGTCTTGTCCGCCTGTGTATGGTGTATTGATTCGGTCTTTTCTGCAAGTGTCTGGTCCGCGCATTGGGTTCATTCTGCCTTTGCCTGGTTTTTTCTACTGGTCTACTCCATCTGTAGCGAGTTTTGCATTTGGGTCTACTGTGCAGGGGTCTGGTCCTTGAATTGGTTTCAATCAGACTGTGTCTGGCCGCCTTACACCCACCTTCAATCTCCCTGCTCATACAAGCTGCTTGTATATCCTATAATGGCCCGTCGACGCAGCATCCCCCGGCGTGGTAGTAATTCAGGCTCTCGTGGAGGTTCATGGGGTCGTGGTGGCTCTGCCCCTCAACGCATAACTCCTTTAGCCTCTGCCTCTCCATCCTCTCCGCCCTCTGACCATTCTCGGCCCTCCCTGAATAGCTCCTTTCAAACGACTCGGTTCAAGTTCAGAAGTAGGCTCAATAAGCCTCTCATCTCAGCCACTATTACTGTTATCTTCTCGGAGGAGGAAGATGAGCTTACAAGCTCGGATGAAACCTCCAGGGCTCAGTCTCAGTCTCAAAATTCAAGTGATTTTCAGGGTGACATGGCTGGAGTTGTCCTCAATGACACTGCCGTGCTGCACGAGGAGGGCCATCAGGAAGACCTTCAACCCCAGCCAGCTTCACCACAAGAGCAAATTCTTGCCTGTGAGACAGCCTGCCTCTCTGGAAGTGTTCTAAATCTTGTTCTTCCTCCAGAAGGCAGTAGGATGGAAGCTGAAGACAATGTAATGGTGACCTGGGTTGGCTCCCCCAACCAGGCAAACGTGGACGCGACAGGCTCTCCTCCGCAGGTTTAAAGACTCCTGGCTCCAGTGTCATGATAGCAAGCTATCTTCTGATTTCTGGTATTTGTGTGAAGTTCCCATGGTGCATGGCTTCTTTTGATATTAGCATGAAATTTTACAGTTTCCAGGTCATATGTCTGGTTTTGAATCTTTTTGTAATAACGATTGTAAAGGACAACATTTTTGTAAGTGATCAGCTTCCTCTGAAGCTTCGATCTCATATAGATCAGTTTAGTTTTTGGGCTCTCAAGTTCAATACAATTCTCACTTCTATGACTCTCATTTTTGTAAAAGGAATGCAGTCTGCTACCTGCAATAGTCTTTTTGGTGGAGGGCAGGCTACGACCCCCTCAGAGGTTCAATCCTCTCTGTAAATATTTTTTCCTTTTATCTTTTTAATAGAATAGTCTTTATATAGGAAAAAAAAAAAAAAAAAAAAAAAAAAAATAATATTAAGTTTAGGTTTAATATTTATAATATATTTTTTTAAGTTTTAATATTATGTTTTATAATAATAACAGGTTTGAGGTTTAAATATTAGATTTTAATATTAGGTTTTATATTAGTTTAATGACGGTTAACAACGATAGATTTGATAGGTTAACCACATTTGCCTATGTAGTTGATATACTCTGATAGGCCTATGGTTAACAATGATCAATCATGGTCAACCATGGCTAGTCATGATCAACCATGTTCAACAAGGGTCACTTATGGTCAATCATCATCAAGTATGATCAACTATGGTTAACCTTCATCATCTACAGTCAACCATCATCATCAACTATGGGTTTATAATATTTGTTCCTTATGTTTATTAATCCCTTGGATTTATAATATTAATCCCTTATGTTTATAATATTATTACCATCGGTTGATTAATCGCTTGATTTTTTAATATTAATAATCCCTTGTTAATCCATTAGGTTTATAATATTAGTCCCTTGGGTTTGTTAATCTATTGGGTTTATAATATCGTGATGTTGAGATGGTATAGAAATTTTTCCAGCATTGTATTGTGACAGACATTATCTCAATGTGACAATCAATCTAATAATGATTGTCGAAATCTTACATTACATTTTGTTCAATGTCGCAATGTGACATTACAAAATTGGGGTTTAATGAGAGGGTTTAAAATATTAGAGTTTTTAATATTGGGTTTATAATTTTACGTTTTAATATTGGGTTTATAAGGGGTTTAATATTAGCGCCTTAGGTTTATAATCCATTGGGTTTATAATATTAATCTTAGGTTTATAATCCCTTGGGTTTATAATATTAATCTTAGGTTGTATATTCCCAGGGTTTAATATTAATCCTATTGTTTATAATATTAATTCTAGTATTTATTATTAATCTCTTAGGTTTATGATATTAATCCCTCAGGTTTATAATATTGAGTCGTTCGTTATATAATATTAATAATCACTTAGTTTTATTAATACCATAGGTTTATAATATTAATACATTAAGTTTATTAATCTCTTAGTTTTATAATATCGTGATGTTGGAATGGTACATAAATGTGTCAAACATTGCATTGCGATAAGCATTGTCTTAATGCAACAATTAATCTGATAATGATTGTCGCAATGTTACATTACATTGAAATTTATTCAATATCGCAATATGACATTACAAAATTGAGGTTTAATATCAGAGCTTATAATATTAGGGTTTCTAATATTAGGTTTATAATATTGTGTTTAATATTAGGTTTCTAATATTGGGTTTAATATCAATGCCTTAGGTTTATATTCCCTTGAGTTTATAATATTACTAATCCCTTGGGCTTATAATCCTTTGGGTTTTTAGTATTAATCCCTTTGGTTTATAATATCAATCCCTTGGGTTTATTAATGTAAGGCTTATTATTCCTAGGGTTTAATATTATTCATAAGGTTTATAATATTAATCATTGGGTCTAACAAATGTTTATTTTAGGGTTTATATACATTAGGTTTATAATACCAAATGGATTAATATGTTGAATTATGACAAATATTGACTGCATATGAAAATCAATCATGGTGCAACGTTGCATTGTGAGAAAGATTGTCTCAATAGGAAAATCAACCATGGTCAACCATGTTCAACCATTATAATTCTAGGGTTTACAATATATTTATTTTTGGGTATTTAGAAATTGGGTTTATAATATTCATCCATTGGGTATAATATTATTGCCTTGGGTTCATAGTCCTTTGGGGTTTTAAACCCCAAGGGACTGTATAGTCAACCATAGTAAGCCATGTTTATTTTAGGATTTATAATATTTATGTTAGAGTTTATATACCTTAGGTTTATAATATTAATCCCTTGGATTTGATATTATTCCCATAGTTTTGTACAATGTTGGGGTTTTAGGGTTTATAATATGTATCCCTAGTTTAATAGTATTCCCTTGGATTTATATAATCCCTTAGGTTTTTAGTATTAATCTCTTTGGTGTATTATCTCCTTTGGTTTATAATACCAATCCCTTGGGTTTATTAATCTAAGGGTTCTTATTCCTATGGTTTAATAATATTCATAGAATTTATAATACTAAGTCTTGGGTCTAATATAAATCCCCTTGGCTTATAATCATGGTAAACCATGGTCCAACGTCACATTGTGACAAATATTTTCTCAATATGAAAATCAACCATCGTCCAACGTTGCATTATGACAAAGATTGACTACATATGAAAATCTGCCATGGTAAATCATTGTGAAACGTCGCATTACGACAACAATTGTCTCAATATAAAAATTAACCATGGTCAACCATGATAATTCTAGGGTTTGCAATATTTATGTTGGGGTTTATATACCTTGGGTTTATAATATTATTTCTTTGTGTGTAATATTGTTCCCTTGGGTATAAAAATTTTCTCTTCTATTTATAATCCCTTCGGTATTTAGTATTAATCCCTTGGGTTTATTATTCCCATGGGTTTAAAATATCAATCCCTTGGGTTTATTAATTTATGGATTAATATTCCTAAGGTATAATATTATTCATAGGGTTTATAATATTAATCCTTGGGTTTAATATAAATATCTCATAATAATAATTATTATTTAATTAATTGTTATTATTATATAATAATAGTTAATAATTAATTATATATTAAATTAATGTGGTTATTATTAACCACAAATATTATAGATTATAAAAAATATTTATATTTTTAATAAATAATAATAATAAATAATTATGGTTACTTAATTAATTAGTTAGTATTAATATTTATTAATTAATAATGATATTAAATTAAATGAACGATAAAAATAAGAATATCAATTAATAATAATAGTAATATTAATTAATAATAATAATAAAGATATTAATAGGAATGATATATAATATATAATTAGTAATAACACTAATTATTTTAAAATGGTTGTAATAATATTTTATTTACATTATAATTAATTATTAATATAAATTAATAATTATTTATTATAATAATAATAATTTTTTAGAAGTGTCTTTTCGGTATAAATCACATAGGAGAAAATTTTGCCGATGTGTTTCAAACCAGCGAGTGTGGTTCATTATCAGGACTAGATGAAGATGCAGATCATGGCACGGGCTTAAATAAAGGGCGATGTAGAAATCAAAATATCATTTAATGGCTAGTTTATGAAAATTAATATTTTAATCATGATAATATTCCTATAACGACTAATATAATGGCTGATTTAAGAATAATAATATTATAATTTATAGTAATATTTTAATAATGATTATTAAGATCAAATAATATTCCTATAATGTCTGCTAACTGGTTTTGAAGTCGATGGCTGGGAGTGTTGGGTCACGAGTTAGGGTTTGAAGTAGGTTTGCCCTGGCAAGCCTGCTACAGCACCAGAGGGCAGGGGTCTTGGCAGAACCTGACAAAACAATACGAAAGCATACCAAAGCTCGAGGCGTAGGAAGGTAGGTGAGGCCTACCGCAGGCAGGATGAGTCTGGAAGGGCGGGCGAGATCCCCTCCTATAAGAATGTTACAGCAGGGGAGGCGAGCAGACAGGGGCCTAACGGACCACAAGGAAGAAGGAGTAACACACCGGTCATGGGAGCGCGATGGTAGGTGGGATTGGGAGGAAAATGCCTTCCCAGAGCAGTTAAAAAACCCAGGTTTGTCATTCCTAACAACAAACTAGAGGAGTACAGGGGGTACATGAAGGATCACGCGCTGATCTGTAAATTCATAGGAGTTTGGCCAACAGAAAAAGAACTGATTAAATGGATCCATCAGCGTTGGCAACCCAAAGGACACATAGATCTGAAACTAGGAGCAAAAGGATTCTTCTCAGTAGTTTTTGCCAATCTAGCAGACAAAGAGAAGGTATTTAAGGAGGGGCTATATTTCTTTAATAACGCTGGCTTATTCATGTGACACTGGGAAGAGTGCTATAACCCAGATCAGGAAAAAATGTTGGCAGCGCCAATCTGGGTTCAGTTGTTCAGCCTTCCAATGGATTTTTGGGACCCAGAAATTTTGGAAGGGATAGGTAACTCGATTGGAACCTTTGTCAAAGTGGTTGATACAACAAGAAAAGGGAGGTACACTTATTATGCTCGAATATGTGTTTACATGAACATCACAGAACCTCTCCCTGATTGCATAGAAGTAGAATATCATGATGAAGTATGGCAATAGCCTCTGGATTATGAGCATATACCATTCAGGTGCAGGAGATGCCATGAATATGGCCACCTATTTAGATCTTGCCCCCTGAACATCCCAGAGAACACCCAAGGAAATAAGAATTAAGAAGAATCAAGCAAGGAAATGGAAGGAGGCTTCTAGGAGGTCCACAGAAAAAAGGAATCCAAAACCACCAAGTATCCACAAAAATCCTCCGAAGGAGAAGGAAAAGGTAAACCAAAATAAATTTGCAGTTCTACAAGAGGAAGAAATGGAGGAGATATTAGTGGAAAATGGGGAAGAACCAGAAGAACCAAAGCAGAAAGAAAAAGGGAAACAGCAGGTAATGACAACAATCGAGGAAGAAAGAGAAGGGGAAATTAACAAAGAGAAAATAGAGCAAAACCCGATGGAGATAGATACATATAAGGAAAATTACAGTGAAGAGGAACAAGTAATGAAAAGACTACTGTAGGAGTGGCAACACCTGGATGAGAGGTTCATCCCTGAAGACCAAAAACAACTATATAATAAAATGTTTAAACAACACAAACTAAAACAAGTAACGATAGTGGTAAATCAACCAGAGCATCTTGGATCACAGGGAGGACAAGGACTGGAAACGGGAGCAATAGGCAAAGTAGGGAAGAAAAGAGGCAGAAGACATGAGTGAATCCATCCAAATGGTAGGAGAAATGCTCGTCAACTCAGGATGAGTGGTGCAATTATCGGAGGTATTCCACCAACCAACCAAAATGTTGAAATGATAATCACGACCTGGAATATAAGGGGTCTGAACAGTAAGGGGAAACTTCAATATCTTAAAGAGCGATTGCGGAAAGATAAGCCCAGTGTTATGTTATTACAAGAAACAAAGATTAGTGAAATAAAGATGAAAGAGATTATGGGAAACTTCAAACCAAGGTTTGAGGTAGTAGGACAAGATGCTGCTGGAAGCGCAGGAGATTTGGCAATACTCTAAAATCCAGAGGAAGTCAGATTTGAGGATTGGACAAGTATGCCAAGAATACTATCTGGTAAATTTAGTAACCTTGGATCCAAAGAGTGGGTTCTGCTCTCAGGAGTCTACGGTCCACACATACTAGGGGAAAGGAAAAACTTCATTGATAACATGATAAAAGTGAGAGGATTGTATCATAATATTCCATGGATAAAAGGAGGGGATTTTAATATGATCAAATCCCTAAATGAGAAAAGAGGTGGAATACGCAGGGTGGATGCAGACATGGAGATGTTTGGAGATACCATACATGATCAGAGATTAGTGGATCTCCCAACCACTAATGGAATTCATACATGGAATAATAAAAGAGGAGGCAGACATCAAATTGCATCAAAACTAGATAGATTTTTAATATCAGAGGATATAGTAAGCGGAGACATTTTCATGGAGGCAATGATACTACCTAGGATGGGATCAGATCATTGGCCGGTGAGATTGGAGATTGAACTCAAAGCCAGCCCCAAAAAGAGACCCTTCAGATTTGAAGCATTTTGGCTTAGGGACCCTAAATTCATAAGCAAGGTGGAGGAATGGTGGACACAGAGCGAACAAAGGGGCAGAAACAGAATGAAAACGTTCCAACGCAAACTAAAGGAAATTAAGCAAAACATCAAGAGATGGAACCAACAGGAATTTGGAAACATACTGAAGGACCAACAGCAGCTAACTCAGAAGATGGAAGAAATCCAACAAGAAATTATAAAAGAAGGGAGAAGCCCTAACTTAGAAGCTAAAGAAGGTAGATTGGTCAGCCAAATAGAGGAACGAAGGAAACAGGAAGAGATATTATGGCGACAGAAGTCAAGAGTGAACTGGTTGCAAGAGGGAGAGGGGAACACTAGTTTTTTCCACAAAGAAATGATACAGCACAGACAGAGCAACATAATCTTCTCTTTGAAAAATGAAGATAGGGAAAGACAAACCCAACATGAGGAAATGGAGGAAACCCTGGTGAGGTATTTTAAAGACCTCCTAACAGAACCTCAAGAGGATAGACAGGTGGCAGTGAGCAGAATATGCAATGAGATCCCTAAGATAATAACTAGAGAGCAAAACCTTGCGATAATGAGAGCAGTCACGATAGAGGAAGTCGAGGAAGTGATGAAAGGGCTAAAGAAAAATAAGGCACCGGGACCAGATGGATTTATGGCGGAACTCTACCAAGCAGCCTGGAAATTTATGGGCAATGACATTGTAGCCGTGGTGGAAGAATCCATAAAGAACCAAAAGGTATGTCCAGGTCTAAATGCTACCCTTCTTTCCCTCATACCTAAATCCTCTAAGTCTGATGAACCGCAGGGTTTTAGACCGATTGCTCTGTGTAATGTTATTTACAAAATTATCTCTACAATAATTGCTAAGAGACTGAAACCGATTCTTTCTAGTATTATATCACCTGAGCAAACAGGCTTTGTAGAGGGTAGACAGATTCTAGATGGACTGATTGTATCCCAGGAAGTGGTACATTCGTTAAAATCCAAAAAGTTGGCAGGGGTGATGTTTAAATTGGACCTATCCAAAGCATATGATAGACTTAATTGGGATTACCTAAGGAAAGTAATGGAAGCATTTGGGTTTTGTAGAAGATGGGTAGATTGGATATCAGCAATGATATCTAACTCGGTCTTTTCAATACTCCTAAATGGAACCCCGACATCCACCTTCAATGCCTCAAGAGGGTTAAGACAGGGAGACCCTTTATCACCCTTCCTATTTATTATAGCAGCTGAAGGCCTAGGACATTACATCAAAAAAGAGGTGCAGTAGAACAAAATTAAAGGGATTAGGGCATGGGGAAATGAGATCTCAATCACCCATCAACAGTTCGTGGACGACATTATGCTATTCTGTAATGTGTCGCTTAGGGAAGTCAAAAGGATGAAGAACATTATGGATCTGTTTATGGAAGCCTCGAGCACTCAAATTAACAATGAGAAATCTTGTGCCTACTTCTTTAACACAATTGTAAATGTCAAATCTTATCTATCAATAATGATAGGATTTAGGGTAGAGGAGCTTCCAACTAAATATCTAGGCATACCTTTGACAACCAATTCCTTAAAATTGGTAAATTGGTAGCACACTATACAGAAGCTGCAAGGCGGGATAAACAACTGAGCGTTCATATCTGTAAACCTAGCAGGGAGAATAGTCTTAGTTAAAGTTGTCCTGCAATCCATACCAATGTACCAACTATCAGGGATGGCAGCAACGAAAGGAGCTTGTTCCAAAATGGTAGAAATAGTGAAGAAATTTATCTGGGGAGGTTCACAACAACAGAAAAAATGGGCGTTAATGTCATGGCAAGGGATGACTAGAAAGAAGGAGGAAGGAGGCCTAGGATTGAAGGACCCTTACCTCACTAACCAAATCATGGGAGCCAAATTATGGTGGAGGTGGATGACTAGAGGAGGGGACCTCTGGAAATGGATATGGACCAAGAAGTACAACATGCCAGGAAGAATGGAGGAGATCTTGAGAAACACAGAGAAATGGAGAGGATCCAATGTCTGGAACTTGGCTAGTGAGAACAGGGATCTCATCACAAAGCATGCCTTCTGGGAAATAAGAGATGGCAAAGCTGCAAAATTTTGGGATGAAGCATGGCAACAATGGGACAAATTAAATGAAAAACAAGACCTCAAAACTATTCTACAGTATTCAAAAGAAGCAGGATTAAATAGCGTGAAGGATTACTGGAATAATGACAACAGTGAGGAGAACTGGAGAGTTTGGAAAAGCCCAGAAGAGTGGGGACAAACTATTGAAGAAGAACAGAGACATCACTATATGAAGGAAATGGAAACGCGGAAGATTCCAATCAGGGAGGGACCAGACATCCTGAGATGGGGTTACACAATGAAAGGTAATTTCACGGTAAAGGAGGCATATGATCTAAAGGCTGAAAAGGAACAGGAAGGAAACCAGCACCTGTGGAAACAAATTTGGAAGAGCAAATGGTGGCCGAAAGTGGCACACTTTCTGTGGTTAACATCATAGTTTTAAAAACCGTTTTGAAAAACCGGTAACCGGTCAAACCGGCCGGTTAGCTAGCTGGCCGGTCGGAACCGGCCTAAACCCGGTTTAACCCATCACTTGCCCGATTTTTTGACCTAACCGGTAAAAACCGGCCGGTTTAGGACAAAACCGGCCGGTTTGTAACAAACCGGCCGGTTTTGTCCTAAACTGGCCGGTTTTAGGCACAGACTCTGTGACTCTTCATGTTGCTCTTCTAAAGCCGGAGACAAGTTTGATTGTTGCTCAGCACTTGTGCTTTGTGTCCTTTCTGCATTTTCCCCATTATTCCTTCCATGTTCTGAGCCTTTAGTCTCTCTTGCTATATTAATGAGTAAAGGATCTTCCTCTGTTTCCACATTCGCATCTGGAGAACTACTGGATTCTTTGTTCTTTTCATCTGTTGTTATTGTCAGCTCTGTTGTCTACATGCTAACTGTTGGAAGCATCCCATCAATGCTTCTGCTCTCTGGCTCTTTTAGCTCTTGAACACCACTGCTTTCAAGTTCAACAACTTTTGCATCCCCTCTTTCTTCATTAGTAGCCTCCACTGTTGCATCAATGACAGAAGTCCTATTGAATTCTTTATGAAGTTCTTCCTGTAGTCTTATTTGTTTTAATTCCACTGTATCATCCTTTGCATTAAAAGTCTTAATGACTGCTAGTGCTAAAATAGTAGGTTGAGCTATGTCGGATTCCTCATATTTCTCTTTCAATGATGGAGATGACACATTTAGTTGCTCATCAACATCTATATTTTTATTATTCTGGTCAACTTTAATATCCTTGCATTCAATTTCCACATCTAGTACAGCCTCTGCTGCAACATTGTCAGCCTGAATGTCTTTTTTTATTGTTGTAGTTGTACATGATAGTTTGTGATGTTCTCCTGTTTGGAGTGTGGCATTTGTTCTATCCATCATTGGAATATTAGCGTTTGATGTTACTGCACTGGCAGGTGGTGCTGGATATGGGTCTTTACCCTTGTCTTCTAGAGGGTCCTGCTTTTTTTCATCATATATACTTGTTGTCTCTTCTGATTTCCTGATCTTAATACTTTGAATATCCATGCATTGCCCCTGTGCTGCTGTATTTAATGCTGTAACATCTACCTCTTTTGTTGCATCAGTTGCTATTGGATCCAGGACTTTGTGCAGTTCACCTGAAGTAATTGTTGGGTCTGCTTCCCAGGCATTGTTCCTTGTATGAAGCATCTCTCCATCTTTTACTTCATTGATAAATGGAGCTGACTGCATTTTTTTATGTTGCTCTTCCAAAGCAGGAGACAAGGTCAACTGTTGCTTATCATCAACTGTGCTTTCTGTTTTTTCCACATTTCTCTTGTTACTATTTTCATATCCCATACCTTTATCCTCTGTTGCTGCATCAATTTGTAGAACAGTTCCCTCTGTAGTCACATCACTAGCTAGAGCTCTACTGGTTTCTTTTTGCTGTTTATTTATTTGTTCTGCCAGGTATGCTATCTGTTCATTTTCTTTGGTCGGAAGTATCCCAACAACTTTTGTTGTTGTAATATTTGCTGGATTACTTTGTGATTTTGTTTGTTGATCTTCCATAGCTGGAGACAGAACTGTTTCTTGTTGGTGATGGACTTGTCGATGATATGTATTGCACTCGGTGCCATTTTGATATAATCACCTTTGCATGGTATATAAATGAGCAAACTTTGCATATTTTGTCTCTATTAGCTTGGAATCATGGTTTTACATCTTAAAAATAGTTTTGTTTCATTAAAAATTAATTATTTAATGTATTTTTTTAAAACCGGTTCGTTTAGACCAAACCAGTCCCGGTTAGACCAGTTCCGGTCGGTAAACCGGTTCATTAGGTGGACCGGTCCGGTCACCGGTTCCGGTTTTAAAAACACTGGTTAACATGCAAAGGTAAAATTTTGACATGGGATCAAATACAAAGAAGAGGGATGCAAGGACCAGCCCGTTGTGAATTGTGTAAGATGAAAAATGAAAATATAGAACACCTACTAAATTCATGTCAGTTTGCACGAAGACAGTGGGACACAATTTATGAAGCCTTCGAAAGGACAGTTAGGAACCCTCAGAGCATAAAAGAGATGGTACAACAAAGGGGACGTGGCCACTTTGTCAGTTCGGTCCTGAATAGAGCTTGGGGGCTAGCTGTAGGTTTCACTCTATGGATGATATGGAAGGAAAGGAATAGAAGGATATTCAAGAATGAAACACTTACACCAGAGAAGGTATGGGGAGGGATAATTGAACATATAAGAGAAACCATACTAGCAGAAGAATGGAAGCAAGAAGACTGAGACACCTTGCTGCATGAAACTAACATCCTAAAAAAGCTTAATTTAACAAAGGAGATGGTGGGAAAGAATATATGGAAAAAAACGAGCACAAAGAGGGTACAACCACAGAAGTATAGCAGATCAGCAGAAAGCTTCATCAAATTAAACTTTGACAGAGCATCCAAAGGTAATCCCGGCAATGCAAGGATGGGCGTTATCTTTAGAGATAGGCAGGGCAGGATTCGTCTGTTGTACGCAGCTTATGGAGGTATGATGAGCAACAACGAAGCAGAGCTAATGGCAGCTAGACAAGGGATGAGAATAGCGGTCATGCTTGGATACAAACAGTTAGAGGTGGAAGGGGATTCATTAATGGTAATCAACATGATGAGGAAATTATATAATGGAACAAATTGGGACAAGATTTGCCACAGCTGGAGAACAACAAGTCTCATACAGGAGTTGGGTGAAATCATGAAAAGATTTGATTACATCATAATCAAACATGTTAAAAGGGAAGGAAACAAAGCAACTGATTTCCTTGCTAATTGGGGAAGTGACCCGTAATCAGGACATATGGAACGAACCTAACCTATACATCCAAGTGATATAAGATTGGACCTGTTAAATGAAATATTAACCAAAGATGAAGAAACGACATAAAAGAAACCACTAGGAGTACAATATGTCCCCGATCGGGGTGACAGAGGATGTAAAGCACCATAGTGGTGATGTCAAAAGAAGGACGGAGCGAGGGCTGCACATAGCAGTTTGCATAAGAGCAAGAATGAACGTGGAGAGGTACCGTCGATCAGTTAGGAGAAGTCGCATATGGAATGTCAGGGTGAAGAGAGGTGGGAAGGATGGTGATGAAGGCAAGATGGGATAACAGGATGGTGGCAAGCGATATGAAAGGGGGAGTAA
Organism: Pinus tabuliformis; assembly: GCA_031772625.1. NCBI lineage: Eukaryota > Viridiplantae > Streptophyta > Pinopsida > Pinales > Pinaceae > Pinus > Pinus tabuliformis. The sequence continues at coordinate 147,663,590 of CM062811.1, read as the reverse complement.
GGCAGTTAGGAAGGTTAGAAGGAGAGGGAGAGGAAGAAGGAGCGGGACGAGGAAGCCAGGCATTCAACCAGCGTTCAGGAAGCGAATCACCGGGTATGTATACTGTTGACTCTCTGTAATTTGATTTTCCAACTGTAGAATGCGTGGGGGGGGGTTAGAACAAGGGGTATGGGGGTGAAGGAAGGTCTTGTTGCAGGAATTCAGATATGTACCCAGTATGGGTCCCTAGGGAAGGGTGAGCCTGGGAGTTTGGATTTGAGGCAGGAGAAGGGTAAGGGCATAGTTAATGACAGGAAGAGGAAGGATGAGTCCAAAGCCATGGAAATAAAGGGAGCCAGCGAGAGGGACAAGGAGGATGTGAGGGTGGTGAGTTTGGAAAGATTATCCAGGAAGGGAGGCCAGGTAAGGGATGGAAACTCGGGTCGAGGAAGAGAGAGGGGCTGGGAGGGTGAATCGAATGAGAACCCTAAAAATTTGCCAAATACATCCCAAGAGGATATCACTGACGGGAAAGAGAGAGGAGTCAGATTGCATGGGAGGAGGGGAGAGAATTTTGAGATTCTGACTCATGGATTTACCATGTTGAGGAACTCCCGAGCAGGAGAAATCAGAACTATAGCGGGGGACCATGAAAGTGAAGGAGAGCCCGGTATCAGAAATCTGAGCGAGAAGAAGGAAAGGAGGAATAGGGAGAGGGGAGGGAATAATCGCTGGGGAGACATGGGAATAGGGAAGTGCAAACACAAACAGAAAACTCCTGAGTTTATGGGTATTTGGACGGAAGATGATTTCATCCTGACCCATCAATGTTCATCCTGTGAACAGATAGAGGGGAGCAGATATATGGCAAGGTCAGCCTATGGTCGTGGTCGGGGTCGCAGAGGAAAGACAAATAATAGTCTGGGGCCCCAGGTCAGTAACACCCCTGGCAAAAGAAGGGGTTGTCATCAAATGGACGAGACAGTTCATGAAGTGGCCAGAGCATACATGAGGGACACAGACGAAGGCATCAGGAAAATAATTGACGAGATGGAAGATAGTGCAAAGGAAGAAGATTTCGAGGAGATGGAAGAGTGGCGGGATCTTGTATCAGACCCTGGCAACACAAGAGGTAGGATGTCTCAGTACAAGCAGACGCTGCACTTATATTGGCTCATGAAGCGGCTGTTGTGTAAGGCAGTGGAGCAAGTCTTAATGGGTATGGCTTTAATAATCAGGGACATGCCTGATTACAAACGGGACCTGTAGACTATTCAATTTCAACTCTGAAAACAAGATATGCGACTAGAATGCATAGAAGGACACATCCCCAGTATAGTGGACAGGACACCAATGCATGGTGGCTCAGCAGCGGACCCAACAGTGGTCGAACCAGACCAAGATGAACCAGACGAGTAGACTTATGTTCTCAAGACATTACTATTTTTTTAGCGGCAAGTTTCTTTATATATTTGCCTGTTTATGGGAACAATAGATAAAAACTTTATTTTCAATAGTTCTGTTTACATAGCATGGTTAGAAAGACTTCAAAGTTATCAATTTTGGATGGCATATGTTATGTATAGGTGGCCAAAATTCTTGGTTTCCCACTGGGCAAGCTCAGGTCACCTATGGACAGTAAGTGTATTCAGCTTGTTGATTATAAATAGAAAAGGACCTACCGAAGCTTACAAAAAAAAATATTCCTATAACAACTAATATAATGGCTAGTTTAAGAATAATAATATTATAATTTATAATAATAATTAAGATTAAATAATAATAATAATAATAATAATTAAGAAAGATCGAAAAATGTAAACATTAATAAGAAACAAACAATCCAAGTCAACTAAATACAAGGAATAGACTTGGATTTGGTTGACTTGGATTCTTTGTTTCTTATTAAATTTTACGTTTTTTTATCTTTCTTAATTATTATTATTATTATTATTATCTTAATTATTATTATAAATTATAATATTATTATTCTTAAACTTGCCATTATATTAGTCGTTATAGGAATATTATCATTATTAAAATATTAATTTTCATAAACTAGTCGTTATATGATCTTTTTTTTTGTAAGCTTGGTAGGACCCTCTCATTTTCGAGTTTTTACATGTCCGTTATTCACCCCATTTCTGGGGAGGGTAGCACATGAATCGAACCCAAGATCTCCAATTTGGTGAGACTTCATTTCCACGGCCATTATCACTTGAGCTACCCCTTGCGGACGTCATTATATGATCTATTGGTCTCTACCTCGCCCTCTATTTAAGCTTGTGTCTTGATTTTCATCTTCATCTAGTCCTGCTGATGAACCACACTAGTTGGTTCGAAACGTGTTAGAAAAAATTTCTCCTATGTGATTTCTACCAAAAAGACTCTTCTTAATGTAATATGAATCACAGAATCCTGAATTCATAAATAATATTTTTATTGTAATAATTATTTTTTAATATTATTATTATTTTCATTCTTATATATTTATCAGTATGAATATTAATTTTATAATTAATATTAGATCTATTCTCTTGAGTTTGTAATCTCTTGGGTTTTTAGCATTAATCCCTTTGGTTATAATATCAATCCCTTTGGTTTATTAATCTAAGGGTTATTATTCCTAGGGTTTGATATTATTTATAGGGTTTATAATATTAATCCCTGGGTCTAATATAAATCCTCTTGGTTTATAATAATGGTCAACCATGGTCCAACATCACATTGTGACAAAGATTTTCTCAATATGAAAATCAACCATGGTCCAATCTTTCTTTGTGACAAAGACTCACTAAATATGAAAACAATCATGGTCAACCATGGTGCAACATTGCATTGTGACAAAGATTGTCTCAATATGAAAATCAACCATGGTCAACCATGATAATTCTAGTGTTTACAATATTTATCTTGGGGTATATATACCTTGGGTTTATAATATTATTCCATTGTGTGTAGCAGTATTTCCTTAGGTGTAATATTATTCCCTTGGCTTTATAATCCCTTGGGTTTATTAATCTAAAGATTCATATTCCTAGGTTGTAATATTGTTCCTAGGGTTTATAATATTAATCCTTAGGTTAATATAAATCCCTTCGATTTAATTAATTAACCATAATTAATATAAATTAAAAAAATTATTAAATAATAACAATAATTAGTTAATTAAATAATTATTATTAATTAAAAATAAATTAAATAATAATAATTTAATTAGTTGTTATTATTATGTAATAATAATTAACTAATTAATTGATTGATTATTATTAAAATAATAATATGGTTGTTATTATTATTATTATTAACAATAAATAATATAAATATATATAAAAAAAAACAATATTTATAATTTTTTAATAAATAATAATAATAATAATTAATTAGTATTAATATTTATTAATTAATAATGAAATTAAATTTAATGAACAATAAAATTAATTAGGGTAAAATGATTATAATAATAATTTATTTACATTATAATTAATTATTAATATAAATTAATAATTATTATTATAATAAAAATATTATTATTAATAATAATTTTAGGAGTTGTCTTTAGTGCAATTTTTTGAAAGCTTGTTCAATGGATTTTTCTGGCCTAATTTCTCTAAAATCCTGCAGAAATTCATTGAAATCACAAGTTTGATGGGTAACCCCTACACAATAGAAGTGCCCTTGGGGTTTTTCAGGGTGCTTAATCCATATATACAATCAAAAAAACTAGTTTAAATAACACAAATCAAGGTTTCACCACAAAATTTTCCACCGAATTCCGGCACCAGAAACTCCAAAAAGTCACACTAAAGACAACTCCATAATTTTATTGTAATAGTCATTTTTTAATATTATTATTATATATTTATTAATATGAATATTAATTTTATAATTAATTTTAGATTTTATATCATTAATGTTGGTTGTAGTTGGATTTATAATATTAACAATTTTTAGGGTTTATTAATCCTTAAGGCTTATAATATTAATAATCGTGTGGGTTTATCAATCGCTTGTGTTTAAAATTTTAATTCTTAGGATTTATTAATCCCATGTGTTTTTAATATTGATTCTTTAGGTTTGTTGATCCTTTAGGTTTATAACATTTATCCCTTGGGTTTACTAATTCATTGAGTTTATAATATTAAACACGTGTATTTATTAGTCGCTTCGCTTTTAAGGTTTATAATATTTATTTTAGGGTTTATATACATTAGATTTATAACATTAATCCTTTGGATTTAATATTATTCCCTTGGGTATATAAAACGTTGGGTTTTAGGGTTTGTAATATTTATCTTAGCATTTATATACCTTGGGTTTATAATATTTATCCCTGGTTTAATTTTATTCCCTTGGGTTTATAATCCCTTGGGTTTTAGCATTAATCTCTTTTGTTTATAATATCAATCCCTTTGGTTTATTAATCTAAGGGTTCTTATTCCTAGGGTTTAATATTATTCATAAGGTTTATAATATTAATCCTTGGGTCTAATATAAATCTCCTTGGTTTATAATCAGGGTCAACCATGGTCCAACGCCATATTGTGACAAAGATTTTCTCAATATGAAAATCAACCATGGTCCAACGTTGCTTTATAACAAAGACTGACTACACATGAAAATCAATCATGGTCAACCATGGTGCAACGTCCCATTGTGACAAAAGATTGTCTCAATATGAAAATCAACCATGGTCAACCGTGATAATTTTAGGGTTTATAGTATTTATCTTGAGGTATATATACCTTAGGTTTATAATATTATTCCTTTGTGTGTAATAGTATTCTCTTGGGTGTAATATTATTCCCTTTAGATTATAATATTAATCCTTCAGGTTTATTATTCTCATTGGTTTATAATATTAATCCCTTGGGTTTATTAGTCTAAAGGTTCGTATTCCTAGGGTGTAATAATGTTCTTAGGGTTTATAATATTAATCCCTGGATTTAATGTAAATCTTTTGGGTTTAAATAATTAATATAAATTAAAAAAAAAAACAATATTTAATATTTAAAAAATAAAAAATAAAAATAATTAGTTAATTAATTAATTATTATTAATTAAAAATAAATTAATAATAAGAATAAGAATAAGAAATTAATTAATGGTTATTATTATGTAATAATAATAAATAAATAAATTGATTATTAATAATTATTATCAAATTCACAATATAATTGTTGTTGTTGTTGTTAAATAATAATAATAAGAATTATTAATGAATTAGTATTAATATTTATTAATGAAGAATGATATTAAATTTAATGAACAATAATGATGAATTAGCCCTAATTATTAGCAATAAAACTAATTATTTTAAAATGATTATAATAATAACTTATTTACATTATAATTAATTATTAATATAAATTATTAATTATTATTATAATAAAAATATTAAAAAAAATATTATTATAATAATAATAATTTTATGGAAAGAGACCCCAACATACGAATTAACTCTTAGCAACTTGAGCCAGGGCTGAAGTTGATGCTAGGGTTTTGATTTTGGGTACCATGGTAGGACGCGTAGGGGGAGTGCTGCTCCCTCCTACAGTTAGGTAGTTATAGAGAGAAGTAAGGACGCGGGAAAGCAACATTTTAAAAAACCTCTGGAGATGGTATCAAAGGCAAGAAGCAAAGGAACATTGGGAAAAAATAGACTTCAGGAACACGAAGGGGATCAGCTTGAAGCAAATAAGGAGAAGGAAAATGGAGGTAGTAGTGGAAAACCTAATTCCATAAGGACAACTTGGGTCTGCAAACCCAAGTCGAGCATTATTCCCCGGGTCATATTGAGCGATCTAGCGCTTCAAGCGCATAGGGAGCATATGACGGAACATGCGATCATATGTAAATTTATGGGGTTATGGCCGACGGGGAGGGCGTTATACGTCTGGATAAGGAGCCATTGGAAACCAGAGGGGGAAATACACCTACATCTGGGTTCTAAGGGTTTCTTCACAGTGGTGTTCACAAGCCTAGAGGATAAAGATAGAGTTTTTGAGGGAGGACCATATTTCTACACTGCTGCAGGACTCTATATGCGGCCATGGATGATGACAGAACGTGAAACATTCACATCGGTACCGGTATGGATTAGAATATACTCCCTTCCTCTGGATTATTGGCTACCAGAATCTTTGAAAACAATAGGCAACAAGCTAGGGCATTTTCTAAAGATCTCAGAGGCGACTCTGAAAGGAAAATATACCTCCTTCACCTGAATATGTGTGGAAATGGACTTATCTGGAGCCCTTCCGGAAGTGATAATTTTAGAAGTGTATGATGAAGAATGGGTGCAGACTGTGGACTATGAGCACATCCCATTTAGGTGCCACAAATGCCATGAACATGGGCATTTATTTAGAGACTGCCCAGCAAACAATATGGAAGGAAATGCGAAAACTACTAAGGATAAAAATCACGAGGGTTTCACCAAGGTTGGGAGCAAAGGGAAAGGTGGTAAATGTCCACAAAAGAAGATGAATGAGGATAGACATTCAAGACACAATCATTTCAAGATCCTAGAGGAAGAAGAGGGGAACAAGGAAACAGTCCAGGATATGGAGAACATAATCAATGAGAAGGAAAAGGAAGCGGACATGGAGGATATCACAATAAAAAACTAGCAAAAGGACGATCTACCAAGCTGTATGGAGATAAGTAGGGACCATGAGATGACTCCAAGTGAAGCAGGAATGGAGGACCATGAACTACAGGAGATTCTAGATAGGGAAAATCTAGATCTAGAAAATTTTCTGGAACAAGGGACGATCACAGGAGTGGACTCCCTGCCAAAAGAGGATTATGATAGGGTGAAACAACTCCTTTTATGGAGATCACAGAAGGGAACTGGAGTCAAAAGAAATCTGAAATCCAGGAGCATAGTGGGGTCAAAATGATGGAGAACGTACAGGCACAATCTCCAAAGAACTCAGGTAGGAAAAGAGGAAGAAAAAGACAGAATGAGCTGCTGAACGACTGTGGAAAATTACTGATCAACTCAGGTAAGATGAAAGATCTTACCAGTTATTCCTTTATTAACCTTTCTTAATGAAGCTCACAACCTGGAATATTAGAGGCATAGGTAATAGAAGGAAACAAAGGAATCTCAGTAATAGATTTAAAGAAGAAGAACCAGATATGGTTTTTATACAGGAGACAAAATGTTCGATGGATAAGGTTAGAGAAATTCATAATAAGTGGCTAACCAAGTATGAGTATCTAGAGGTGAAAGAAAGCAACTCGGTGGGGGGAATTCTCACGCTGTGGGATCCACAAAAATTTGGAATCCTGGATGCTCTTTCTTTGGTATGTCAACCTATAGGTGATAAGGAAATATACATGATCACAAATGTTTATGGACCTCAAAAGCTAGCAGAAAAACTCAAGCTTCTCATCTCCCTTGAGGATCTAAGGGCAAGACACCCCAATATGCCCTGGATCGTCGTAGGATATTTCAATATGATAAGTTCTCTCTCAGAGAAAAAGGTGGTATTAGACAGCTAGGAAGAGACTCCATGGCCTTCCAGAACTTCATAATGAACATGGGGCTAGTGGACACTAAAACAATAAATGGAACCTTCAACTAGAACAACAAGAGGGGAGGGGCTTCTCAAGTTGCCTCCAAACTTGATAGATTTATTATTTCAGAGGACCTCCTTCTCATAGGCTCTGCCATGGCAACTTCTATTCTACCCTTTGGAGGATCAGATCACTGGCCTATTCAACTAGAAGCCACCTTTATGGGCACACCAAGAAACAGACCTTTCAGGTTTAAAAATGCCTGGCTCTCTCACCCTAAATTCACCAGTAATATTGACAAATGGTGGAGAGAGGATTTGAATATTCAAGGCACTAGAATGTTCATGCTCCAGCAAAAACTCAAACACATCAAATCCAAACTTAAAGATTGGAACAAAAAGGAATTTGGTGATATCTTCAAAGCCAAAAGAGAAGCTGAGTAGAAACTCCAGGAGATCAATCAAATCATCATCACGGATGGCTTTATTGAGGAGCGGCAAAAGCTAACGGACTCTTTGCAGGAAGAATGGGAAGAGTGATGCTTGCAAGAGGAAATTTTCTGGAGATAGAAATCAAGGATATAGTGGATTAGAGAGGGAGAAAGGAATGCAAAATTCTTTCATAAATCCACCATGTCTCACAGGGCACACAACAAAATCACAAAGCTCAAATATTCTCAAGGGATAGAGCTTGTCTCTCACAACGACATGGAATCGGTCTTTGTACAACACTGCCTCAGCATAGCAGAGGAACCTCTGGAGGATAGATCCAAGTTCATTGACCAATTCACTCAGTATATCCCTCAGCTGGTCACCAGAGAGGACAACCACAATCTTAATAGGCCAGTGTCAGAAGAGGAGGTCAGTGGAGTGATTAATTAAATTCAAAATGGAAAAGTCCTAGGCCCAGATGGGTTTAATGTTGACTTCTTCAAAGCCTGCTGGGAAAGAGTAAAACAGGATATCCTTGAGGTGGTGGAAGACTCAAGAAAATCCAAAAAGGTTCTGAAGGCTCTTAATGCTTCCTTCATAGCTTTGATCCCAAAACAGGAAAATGTCATGACTCCAGATGGTTTCAGACCCATAGCCTTATGTAATGTGGTGTACAAAATCATTTCCAAAGTGATAGCCAATAGACTCAAGCCCCTTCTACCATCTCTCATCTCGAAGGAGCAAATGGGCTATGTGGAAGGAAGATAAATCCTCAACAACATCATCCAAGCTCATGAGGTGGTACATTCTCTCAAAAGCAACAAACAAGATGGTATGATCATTCAGTTGGACCTAGCGAAAGCCTATGACAAGCTAAGTTGGTCTTATATAAGAGTAGTTCTAAGAACCTATGGCTTTGACCAAAATTGGATAAGATGGTTTGTGGCACTTGTCACCATGACCAGTTTTTCCATACTGCTTAATGGAGCTCCAACAAGAACCTTCACACCCTCCAGAGGTCTCATACAGGGAGATCTGCTCTCACCTTTCCTCTTCATTCTCATGATGGAAAGGCTAGGCAGAGTGATCAAAATGGCAAATGCTGAAGGACGAATCCAGGGTATCAAACTCACCTTGGATGGAGCGGCAAATACTCATCAACAATTTGTGGATGACACTATGCTGCAGGGCATACCCACAGTCAAGGAAGTCGGAGAGATCAAACACATATTAAATGACTTTGCTATGGCAACAAGCACATAGGTAAGCCTCAATAAATCAAAAGTTTTTTTCTTTAACACTAACATTGCTATTCAGAGAAATATTACTAGAATTCTTGGGTTTCAAAGGGATCAGCTACCTTCCAAGTATCTAGGGATACCCCTTACTGATAAACCTCTAAGAAAGAAAGTATGGGAGCCAATAATAAATAAACTTAAAGACAAGGTCAGAAAATGGACATGCAAGTCACTAAATTTGGCAGGGTTTCTTGTGCTCAGACAGGCGGTCTTGCAGGAAATTCCCATATTCATGTTCTCAGCTCTTCCTGCTCCTAAAGGTATTGAGCAACAGATCAGGAGCATACAAAGGGATTTTTTGTGGAGCAGAGGAGAAGAGAAAAAGAAGTGGGCTCTAGTTTCCTGGGATAAGATATGCAAGCCCAAAAGCCATGGTGGCTTGGGGCTGCATGACCTTGAAACCCTCAGTAGAATTTCGGGAGCCAAACTTTGGTGGAGATGGATTAAGGAGTCAACAGCTCCCTAGGCTAAGCTTTGGAAAAAAAAAAATGCCAAGTATTGGCAGGAGAAGGATCACATTAGAATGTCAGGGAAAATCAGGGGCTTCCATATTTGGAAACTTGCCTGGGAAAATAAAAGTATTGTTCAGTAACATAGCTTCCACGAAATTCGAGCAAGGAACCTAGCACAATTTTGGGAGGATAACTGGCAACAGGAACCCAACCTATATAAGGATGAATTAGCATCTCTCAAAAGCGACATAGATAACAAAGGTCTGCTTTTGGTCAAAGACTTCTCGGACCAGGAAAGGAATAATGGAAAATGGAGGAATTGGAAGGATTTGGGCCACAGTGATGAGAGTCCTCTGAAGGCCCAGGCAAAAACTCTCACCCAGGATCTAGAGCATAGAAATTTTCTTATATCCTCCTTACCTGACCAATTAAGATGGGGAAAAAACACCGAAGTTAATTTTAACCTCAAAGAAGCTAAACAGGAAGTAACATGATTTAACTATCTGAATCCTAATCAAGTCTAGAAGAAACTATGGCAGAGCCCCCACTGGATGAAAATAAAGTTATTCATCTAGCTAGTGCATCAAAGGAAAATCTTAACTTGGGAGAATCTCCTAAAAAAAGGCTTTATTGGCCCTTCCAAATGTTACCTCTGTGGCTCACAAGAGGAGACGATGGATCACCTTCTCAACCTCTGTCCTTTCACATCCAACGTGTGGGACTGGGTAGCCTCAATCTTTAGACAATCAAATAGGGATAGTCTCAGCATATCCAATACTTTGAAGAATTGGAGGAACAACTTCTCAGGGAATGAAATTATTAATAAAGCCTAGATTCTGGTTCCAGGCTTTGTTATCTGGAATGTTTGGAAAGAGCGCAACAGTCAGATCTTCAAAAACAAAGCAAGCAAGCCACAACACATAATTGACCAAATTTTAAGGCAGCTCAAAGACACAGTAAGAAGCCTGTTGAGGACACTTCCTAAGGATCCTCCTCTGCCCCAAGAGGCGAGTATTATACTTCAGTTGGGTCTCCAATCCATAAGCCCACAGGGCATAATCAAGGGAGTAAGTCAAATAAACGCAGATAGTGACATTTGGCAGCCTCCTCCTTATGGTTTCCTAAAGGTTAATATAGACGGAGCATCTAAGGGCAATCCAGGGTTAGCTGGCTTTGGGGGTGCTATAAGAGATGAACAAGGTCAAATAAAGAAGATCTTCCATGGCCACTTGGGTAAGGCCACTAATAACATGGCGGAGCTCATGGCACTAGAGCAATGCTTGGAAATCCTGTTGGATTCAAATTCACATAATGTTATCATTGAAGCAGACTCGGAATTGATTATTAGAGTGGCCAAGAAAATATGTAATGGCACTTCTCCAGATAAAGTATCGAAGCATTGGAGGATTTTACAGGTCTTTCACCGTATCCACTCCCACCTACAAACCTTAAAAACTGTTAGCTTTGTCCATGTGAAAAGAAAAGCTAACATGTTAGCGGACTGTTTGGCGAACAAAGGAGTCACCAATATGGATAGGGATTCTTGGTATGCTTGGGATTTGTTACCACCAAGAAAAGTATTGGAGGATTGTCTCTGTCAGGCGGACAAATATATGGAGCTATGGTTTCATAGGAAGGATCGAAGTGGTTCAGAAGACAGGCGGGAGGATAGGAAACCCTAAATTGTCTGCCCTCTTTGGGTATTGGCCGCAATCCAAAGCTCAATAGTCCTTCGGACGTGTGGTAAGAGGATCAACTCTAGAAGTACCATAGGTTTGGTTGTCCATTGACCAAAACTTTATGTGGAAATTTTGATGCTATTAGGTGGTTTGGTAGAGAATCTGGGAGGAAGGCACAAGAACTGTCTGATGTTCTTGATGAAACGCTATCGCTTGGCGAAAGAGCGCGCAAGCTATTCCGCGAGGCGATCAACTCTAAAACCACAAGTGGTTTATTGGGTGGGGTCCAAGTGGTATCTGGTTTTTCTGAGGAAGGCCCTGATTCCACTCTTCGTGTGACACGTAGCAGTGAGAGGTGAGAGAATACCGCTTTCATCGGGTGGTTATCCCTCACGCTACTTGTCCACCCGATATCTGCATAGACCATTGGATCCTCATCGGGTGATCAACGGTGTAGGTTTGATCGTGCATGTTGGTTTGGCGTTTCAGACCCGAAAGAGTTTAGAGAGCTGGCCTAAAGTTTTCGTTGGGTTCATAAGATAGGATTTTATGTGGGTTTGTAGTGGGCCCATATTCAGAGCGTGTATGTTGATCCTGGCAGGTTGGATCATATGGTCTGCGGCTCTACAAGCTTACTGTTGTTTCTAGCTGGTCTTTGGTGGCAGTCTTGTGGAACCTCGGTGGGTCACTTGTGGCATTTTTGTGGGCCCCAATTTTGTGGACCTGTCTTCCAAGGCATTTAGGGTTTCTTTTGGTGCTCGATAGTATGACCAAAGGGTCTATTGCTTGCTTTTGTCCAGAGTGTCTGGAGGTAACTCACTGGTTTTCTTGTTCGAACTTCTGATGTTTTTGAGTGCATGGTTCGGAACTTTGCTTGCCCAGCTGCTGTTGGGTGTGGAGCATGATTATTTAGAGGTCTTTTTTTTCAGCCAGGTGTATACCCGGGAAGATTGTACACCCCTCCACATGGGGGGGTGTGGAGGGGACTTGTCCCCCCTGGCTGGGGGGTCCGAGGGCCAGTGGTCCCTAGTGGGGATTTTGGGGGCAGCGCCCCCGAAGCTAAAAAATAGATGTAAAATTGCCTTGTAAAAGTATAGTAATTTCTAGTCAATCTCAGCCGTTCATTAGGTGGATGATCTGACGGTAGAATTTATGTTTAGTTTAGGGTTTTTTGCCCTAGAAGGCAACCCCTCTCTTTGTATGAGGGCATTGTATTGAGGCTGATGTGTATTCTCATAGCAAGAAACAGATAGGTGAGACTGTGAGAGAAAACAAAGGATATTACAGCGGATCTGCTGTAGGTTGTGTCTCTTCATTTTGCTAGATAATAGAAAGGAAGGACTGGCTATTCGGGGTGGACATAGCCCAAACTGGGTGAACCACATATATCTGTGTCTCTCCAGTTTTATGTGTTTGTGTTTTTTCGCATATTATATGTCTTGCAGTTCTCTGTCATATATATAATTTTTCTAACAGTTGCCTATTGAACTCTCACAGAGCTGGTGCAGCTTCTTGTAAATTATGTATTATTGGCTAGATTAATAGAAGGTCCTACTTTTAATTAAAAAAAAATTATTATAATAATTATTTTTTAATATTATTATTATTTTTATTATTATATATTTATCAATATGAATATTGTTTTTATAATTAATGTTAGACTTATATCATTAATGTCGGTTGTGGTTGGGTTTACAATATTAACCATCGTGTGGGTTTATCAATCCCTTGGGTATAAAATATCAATGCATTGGGTTTATAATATCATTCCTTGGGTTTATAAATCCTTTGTGTTTGTAATATTGATCGCTTGAGTTTGTTGATAACTTAGATTTATAATATTTGTCCCTTGGGTTTATTAGTCGCTTGGGTTTATAATTTAATCCCTTGGCTTTACTAATCCTTTGAGTTTAAAATATTAATTCCTATGGTTTATTAATTCTTTGGGATTTTAATATTTATCCCTTGGGTTTGTTGATCCCTTAGGTTCATAATATTTATCCCTTGGGTTTACTAATTCATTCGGTTTATAATATTAATAATCTCATGGGTTTATTAATCCCTTGGGTTTAAAATGTTAATTGTTAGGCTTTATTAATCCCATGTGTTTTTAATATTGATTCCTTGGGTTTGTTGATCCTTTAAGTTTATAATATTTATCCCTTGGGTTTACTAATTCATTGGGTTTATAATATTAAATCTTTGGTTTTATTAGTTGCTTCGGTTTATAATATTTATCTCTTGGGTTTGTTGATCCCTTAGGTTTATAATATTTGTCCCTTGGGTTTACTAATTTTTTGGGTTTATAATATTAATAATCCCATGGGTTTATTAATCCCTTGAGTTTGAAATGTTAATTGTTAGGGTTTATTAATCTCGTGTGTTTTTAATATTCATTCCTTGGGTTTGTTGATCCTTTAGGTTTATAATATTTATCCCTTGGGTTTATTAATTCATTGGGTTTATAATATTAAACCATTGGTTTGATTAGTTGCTTTGGTTTATAATATCAATAATTCCTTGGATTTATAATTAATCCCTTTGGCTTAATAATTCATTAGGTTTAAAATATTAATTCCTAGGGGTTATTAATATCATGAGATCAATATTTAAAACACAAAGGATTATGAAGCTTTAGAGTTTAAATTTTATAATATATTATTATTACATATTATATTATTAAATTATATCTATATATATATATATATAGATATAATCTAGTTTAATATATAGTTTATATTATTAATATATTCCAAGTAAATATATAATAATTATTGACGATAATATAATGGTGAGAGATAAATGGATATTATTAGAAACAAATAAATGTTATTATTATGTTATATGTGAATTAGATTATAACCAGCAACATAAGATATGGTCATCCACCAACGTAAGATAGGCGTAATCTAAAAGGTAACGATTTCGCCTTTCTCTTGCATGCTCTTTCCTCAGGCCCGACAATGAATCTGATAGCTCCCTCAACTGGATGTTCTACTCAAATCTGTTTCTCTTATCCATTTGTTGCCTTTCTATATTGCATGATTTCGAGGGATACTTAGTTGGAAATTCATCTTTATATCTAGGTGTCATTGTCACTCCTGCTCTGTTTCATTTTCAAATTCAAAATTTCTCCATGGACTACAATGTAGTTGCCTTCTATCCCCTCCGAGAATTGAAATGCTATGAATCTAGCACTGGCATAAGCATGAGCCCAACTCTGCAGCTCCATGAAGCCACTCTGTGCAGTGAAAGTGCAGTTTTCTTTCAATTGTTACTGGATATTTTTAAAGCATCCTTCTTTTCTCAATTTAACTACTATCCATTGATTTTTCGGTTGGACCGAATGATTGGTGTATTTGAGCAAGTTGTAGCAAAATTCCCGCTTCTTAAAAATTTTAGGGTGATTCCTTCGAGTCTAGGGAAAATTTCATTTTTACAATCCATCTCAAATATTTATGTTTTTCAGATTTTTTTTACATGCAATCTCCATCACTGCAAAGAGCAGGCGATTATCCTAGTACAAAATTGTATCCAAATGTTCAGAATTGAGTTTAATTTTTGAAAGTGTTAGAGAAACTAAGCTACTTCAAGGGTTTTCGAATAGGATCTCATCGAAAAAGGTTATTGTTCACTATCTTAGTTTAGATGGTTCCTCTTTTTCTCACAGTACTTTAACAATTTTTCCAATCTCGATGAACTCTGCCCATAGAGTAATGGTCTAGATTTTAACTCTTGGGTTGAATCTCTGAACCTCTTGATTGTATCATATAGGCTCAGTGATAAGGGAAAGAAATGGCCAATTAATGTAGTAACATCAATGTTTTTACCATTTTACTAAACCAAATTTTCCATAGAAGAAATGGCCAATGAATGTGGAAACATCAATTTTCTTGACAATTTCATTTTTTTAGCATTTCACTAAACCAAATTTTCCATAGAAGTGGCCAACAAATGTGGAAACATCAATTTTCTTGACCATGTCAAGAAGGTGCATTTAAATGTCCCAAAGTTGAGATAAGGTAGGTGTGGTTATGATGTGTTATAATGGTACTCTTTTGAATAGTTACATTTAGTATATCTACATGTTTTCAATATATCCATAAACAAATTTTTTTGAAGTAGCTAGTGGGTTTCAAAAGATCTATTGAAGTAATTTTAATCATAGCTAAAAAATGACTAACAATGAAAATAATTAAAAATTCCTATCTTCAAATAAAAAATAAAAATAATAGTCTTTTATAAATGTATATTTTAAAATTATTTGAGGAATGAACCAATATTATTAAATACTTTTAATTTGAACCTGAGCTAGTGAGGCTAACCAAGTGAACTACACCTCAAAGGTATCTTATATATCACGATTAATTGTATTAGAATATTCCATAAACTAATGAAATAAGTTTTGTTCAATGCATAATACATAAATATTTCATATTTTGTATATTTATTTTAGTAATAAATATTCTATTTTTTAATATATTTTTTATTAATTTCAAAATTATTTAAATATTTAAAGATTATATTTTAACTTAAATGGAAACTATTTTTAAGAGATTATTTAAATTTTTTAAAATTACAGACTTTAATATATTTACCATTTTAATTTGCATTTTTGTTGAAAATTTTGTTTTATTTATGTGTTACATAAATATTATTGTTTATCTTTTAGACATTATTATTCTAAAAATAAGGAAAAGTTTAAAAAATATATAAAAACTGAAAGTTTAAAATAAATAATTATATTAAAAAAAAATTAAAATAATTCTTTAATTTAAATTGGTTTTATTGTTTCTAAATTGAATGAGCTTTTGCAGTTTTATAATTTTTTTTATTCTATAAAATTAAAATTTTCATTTGTATTGTGTATAAATAAATTATAAATTATATATATATATATATATATATATATATATAATATTTTTTATTTTATAAAATTAAATTTTTCATTTGTATTTTTTTTTTCCCTTAAGGAAAAAGTCGTAATTTCTATTAATAAAAAGAAATAACATTTTGTAGATGCTGGTCGCATATTCATATGTGGCCAATGGCCAGTCTGGATACAAAAAATTCTTGAATGATCTGGATCTCCACGCAGGGAGTCTTGAAGCTTTGGCTGGATAAAAAACCAACAGTTTTTATATCAAAAACCTGCTCTGCACTAAGAGCACTATTATAGACAGTTACTGAAAATAAAACTATACAATATGAGTACGTGTATCAAAATTGACTAAGATAGCTGTGACTGTTTATATGCGGGTCTGGGACCCATTTCTATTAAGGTCCACAAAAGGCCTGTGATAGTATTGATGGAAAGTTCCATCAATCTTCTCCTGGATCAGCCATTGATCTAGTTGGCTATGCGCTGCTTCTTTGGAAAGTTGGTCCGCATCTGTATTCTGTTCCCTGTAAATATGGCGACAGACAAAAGATTCAAAAGATGATATCAGTCTTTTGGCTTCGTCAAGAATATGTCTCAAAGAGAAAGCATAACAATGAGATGCAGAATTCAGCCAATTGCAAATAATCTGTGAGTCTCCAAATAATTGTAGGTGTCTACAATGTTTTTGCTGCGCAAAATGAATGATGTGTTTTGCTGTGCCTAATTCATCAAAATTGTTGGTGCCATTTTCAAGTTTGATCTAGATCTTATAGCAATGCGACTCATTGATATATAAAACTGCTCCACCGCCACAGCCCTCTTCTTGTGCGGATCCATCAAAGTAGGCCCAGGGCTTTGACTTATCAATGGTAATGGGATTAATAGTGCGGGCTGGGGGGTTGTAGTCTGTCTCAGGAAGCAGATTGTAGTAAGCAATTGTATGACTCAGAATAGAAGGCCAGTGGGGAGCCTTATTGTTGAAAATAATTTGGTTCTGAGCTATCCAGATAGCCCAGCATACCAGGAGTGGCATGTTGATGGGTTTCCCTGAGTGTTCTCGTGTCCAAAAGCTCCAAGCTTCCAAAATGTTCGTCCCTTGCCATGCTTTAAGGGAGGTACAATATGATGATATGTTGTGCCAGAAATCTTTAGTAACTGAACAGTGTAAGAAAAGGTGATCCGTGCTCTCCTCATCGTTACAACAGAGATGACATCTGAAAGGTCCGTGGAAAGATCTTTTCAAGAGATTTTTCCCGGTGGGAATCTTGTCAAAAATGATGTTCCACATTAACAATCGACAGCGAGGGGCAGCTTGAAGCTTCCATATATTTTTCCAGAGTGGGAGAATATTCGGGGGCTTATGTGGTTCCATTAATTTCAGGTACCCCATTTTAGGAGAGTATAAACCATGCTTAGCAATGGCCCAGATAAGCTCATCCGATCCTTCAGTCAGTCTGATATGTGCCTGGGTGAGCGCGTCAGTAAAGCAGCGCCATTCAAACTGCCATTGTTCAGGAATTTCCAGGGTCTCGGATGAAATCCAAGCCTGTTGTAGAAAAGTGGAGTTATCACTGTCTCCAATTTGGTTTATATGTGTGATGCCTCTGCTATGCAGATATCTGATAAGGCCTTCCGAAAGTCTGTGCATGTTACCACACCCTACCCATGGGTCCATCCCGATTCTAACATCTTGCCCACTCTTGATGCGCCAGGTAATACCATCCCTCAAAAGAGGAAGGGAGCGCAAAACTGCCTTCCATATGTTGGATATATTATGCCCAGGCTCATGTTGCTGGCGGAACCAGTCCATGAGATGTGATGGTCTGATGTATTTTGCTTGGGCTACACGGGACCAAAGGCTGTCAGAGGTCAGTAGCTGCCATCTGAGTTTTGCTACTAATGCTTTTGCAAAGAGATCAAGCCTCTTAATGCCCCAGCCTCCCCAACTTTTTGGCCTAGCAATGGTATCCCATTTCACCCATGCAAATATCTTCCCTGAGTGATGTCCATTCCATAGAAATCTGGAACATATACTCTGAATTCTGCTTAGTACGCCACGGGGTATCCAAGCTAGAGTCATCCAGTAGACAGGCGTAGCTTCAATGACAGCTTTGATGAGAATCAGCCGACCCGCTCGAGAGAGGTATTTGTGATACCAAACCTGAAGTCTTTTCTCCACCTTGGCAATTAGCCATGTCCAGTCTACAATTTTGTAGCCGAGTGGTTTTAACCTGTACCCCAGATATTTGATACCGTCAGCGAGGGTAGATGAGGTAAAGGGAAAGCGTTGTGTAGCATAAGCAGATTCATGACGAGAGCAACCAACCGTCGTGATAGTGGATTTACTATCGTTTACCATCATCCCCGTAGCCTGCTGAAATAGAAGAAAAATATTGTGGAGAGCAGTGACATCTCCTATGCCTCCATTTAGGAAAATGAGAATATCATCCACAAACAATAAATGCGAGAGGAAAAAATTATCCGAGATATTAATGCCAGTTATCTGATTCCTATCCCTAGAAGCAATGATAAGTCTGCTTAGCCCTTCCATGACAAGGAGGAATAGGAGAGGGGATAGAGGGCAGCCCTGTCTGAGCCCTCTTTCCGATGTGAAGAAAGATGTGGCCTCCCCGTTTAAGAGAACACTGTATGATACCTCCGATATACAACTCATGACCCATTTAATGAAGTCGAAGGGGAAGCCAAGGTGTGTCAGGAGCAATCTGATGTAGAGCCAATTGACTCTATCAAAGGCTTTGGATAGGTCCACCTTTAGTATCATACCTTTTTGTTTTTTAATGTGGAGGGTATGAAGGAGTTCCTGAGCAGTAGCTATGGCTTCATGAATCTGACGATGATTTAGGAAAGCGAATTGTTCTGATGAAATGTGGCGAGATAAAATAGGCTTCAGACGGTTGGCAATAATTTTAGCAACGATTTTGTATAGACAATTGCAGAGAGATATGGGTCGGAAGTCATTGAAAGATGCAGGGTGGTCGGCTTTAGGGATGAGGGCGATGAAGGTAGATTTTAGGGCCGAGGAGACTCTACCGTCCTGCCTGCAAAGTTCGATGACTTTCAGGAGATCATTTGCCAGGATGTCAAAAAAAGCGATATAGAACTCAATGGACCAACCATCCGGGCCAGGGCTCTTATCTTTCTTAAACCATTTAATGGTCGCTTCTAGTTCCTCCATGGTCACTTCCTGAGTGAGGTCGTCATGATCCTCTTGAGAGACAAATCTGGGGAATTTTTCGGCCACCCTCATAATTTCAAGAATGTTGACCTCACGGGGAGCCTTGAAGATGCTTTTGAAATGATCAGTCGCTAGCTTAGCAAGGTGCCTCTGAGATGTAACGATATGTTCCTGATCATCCTTTAATTCCCAGATAGTGTTAATAGCCTTTCTCCCATTGGCAAAATTGTGATAGAATTTGGTGTTGTCATCCCCCTCTGTGAGCCATATAGCTCTGCTCCGCAGCCTCCAACTTTCTTCTCTTTCTTTCAGGATCTGTGACCGCTTGGCAATGAGGGAAGTGTAAAGATCCTTTCTTTCCTGAGAAAGGAAGATGCCTCCTTCATCTTCCTCATGTGTTGCGATGATCCTTTCAGCCTCCCTCAATGTGTGGTCATCACGGAGACGCTTCTGATGGGCCCAGAGCTTAGAGATTCTTTTGAGCTCCGATAATTTCCTGGTGAAGCCTTCGATAAAGTTTTCACCGTCTCTGATGGGGTTTCTCAGCCAATACTCAGTGACCATCTGAGCGTAGGAGGGGTCCTTTAACCAGGAGGAGTTAAACTTGAAAGGGCTCTTAATTTTGTTGTGGATGTCGGAGATCTCCAGATAGATTGGACGATGATCCGAGATGCCCCCTGATCCAATCCATTGTCTGATGTGAGCAATTCTATTGTGTAGGGATTCTTTAATCAGGAATCTGTCGAGTCTCCTGGCTAAGCTCTGGTCACCACATCGATTGTTTGACCAGGTGTGTTGAAGTTTTGCCATAGGAGTGTCTATCCAGTGGTGATCTTCCAGCAGAGTAGATATAGTTTCCGAGAAGGGGTCCACCCTGGCTGCATGTCCCCAGGATTCACAGAAGCCCATGGTGAAGTTAAGGTCTCCTCCCAATATGATGTTATCTTCTTGTAAAAGAACTGATCCCAGTAGGGAGCTCCAGAAGGTTGCCCTATCAGAGCATGGGCCATATACGTTGATGAGCCGAAGATCTAAGTCCATGGAGAGAACATAGGCATCTATACCAATAAACCCTCTTCCACCCCAAGTATTCTTAATCCTCAGCGCTCTATTATTGATCCCTATAGCCAAGCCACCAGATCTCCCCGAGGCATCTTGAGCATAAAAGGTCCAGTTGGGTAACCAGGCCTTAAGAGTAGGAATAAGGGTATCAGCAAGACAGAGGGTCTCTTGCAGAAAAATTATATCTGATTGTGAGAGGGAGAGTAATCTCCTGAGAGCTAGTTTCTTGGGTGTACTAGCAAACCCTCTACAGTTATAGGATAGAATCTTCATGACGGATGGGAGGCAGGGCCTTTCTGCGCTCTAAGGGCCCGAAGGATGGTTTGCTGTCGTCCAATGGCGACTTCAGCATCTGCAGTATGTCTAGCTTTCGATATGCGAGATGGTCTTCCCCGAGAGAGCTTAAGAGAGGCAGGCACGGAATCAAGGTCAAGTCCAATAGCATCCGGACCTCTGTCTTTAGATCTGGGATGGAGGGAGTATCTGGGGGGAACAGGGGGTGAAGGGGTCGGGAGCGCATCGACAATAGTCAGGGGAAGAGTAGGCGGGCACGGGGAGGAGACAGGAGAGGGGGGTGGGATGGGACAGATGAGCGAGGGAGGTAAAGGAGCAGTGGAGGAGATGGAAGTCGAAAAAGGAGCAGAAAGAGATGGAGGATGCGAGAAATACCGATGCACAGATGCAGAGACATCATGATCATGCAGAGGAGATAAAATGAAAGATGAGGAAGTGACAGACATACCTGGCATATCGTCCCCCACCGGTTCAGAGTCTTCTTGAGCGGGGGCAGGCGATGAGCGGGTTTGGACCCCAGTCGAGGAGCTCGGAGGATAAAGAGGAGATCCATCAACCTGCATCTGTGCTTCCAAGGGCTCCCCTGTCGGAGGGTGAGCAGGTGGAGGGGGAGGCCTAACCGGTGCCTCTTCTTGAGCGCGTACCATCCCTTTACGGAGCAAAGGGAAATCCCGATAAAGATGCCCAACTTTGTGGCATCTACGGCATCTATACGGGATCCCTTCATAATCAATGATCTGCTTCCTGGATGAGTCCCTCCACTGAATCGTGATGTATTCCTGAAGACCTCCCCTAGTGTCCAGGTTGATGAGAAGGCGCGCGTAAGCCATCATGCCTGTGTGAAGATACGACTTGTCATAGTCCATGAAGCCGCCAATGGCGTTTCCAATTCTCCTGAATATGTCTTCAGACCAGTACTGCAGGGGAAGACCGGGAAGCCTGATCCATACCGGTCCTATCCCAATCTGCTCAGTTGCCGGGTCGAACAAAGGGGTCCATCGTTTGAGAAGGACCGGGGCGTGTTCGAAGTGCCAAAACGAGGATAGGACCCAATTTGTGTGGTCGGCACGAGCGAATCTGAATGCGAACCATCCTCTCACAAAGGTTTGCACGAAGGGGATGTCAACCAGATGATGGCCCCATACTTCAGTAGCCCAGGTCTTTAGTCGAGCTGCCGAGTAATTCCTGCCTCTGATGCGACCCACAAGGACTCTGTCAGCAAAATCCATGATTTCACCCCACTGTATGTCCTCCTCAAGCCTGAGAAAAGTATCCTCTGCCCTGGATTTGAAACATCGGTACTTCTTTTTGGGACCAGATCTCGACGAAGGATTCGAAACCGGGTCGGAGCCAAAACCCTGGGGGGGAGGAGCGCTGGATGCGGGGGGCTGGGGGCTGATGCCGGAAGAGGTGAGTGGTCCAGAGAGTGGAGGGATATCGGTGAAACATCCAGAATAAGCACCGGCAGATGAGGAGGCGGCTAAGGGGAGTGCGGAAGACGGAGTAACAACGGAAGACCAGGGCACCGAAGCAGGAAAAGGGGTGGAACTAGGGTTAGGGTTTATACAGCCCGCCACAAAACCCAGGGTGGCCGGAGAGTGAGGAGGTGTAGACAAAGCCGGCCAGGTGGGGGGAATATCCGGGAGAATCACGGGATAGTGACGCGGCGACTCCCCAAAGGAAAATGAAACCAAATTTTCCGGGAGATCTGATTGGAGCATACCTTGTGATGTGGAGTAGGGTGTACGCCAGATGGAGACGCCCTCCAGCGGGTCCTCAGAGTAGTCGACAGCATCCTGATCCTCCATATTGACAGCGACAAACCTCGGAACGGCGGACACCTCGATTCGCAGGTAACCATGGAGAAGATAGGGTCAGGTCGGTAGCGGCCGTAACGGTTAAGGGCGATCTGGAAACGACAGAGGAGAAAACGGCATGGAGACGGGGGCGCAGGGGAGAGACCGAGCCCAGGCACGACCTAGCAGGTAATCGGCGACCGGGGAGCGAGGAAAGATACCGGGAGAGGAAAACAGTCTCGGTCTGCTGCAGTGAAACAGAAACCCTAACCTTTAGCCGAAACCGCCGCGCTCCATTTTTGTAGATCGAAACCTCCTCATCAACCCTTTTCATTTGTATTTTATATAAATAAATACTATATATATATATATATATATATATATATATATATATATATATATAGGTATTTTTTATGTAACTATTATTTATTTTTTGAATTTAAGTTCTTGTGATTCATATTAAATGTTAAGAAAAAAAAAATGGTAGTAATTACATAGGAAAAAGATTTGTCCGTGTGTTTAGAACCATTCAGTGTGGTTCATCTTGTCCACTAGATGGTTTGAAACGCGTCAGCAAATCTTTTTCCTATGTGATTACTACCAAAAAAAAATTCTTAACTATTATCTATATTAAATATGAGTTTTTATTCTATAATTTTGTAAATATATTGATTCTTAAAATTTATTATTATGCGATTTCATATGATTATCTATAATTTTATGTATTTATTTACTTTGAAAATTTATTATTATTTTAATTTATATTACCATTAAAATATTTGTTTACAATTAAAATTTATTTTGAATAAATTATGGATATGCATGTTTATTTTGAAATAGAGCTTCCAAAATTTTAATTTAATTATCAATAATTATTAAGTGGATGGTAGATATTTAACCTCTACGAAATATTCTAGAATATTTATAGTAGTATACACAAATTAAATGTTGAGATTTACCTCCAAAGTAGTTGTGTCATTTTCCCCTTTTAACCAAATTGATTATTTAAAAAAAATGGCATATGAACAAGTGCTATATGAAGTGAGTGATGATTTTTTGGGTAAGTAGCATTGATAATCCATGGTATTGGCCCATGGTATTGTAACAAAGCCTATTTACAGAGTAGGAATATCCATGATAATGTGAGAGTAAATCTCCATGGTTAAGAATATTTTTACATATTATTTTAAATGTATATATGTTTAGCTTATATATTAATTCTTTTTACTATTTATCAAGGAGGCAATATAAATTAAATGGTTGGTAAACTAGGCATCAATTCATAATAAGCATCAAAACTAACTAAATTATAACTTTATTTTAACTTAAATCCTTGTAGGTATATATCCATAATAAGTATCAAAACAATTACTACATGATACATCTTAAGTTGCTAAAATTTTAAAAATCATAAAAACTAACTAAATTTTAACTTTATTTTAAATATTTATTATTAATAATGACGCAATAGGCTTGTTTATTTTGGAATAGGGCTTCCAAAATTTTAATTTCATTATCAATAGTTATGCCAACACGCATGGCTATTTTGGTGTAATATCCCCAAATAATTGACCCTAGTTGGACCAATTTAAAAAATAAATAAATTAATAATTAATAATAATAATAATAATAAATAAATAATAAAGAGCGGAGAACACATGGTTTTCGCCCCAAGTAATTATCCACCTAGGGTAATTTCCCATAGTTTCTTCTGAGCAGCCAAGCTTTAAAAGGAGGAGGAGAATCGAGAGCAAGACATGGAATTTGGGTCTTCTTCATTGGTATTTTGAGAGCTCAGGTGAGTTTTCAAGAGAGGGTTTCAAGTGAGATCCTTAGCCTATCTTCGGTGGGATTCGATCTCACCCTAGTTGGCAACCCAACTTCAATGGTTCCTAAAATCACCCTAGTTGGCTCAATTTCTTCTTTTTGGAAAGGTGGTTATTCACATTCATTGTTTTTGGGAACACTAATTTCATTATTCTTCCATGGTGCAGAGGCTAGGTCGAGGGACCATGAAGGAAAAGGAGGTGCCCATACCACCCAATCTAGAGATCGGCCCTTCAGTTCAGTGTTATGGGTCTCAACGTTGATTTGAGTCCCATTGCTAAGTAACCCATTCGCTAGCTTTACGATTTGGCTAACAGTGTTCCACGACAGCAGGTTCGAGCGACCACTGATTTGGAGCGGTAACAACCCAACGACAAGGGGAGAATTGCAGAGGAATTCACAAGGTTCATGGAAGCCAAGGTAAGTTGTCTACAACGCTAGATAGATCAAGTGGTAACATACAAAGGTTGGCCGATGGACTGTGTCGATTGATAACACTCTAGGCATGGAAGCTACGATAGGGAGACTACATTGTGATCGCGCTATGGAGTGAAGTCGATGAGAAGCGCTAGGAAACCATTCATTACCGCCACAAATTCTTCCCAGATTGCCACTTTATTCATTAGTTGTATCACCATCAGAGGGAGCGCATGCTAGAAGGCCACAATGCCATTACGCCGAGCAGAGAGAGAGATCACTAAGTACGAGATCTGAAGAATCATTGTCAGAGACTATGGAGCATTATAGTGAGCGCTATATCACTGTGTGCCCATAGATCTTCACGATCATGGACCACAGAGGTAGAGTCAGGAGGTCATTGACTTCTCACAGTTCATTCTCACAAGCCTATGATGGAGTCACCTTTTTCACATTCGTTGAGCGGCTGACTATTTATAGGTGGAGAAATATGAAGTTTAAAGTCTTGTTCATTCTCATAAAGCAAATGATTTTTTGTGGGCGAACAGATCAAGAATTTAGAGCCTTGGTGATTACTTTATGTACATGTGCTCTGATGCAGGGTTACCCCTGCACATACCCACAGTATGCATAAGAATGCATACTCACATCAGTCCCAGGTATTTAACTCTCAAAGGAGTCAAATATTCATAATATTCATGGTTAAGGCCCCTTATTATTGGTTCTTTTCTATCGGAACTCAATCACCCCACCAAAACCTCCTATCGAGACTTTTAAACAACCCTCAAGCCTTTGTTTATGACTCTATTAGAGTCATCCTTCTAAATCCTTCTTTCGGGAATTAAAACCGTCATCAATCTTTTATAAAACCCATAAGCCCGCATATATATCAACCCTTCCCTCTTAAAACATTGTTTACATACGTTTTAACGTATAAAACCTTTTATCGGTGCTCTTTCACTTTATACACCATTACAAAGGAAAAACCCATTTACAAAGGGAAACATACGCAAGTCATACCTTTTCCCGCTTTAGTACGGGCTCTGCACACTTTCTAAGGATTTCCTTTATCGCAATCGACTATTGGCTCTTCCGCGGGTCTTTAACACATGTATATCTAATCACCCCTTCGATTTCCGATATGCGACTATGGAAGCGTTAAAATAACGCTTAAGATTTTAAATACTTGGCGCAACTCTTTAACACAATACAAAGGAATTACATTAATCGTCTGCCTCGAACCATATAAGGCGGACTTCAAAGTTTATACACTATAGCTCTAAGTAACGTCGAGTTCTTTCATCCATCGGCCCTTTGTATTATCGCAAGTCTCTTTCCATATGCCGATTCCCAATCTCCGATTAAAGCAGGACCATAGATCTAGTGATCAATCTAATGGTCGAGACCCTTTCCCCTTTCAAAGATCGCTTGATGGTCTTCCGTCGTTGATCTACACTTAGTAGATCCAACAGTTCACATTTGGCTTCGGGTTGATAATACCCACAGGGTTTAACTGCTCGATAAAGCGGTTTCACCACTCCGCTCACTGCTACGTGGCACTCACTCAATGGAATTGGGTGCGCCGCGCTCAATACTGCTTACGATTTTGAGGCCGCCCAAAATCCGCTTTCACTATTACAAAACTGCCTTCCTTCGTTAAAGTTTGCCAATGCGATCTTTCTCCTTCTCCTCTGCGATTAGATCCTGGTCTTTGATCTCCAAGATCCAACGGCTGCTGTGTATCATTCCTTCACTTCGTAATTGTCTCTTTACTTGGTTTTTGCATTGTTTCTCAGTGTTTCCTGTGGGTTCCGACTTTCTTCAAAGCTCTAGTCTCTCGGTGTTTTTAACTGTGCAATCCCTCCTAAGCTTGAATTTGATCATTGTAATGGATTTAATACTCCATTATGGTCCTCCTCTTCATGTATTTCTCTGTGTGTTTGCCTCGACCGCACCTGCATACATATATCTATATAACTCTCTGATTTACTTTAATTTATCAGTCAAATCTCGACACACAGTTATATGGCTTGGAATTTAAACCTCTGTATTGATAACCAAATAATTACACAGTTTCTCTAACTTTGCTTGATTCTTCTTTACAGTGACCTCTGATTTACAAGTTGCTCGTAGGCTTACAATCACCACCTATCTAGCCTCTCCAACCTCTCTATTTCTAACCCCTGTCCTTTCCTTTTAGGCATACATTTATACAAAGGATGCTAAAACCAATTTCTGGTTTAGATCCATAGATTCCTCAACAAAATCCCTAAAATCTCTTTTAAATCCACAAAATCATGAACTAACTCCTAATCTAGGATTTACAATCAATTCTCAATCCTCTCATCACTCAACTATCCTAAATCTCTCATGTTCTCCTACATTCGAGAATATTCACAATAAAGCCTCACAATATTCAATTAATTCCTATTCTCATTAAAATCACTCAAAACATTAAATAATTACATAAATCCAATACTTGGAAAACTAACTTCTTTGAAATACAAGACCCCCCATTTCTACTAGAATAAAATGATAATGTTGAGCTGGATGCTCCTGCATCAGACTCCCCATGCAAGAAAATCTATGACCACCTGGTCATAAGTCTGGATAATTGTTTCCTCCTGGATCCCAAAATTTATTTTGTAAGCTATCTTTGCTTGTCAATTGTTCTATTGTTGTTGTTGTCTGTTGTTGTTCTCTAGTTTTCCATACCTTATGCTGCAATGCTCCACTTGCTCTGCTTTCATAGTCTTCTATTGTCTTCCTCTGTTGTCACTCCTCTTCTTCCTTGCTGTTATCTTCTTCTAAGACACCTTCCCCATTAACCTTCTTATCAGTTCAATCTCCCTGTCCAGTATATCCTTAGTTTGTTGAATGTTTTCATCTCTTGATTGCTTAACTTCATTCTTTCTTGTTCTTCACTTATCTTGATCACCTCCCTTTCATCCTTACCCTCTTCTTTACTGTTATCTTGCACCTTTTCAGCTGCTACTATATTGTCTTTCAGAATAATTTCCTGCCTCTGTTTTCTGTACTTGTCAACTTCTTCTTATCTTTCATTTATCACAACTTCTTTGTCATCCTTCTTCAGCAATCTATCCTGAACATCTATCCTCTGCTCTTCCAACTTCCTCCTTTGAAAGTCTAATTCTCTATATAACTCAATGATTTTAATTGGAGTAAACTTTGGAAAATTTACACAAACTCCTATTTCTTCCTTTGTGATTGATCCCTCATCACGTGGTCCTTCTTCCTCTGCTAAATCTTTCTTATCATCCTTCAGTAGATGTCCTTCCTCTTCTTCTTTCATTTGGCTATCCACTTGTGCCAAATATATTCCAGTTTCTACAACAACATCTTCAATTATAAGACAATCATCATAATAAAAAATATAAGACTTTTGTACCTCTTATTCCTTTGGCAACACTTCAGTATTATGCTCGGATCTCTCTTCTTATGTCAGCATATCAGTATGCTGATTCAAACTCAAATAACTCTTGAGACTGTCAGCTAGTCTCTCCTTCTCATCATCTGTTTCAATGATATCTTTCAGTACTTGTCCACTATAGTGAACTAATCCTTTTCCAATCTCCTTGTCATAATCTGATTTAAAATTTTCATCTTCTGGAAGGTATTCTCTCATGTTTTTGACAGCTTTAAAAGACTATCTATCTTCTTCCAATCCTGCAATCATACACAAATCATTAGTTTTAAAAATACAAGACCTTCTGGTCTCACTTGATGCTTCAATCATCAAGTCTTCTGGTTGCTTCAAATCATTCATATGATTCAACTCCTCTAGCTCTTCATCACTTTCAAAAAGTAATGGTCCACTTTTTGGTTCACATATTGAAACTTCAACATCTTCTTCAACATCTCCCTTTTGCTGTAGCTCAACTCTTTCGAGCTTTTCTGTCTCTAATTTGGCATCTAAAATCTGTTCAAGTTCCCTTAGCTCCTTTATTATCTACATGTTCACCTATTGATTCCTCTTCTCTTGTAGCCTCTGCCATTTCACTTTCTTTCTCATGGCATAACCATGCTTCTGGTCTGCTTCATTTATTTGAAACATCTCCATTAACACTTCAAGCTGAGTTGATATCTCAGCCTTCTCCCTCTCATATGCTTCTTTACTTAACTGTCTCTGTATGCCATTTTCCTTGGCATCTCCTTCCTTCTGTCCTTGGTTGTGGTTTCTTCCAAAACCTCTGTTATGACTGCCACTAGTCATCATCCTCTCCATCTCTATGAGTTCCTCTTTCACTTCACTATGAGCTGCACTAAAGCCTCTTCAATAGCAAGTTTCCCCTGCTGCCACTTATGTCACCAAGCTCTCCTCACTTAGTCTTTTGGCAAGAAATTGGTTCTCTATCTGTGGAACCTCCTTTTGAGCAACACCTTTGCTCCTTCTAGGCTTCAACTCATTTGCACCTTCTCAAGAACACAACTATCCTCTTTATCCAATCTCTATTGGAATTCCTCAAGGTTCTGCTTCATTTCTATTTTCACTTAGAAACTCTTACTAGCTTCCTTTATTTCTTAGCAATTTTACCCACATCCATTGTGGAATTTCCTTTTGGGAGTTGCAACAATACTTTTTCTTCAATACAAAGACTACAACTTTTCAATCTTCAAATCTAATTAAAATAAACCATATCATCTTACCTTCAAGATCTGTATCTGATCTTGTCCTCCCATTCACCTGCACTTTTGAATGGATTGTCCTTTTCACTAGCCTTCAGTTGTATCTTCAAAACTCTGCTACTTCAAAAATTTACACACATCCCTCTTACAGTTTAACTACTGTAATCCTACTATAAAATTTCATTCATTCAATATCTGCTAATCATTAGACAAATTTGCATACCATCACCTACCTTCAGGATCCCACCATTCCTACAAATATGTTTCAGTAGATCTTTATGCTTCCACTGCACAAATTCTCAATATTCAGCTACTGTCAATCAGATTTAGAATCTGATTCTTCCTTCCATTCCTCCAGCTTTATCTTGGTAAAGCTTAACTATCAGCAACAATTCCTTCTTTGCCAAGTTTTCTTCCACCTAGAAATCCTTAACAATTCCTTCCGTTACTGCTTCTTAAGGCTTGATATCCTTCTGTATGATTTCATAAGAATTCTCCATTCACCCTTCACATTCGAGTGAATCTCCATTCTCCAACATCGTTGTGGATTCTCTATGTTCCTGCAATCTCTTCTTAATTCTGCTTTACCTGCCTCTAAGAACTTAACTGTTCTTCTCCATTCTCCCAGCTATACTCTGGCTGCTTGACTGTCAAATTAGAATCTGGTCTCCCTTGCCTGCATACACATCTTTCCAAATACCTCTGTTCTAAATTCCTTCAAAGAAACTTTCATACATAATTTCTTTGTTCACCTTATACCAAATGGTTCATTTATAATTCAGCTCTGATACCAAAATGACGCAAGGTTACCCCCGCACATACCCACAGTATGCATAAGAATGCATACTCACATCAGTCCCAGGTATTTAAGGTCCCTTATCATTGGTTTTTTTCTATCGGAACTCAATCACCCCGCCAAAACCTCCTATCAAGACTTTTAAACAACCCTCAAGCCTTTGTTTATGACTCTATTAGAGTCATCCTTCTAAATCCTTCTTTCAGGAATTAAAACCCTCTTCAATCCTTTATAAAACCCATAAGCCCGCATATATTTCAACCCTTC
Organism: Pinus tabuliformis; assembly: GCA_031772625.1. Taxonomy (NCBI): domain Eukaryota; kingdom Viridiplantae; phylum Streptophyta; class Pinopsida; order Pinales; family Pinaceae; genus Pinus; species Pinus tabuliformis. The sequence goes on along the minus strand of CM062811.1, from coordinate 147,633,040 downwards.
CCTCTTAAAACATTGTTTACATATGTTTTAACATATAAAACCTTCTATCGGTGCTCTTTCACTTTATACACCATTACAAAGGGAAACATATGAAAGTCATACCTTTTCCCGCTTTGGTAAGGGCTTTGCACACTTTCTGAGGATTGCCTTATCGCAATCGGCTATCGGCTCTTCCACGGGTCTTTAACACATGTATATCTCATCACCCCTCCGATTTCTGATATGCAACTATGGAAGCGTTAAAATAATGCTTAAGCCTTTAAACACTCGATGCAACTCTTTAACACAATACAAAGGAATTACATTAAACTTCCACCCTGAACCATATAAGGTGGACTTCAAAGTTTATACACCGTAGCTCTAAGTAACGTCGGGTCCGTTCATCCATCGGCCCTTTGTATTATCGCAAGTCTCTTTCCATACGCCGATTCCCAATCTCCGATTAAAGCAAGACCATAGATCTAGTGATCGATCTAATGGTCGAGACCCTTTCCCCTTTCAAAGATCGCTTGATGGTCTTCCGTCGTTGATCTACACTTAGTAGATCCAACGGTTCACATTTGGCTTCGGGTTGATAATACCCACAGGTTTTAATCACCCAATGAAGTGGTTTCACCACTCCGCTCGCTACTACGTGGCACTCACTCAGTGGAATCGGGTGTGCCGCGCTCAATACCGCTTACGGTTTTGAGGCCGCTCGAAATTCGCTTTCACTATTACAAAACCGCCTTCCTTCGTTAAAGTTCACCAATGCGATATTTCTCCATCTCCTCTGCGATTGGATCTTGGCCGTTGATCTTCAAGATCCGACGGCTGCTGTGTATCATTCCTCCACTTCGTAATTGTCACTTTACTTGGTTTTTGCACTGTTTCTCAGTGTTTTCTGTGGGTTCCAGCTTTCTTCAAAGCTCTGGTCTCTCAGTGTTTTTAACTGCGCAATCCCTCCTAAGCTTGAATTTGATCATTGTAATGGATTCAATGCTCCATTATGATCCTCCTCTTCGTGTATTTCTCTATGTGTTTTCTTCGATCGCTCCTGCATACATATATCTATATAACTCTCCGATTTACTTTAATTTATTAGTCAAATCTCGACACACAGTTATATGGCTTGGAATTTAAACCTTTGTATTGAGAACCAAATAATTACACAGTTTCTCTAACTTCACCTGATTCTTCTTTACAGTGGCCTATGATTTACAAGTTGCCCATAGGCTTACAATCACCACCTATCTAGCCTCTCCAACCTCTCTATTTCTAACCCTTGTCTTTGCCTTTTAGGCTTACATTTATACAAAGGATTCTAAAACCAATTTCTAGTTTAGATCCATAGATTCCTCAACAAAATCCCTAAAATCTCTTTCAAATCCACAAAATCATGAACTGACTCCTAATCTAGGATTTACAATCAATTCTCAATCCTCTCATCACTCAACTATCCTAAATCTCTCATGTTCTCCTACATTCGAGAACATTTACAATAAAGCCTCACAATATTCAATTAATTCCTATTCTCATTAAAATCACTCAAAACATTAAATAATTACATAAATCCAATACTTGGAAAACTAACTTCTTTGAAACACAAGACCCCCCTATTTCTACTAGAATACAATGATAATGTTGAGCTGGATGCTCCTGCATCATGCTCCAATTTTTTTTAATAAAATATTTTGCCTCTTTCAATGATCCGTAAACTATCGTGGATATTCCACTAGACAATTTGTCACAGTAGATTTAATAATATTATATAAAAAAATTGAGATTATACACTATTACAGTTTTATTAAATTTTAAGCTCTGTAGATTTAACTGCAATTAGTGCATGCATGCGAATGGAAATTATGCAAAAAAGTAGAGAACGACAAATAAGCACACACACACACACACAATACATAAGATATGCTCTTTGGGAAACCCTTTCGGGAGAAAACACGGTTGGAAGGTGAGGTTGCTTCTCTCTCTTTCTCTGTTTGGAAATATGGCAGCAGGTACAAAGAAGTAATGCTTGTGGCCCATGGGCTGTTACAGTGCATAGATCCTCTCTGTGTGCTCTACCTCTTATCTCCCCTGGCTATCTTTGCTAAGCTATGGAACAAAATTCTCTCGAAAGAATGGAATGCCTCTTCCTCCTAGTGGCTCAGTTATAACACAGCCCGATAGCCTACTAGTGGTTAATTTTGACTACATCAACTCTTAACTAGAGTTACAATATAGGCTCTTCTAGAGTCTTTTACATCATAATCACATGGCTAGCCCCTTTTCCATGAATAATGGGGGCTAACGCAGCATCCTACCAAACTATAGGTGTGAAAAAAGGAAGGTCAACTTCTGAGTGGCATAACTTTTGCATACAGACCCCGATTGACGCACTTCTTGCACCGTTAGAAATATCTCTGTGTGTAGAATAACATGAAATGGTGATGCATTAAAGTGAAAAAAATTTACCCCCAAAAAGTGTCTCTTGATGTCTCAAAACGTTCCTGGAAGGTTTCATACCCTGTTTTGCCAAATTGGGTCCTGCCGGTAAAAATGATCTCGTGAGATGATTCCTCCAATTTTTCCACTCCAAATGCATCAAGATGGATGACAAACAATATAATGATCCAATTCAGATCATTTAAAATAATGGTCTATCTCTTGTTATCGTTTGGATGAGGGCATCGTAATTATTGTTGGGCAAATGTTTAATATAAAGTTTTTACTTAGTAGAATCTTACAGTGGTATCAGAGCCACAATCTTGGCTAGTTGTGGGATGCCAAGAAAAGAAAGAAAAAAGGATCTCTCTCAATTGGAAAGGACCAGGAAGAGCTGTAATATTTAGACAATCACTAAGGACCACAAAGAGTCGGAAGAGTTAGACAATCACTAAGGACTAGGAAGAGCCGGAAGAGTTAGACGAACCGATGGGTGATCACGAAAGTACCAGGCTTGAAAATGCATTACAAAAGATCGCCACCACTCAAGACACAATTGTGGAACTTCTAAAATTGCAGATAGGGAAACCTAACTTTCAAATAAATAATGGGGAAGGTGGCTCTCATTTTGGTAGGAACGTTCCATCACATGAACATGCAAACATTCGAAGCAACCCATTCAGCAGACGAACTATGCCTCCATTCTTGGATGATTCCTCCAGGGAGCAAGACTCTCCTTCACCAATTGTGGAGACAGTTGGATACTCCATATATGAGAGGTGATGGATACAGGTACTATTCTAGTTCTGGTTCTGGTAGGCATCATGATCGTCATTGTTATCATCCTTATAAGAGGAGTGATAGGGGATACTTTCCAGATGAGTTTAAGAAAGAAAATCCACCTACTTTTGATGGATATGTGAAGAAGATGGAAGATGCAGAGGCTTGGATACTTGGGATGAAGAAGTTCTTTGACTTGCATGAGTACATAGATAATATGAAGGCCAGAATAAATATCTTCAGCCTGAGAGGTAAAGCATACATCTGGTGGGAAGATGTGAAGCAGGTTAGAGACATTAGGATAGATGACTTGACTTGGCATGAGTTCCAGAGACTTTTTAGGAAGAAATACTTGTTAGAAAGGTATTGCAATAGTAAGGCCAAAGAATTCTATGAGCTAAATATGGGATCAGTGACAGATGAAGACTACACGACTAAGTTCCTGGAGCTATTGAGGTATGTATCGTATCTTAAAAATGAGAAGGCTAAAGTTCAATGATTTGTTAGTGTATTTCCATTAGCAATTAGAGATCAGATTGAGTATGATGAGCCTTAGTCACTCGACGAAGTTATTGGGAAATTGAAGAATTGCTATGAACAGTCAAAGCATAAGAATGAATCTCAGTAAGGATGGAAAGGAAAAGACAAAGGTAAAGGTAAATGGAAACTAAAAAGAACAAGGCCTCAGAATTCATACGAGAAAGAGAATGTCACACCACAAAAGACATTCAATACAACTAGACAGGGACATGGGTCATAGCAGCAACATATAGGTGAGGGTACTAGTTAGTTGGAGTGTTGGACATGCGGTAAGGAGCACATTAAGAGATATTTTCCACAAAATTAGGGTGGTAGGCCTTAGATATATAGTGCATAGGAGGAACAAACTGTTGGGGATGTTGGTAAGAGTGTTCCTCATATTTATGCAACATTGGATAACAAATAGGCAAACCATCAGGCATCTGTCATTAAGATGGATGGTAAGATTTGTGATCAATTTATTTATATTTTAATTGGCCATGGATCTAATTATAGTTATGTTAGTCCTAACTTGGTGGATAAGTGTGGTTTGAGTAAGGAATTGCATGCAGAATCTTGGTTAGTGTAGTTGGCTACAGGTACAAAGAAGCAAGTTCATCATTTGGTAAGAACTTGTGCATTTGATTTGAATGGTATGCCTACCACAACACATTTGAATGTATTACCGTTGGGATCATACAGTTTGTTTTTGGGCATGGATTGGTTGTACCTACATAGAACCAAGGTGGATTGTTATGACAAAACCATTGAGTGTGTGGATGACAATGGGGAACCAAGAGTCTTACAAGGAAAGAAGAAAGCCACATAAGTTAGGATGGTGACAGCTATGCAAGAAAAGCACAGTAGCAAGAAATGGTGTGTTATTTGTCGTACATATTTCTAGTGACAAAGGTAAGGAAGTTGAGGATGCAGGTGTTTTGAGCAAGTACCCAATTTTACAGCAGTTTCAGGATGTGTTCCCTAAGGATATTTCAGAGTTTCCACCTCACAAGGAGGTAGACTTTTCTATTGAGTTAGTGCTAGGGGTAGCTCCAACGTCAAAGGCACCTTATAGTATGAGTACACCTGAGTTGGTGGATTTGAAGCTACAATTGAAGGAAATGTTGGACAAGGGATACATTAGGCCAAGTGTATCACCTTGGGGCGCACTGATATTGTTTGTGAAGAATAAAGATGGAACTCTCAGATTATGCATTGACTATAAGCAGTTGAACAAAGTGACTATCAAGAACAAGTATCTGTTGTCGAGGATTGATGACTTGTTCGATCAGTTGAAGGGAGCAGCAATGTTCTCGAAGATTGATTTGAGATTAGGATACCACCAGGTATGCATCAAAGAGGAGGACATTTACAAGACAACTTTTCAGACCAAGTATGGGAATTATGAGTTTGTTGTAGTTCCATTCGGTTTGACTAATGCTCCAGCTAAATTTATGTGCTTGATGAATAGTTTGGTGTGTCCGTATTTGGATAAGTTTGTTATTGTGTTTATTGATGACATATTGGTATATTCTAAAAATGAGGAAGAGCATGTTGAACATTTAGCAGCAGTGTTGAGGTTGTTGAGAGAGCACTAGTTGTATGTTAAGCTCAACAAGTGCAATTTCTTTCAGACTGAGGTATATTACTTAGGACATGTTGTCTCCAAGGAGGGCATTGCAGTAGATCCGGAAAAGATAAGGGCCGTCATGGAGTGAGTATCTCCCAGGAATGTGGATGAGGTGAGATATTTCATGGGGTTGGCAAGCTGTTGCAGGAGCTTCATCATGAACTTTTTGTAGATTGCTTATCCTATTACATCATTGCATAGGAAAGGTAAGAATTTTGAATGGACAAAGGAGTGTGAGGCCAATTTTGAGCAACTTAAGTAGTTGTTGACACATGCACCAATGTTAAATATTGCAGAGCTGGACAAATAATTTGTAGTATGTACAGATGCTTGCAAGAGAGGACTTGGTGGAGTCCTTATGTAGGAAGGACAAGTGGTATGCTATGAGTCATGAAAACTAAACAAGCGCGAGCAGAACTACCCGACACATGATCTTTAGTTAGTAGCGATCATACATGCATTGAAGATGTGGAGGCACTATCTTCTTGGCAGGAGGTTTGTAGTGATGAGTGATCATATTGGGTTGAGGTATTTGTTTGACCAACTAAATTTGAATTCTTGACAAGCTAGATGGTTGGCCATGATCAATGAGTTTGACTTTGAGATCAAGTACATCAAAGGAAAGTAGAACATGGTGGCAGACGCTCTTAGTAGGCGGGTACAGGTAAATCACTTATCAGCTATGAGCTCCTATGGGACAAACTTACAGGATAGGATCTTGTAGGAAGGTCAGCAGGATGGCAGGTATATGGAGATTGTGCATAAGTTGAATAAGAGTACAGGTGTAGGTATAGGTACATGTAGTGCTACAGGTACAAGTACAGGTAGTAGTATATAGGTACATGTACATGTAGTGGTAAAAGTATAGGTACAGGTGCAGGTGCACAAGACGTGGACTATTGTCTTACAGTAGATGGACTGGTTAGATTTAGGGACAGGATATATGTGCCAGACAATAGTGAGCTCAAGAAGGTGATCTTGAGGGATTTTCATGTGAAACCATATTCAAGTCACCCAAGCTACCAGAAGACATTGACCGCAGTGAAGAAATTTTATTATTGGCCGAATTTGAAGAAGGATGTAGCAGAGTTTGTGGCTAGATGTTTCAATTGTCAGTGCGTGAAGGTAGAGTGTAAGCATCTAGGTGGACTACTACAGCCGATTGTGATTCCATAATGGAAATGGGAGGTTATTTCCATGGACTTTATCACAGGTTTGTCGAGGACAGTGAGATAGGTTGACAAAGGTAGCACACTTCATTTCAGTGAAGTCTACATTCTCAGCTAGCGATGTAGCACAAGTATTCATCATAGATGTGGTCATATTGCATGGAGTTCCAAGAAGATTGTGTCAGACAAGGATGCAAAGTTCACTTCCAATTTTTAGAAGGAGTTATTTTTAGGTTTGGGCACAGAGTTGGCCTTCAATACAACTTATCATCCGCAAACAGATGGAAAAATTGAGAGGGTCAGCAGGATATTGGAGGACATGTTGAGGATGTACGTGATGCATCAGCAGCAAAAGTGGGAAGAGTATCTTCCACTGGTAGAGTTTGCTTACAACAATGGGTATCGTGAATCTTTGAAGATGAGTTTATTTGAGGCATTATATGGGCAGAGTTGCAATACTCCCATTAGTTGGAGTGATCCAGTTAACAGGGCGTTGATTGGACCGGACATGTTGGTGGACATGGAACGGGAAATTCAGGTTATAAAGAAGAATCTGAAGGCAGCACAACTATGTAGATCAGAACATGTTGTTCAAGGAGTTCCAGGTTGGGGAACAGGTGTACTTGCGCATCAAACCAAAGAAGAGCTCCTTATGGATTGGATCATGTGTCAAGCTGGCACCACGGTTTTGTGGACCCTTTAGTATTATTGAGAGGATTGGGTCAGTAGCCTATTGACTTGCACTGCCTCCAACAGTGAAAGCCCATGATGTTTTCCATGTGTCATTTCTTAAGAAGTATGTTAAAGATGTTGATCATGTGATTGACTGGTCTGTATTGTAGGTGGAACCATATGGGGAATTCTAGTCGGAGCCTCAGTGTATATTGCAAAAAAAGGTACTCATGCTCTAGAAATGAGCAATTGAGAAAGTTAAAGTGCAGTGGAAGCACTTTGGGCCCGATGAAGCTACATGGAAGATGGCAGATCAGATGCGGGCTATCTATCCTTCATTGTTTTCTGGTTGAGGAAGAAAAAATTGGTATGGTGTTTTGGTATATGTTTTGGTACATGTCCAATGATGTTTTGGGATATGTACATATGTATATGGGTGTGAATACCTCCATGAGATATGTTATAAAGCTCCAATAAGTGGTATGAGTGTCATGTCATTTATAGTTCACTACAAGAAAAAAGGTCATTGGTGAGAGTCATGCCTGTGACAGACCTTTAAGGTCCATCACCAATGTGACATATGGTGACGGTCTTTAAAAAAGTGTTGTTGTAAGTGTATATAGTGATGGTCCTTTAAGGTTTGTCACCAAAGCCATTTTCAATGATACTTTTGGTGAGGGTCGTTAAAGGCTCATCACTAATTCTCTATTTGGTGACACTTTTGGTGAGGGTCGTTAAATGCCCATCACTAATTCTCTCTTTGGTGACACTTCTAGTGACGATATTTTATTGACCGTCACCAATGATCTTTTTGGTTACTTTTGGTAACGGTCAATAAATGTTTATCATCATTGATCATTCCAGTGAGTTTTTTATGACGCTTCATGCCTGTGACGAACCTCTAAGTTTCGTCACCAATGTCGCATATGGTGACGGTCTTTAAAAAATCGTTGTTGTAAATGTATATAGTGATGGTCCTTTAAGGTTTGTCACCAAATCCATTTTCAGTGACACTTTTGGTGAGGGTCGTTAAAGGCCCATCACCAATGCTCTTTTTGGTTACTTTTGGTGACGGTCAAAAAATGTTCGTCATCATTGATCATTCCAATGAGTTTTTTATGAAGCTATTGTTGAGGTATAAAAGGTGTCTTTTGAACTCCTATTTATCCTACATTAATTATCAATCTAGGTACGATTTTTAATTTCAAGAGTGTACTCAGTCTGAGGCGGGAAATTTGTTTCAAGAGTAATGTTTTCTAATTTGCAGTACAGTGCTAAATACAAGAGTAAACAGATGCTTGAAATAAAATCTAATTGCAATCAAAAGAAACTTAATGCTCTGGAACTTAAATCATTCACTCATAAAACTACAGCAATTTATCAGTCAAGGATGCAGTAGTGATAACTCTTTCCTCTGTCAACTAATATAAATGAAATCAAATATAAACAAGATCCACAATCTGAGAACTTAGACAGTGATAGCCAATGTCCTTTACAGTTGTTGACCTTACACTCCACACTAAAGCAATTAAATGGAAATGATAGATCACCAATGTTGCTAACAGAAATGCTTACTGCAAAATATTTAAAAGCAAAACCAAATACTTGTAGGAAAGAAATAACACCTATCTAGTATGAACATCAATGCTAACTTAATAGAAATGAACAGCAACACTAAATGGAAATGAACAACAATGCTAACTTAATAGAAATGAACAACAAAGCCAAATGAACAACAATCTGTAATGAACTGCGAGACTCTATAACAGAAATGAATAATGATATAAGTGGTAAAGGATAATAATCTCGTTATGATAGGAAGGGAACAGCAATGTGATTCAATCATAGCTTATGAAATAAAATGATTCCATAAAGTATTAGAACTTGTAAAGACAGGAAACTGTAAAGCAATGTGATTCAAGGTAATGAAAGTAAATCAAACCATCACATGACTGGAACTGTAAAATAATGGTACAGGTAGCAAGTGGATCCACCAAGTTCGGGCCCTTAGCTGCTAGTGAAGCACCGCCGAGCTAATTCAGTAGGAAGGAATGGAACGGCAACTGATTTATGTATTAATCATGTATAAAAAGTTTACAAGCACATACTCTATTTTAACGAACAAGAGTCAATGATCAAAGTAACAACACAATAGTAAGTTCAGCAAAATGATAATACATGCCCCCCTGGGCTACAAGCGTTGTCCCTTTTTATAATGGCCAGGCGGATATATCAAGAGTACAGATAAGTTCTGAAGCAGCGATCCCTCAGGATCAAAGGATCCTGAGGGATTCACTCTATCTTTGATTTCTAGTTTATCGTTTTGTCTTCTTGCGCTGATGCCGCACTTTCCCTTTCTTCTCCTGGATTATGCGCTCCGATCTTGATCTCCTTATCTGGATACGGCTTCCTAGGGAAGGGACAGCAGTTGCTTCTACTTTGTCTTTTCCTCCCAAATAGTGGTTTTCCATTTCCTTCATTTTCCGTATAGAAAAAGACAATAATCAATTATTTTGTATCAATCACAAATCTTCTTAATTCTACCATAATTCTTTAACATATTACCATTTTAGAATGTAAATGAGTTGTGATTCAAAAGAAAAGTTAAAGAAATAAATGGCAAATGCATACCTTTTCCATTGCTCAACACACCCCCCTGCTTACCCTTTTTCATGCCCTCATGAAAACCATGTAATTTACATGCAAGGCAGTTAGGGAATAGGCTGGAGAGGGATTTTCATGAAGTGGTCTAAAACCATGATGTGTAGCTAAAACTTCAAAAATGCGCCCTATCTTCCCTTCAGGTAATTCATAGATGGCCTTATATTCTGCTGCAGGATACCAGATAATAGGGCTTTGAAATCTACAACCTAGCCAATACGGTCCTTCCCTCAAGATGAGGTTACCATAGGTAACCAGGCGATCGGAAGCTAACTTAAAATTTTTGTAATTGAATGGCTCATTGTCCTGAATATTCTGATTGGAAGTCTCCCATCGAAGTTTAGCTGCTGCTACAGCATGGTATTTGATAGACAGGAAATATTCTACCCCTTGCTAGACAATGTCTTTGTGGATGGGTCCCAATGTCTGGATCACACCCTCCTTTTTCATTAGGCTTTTATGCTTAATCCACAGTTGTAATGGGTTTTTCGGTTCACCCCTAACCCAAAGGTCTAACCCGTTTTCTTGTCTCTAAAAGGTGTTATGGGCCTTGAGCCACTTTAACTGGTTGGCAGCAAACGAAATGAATGCTTGAAACTAGATATCTCCCACAAAAGGACTGGGATTCTTCTCCATTTCCTCTTCCAAGATAAAATTATGCAAATAAAATTCACAGAGTAAACGCTGAACTTTGACTCCATAGTGTTTACAACAATTTATAAAATCATCAACAGTTTTCAATTCTATAGGTTTCCCTGCCTTAACAGCTTTAATTTTTAATTGCAAATATCTTTCTAATAAAAACAAAGCATAATTTTTGGCAGGGGCCCTACATGCTAGGACATATGTATATAGAGAACAGAGAATATCCATTTGACTCCTTACTATTTTTAGTCTATTTGTTACCTTTTCGACTTTTTCCTCTGCCCTTCGGCATTTATTGAAGGCCTCGCTCTCTAATGCATTGATGTTCTTTACTTGTTGCTGTAACTTTGATATTTTTCCTAAGGAACAGTCTCTTCTATGAGCTTTTCTATAGTCTGCTGAGTCTGTGCCAAATCCTCTTGGAGTTTTACTACCCTAGGGTCATTGTCTGTCGAAACACTTTTGGGTTGAAGATCTACCTGGATCTTCTTATTGTGACATCTGGTTCCTACAGTCTGTGTCCCTTTATCATAAATTTTCTGGTTAGTCGTGACGCTATAGGACAGTGCCTCTGTTTGGACATCCTTATTACAGACTGGTATATCTTCTATTTGGGCCGTTGTTTCTGTAACAACCGCATGTTGTTCCTTGCTGTCCTGAATGGATATGGGCTCGGTTTGAGTCAACGTGGCCTTTATTTTATGGGGTTTCGTTCGGGTGGCTACATTTCTTGTTCTTGGGGTTATTTTTTGAGATTTTCCCCATTTTTAGGGCCCTTATCTACTGTCTGAGTTGTTTTATTACATTTAGTAGCCTTTGTTGTTCCTTTCACAGCCTCTTGATTTCATTCATCTTCTTCTTATTTTTCTTGGGAGGAACAGTTGTTTCCTTGACTGGACTTGGCTTCTTAGTTGGGTTTTGTTCTTCAGGGACTGTGCCCTTGCCCTAACTTGTTTCCATATTTTCTGTTTGAAACACTTCTTCAGTGTTCTCGTCATCTCGATTAGGTTCCTCAGGGGAGGTAACCCTGGTTTGATCTGCCACTTCCCGAGTGGCTTCTGCTTCTTCTTCTTCCTCGTCATTCATTTCCTCAGATGCACTCTTACTATGAGCAGAGTGTTCCTGTGACTGTGCTTCTTCTTCTTCCTCATCATTCATCTCCTCGGATGCACTCTTACTATGAGCAGTGTTCCTGTGATTGTGCTTCTTATTCTTCCTCGTCATTCATCTCCTTGGATGCACTCTTACTGTGAGTAGAGTGTTCCTGTGATTGCCCTGCCTCAATATTGAGGTTGAGCGGGCTCTGTGATTGAATATACTCACCCATATTGGCCAAAATTTGGGCCAATTCACCTTCCTGCAATGGACTTTGTAGTGGAATTGCACCAGAGCGCTCAGTTTCTTCCTCCAATTCCTCTTCCAATTCTTCTTCCACGTTTTCCCCTCCTTCGAGTTGTGGGGGTTGCTCATCCTCGGATTCATGTATTTCTAAGGATTGGCTACTGTTATCTTGGAGATTTCCCAACATTCCCTTGCTTCTCCTCAATCTGAGGGACTATCTGCGTTTTTGTGGTCTAGTTGATGTGCTGGTGGTTCTTTTTCTTTTCAGCGCTAGTAAGGCCAATCCCCCATCTATTGAAAATACCAATTCTTCCCAACTAGACTACTGCTGAGCAAGACTATAACTGAATATTAATCGAATTAAACCATGATGACTTACTACCATTTTTGTATGACGTGATTTCCTTATGCTCCGAGCGGCGTCATGCAATAAATAAATTAAATATGCAGGCAAATTTACAGCACATTTCTGTCTTAATACTGCTAATAATTTGAGATGGCGTGGTCTTACCACATCCTTTCTCCCATCGCATGTGATGTAGCTTTGCACTATTCTGGCTAATTCTGCCCATGGTTCTCCCAGGGTTGCAGGCAGGACTCCTTTTCCTTTGACGGTAAGGTTCTGTCCTTCGTCCCGAAAGATAGCTATGGCCTCTTGAAGTCTCACTTTTTTCTGGGTCCATATTGGTCCAACAGCTGGTAGTCCAGATACTTCAGCAATTACCGCATCTGTTACTGTTATTTGCCTTCCCCTCACCATGGAACGATCTTCCTGCAAATTCTGCAGAAATTCAATGGCCACCATTTCATGGGACTGCTGTAGTCGGGTAAGGTAGGAAATCCATCTTGCTCTCTCTAGAATTTCACGTGCAGAGTCAGAAATTATTAGCACCTGTGGTTCACTGCGTATTGCTCTGCCTCCCATTTCGTCTAAGCTTAGTACATTGTTAATTTTTTTCAAAACACATAAATGACAATGGAATAGCACAACTGTGCATATTGGAAAATATCAATACCATTAAACTTGCTATTTCTGAGATCTGATGGAGTCGTAGTACCTCCAAATAAGGAATTGACATGTCTACCAGTGTATTTTGGAGATCACCTGCACCCTCCTAAAATATTATAGGTCGTCCTTGACTAGCAAATGGAGGAGCAGCGTACTGGATGACAACCGTACAGAAAAAAAGGGAACGACGTATATATCCATGACATGATTGCAAAAAGTAGTGAATTACTGAAATCGAGGCTTATGATGAAAATCACGAATAGATATGGAAATGCTATGAAATGATGCGAAAAATAGGGAAGAGGATAGCTGTCGTAAGTAAAAATACTTATGCAGTCATTATCCACTTTAACCATTATGATTGATTTTCAAACAATATTTCATGTGTAAGAGGTTCGAAAGGATTTTAAAGCATAATCTCATTTGAAATCAAGATAAAGATATAAGAAAAGGGTTTATAATGACTATTGATGTGTGAAAAATATGACTTCAATACCATCAGCAGAGCTCTGTTGCCCACAGGTGTTCATAACCTTGACAAAGTTTCTTTTTCACCCTTGGAACCATAATCCTTTATGTATGCCTAGGAAAGTGCTTTGTGATGTCAGAATGGAGGTCATTGTGCTGGCTTGGTAACCAGATGAATCACAATTCCATTCACCAGGAAGGAGTGAAAGGTGGGCAGGTCGGCTCGTGATGAGACCTCCTGTTCCAAGGACTTTTTTATTTTTCTGATGTGCCTCTTGGATCATAACCCTGGTGTGGTGGCCATAGTGGGAATGCCACTTCACTGCTTCCTTATGATCATGGTAGGCTGGCTCTTGATGAGACCCCCTATCCTTCATCTGACAAACCATAGAATTGTTAGTAATCACATATATTTTTTCTTCTTCTTTTTTTTCCTTTTCTCTTATATAGCACTTTCCTATTTATATACAGAGGATGGCTCAACACTCCTTAAGAGTAGGGATGGTGGAAGAAGTCTGAACATCTCAATAGAGGAAAATATGCCCTTATTCTTATTCAATAATAATGATCAAAGAGAATTATGAAGATTAGGGAAGAACCAACATGATGAAAGTAATCAATCAAATTAGTTTTAGTGAAAATAAAGATAGCAAAGTGATATAAATAGTTGTGTCCTTTCCTCTTTTTTCTTATCAATACAAAGCAATTTCTCTGAAGATAATGATTTTTCTTTGGTTTTTTGTTTTCAGTATCCTCTAGTTTTTGTATCCTTGCATAAATTTATATCTGTGCCTTGAAGGGGTCATGAACAATGAGCCATCATTCACAAAAATTCTCTAAATGATGTTCTTTAAGAAGCACACATACAAAAAATGCACTTAGAAAGTGTTGTTCCTTTAGAAGGAACGACAAAAAAAAATGTGAAGGGGGTTGTTCCTTAAAAGGAACAACAAAAAAAATCTAGCGAAAGTGTTGTTCCTTTAAGAGGAACAACAAAAACAATCTGGTGGAAGTGTTGTTCCTTTAAGAGGAACAACAAAACAATCTGGCGGAAGTGTTGTTCCTTTAAGAGGAACAGCAAAAACAATCTGGCAGAAGTGTTGTTCCTTTAAGAGGAACAACAAAAATAAGCACACGGTAGTGTTGTTCCTTTAAAAGGAACAGTAAAAATAAACACGCAAATGTGTTGTTCCTTTAAAAAGGAACAGCAAAAATAAACACGTGGAATGTTGTTCCTTTAAAAGGAATAACAAAAATAAACATGCAGAGGTGTTGTTCCTTTAAAAGGAACAACAAAAATAAACGAGGGTGTGGAAATGTTGTTCCTTTAGAGGAACAACAACTGTTCCTTTAAAAGGAACAACAAAAATTGTGAAATACGTAGAAATGTTGTTCCTAAAGAGGAACGGCTACTGTTCCTTTAGAGGAACGGCTACTGTTCCTTTAGAGGAACAGCGGTTGTTCCTTTAAAAGGAACATCAAACAAATGTAAGCACTCAAAACTGTTGTTCCTTAAAAGGAACGGTTGTTGTTCCTTTGAAGGAACAGCAGCGGTTCCTTAAGAGGAACAGCACTAAAAATATAGGAATGCAAAATTGTTGTCCCTTAAGAGGAACAACAGTAAAAATTTGTAAAAAAAACAGTTTATAAAGGCAAAATTAAAGAGAAAAAGTTATATACAAAATTCAGAAAAAATAAATAAAAAATAAAAATAAAAAATAATAATAATATATATATATCTATATATATATATATATATATATATATATATATATAATATAAAAAATAAAAAATAAATAAATAAATTAAATTAAATTAAATTAAATAAAAAATTATTCAATGAACTACTGTTGAGGAGGGGTTATCTTCCTCAACAAGAATCTGCATAGTGGAATCTTCCCGTAATTGCTGGTAAAAGGATTCCTGAGTGAGCAGTTTGTGGTAAAGTCGCACTCGATGACCGTTTTCTTTGAACGAATGTCCAGATCCATCAATGGTAGTCAATGTAATGGTGCCATTGTCGTGCACTTTCTGTATCTCATAAGGTCCAAGCCATCGTGTCTGGAGTTTTCCTGGGAAATCCTGAAACCTGGAATTGTATAGGAGTGCCCAATCTCCTTCATGGAAGATTTTCTTTTTGATCAGGGCATCGTGCCATTTTGCTCTCTATTGTTGAATTAATGCAATGTGTTGAAGAGTTGAGAGCCTAAGTTCATCTAGCTCGTTCATTTTCTGTAATCTGCTAGTCTGGGCTTCATTTAAATTCAAACCCACCTCATGTGCTATTCTTAATGTTTGTATTTCGAATTCTATTGGAAAGATGGGTTCTTTTCCAAATACTAGTTGATATGGTGAATGGCTGGTGGTATTTCTCCACGTTGTTCGGTATGCCCACAAGGCCTCCAACAATCTTGAAGCCCAATCACGCCTGTGTGATGCAACTATTTTTGTCAGTATTGCTTCTATCACTTTATTTGTGCTCTCTACTTGGCCATTTGCCTGTGGGTGGTACGGGGTGGTAATTTTGTGCCGAATGTGGTAATTTTTTAATGTTGCAGCAATTTTATTACCTACAAATTGCGGTCCTCCATCCGTGATTATGTCCCTCAGGAGGCCATATCGCACAAATATTTGGAAAAGGAAATGTATTACAGAATCCTCTGTAGCTCTTGGAAGTGCCTCTGCTTCCACCCATTTGGTAACATACTCTGTTGCTACTAGAATGTATGTTTTCTGATTTGATGATGGGTTAATTGGATCAATAAAATCGAACGTCCAACGCTCAAATGGTTCGATTACTAACTGTGGATTTAAAGGCATTTCGTCGGACTGTCCAGGGAATCTTGCTCTTTGGCAACTATCATAGGCTTGAAAAAATTTCTTAGCATTTTTAAAGATTGTAGGCCAGTGATAGCCTGTTTGTAAAACCTTGTGACCAGTCCTGTAGTCCCCGAAATGTCTGCCACATGGTCCTTCATGGCAAGCTTTTAGAATTTCAAATATTTCGTCTTCGCGGACGCATCTTCTGATGTGCATATCCAGCCCTGTATGAAATAGGTAGCCCCCAATCCATGAAAATCGGGTACTGCGTTGCATTATCTGTTTTCGTTCATTGGGCGTTAGATGTTTGGGTAATTTACCTACTGCTAAATAATTTGCAACATCAGCATACCATGGTGTTCTGACAGTAACAGCAAACAAATGTTCATCTAGGAATTGATCTTCGACTGCTACTGTGTCTGTTGGCTTTGGCATTCGTGAGAGAAAATCTACTACAGGATTCTCTTTCCCAGGTCAATTCTTTATTGTGATGTCAAATTCTTGCAATAAAATCAACCATATTGTTACTTTACCATTTGTAACAGGTTTATTTGCTAAGTATTTTATGGCAGAGTGATCTGTGTATAAAACTACAGGATACCCAGTTATATAATGTCTAAACTTATTTACAGCATGTATTACAGCTAAAAACTCTTTTTCAGTTACAGTATAGTTTAGTTCAGCAGGAGATAGATTCTTGCTAATATAATAAATTGCATATGGCTTTTTATCTTCTTCCTACCCAAGGACTGCTCCAATAGCTGTGTCTGAAGCATCAGATGAAATTTGGAATGGCAAATCCCAATTTGGGCCCCTTAGCACTGGGGCTGTCGATACAAGATTTTTCAGATCCTCGAAAGCACAGTCACACTTATATGTCCAAATAAAATCAACATTCCAGTATAGAGGTGCAGCTATTTGAGAAAAATGCTCTATGAATCTCCTATAATAACCAGAAAATCCCATAAAACTACGTACCTCTGTTTGTGTGGTAGGAGTAGGTATTAACAAAATTATCTAAATTTTAGCCGGATCTACCTGTATTCCAGCTGCTGAGATATAATGACCTAAGATGAGTCCCTCGATCATCATCATATGACACTTTTCATGGCTCAAGCAAAGCCTGGTGGCAATACATCTTTGGAGCACCTTTTCCAATGTGTCTAGTGTTGGCTCAAAATCATCTCCATACGGTGTGAAATCATCCATATATACTTCGAGCCCTTCATTTATTAAGTTTGAAAAGATGCTGAGGATGGCCCTCTGAAATGTGGCAGGGGCATTGCATATGCAAAAGGGTAGGACTCTGTAAGCAAATGTTCCCCAAGGACAGGTAAAAGTAGTTTTATCCTGGTCTTCAGGGGCAATCTGGATCTGATTGTATCCACTGAAGCCATCTAAGAAAGAAAAGAATTTATTTCCTGCTAACGTGTCTAATACCTGATCAATGAATGGAAGGGGAAAGTGGTCTTTTTGGGTTGCTTTGTTTAATTCTCTGTAGTCTACACATATCCTCCACTTTCCATTCTTCTTTGGCACCACTACTAGTGGAGAGACCCACTTGCTATCAGATATTGGGTAAATAAAGTTTACATCTAAAAGTTTTTGTAATTCAGCTTTCACAATATCCTTAAGATGAGGGTTTAGTCTCCATTGGGGTTGGCGAATGGGTCTAGCATCCTTTTTTGTATAAATGTGGTGCATACACAGCTGGGGATCAATTCCTTGCATGTCCGGGTAATCCCATGCAAAAGCTTCCTTGTATTTTCTCAGTAGTTGTACCAACTTTTTTTCTTGTTCAGGAGTCAGGTTTTTGTTAATATTCAAGGTTTATCCTGGTTCAATCTCTATATTTTTGTTGTTTGAAACAGAGGTAGTAGGTATTGATTGATTATGAGTGTCTTTGAGGGGATCATCTTCTAGTTCATTATCGAATGTTGCCTCTATCATGTGACATTGTACATGGGATCTGGTTTCTGGTTGGTTAATGAAATTGTTAATGATGTCGTCCTCTGTTTGGTCTTTAAATTCGAGGGCATCTTCTATGGTTAAAGGCGATCTAATGTTTTCTGAGAGATATGATACAGGTTGTTTATTAGTTTTCATTATTGTTAGGCTTGGCTTGGCTAGAGGGTATAAAGCTAAATTCTTGACATTACTCCCTGTAGTTATAGTTATACTGCCTTGTCATCAGCCAATGTAAGCATCAACAGTTGCTAGCCAAGGTCTACCTAAGATTAAAGGGTGTCCATCTAGCCGGTTTTTGGCATTAGTTATCAGAAAGTATGCAGGGTATTCCCAGGAGTCTACAGAGACCATTACATCATGTAGTGTGCCTTCTAGTCTGACTACCAATTGGTCAGCCAACTCCAATAAGCTTGTGGTTGGATCTAATGATGTAATACCAAGCTTTTGACAAGTGGTGGTTGTTAAAATATTAATTGCAACTCCTAAATCAACTAAGGCATTTGGAAAGGAGTGTCCATTGATTTGCACCTCAACCATATGATTCCCTGGGTCCTCATATTTTACGGGTGCCTCTCTTCCTAATAGTAAGTCAGATAGGGTGCCGACTACTTGAACGGTTGGGTTAGTTGTTATTCTCCTCTTTGGCTTTTTTATACATAACTCTTTGATGGTTTTTGCATATATTAGGATATCTTGGATAGCCTGGAGGAGTGGGATCTTTATACATAAATTTCTTAGTTCTCCTAGAAGATCAAAGTCAGGATGTTCTATTGGGCGCGGTATGATTAGTCGTTCTGGGAATGGGGGAGAAGAAGTGGTTGCTTGGTCATGAGTTTGTTGTCTAACCACATCCTCTTCTTGTAGTGGTTGTTCTAAAGGTAACAGATTTTCAACTTGAGCATTTTTATCTCCCTCAGTTTCTATTATGTGCCCAGACCTTAATTGAAGGTCGTTGCACTCCCTTAACTCGGTTTCTAGTTCTGGTGCTTCGATTATTTGAATAGATTGAACCAGTCTATTATTAGGGTTCGGGTTGGGTTGGGCTGGGAGTTGCGGTCTTAAGTTGGTCTAAGGATTTTGTTGCAATGTATATGGTGCTGGTAGTGTAGGTTGAGGGAGAGGAATCATTCCGACTCGCTGATTCATAGGTCTTTGCTAGTTCGACTGCCAGGTTTGACTCTGCGAGATGGAGGGTGACCATTGTGTCAGATATGCATTATTTTGCCAAAATGGTGGACAGTAAGGGAAGTTTAGCCAATTGGTTTGATTTGGCCATGGTGATGTAGGAAATGGTTGTTGTGACCAGCTAGGGAAAGGTGGTTGATTTTGCCACATTCCATTATATTTCTGAGCATTATACTGAGGAGACTGAAAAGAAGATCAACAGGAATACCTGTTTGTCGTGGCTTCCATTGACGACGTTGATTGAGTAGGTACACTAGTTCTGTTTCTTCTTCTGCTTCCTTGTAGACTACTTTCAGGCCCGGGAGTGAGGGACAGTTTTCTGTGGAGTGGTCTTTCGTGCAGATGGCACAAACTTGGACTATATCCAGCGAGCACTCTTTATGGCTATGCTTCTTTCTGCATCTTGGGTAGAATATTGCCGGATTTTGCTCTGCTTCTTCTTGATTTTGTTTAGCTTGGATAATGTCGAGCTGTGTTGTTAGAGTCCCTAGAATATCGGTTTTGAAGTCTTCCAGTAGATTCCCAATTTCTGTGTGGGTTACACCTCTATCTTTGATTTCCAGTTTATCGTTTTATCTTCTTGCGTTGATGCCGCGCTTTCCCTTTCTTCTCTTGGATTATGTGCTCCGATATTGATCTCCTTGTCTGAATATGGCTTCCTGGGGAAGGGACATCAGTTGCTTCTGCTTTGCCTTTTCCTCCCGATAGTGGTTTTCCATTTCCTTCATTTTCCGTATAGAAAAAGACAATAATCAGTTATTTTGTATTAATCACAAATCTCCTTAATTCTACCATAATTCTTTAACATATTACCATTTTAGAATGTAAAGGAGTTATGATTCAAAGGAAAAGATAAAGAAATAAATGGCAAATGCGTACCTTTTCCATCGCTCAACAGCTATGTACTTGTTACTATATTTTTTGTCAAAAGATAACGATTTAAGACCATTGTTGTGGATTCTTTTTTATTATGTGTCCAAGGTCATAGTGGTTATAATAGTCAGTCAATTTGTTAAGAATTAATTAGTGTGTATCATTTCCCTCAAGTCATAAGAATATAGTTTTCCTATGAGTCAACACATGATTCATCTCTATTAGGTTTATTATCTAGCAAATTTCCTTTAAATAAAGTTCCACTAGTGTGTGTAGGAACTATATTATTTAATACATAATCAAGCTCTATCAATTCTATTAATGAGAGAGACCTAGCACTCCTCAACACTCATGGCACACCTTAACATGCTTTGGAACAGTACACTAACATTCCTTGGCACCTCGCATGTCTTGGAACATCTTTGTACCTAGAACATCTTGCCATGAGTAGGATGCCCAAGCACATGTTGGCATGCCCTAGCATAGCATAGCACTCCCCTATCATGTGTTGGCATGCCCTGGAACACCTTGGCAAAATATTGCATTGAAAAACATTAGAACTTGGCACACATTGGCACTTGGCATGTATTGGAACATATTATAAGTGTGCCTAGCATGCCCCTTTTGAAAAAGATAAAGTCCTGACTTATTAACCCTCTTATGTGTTCATTTCATTGCATTTTATCCTGTTTAGTCCTTTTGTTGCCTTGAAACTCCTTGACACATATTGGCATACTATGGCACCATGCACATCCTGTTGAAAATAGCAACAAGAAATGCTAAAAATAGAAGTGCTAAAAATAACACTACTATAAATAGCATTTCAGGATACATTCCAATTTCAGTTAGTCCCTAAACCAAAATTGAGAATTAAAATTCGAATTTGATCTTAGCAGTTGTTTGTAAAATAATTAATTAATTCATCTTGAGTTAATTAGTTGTAGGAAATCAAACATGAAGTCTATGTGAAGACATGCAACAGTTTCTCCATTGATTGAGGAAGTTATCCCTTGATTAAAGGAGATCAGGATGAGTTGTGCTTTGAGTTTTAATTAGTTATCTCAGTTAACTGAGTTAAGTCTAGTTAGATTAGTTCAAATAGTTTGTTGAACTAATTGTGAGTTCAGTTAGTTAATGCATGCATGCATGTAATTGCTTCACTTCAGATAACTGAATATTCTCTCATAAATAACTCATGCATGTCAGTTCAGTCAGAGACCCAGTTGAGATCAGGTGATGGGACATTGTACTATCAGTTGCAGGAATATTCCATGGAGGATATCTCTTGCATGCAGAAGGAATTCATTCCTTGGAGATTGCGCAGTTACTTTTGAGTTTGATGAACGTGTGACGAGGCCAATTCACACAGGTGGCAGCATTGGACCCCAAGAGAAACTGCGCAAGGAAATAAGAGGCTTGGAGGGCTGAGGGAAGGCATATCTTGTGTCTATTCAGTCTGTGAGCTGTATTGTTGGATTGTACTGAGAGGATAGCTTGTGAGCTAATGCTTTGTGTAATTTGAACATATTTCCACTTGTATGATAATAGAAAGCTTGAGGTTTTTAGCTGAGGCTTTCCCTAGAGTATTCTTCTATGTTTATGTGTGATTGATTTCTCATTCTCAGTTATATGTGTTCTATTTGATCTTGCTCAAAATCGATTAAGCTTCTGCAAGTTTGTTGTAGAAGTAGATCTTGTATTTTTATTTAGTATATTGCATAATTTGTTGATCTACAATGGGAATTTCTACATGGTATCAGAGCAAAGGTGATCAAAGTGAAGAACAGTATACAAAGAAGGGAGAAGTTCGAAGTTTCAAGTTCCTGATTATAGAATTTGAATTCTTATCACATCTCAAATTTCCCCAATGGCGTTCAACGGTTTAAGACTCAAGTATGCCCTTGATGGTAGCTTGAATTATATAGCCTAGAAGGATCACATGGAAGCAGTATTAGAGGAAAGTGGTCTAAAGGTCTTCATTGATCAAGAAGTCCCGAACTTGGCAATAGCTAATGCTACAGAATTGGCCGAATGGAATAAATGTGTGGCTAGAGCGAGGAGAATCCTCCTAGAGGGAGTTCAAGACCACATTGTCTTGAGCCTCCATGGGAAGGAGACACTGTTTTCAATGTGGAAAACATTGAAAGATCTATATCAAAATAGCAACGATCAAAGGAAGTTGGCACTGAAAGACAAGCTTTGGAAAATCAAGTGTGAAAAGGGCAACACGATCTCTACATATCTGAACAAGCTCACCACCTGCAGGGATGAGCTTGGAAGTGTAGGGATCACGACAGCCGATGATGACATGATGAGTCTTGCTCTCCTCAGTCTTCCTAAGAGCTGGCATATCTACCAAGAATCGATTAATGGAAGAGAGAAACTACCAGATTGGGAACGACTTTGGTCGGATCTAATGCAGGAGAAGATAAGAAGAAGCACCAGAGATGGATCTTCATCAAAGCAAGATGATGAAGAAAATCTAGCCTTAGTGAGTAAGGCGAGGAAAGGGAAAGGGAAGGCATCCCATCCCAAATCCAGTTCTTCCCATGGTGGGAAGAAGTTTGAAAAATCGAAAGTGCGATGCTTTCATTGTCATGAGGTGGGCCATTATGCTACGAATTTTCCACAGAAGAAATCTAAGAAGGGATCAGATAGTGAGTCACTGGCCTCACAGTTCAAGTTGGATTTCTCTCTCATTGCATGCATGGTTTCATCCATGGTGGGATGTGTTTGGTACCTAGACAATGGAGCCTCCTTCTACGTGTCTGGCAACAAGAATCTTTTCAGTACCCTGGAGGAGAAGGATCTCCATATGTGGATCGATATGGTCGATGATGGAAAGTACCATGTTTCAGGTGAAGGTACAGTTGTGTTTTAGAGGGAGCATGGAGCTCCTCTCACCCTGACTGATGTAAAGTATGTACCGGGTCTGAAGAAGAATCTTGTGTCTGTCGCTATGCTAGAAGACAAAGGCTATTATGTAGTCTTTAGTAAAGGAAAGGTATTCCTGAGGCACATCGGTACTAGACAGACCAAGAGGATTGGGATTCGAGTAAACAATCTCTACAAGCTAGAGGTAGATGACTGTGTTGCATTGAGTTCCAAAGTAGAGGTGGTGCAAAGCCAAGATGTTGGCGAGCTATGGCATAGAAGATTGGGCCACTTGCACCATGGGGCCTTAAATATCATGCAACAGATTTCTACTTGACTTCCCAAGGGAAAACTGGAGTAGACAGATACATGCAAAGGTTGTACCTTGGGTAAGTATGCGAAATCTTCCTTTTAGGATCGAGATAGTAGAGCTGGATATATCCTGGAGTGAGTTTACAAAGATGTATGTGGACCATTATCTACAGCCTCCACCGCTAAACAAAGGTTCTATGTTATTTTTATTGATGATTTTTCTCGTAGATGTTGGATCTCCTTTATGCAAAAGAAGGATCAGACCTTCTTGAGGTTTTGTGAGTTTAAAGCCTTGGCAGAGAAAGAATCTGGAAAGAAAATAAAAGCCTTTTGTAGCGACAATGGTGGAGAGTATGTCTCCCAACAGTTTAAGGACTTCCGCGCTGCAGAAGGAATTAAACGGGAGTTGACGGCACCCCATAACCCACAGTAGAATCGGGTGGCCGAAAGGAAGAAAATATCGATTGTGGGAGCAGCTCGAGTGATGTTGCATGACCAAAGCCTACCACTTCATTTGTGGACTGAGGCAAGAAATATAGCTGTATACTTGCATAATAGAAGCCTGCACCATATATTGGGGATGAAGACATCTATGGAGGCCTTTTCCGGGAAGCGACCAGATGTGAGTCACTTCAAGATATTTGGATCATCGATTTATTGCCATGTGACCAAATATGCCTGGAAGAAGCTAGATCCAACAACTGAGTTGGGGATACTTGTGGGGTACACTGATACACCCCACAATTATCGGGTGTTCCTGCCTACCAGTCAGAGGACAGTGGTACGCAAAGATCTGAAGTTCGACAAGTAGAAAGCCATGCGAGTATCACTTGAGAGGGAGCTCAAGTTGCATGCAGAGGAGGAACTTTCAGTTCCTAAGGAGGAGGAGCCTCAGATTGATGCGGAGCAGTTGCATGCAGAGGATATGGGAGTGGAGACATCCACTCATGCTGAGTATTCCAGAGATGGGTGGAAACGCTCAAGGGAAGCTGACAGGTTGATGATAGATGCGTGAGAGAATGTGGGACAACCATCTTCTTAGCACAAACAGAGGAGATCACCCGAGCAGTACACTAGTTACATGGCTCTGGTTGAGGAGTGTGTAGAGTCTGGACCTTCTTCATTCGAGGAGGCAGTGCAACAACCAGTCTAGGTTGATGCAATGGTAGAGGAGTACGACTCTATCATTCGAAACAGTGTGCGGGATGTTGTCCCAAGACCTTAGGACAAGTAAGTGGTGAGTTCCAGATGGCTTTACAAGGTAAAGCATGCAACTGATGGCAGTGTTGAGAAACATAAGGCAAGGTTTGTTGCCCGTGGTTTCTCACAGGTCGAGGGGATCGACTACAATGAGACCTTTGCTCTTGTAGCAAGGTACTCATCTATCAAATCGATGTTGGCACTATCAGCTCAGATGGGTTGGAAGATCCATTAGATGGATGTGAAGACAACATTACTCAATGGGAAGATTGAGGAAGAGGTGTACATTGAGTAGCCATAAGGTTTTGAGACCTTCGATCGTGAGTCGCATGCGTGCTGACTCAAGAGGGCTTTGTATGGGCTGAAGCAAGCACCCCGTGCTTGGTACACCGGGATCAACAACTATTTCACCAGGTTGGGCTTCACCAAGAGTGAAGCAGATGTGAACCTTTACCACATCATGGTAGAAGGTACGTCATTGATCATTGTTCTTTATGTGGATGATATGATTTTGACAGGTGATGATCAGTTTATCATGTCTTGCAAGGAGGACCTTGCAAGAGAGTTCGAGATGAAAGACATGGGTCTTACGCACTACTTTCTAGGCATGGAAATGTGGCAGAAAGAGGGGGAAGTATTTGTGTCTTAAGGCAAGTATGCCAATGAGATACTCAGGCGATTCCACATGGAGAATTGCAAGCCCATGCAAACTCCTCTAGCTGGTAACTGGAGGAAGGAGGATGCTACTTCAGGTGAGGTAGTAGCTACTACTGTTTATCGACAGTTGGTGGGTTCATTGATGTATCTAGTGAACACATGACCAGACTTATGCTTTGCGGTGAACCAGTTGAGTCAAACTATGGTTCAACCTACCAAGCTATTTTGGAAGCCAGCGAAGCATGTGTTCAGATACCTCAGAGGCATCTCTCAGTATGGATTGTGGTACAGACGGATAGAGGGAGTGAAGCTTCAGGGCTTCACAAGTGTGGATTCGGCAGGGAGTCCATTAGACCGGAAGAGCACTTCTGGAGGAATCTTCAACATTGGTTTAGCTACAATTTCCTGGTACAGTAGGAAACAGAGGTCAGTTGCACTTAGCTCAGCAGAGGCTGAATACATGGCTGCCAGTCAGGTAGCATGTGAGGCCATTTGGATGTGGAAGATTCTAGTGGGATTGTTTGGTCAGAGGATGGATCCAACTATGATCTACTGCGATAATCAGAGTTGTATCAAACTCTCTGAGAATCCAGTTTTTCATGACAGGTCCAAGCACATTGATATCCGGTACCATCATCTTCGAGACTGTGTGGTGAAGAGGATCATGTTGTTGCTGTATGTTTCAACTGAGGAACAAGATGCAAATATTTTGACTGAGGCATTGTCAAAATGCAAGTTTGAGTTCCACAGAGACAGGATTGGGGTGACTGATAATCCCTTTCTTGTTGAGAGGGAGTGTTGAAAATAGCAACAAGAAATGCTAAAAATAGAACTGCTATAAATAGCATTTCAGGATGCATTCCAATTTTAGTTAGTCCCTAAACTAAAATTGAGAATTAAAATTTGAATTTGATCTTAGCAGTTGTCTATAAAATAATTAATTAATTCATCTTGAGTTAATTAGTTGTAGGAAATCAAACATGAAGTCTATGTGAAGACATGCAACAATTTCTCCATTGATTGAGGAAGTTATCCCTTGATTAAAGGAGATCAGGATGAGTTGTACTTTGAGTTGTAATTAGTTATCTCAGTTAACTGAGTTAGTCCAATTAGATTAGTTCAAATAGTTTGTTGAACTAATTGTGAATTTAGTTAGTTAATGCATGCATGCATGTAACTGCTGCACTTCAGATAATTGAATATTATCTCATAAATAACTCATGCATGTCAGTTCAGTTAGAAACCCAGTTGAGATCAGGTGATGGGACAGTGTACTATCAGTTGCAGGAATATTCCATGGAGGATATCTCTTGCATTAAAAAGGAATTCATTCCTTGGATATTGCGCAGTTACTTTTGAGTTTGATGAATGTGTGATGAGGCCAATCACATAGGTGGCAGCATTGGACCCCAAGAGAAACTATGCAAGGAAATAGGAGGTTTGGAGGGCTGAGGGAAGGCATATCTTGTGTCTATTCAGTCTGTGAGTTGTATTGTTGGATTGTACTGAGAGCAGGATAGCTTGTGAGCTAATGCTTTGTGTAATCTAAACATATTTCCACTTGTATGATAATACATAGATCGGGGTTTTTAGCTGAGCCTTTCCCCAGAGTATTCTTCTGTGTTCATCTGTGGTTGATTTCTCATTCTTAGTTATATGTGTTCTATTTGATCTTGCTCAAAATCGATAAAGCTTCTGCAAGTTTTTTGTAGAAGTAGATCTTGTATTTTTCTTTAGTATATTACATAATCTGTTGATCTACAG
The DNA here is from genome assembly GCA_031772625.1 of Pinus tabuliformis. Classification (NCBI taxonomy): domain Eukaryota; kingdom Viridiplantae; phylum Streptophyta; class Pinopsida; order Pinales; family Pinaceae; genus Pinus; species Pinus tabuliformis. The sequence goes on along the minus strand of CM062811.1, from coordinate 147,606,075 downwards.
TGGGAAATTTTACACATCCTAGCATGTCTTAGCACCTGGAATGCCTTGGCACTATTTGGCACATGCTAGCACACCCCGAAAATACCTAGCACACTCTAGCACTTCTTGACATTCCCTAATATTACCTGGTGTGCCTTACCCGTTCTTAGCATACCTTGTCACTCCCTCCTTGGCATGACAACTAGCACTCATTAACACTCCCTGACGCACCCTTATATTCATTCACTTCCATGCATTTTGACCTAGTTCTCCCTTGTGTTGTCCTAGTACTCCCTAACACTCCTCAGCATGCATTGGCACTCTCTAGCACACCTTAGCACTCTTCGATATGCTCTTCCACTTCATAGCATGCATCACACTCCCTGACGCACATTGGCACTTGGCACGTATTGGCACTTGGAAAGTATTCACATGTTTGGCATGTGTTGAGATGACTTGGTATGATTTGGCATGGTTTAATATTAAAGTTATTTGAGATCAATTATTGGAAACTAGATGAGAAGAAACGGAGGAAGATTTGGCACTTAGAATGCATTGATACTTGGCACTAGGCACCTATTGGCACCTAGTGTTGGTTTTCCTAGCATGACCCTCATGGAAAAGGTAAACATATGACTTATTAACCCTATTATGTGCTCATTTACTTGTAGTTTAATTTGTTCCTCCCTTTTGATCCCTTGACAATCCCTAGCATGCATTGTCACACCCTTGTACATCTTGGCATGCCTTTGCACTTGGCACATCTTATCTTGTTTGAGATGTCTTCATACTATCTGGCACATGTTAGCATGCCCTAGAATTCCATAACACACCTTGGCAGTCATGACCTTACAACTAGCATTACATTTTTCCATGACTTGGGAACATTACATTCATTAGAACACCTTGGCACTCCCTAGTTTTCATGCCCTCTGTTATGCTCCACAATGTCCCAAGATGATGAGGAGACCGATGGAGGTAATCACAGACCAAGCTTTTAGTTTGGTAAATAGTCCTACCAAACCAAAGAGGGCTCTCTCTATGAAATCACAACAAAGAGATGACTGGAATGTAAAGGATTTTAGGCTAGATAGCTAGGTTCAAGTGGGTTTTGGAAAATTTAGGGTTTTGTTGTTGGATAAGGGAGAAAAACCAGGTAGCTAGGTCAGAGGATCAAAGGGTTACAACAAAAAATACAAAAATGAGAAAGGTAGCATTACTTTTGTGATGGATCTTAGGGTTTTTTGGTGTAGTGTAGTTTTTAGAAGAAGTGAAAGGTATTAATGAGCATGAAACATGAATTCATTAAGCAAGAAATAAAGTAACACATAATGATTTTTCCATCAAAACAGAACTTTATGAAAATATTTTTTTTTATAAAATGTAAGGAAAACCATTGAATAATTGATGAATGGAAAGAAAAGATTAATATCTTTCATATAAAGTTATAACAAAGAAAAAATAACATCACAAACTTACTGCACATGAAGTCCTAGATAATAGTTGCAAATTGTGTCCTTTGATTTCCAGAAAATGTCCAAGTACAAGCTACAATATTTCTCTCCTCTGAAATCCAACCCGTTCTATCACTGAGAAACAGATACATAAAGACCAAAACAAAATCTCCCCACTCTTATGGGTTGAATCAATGACTCTAGGAACTGTTACATGAGGTGCTCTAACCAAATCCTAATGTCTAGGGAAGTTAAAAACAACTTCTAGAATTAACTTTGACTCCAACCTCTCTCATAAATGAGGTCAAATTTACATAAAACAGCTTACAAATACTAACCACCCATTAGTTACATTTACTTTTACCCCTCACATTCATCTACTTCACCCTTTTGACTTTTACTAGAGTCAAATTAGGAATTACAAAAAATTACACAGTGAAAATTTTACAAAAATATCAAAAATTTCCAGGTGTACAGTGAGCTGTTGGAGGCCATTTTTGAGTTCCTTTATGAAGTCCAAATCTAGATCGGAAGCCTTTTCTAGAAATCTGGGAGAGTGTATATGTCTTTAGAGTATTGTTTCACTCAAAATGACCAATTTTTGGCTGAGATATGGCCATTCTCCCAAGGTGTCTCCAAGTGCGCAACGAAATGGAAAGAGAGGGGCATAAAGGTGATTTTTGGCCTCTTTTTTCAAATTTCTCAAAACCTGAGCCCCAGACCAGGAAAGTGGGCAAATGGGGTTTGATATGGGGTCATAAGATTTCCAAAAATGCTGATTTTACATCATTTGGAGCCCTGAGGAAGAAGCAAAGCGTGAGCTCGCTATGCTACTAGACAAAAAATTGCCAAAAAATTGCAAGTCTGCACCAAAACACAAAATTTTCTCCAAACCCTCACAAATTTTTTCTAGAGATGCCTCCTTAGCACACCCAGAACATGCTAACACTCCATATCATACACTATTATTCATTCATTTCCATGCAATTGAAACTAGTCCTCCCTTGTGTTTCCCTGACACTACCTAACATACCTAGTCAATGCCTCCTTAACACACCTAGAACTTGCTAACAATCCCTATCACACACTCTTATTCATTCATTTACATGCAATTGAAACTATTCCTCCCTTGTGTTTCCCTGGCACTCCCTAGCATGTGTTGGCACCACACCCTAGCACCTGACACCTCTTGGCATGCCTTAACACTTGGCATGTCCTGGAATGACTAACATGCCTTGGAACTTTCTAGCATGTGTTATCACTTCCTGGCATTCCTTGCACACCTTGGCACTCCCTAGTTGTCATGCCCTCATAGATAGCCTTACTTTTTTTGTGACTTTGGAACCCAACCAAGTCATTGAAAAAATAGTGTTGTCCCTAGACAAAAGTCTCCCTTTGTCTAAAATTGCTTTTTCCATCCCCTTATCATAATCATAGGCTTACCTATTGCAAGTCCTATTATGAAATTATCCTAATACACTTCGTCCTTGGGACACCTGGAAGACACTCTTATTCGTTTTTTTCCATGCACTTTGATCTAGTTCTCCCTTGTGATGCCCTCACACTCCCCAACACTCCTCGACATGCGTTGACATTGTCTGGCATGTGTTATCACACCTTTTCATTCCTTGGCATGCCCTAGCACTCCCTAGCTATCATGCCCTCATAACTACCCTTATTGGTTTTAAGACTTGGGAACCAACCAAGTCCTACCTCGACTACAACATCTTGACCAAGTTAGAGGTACTACAACTATACTATCCCTTGTTCACCTAAGAATGGACTATAACTCATCTTAGGCTACTCATGCCCAATCTTATCTTATCTCACTTAAGAAGTTACCAAGTCAAGGCTCACGTCTAACCATGGCCATAAAACAACTAAGCAACATAGTTTACATCTTGACATGGCATAGCACCTGGCATGTCTAACAATCCCTTGGCACTATGTGGCACATGTTGGCATTCCCTACATGCCATGGCATGCTTTAGCACTCCCTATCATACCGTACCACTCCTTGACATGTCATGGCACTCTTGCATGCCGTGGAACTACCTAGAATATAACTTTGTCACTCCCTCGTGAGCACACTTGGAACTCACTGACACTCCCTATCATACACTCTTATTCATTCATTTCCATGCATTTTGGACTAGTTTTCCTTTGTGTGTATGTTGCACTCCCTAACACTCCCTAACACTCCCTGACACGCATTGGCACACCCTGACACGCATTGGCATACCCTGGCATGTCACCCTAACACTCTAGCATTTCTTGGCACCACCTAACATACCTTGCCATCCCCTCCTTAGCACACCTAGAACTCACTGACACTCCTTGTCACACACTCTTAGTCATTCATTTCCATGCATTTGAAGCTAGTGCTGCCTTATGTTTCCCTAGCACTTCATAACACTCTATGGCATGCATTGGCACACCCTAGCACCTGACACATATTGGCATGTTTCCCTGGCTTCTAATATGCCTTAACACTGCCTAGAGTACCTTATCACTCCCTCCTTAGCACACGTGGAACTCACTAACACTTCCTGTCACAAAATCTTAATCGTTCATTTGCATGCATTATTTTCACCTATTGCTCCCTTGTGTTCCCCTAGCACTCCTTAACACTTCCTAGCACGTGTTTTTGATGGACAAAACACTATATATAGGGCAAATCATCCTCCATTTGTGGACAAGCAAATTTGGTTAAGCAAGTCTATAATAAGAAGTGTGAAGATAACCAACCAAGAGAAGGAAACAAAGAGAGAAAATTTTGGTGTTGTTTATGGGTCTGTTTTAGGGCTAATAGATCCACATGTGCGAAGGAAGGAAGAACTATCTACTACAAAAAAGGTCGAAGATCTTGTTGTTGTCCAAGAAGTCGAATCAAGGAAGAAGATAAGCAAGGTTACACGCCAAATTATAATAAGAGTTCATACCATCCAAGCGAAGAAGATCAAGGTTCAAAAGGTTGGTAAACCACACGTTCTAGGGTCTATGCAAGAGGGCCAAGAACTACAGATCTGATCCATGGAACTGGAATTTGAAGGATAGTCAAGTTATTGAAGGAAGAAACCTGATCATCATTGACTCAAGGAAAAATAAGGAAGTTGAATCAAGGAGGCTTGTGACTTGGTCTTGGAGAGGTCATTGAGTCAAGGGTCTAGGCCATGATCTTGGTATTCATCAATTGAAGTCTATATAAGAAGAAGATCTCATTTGGGTTTTCCTCTCATGTTGGAGAGGTTTTGGCCCTGGTTGATTGCATATTCTATGTGTCTCTTGTCTCGTCATTGTTTATGCATTGGTATATGTTTGATGAAGAATATTGTTTTGAGCATTGTTTTTTATTGTGGATTAGTCTTGAATGTGTTTGTGTATGAAAAATTGGTTGGGTTTGTAAACTATGAGTAGAGCAGTGTTTGATTGATGCATGCTACCTACAATAGAATGTGTCTCTTACTTAAACAATTAATTTAGTGGAAACATGGGTATTTGGACAATTATTTTGGAATTTATGCACCTTACAAGTACATCAACTCATATAATGCATAAATATAATGGAAAGTTGTAACGTGTTGCATCATAGAAAGGATGTTGATAAATATGATAGCTTAAATGTACATGATAGTTTGGAAAGGTGGGGAATAACTCTTTTTTAGTCATAGGTAGCCTAATCAATTCCTTTTTTAATATTTAAATGTCCATGATGATTTTGAAAGTAGGTGGGTAGCAATTCTTACTCATGTCATAGATAGCCTAACGAGTACTTTTCTCTATCTAGAATGATACTAGATACAAAACTTTTTTGTATTGTGTGCTTCTTCAATTTTTTTAATAATATATCATGTTATAAAAACTTTAAAATAAGCTTCTCACTTTGGTTCTTGCATTTGTGTTAAAATCTGAACCCAACTTTTGAAAGTAGTGTTATTTTGGAGGATACCAACAATATTTTTCACTCCATAAAGGTTTTAACCTATCTTTAGTCTTTGATGAGTTTTTTTGGATGATTGTACTTTAAAAATAAAGATGCATCTGCAATTTTCTCACTTGCTAATTTAGAATCAATGAAAAAAATCAAAATAATTACTTACATTTATTTGTAGAGTTTACCTAAAATTGATGGAACATGGTGATTACATCAAATGAGTGTGAAATTGAATTTTTAAATTTTATTAATGTCCTCAATTCTTGGAAAATGTAATGGGATCAGATGATAAGTTAACATGTAAGGTACTTAGTGAGACATTGCTTCTCTTCTAAGAAAAGTATATCTAAACCAAGTGCAATACCAGGGACAGAGAGGATTCTGTAGTGTGCAAATCTTAGTTGTGTGGGTTTGGGGCTAAGGCATAGTTGCTCCATTTAACTGAAGTAAAATGAGAGGAAATGAGGCAATGCATACTTTGTAAATCTTAGCTATGAGGATTTGAGGTTCAAGGCTTAGTCACTTGCAATTAAAATAAAATGAGATCAAATGAGACAAGGACTTGAAAATTATTAGTTATATGTAATGACATTAAAGTGAGTAAACACAAAGTACCAAAATTCGAAGTAGAATCAATCCTTGTGTATGAAAATTCAGTCAAGCAATTTTTTATGGCTGAATTCCCCCTCAAATATACATTTGATTAATGCAAAAGCTTAGAAAACCACATCTATGTAATCGAGATATCCCTCTTAGATGCACAAACATTTCCTCTTGGCTTCCCATTGACTTTCAGGTTGTGTTCCCCTACACTCCTATATGCTTACTAGGGATACTACACTCCAACGCGACGAATTCTAAGATATATTGTGATAGGGGGGATGAGGGTTTTGGAAATTCTTATTGCCATAGGAAAGTCTTGCCATGTTTACTTCAATAATACGGAAGAAAAATGCTCATGTAGAAGGATTTATGGTGCTTTTTCTATTGTGGGAAATAGAAATGCCATACATTATGGTGCTTCTTAGTACAATCTTACCGATTCATGGAGAAAGATCAATGGTTCCTTGGGTGGAACTATACCAATGTGTGGGTGGGACCAGGCTCATGAGATTCATTTTTTACTACCATCACAATGAACGACAACCAAATTGACTCATGAGATTCATTTTTACTACCATAACAATGAACTACATCCAAATTGGTTATAAAAGATTGCGTTGTTAAAAGTTAATTTTTAGCTTTAAAGTTTGACATAATAATTATAAAACCAAATCTCATTTGTTTAAATAACATGGAAACCCATAATATTAGTATTAGATAATTAAACATTAATAAAAAATATTTATAGTTTTCTGTTTAATTGTATAAAATCCAAATCTGAATTTGTTTAAAATTACAACTTACAACATGGTTAATTATTTTGTAATTTTGAAAAATAAAAAATATAATTTTTTGAAATGAGTATACAATAAGATAAGAAAATATACATTCCATACATTTTTATATATTCATAAAATATAATGTTTTTAAAATTTATAAAAAAATAAATAATTATAATTAAAAAATTTAACGATCATCCAAATTAAAAATTTAATTTCTGTCGCGTTTTCTTTCCTGCCTTAGTGTATTCGAATGAATGTTGAGTAGTTGAAAAAAAGGAAAGACCATTTTGCCGCGTTTTCTTCCCCGCCTTAGTGTATTTGAATGAATGTTGAGTAGTTGAAAAAAGAGGAAATACCATTATGTCGCGTTTTCTTCCCCACTTTAGTGTATTCGAATGAATGTTGAGTAGTTCAAAAAAAAAAAAAGACCATTTTGTCGAGTTTTCTTCCCCGCCTTAGTGTATTCGAATGAATGTTGAGTAGTTGAAAAAATAGGAAAGACCATTATGTTGAGTTTTCTTCCCTGCCTTAGTGTATTCAAATGAATATTGAGTAGTTGAAAAAAACGGAAAGGCCAGAACAAGTTTTGGTCTTCTTCCCGGCCTTAGTGTATTCGAATGAAGGTTGAGTAGTTGAAAAAGAAAAGGAAAGACCATAGGCACAGTACAATCTGATCTGTGGCTATATAGATCCAGGTGCAAGTCGCTGGATCAATCTTTAGGGTTTCTAGATCGATGGGCATTCTTAGAATTGATTTGCAAATTTGTTTTATATTTTCACATGAAATGTATGTTGAGTAGTTGAAAAAAAAGGAAAGACCATGGGCACAGTACAATCTGATCTGTGGCTATATGGAAACAGGTACAAGTCATTGGATCAATTTTTAGGGTTTCTAGATCGATGGCCATTCTTAGAATTGATTTTCAAATTTGTTTTATATTTTCACATGAAATGTTGCAGTAATTCACTGGCAGTTATTTTTTCATGGTTGAATTTGGATGCGTTGAGAAATAAGATTGAGGAGGATCTCTTCAATGGCTTGCTCACAAAACATGGATCTATTTTCGCAGGGAAAATTTGGACCTGTTGTGGCCAGCAACAACCCCCCACTTATTTAGTATTATTATTAATACTAAATAAGTGGGGACCCTTATCCATAAAATTCAAAAAATAAATTAGGACTTTTATTTCCTTTTTGAATAAATCTTACTATCATAAAACCTAGGAGAATACCCAAAAATCTTAAAAAGACTTAAGTTTTATGATAAGCATCGCATCGCAAAAAGGTAATGGATGCCTTCCTACAAGCGAAATCCTAAGATTGCGAAACCGCGATGCGCAATCACGCATCAAAAGACCCTTATCACATCGCATGCCTCAAAAATCACTTAAGCTGAAATGCCTCAAACCGCCGATATGCAATGGTGCATCTCATAAATTGCACTTTTAAAAAACACATTGTAACGAATGATTACCACACGCAACGGATTTGCGATATTGAATTTGCGATATTGCGATCTATGATATTGCGATCTGCGATATTGTGAAGCAAATCGCAAAATCGCCTTATCGCAGATCTACAGGGCTCGTTATTCGAAAAAGCTTTTTCCATAAACCGATGCCCAGTCATGCGCGTTAATTTTAATTAATGAGTTAGTTGGAAATCATTAATGAAATATGGTTTTGATCTGATCGAAGAGCCATTTCACGTAGGGTGATATATTTTATACGTTTTTGGCATTTAAAAGCTTTCCCGTCACCTTTTTCTGATCATTATTCTTGCCTCATTTGTAAACTACAGGAGCAAAGAGCAGGGAGGTGTAGATAGCAGTGTTCAGAATATTATGGGAAAGAAGGGTAAAGCTCCGAATTCTAAAGATAAAGAGATGATGCCCTTATACACAGACACCACCTGTAACAAAGATGTCGATATTACTACTTGGGAAGGCATGTACAATCTACTCGAGGAAGAAAATCCCAGGGTAATGGAGGTTACAGCTATTGTTGGCTCACACGGGTCATCTGAGGCATCTATTATAGAACTAGCATGTTCGTTCTTGCACCGGATAGCAGCAAGGCCCAAAATTCTTCCATACACGTACATGGTCAAGTGGGTACTGGATAGTGCTGATATCACGAATAGACAATTTAAGACTCGGAGCCAAGAACTTACGAAGTCGTTCTTTCTGCAAAATTTAAGGTTTATATCCTCTAACAAAAAAAAGCGCAAGAGGTGAAATTAGCACCACAGAAGCCCGAATCAAGGAACGAAGGTAGTTTCCGATGCGCGATTAGCGCTAATCACGCATCGCCAGGCAAAACCCCTCGAGAAGGAAAGCCTCTAATCTCTTAGTCACCTGTAAGCCCAGAAATTTGTTGGAAAAAGTGCTAAAGGCGAAAGGCAAAACTTGAACTCAAAAAACAATGGTATTTATCAGGGATATCCTCAAGTGGTATGTAAATATCTACCAAATGTACAACATCTACAGACAAACTGGAGACAGAAGGCTCAGAAAAAGCAGAGGCCATCAAAAGATTAACCAAGTTGAACTGGGATTCTTACTAGATGTACTTGGTAGAACCACACAACCAATGCATGACTCTCAAATGTATCATTAATTCTGCCAAGAATATGGCACCAGCTCTTACTGATTTTGTTTTCGCAGGACAGCTAAAGTCGGAAGTCGGCCAGCCAACTCTCTTCAAGCAAATGTTGAACGCTTGCGACTACAAGGAATAGATACATAGATAGTTAGTTGTCAGTTTTAGTTTTAGATTTAGTTTTAGTTTTAGTTTTGCTTTACTTTTGCCTAAAATGAGGACGGTCATTTAAACCATATCCTACATTTTTGTAATAAATTATTTTTAGATTTAGCTAGTAGTATTTAAACCCTTCTAATGCATTTAGAGAAAGGTCCTGAAATTTACCAAAAACTTGTCCTCAGAACATGCACTTTTGCACCCTCCGAGGAGGTTTTGATGAATGAATGGAACAGGATTTATTGATATCTGCGTTTAATATCTACTATTGATGTTGCACTTTTGTACTCTTAGTAGATGTTGAATTAAGAAGAGATAGATCATTATTGCTAGAGCTCATGAGTAGAACTCGTTATAAATGGTACTTTTATCTCTTAACAAATTCTGTTTATGTGTTATGGTGATATTCATGTTCAGTTATTTATGTATGAATGCTTAAATGCTTGAGTTATCATTTGGCACTTTTGTACGGTGATAGATATTTATTTATGCTTAATATATGAGTGACTTATTATGCGATATGTTTTTCACAACTGTTCGGCTAACTTTTTATACGAAACAATTATTGAATTCTTTTCTTATAGCAATTGAATGATCTTTATTACCAATTGTTGTAGAAACTATTTTAGATCGCATAATTGAAAGATCAAATCCCGAGGTAGTTTTAGAATTAGATATTTTTGTTTATTAGAATACAATTGCATGTCGTTAAGTTAGACTTAGAATAAAAGCATTTTACTTAGAAGTTATTAGAAAGGAAATATCAATTCTCAACACACACACACACATAAATTGGGAAACTGGTCCCATATCCCTAGTCAGACCCACTACACCAAACGGAAAAAGAGCTGCTAACCAAGGTCCGACCGGGTGGGTATCCCCCTTGTTGTAGACCGATTTTTGGGGCTTCAACATATTTGGTGCTAGAAGGAGGGCCTCCGAACTATGAATGGCAAGTAAATCTAAATCTAAATACCATTCTGAGAGTAAATCGTCCTCACCATCTCCCCGACTTCTCCATCGCATTTAGAATCTTTAAATCTTGAGCGAGAAGTCGATAGAACAATAACCACTGCCACAAACCTGAATATTTCAGAGAAATCTACTATTGAACCTCCTGAAGTTGAATCTTTGATCCATAAACTTCAGCGATTTTCAATATCTCCTCAAAAATATGAAAAATCTCAAGGTAGTGTGACTTCGCAATATAACCCTTCTCATCCCCTTACCAGATTGCAGAGTGAAAAATTTGTTATTGAACCAACTGAATTACCTCTACCTACAAGGAAGAGAGCAAGGAAATCACCTAAAGGGTCTGATAGTGAGACTCTTTCGTCATCATCATCCATCTCAACCTCTCCACCGCGAAGTCAACCATCCACTCAACCACTTCAAATTATCGTCCACCAGACCACTGGAACTTTGACATCTCCTTCTCAATCATCTGGAACTGTAATATCCTCATCTTCCCAACCGCAGGGATCATATTCTGTGCTTTCCTCTATTAGTAGTTCAACAATGGCCCAAACTCCATGGAATAACCCAGGGGCAGTCTTAATGCCTGTGCCCTTGAGTCAATTACCGGCCCATCCTGAAAAATGGTTGCCTAAGTTTAATCCTGAAGCAGGCATGCTAGCAGAAGAACACATAAACAACTTTATGTTATCCATAAATCTCAATGGGGTTACTAATGAAGACGTTGTCGTTCAGCTCTTTCCTTACACTTTGCAAGGAGTAGCCGGATCATGGTATTTCTCATTACCATCTGGATCTATCACTAGTTGGGATATTTTCCAAGAACAATTCTTGACTAAGTTCAGTGATGACAGGTCCACTGCGACACTGATCAATGACCTGTCTAACCTTAGGGTTGAATCAAGGGAACCTGTCAAATATTTTAACTCACGTTTTAATAAAATTTTGAACAAAATTCCTACCGCCTCCAAGCCTAGCGAAGAAGTTCGAAGTGAATGGTACATATCTGCTCTACCATCAAACATAGCAATCTTCGTTGATAGAGCTAACAAAACAACTTTAGCTGACAATATGAAGGAAGCAATAGCGGTAGAGAAACGTATCATAGCCTTAGAAAAGAAAAACATTGTTGATGAACGTAAATCTAAGAAGGTTACTTTTAAAGAAGATCCAAAGAAAAAACAATCCAAAGACCCATTTGATTTAGAGGGATTGCAGAAAGTTTTGAAAACCATGTCTAACGAAATGGTTGACATAAAGAAACAAGTAGCAGAGACTTCTTCTAAAAAGCCTTATAAGCCTTATAGAAGAAATCCTTCAACTGATTCAAAGCCTCCCAATGCTATTACTAATGTTGAATCAGAAGAAGAAGAAGAGGAAATTTCCAACGAAGAGCCTACTGATGAAGAAGAAGCTGTAGAAGTACAGGGAATGTGGGATTTTATCCTTCCAGACGAAGAAGATCAAGAGGCATCACCAGTCAGTACTAGAAGTAGAAATCAGCTCGATCCTCCTCAACCTACTCCTAAGTTGAAGAGCGCAAGCTCAATGACTAAGGATAAAGTCACAGCTAAGAAAACGTCACCTAAAGCGACACAAACAAGCCCAGTCCAAACAAATTCACCAACTCCATCTAAAACATTGATTGTTTCTGACGAGATGGAATATAATATCATAGAAGACATGAAGAAGACTAGGGCTAACATTACTTTTTATGAATTGAGCAAGTTAAAACATCAACAAAAGCTCCTTTTGAAAGAATTACATGCAATACCAGTTGCACCTCTGCTTGCCGCTGTAATCTCGCAAGCTTCCCACGAGATGGGAAGACCTCCAAATACTGTGACTAGTAAAGTTGATCCTAACGATGTCGCTCTAATTGGAGGAAGGTCAAGATCTCATACTCCGCCATTTCTTCTTACTTATGAAGTTTTCAATAAAAATTTGCATAATTGTTTAGTTGATTCAGGAGCTTCATCCAATATCTTACCTAAATCAATATGTGCAAAGTTGAACATTCAACCTCAAAAATCTGCAGTGCGCATAGTTCAGCTGGACCGTCGCAGGTTGAAGTAATCGGAGAACTAAATCAGGTTACCATAAGGTTGTCATCTAATCCAAAGGTATGTCAAGTTATCGATATTTTAGTTGCAGACATTCCAGAATTCTATGGCTTAATTCTTAGCAGGGATTGGTCTGAAAAGCTTCATGGATATTTTGCAACTGATTGGTCGCATATGTGGCTCCCTTACAATGGCAAACCAAATCAAATAAAGGTTGAGCGAGAAAGGCATCAAAAATACATAGTAACAAAATTGGAAGGAGAAAATGAACCTGTAGCATATAGCAAAAATATAATTGGAAACTATTCTATTGATTCTTTCTTAGGAAATTTCAATGCTCATACTTCACCTTATTTAGAACATTCTGTTTTATCTCAAGTAGAAATTTTTTCTCAAACAGATAGTTCTAAATGTGTTAATTTCATAGATAGTCCTGTAAATAAATCTTTATTTTGGTTTTTTTTGACAGTTCTAATTCTAACGATGGAGCAGGAGCAGGATGCGTATTAGTTAGTCTAGAGGGAAACAAAATTATGTTAACTTGCAGACTCGAGTTCGATTGTACCAATAATACTGCAGAATATGAGGCTTTAATCCAAGGATTATACAAAGCAATCGGACTAGATATCAAGTATCTACAAGTTTTTGGAGATTCTGAGATTGTAATTAGACAGGTACGAAATACTATACATTGTCTATCAGGTCATTTAAAGCATTATCAATCTTTAGTACAAGATCTGACTGAACATTTTATAGCATTCAATATTTCATCAATTCCCAGACTCCAAAATGCTAGTGCTGATCTCTTGGCAAATGTAGCTTCCAAGCTCATTCCCTCAGAAGACTTTAGCTTGGATAGATTCTCAATTGAATTAATTTTTAGACCCTCGATTCCTGATAGCATTACCAATTGGAGAATTTTTAACGATGATCCTGATATTGTAAGCTTCCTCACATTGGAGGGATCTTACAATAATCAGATTATAGATGAAGACCAACATGACAAACAATTGCAACAAGATAGCACTAATAATGCTATGCCAAAATCAGTATTCAAATTGGAAGACTTATACGATTTGAAAGACCGATTCAAAAGATCTACCAATTCAAAACTTCAAAGTTCAACTCTAAACTATGAATTAGTGAATCTAGGAACTGATACCAAGCCACAAAATATCAATCTAGGTCTTAGCTTAGCTCCTGAAGAAATATTAGCATACGTTCGTCTCTTGAAAAAATACAAAAGTGTCTTTTCCTGGAACTATGATGAACTTAAGACTTACGACACTTCTATCATTCAGCATACGATCCCAACGATAGACGATGAAAAACTTGTCCAGCAAAAGATGAGAAAGATCCATCCTAACCTAGAAAACCAGATCAAATCTGAGCTCAATAAATTATTGAAAGCCAAAATCATTTTTCCCGTTCGACATTCTAAATGGGTTTCCAATATGGTTCCCGTTAGAAAGAAAAACGGAGATATTAGAATTTGCATTGACTTTCGAAATCTTAACAAAGCTTGCCAAAAGGATAATTTTCCTTTGCCTCCCATGGAGCAAATATTACAAGCAGTTGCAAGATCAGAATTAATGTCCTTTTTGGATGGTTTCTCCAGCTACAACCAAGTTTTGGTCCATCCTGATGATCAATTAAAGACCACATTCAGAACCAAATGGGGCACTTATGCATATCAAAAGATGCCTTTCGGTCTGATCAACGTTGGCACCACATTTCAAAGGGCCATGGACATCGCATTTAAGGGATTAGTAAACAAATCAATAGTAATCTACTTGGATTATATAACTGTATATTCCAAAAAACGAGGTAATCATCTCAGAGATTTGAAACAGATCTTCCAACGTTGCCAAAGGTATGGAATTTCACTTAATCCAAAAAGTCCTTTTTTGCATTAAGTGAAGGAAAACTTCTTGGATTTATAGTGTCAAAATTTGTAATCCATATTGATCCTGACAGAATCAAGGAGATTTCCGAAATACCCTTGCCTCACAACAAGAAAACTATGCAATCTTTCCTTGGCCAGATTAATTTTGTAAAGAGATTTGTTCCCGACTTTTCAAAAATCGTATCTCCTTTACAAGCAATGATAAAAAAGAATTCAATCTTCAAATGGGGAAGATGAATATGAAGCATTCAATCTGATTAAACAAGCAATTGTAAACGCCCCATCTTTAGCCACTCCAAATTTCTCTGATCCTTTCATTTTATATACATTTGCCTCTGATAGATCATATGCTGCGATACTCACTCAAGCAAATCAAGATAAGACGGAAGCCCCAATTGCCTTTTTCAGTTCAAATCTACAAGGGGCCGAATTAAATTATTTTGACGTCGAGAAGCAAGCTTACACTATTTTCAAAGTGATCAAACATTTCAGACCCTTCTTACTTAAAACCCATACAAAAATCATTGTGTCGTTTCCAGCGGTAAGAAATCTTTTAGTACAGAAAGATGTGGGTGAAAAGAGAGCAAATTGGGTTACTGCTTTACAAGAATACGACGTCGAAATTAAACCAGCAAATATTATAAAAGGTCAAGGCTTTTGTAAAATGTTGGCTGGAGCATCGCTTATTTCCAAAATACCATCTTCAGAAGTACAAATGTATGAGGTAAGCCTAAACGATATTGAATCATTGTACGCTGATATCATATTTTATCTAAAGAACGGATATGCTCCTTCAAACTTAGATTATACAAAGAAAAGAGCCCTAAGGTTGAAGGCTAAGCAATATCAGCTCGTAAATGATGTACTTTTTAGGATGAATTATGATTCTGTTCTCCTTCGATGTCTTGAGAAAGCTGAAGCTGAAAAAGTGTTGCAGGAACTCCATGATGGACCAGCAGGTGGACATTATGCTGGAGATACTACAGCACATAAAATCTTGCGCGCAGGATACTATTGGCCTACACTATTTAAAGATGCACATAGCTACGTAAGGAAATGTCGAGTTTGTCAAACTGCTGCTGGAAGACAAAAGAAACCATCATTGCCTTTGCAACCAGTCAATATTGATCAACCTTTTGATCAATGGGGATTGGATATAATAGGTGAGATCGTTCCTCACTCTTCTAAACAACATAGATATATCCTTACAGCTACATATTATTTTACTAAATGGGTAGAAGCAGTTCCTCTCAATACAGCTAATGCCAAACACATCATTGATTTCATAGATCAGTTCATAATCACCAGGTTTAGTTTACCCTCTACATTAATGCTTGATAATGCATCGTATTTTTTTGGCAATGCTATGACTAAATTTGCACTCAAAAGAGGTTTTAAACTTAAATACTCTGCCAATTATTATCCGCAAGGAAACGGGTTAGCTGAATCAACAAATAAAAACTTAATCAGAATCATTAAGCGAACCATTGATCAAACTCATAAGAATTGGCACAAATCTTTAACATACGCTCTATGGGCAGACTGAATAACGCAGAAAGCCTCCATTGGTGCTTCTCTCTTTAATTTGGTTTATGGGAAAGAAGTGGTCCTTCAAACTCATCTAGCAATACCCTCTTGGCCTTAGTTCAATCTATTGATGAAACACCAACTTCTTCCT